>CM064972.1:6884214-7252416 GCA_032847665.1 Solanum chilense
ATAGAATATGGATCGGAGTGTCACGTACCGACACAAGAGGAAGAAAGATAATGAATCTTGAAAGATGTTATAATGCTAAGTCTAATGAGCCTGTTTTTCCTTAATGAGTATGATGTCGAGGCTTGAGTCCTCCTGGACGAACTTAGTGATATTTATTGATGATTGTAGTATTTGTTGTTACTACATGTTGAGTATTATAGTTGATTTGTGAGATTTATCTGTTATATACTGTTTTCTATTCTGAGTTGGCCGATGATACCTACTCAGTACGTGTGGTTGTACTGACTCCTACTTGTTTGTTTCTTTCTTGTATTTGTGGGGTGCAGCAACCGTTCCGTCGTCTTCAACTCGACAGCGATTCTAGCCAGTCTTCATTGCACCGGATCTCAGGGTGAGCTATGCTTCTAGCTTGGACTGGATCTTCTTCTTCTCGTCTTGATGCCTTGAAGTTCCGGCATAGACTAGCTTTCATTTGTTTAGTTTCTTAGAATACTCTTAGTTTCGTAAATTGACTTTAGATGTTCTTGTGATGATGACTTCCGGATTTTGGGGAATATTTATTGTATTTGTTTTTCGTATTGAGTTAAGTCTTCCGCGTTGTATTTTGAGTTAAGTCTTCCGCGTCGTATTTGTTTGGGTTTAGATTGGTTGGTTCGCTCACACAGGAGGGAAGTGTGGGTGCCAGTCGCGTCCCAGTTTTGGGTCGTGACATATTGTTTATAATAAATTTATTGTAAGAACAGATAATACACTAGTGAAATGGTGGATAACTAAAAAGATAGACGATTCAGTTACAACAAAAGAAATAAGGAGATTAGTATTAAATATATTAAATTTTACATTTACAATTGAAGTGATAAAGACTGACAAAAATCTTGTTGCAGACTATCTATCAAGAAAAAGGAACCCAAACTGAACCAGAAAAAGATACAATGGAAGAAATACTCAAAGCCATTACTACACTTTCTACGAAAGTGGACAGTATGGATAAAGAGTTACAAAATATGAAAAATATAAGTCAGCAGCATGACTATAAAAATGCGGAGCTACGTCGTTCGGCAGACGGAAAACGGCCAGAGATAAAAGGAGACGCTGGGAAACTCCATAAAACCCATGACAATGTTTGTTTAAATGCAGCTACAGCCAGCACATCTACAACAAAAGGAGTCAGTGGAATAAGATATACAAATTTAATATGAGCAAAATCTTCGATAAATCATTTATTCCAAAGAACCAAAAAGACTCATTATTTATACCACCACAAATAACTACTTACTCAGAAAGTTTAAACCAACATAAAAAGCCTACAACCACATAACCCGCTCATATATTGAAAACCTTTATAAAATCCAAAATTATTTAAACTCAACACCTAGATCTCCAACTACCAAAGACCCTAATACTGATTTTATAACCCAAAAGCTACAAGGATATAATAAGTTAATAGCACAACCAGGCACCAATGCAAATCTAGTAAAATCATGTTATACCGAAACAGGAGATGAAATATCTACCATACCAGAGCTATACAAAGCCTTTATGAACTATAAAAGAATTACTAAAGGAACATTATTTTATATAAAATTTTATTCAACACCAGCAGAGAAATTATTTGATGATATAAAGCCAATTATACAAGTTATAAAGATTGGTTTGACCAGAGATATGATAATTCCGGAAGACATCGGAATACAAAAAGAAATACAAAAGATTGAGATACCAGAATCTACGCCAACAAAAGAGTTATAGGAATAGCAACTATCCTAAATGAACTAACTAACAATTATTTAAACGGAAATTCAGTATGGAGCTATTATGTACGAGAGCAAGTGATGATATATTCAAATTCTAAAGAAATCAGAGAACAAGATATGGAAGAGATACGCCAATGGATACTTAGTTTACTCAAGCCAGAGCAAAAACAAACAACAAGAGCATTAAGGAAAGGGTTTATTTAGGAAGAACTATTGACCAAATATTGCAAAATTATTGGACAAAAATACCCCGACCATATATTTTCAAAATGTCAAGGAGAAGATAATGTTATACCAGATGTTCAAATCGAAAAATGATACGTGTAAAAATAACATCATAAACCCCTCAGCTATATTTTAAGCTACAAAAAAAAAAAGGTTGAGAATAGTGTTTCGGCCATGAATAAAGACCATTATTAAAGTATTTTGTCACTTTGTGTCGGCCAAAGAGAAGTTCGCCATATGTAAAAAGTAGTGTCGGCCATAAATAAAGTAAAAGGCCATTATTATTAAAAAATTTTGTCTTTTTGTGTCGGCCAAATAATATAAGGCCAAGTGTAAAGTATGTCGGCCATTTTCTATTGGCCAAGTTTGTAAAATTGTTGTATAAATAAAGGGCTTTCCCTCATAATAAAATCATCTTCTTCTCTCTACTACAACTTTCTCTCTCTTTTCTTACGATTCCACTTCCACCACCCATATTGGTATCAGAGCTAGCTAATTAAAAGAAAAGATATGGAAAACACATCTGAGATAACAAATCTACAGAAGCAGGTATACATTTTTATCTTCATGAGTAGCTAAATCACTCTATTCCTGATAATCTCTTGTTGATTATAATTGTTTATCATGTTCTAATAATGTCATAATAACCATCTTTAGAAAGTTTGCTACAGAAATATTCGGCGAATAAGTATGCCCAGACTATGACATCCTAAGGTTGAAACCGATAGGCAAGAAGGCCGTTAGGGGAATAAACAGAGTTGAGGCGCTGTTAGGGTAACTAATCAAAGAAGAAAACTGTAGTAGTGACCAGACGAGATGATTATTAAATCATTATTATTACATAATAAATAAGTTTAATCCATTAAGAGGTTGGAAGGAATAACATTTTAGTGAAAGTGGATAATAACTGAAATGAATACTTATCTACTGGATGATAATGTTAATTACAAGATACTAATACTCCATATATTAAGAGGTCTTAATACAGATATAAAAAGAAGAATTCATGATATATTAGTAACATATGAGGTAATAGAAGTAACAACTCAATGTTGGACAGAATTAGATATACAAGATAATTTTTATGATGAATTTTACTATGACATAAATGATTTATATGATGATATAGATATATTCATAGATCAATAATAAAATTTAATGACTGAACCAAAAAAGTTTGAAGTATGGAAAAAACGAAGTAATAATATTCATAAGATAAAATTTATTAAAGACCCAAGTAAATTAAGTAAACTTTTTAAAATTTTGTACAGAATGGTATAAATGAATAATACAACAAGCAAAGAAACAAAAATCAAGATAGATAAAAAAGTACGAAAGATATGGAAAAAATTATAACCCTTATATATAGAATACGAACTGTCACAACTTATCAGAACAAGTAACGATAAGAAAGATCATTTGATGAATATAATTTCAAAAACAGAATACAAATATGTTTATTATTTGAAAAAACACTATGAACAGAGAAAAATATAAGCAACAATTGATAGAAAAAATAGCTGAAAAGAGACAAGAATTGCAACATAGAAAAAGAAGACTAGAAGAAAATATTCTAGCAGGAGTATGTAATAAATCAATATTAGCACAAAGAAAAGTTATATTTATGTTAGAACTAGAAATAAATTGCCTTGAATATAGATTACAACATAATATAATACATAAATTATAATGAATAAAGAAGAATTTGCAGTAGACGAAAAGACATATGAAAATCAAGACGGAATGATAATAAAAATAATATTTTCAAATTTAGGAAGAAGATATAAGAAAATAGGAAATAACCTATATTTAATGTTAGAAAAAGAAACAGCAAAATTAGAAGATAGTTTAACTGCTATGATAAGAATAACAAAAGAAAATGAAGAAATAGATAAATCAAAAGAAATTTAAAAAATAAAAATACAAGCAAAACAAGAAGTACAACATTTAGAGGAAATAAAAAATACAAGAATAAGTGAATTAGAAAAAGAATTAGCTAGATTAAAATTATTGTATGAAACTAAACAAAAAGAGAAACAGGTAGAAAAAGACAAAGAACTAGAATTAACTAATGAAATAAAAGAGATGGAACAAAAACTAAATGAAGATCTTGAAGTAAATGAAATAAATGAAAATGAATCAGATACAATAAATGATCAAAAATCAGAAATAAGCGATATATGTGAAACATACACAGAAATTCTAGAACAGGTAAATAAACCGAAAAAATTTGAAATAAACACAGGAGATATGAATAGACCTAGTACATCAAGAGTTAAAACCCCAAACAATAGTCCCAGAAATTGTCCTAGAATTAGTCCCAGATGGACACCACCAACTTATTATACAGAAAATTATCAGCAATCAGATAGAACTAACGCATTATGGAATAGTAGATTAAATAAAATCTAGATACCAAAACCAATAAACGAACAATATAATTTCTTGGATCTAGATTGTGTTACAGATATAAATAAAGCAATATTACTATGGATAGGAAATATATCTAAGCAACTAATAGATAACAGAATAAAAACAACAGAAACACCAAGGTATATAGAAAGAACACTCGTAGGAACCACAAGATTATGGATAGAAAATCTACCCTCAGAAAGTTTAGAAGTACTTAGAGGTGACAAGAAAATAGATGGATCTCCATCTGCAACAAATATAGATATACTAGATAAATATGAATCAGGAATAAGAAATGAATTTGGTGGCATGACCACGGATATAAAAGAACAAAATAGAGAAAAAACAATAAGTAGACAACTTATGACAAAATTAGCTATATGTAAAATGTGTTATATAGAAGAATACACTTGTGCATTTAAAGAATATTATTACAAAGCAAAATACAATTTGGATGAAGCAAAAGAAATAAGAAAACAATATTTTACGAAATTACCAGAACCATTTAGTACAAAAGTAATAAAAGATTGGAATGATGAAGGATTAGTAGATACTTTAGGAACAAGAATAAAATTTTTACATCAATGGTTCATACAACTATGTGAAAACCAAAAAGAAAAATTAAAAATGGAAAAAAGTACTAAACAAAAATTTAGCCTGTTGTAAAAATAAAATAGCACCACAGTTGGATGTATAACTAAAAATTATAAAAAGAAAAAACCTAGGCAATATAAAAATTATAGAAAAACTAAAACTATGTATAAATACAAAAAACCAAGACAAAGATATTATGTAAAAAATTATAAAATGAAAAGACCATATAGACCAAAAAGAAAAATATCCCAATGTACATGTTATAATTGCGGAAACATAGGACAAATAGCTAGAGATTGTAAGTTACCAAAAGACCCAAAAAGGAAGCAAATTGCAGAAATAATTATAGATAGTGACAAATATATGCAAATAGAATATATAGACTATGAACTAAGTGAAAATGATAGTATATATGAAGTATCAGATATAGAAACATAAGATGAAGAAGAATATATTAATCTAGATAATGATATAATAGACGAAGAAATATAATGTCTGAAGACGATATAAAAATAATATCCAAAGAAGATTATCAAAATGAAGAATTATCAGAACAAAAAATTATATTTGATAATACAATATTTGAACAAATAAAAGGAAAAGAATTAGATTTAAGTGTTGAAAAAGTACTTGAAATACCTACTTTAAGAAATTGGTTTAAGAGACAAAAAGAAGAATACTATGTAGTTAGTCAGAAAGAACATATCATAGATTGCAAATATACAAGAGGAAAAACACATATACCTATACTAAGTAAACGAATAATAAATAAAGAAATACAAGATCTAAAAGCTAAAACACCAATAAAATATGTACATTGAAAAGGAACAGAAATATTAATAAAAGCTTGTTTTAGAGAAGGAATAGATACACCTATTGAAATATATTTAGCATATGATAGAATTATACACCCTATAGAAAAAACCGTAATTAGTGCAGTAAAAGGAAACCTAATATATCAAAAATTTAAATTTATAATAAGTGTCAATTATACAGTAGCATTAACAGATAGAAATATAGAATAATCATTAGTTCTATATTGGAAAATGTCTGGAATAGAACAAGCACCAGGCAGCAATGTATTTACAGCAAGATGTAAAAAAAAGGTTGAGAATAGTGTTTCGGCCATGAATAAAGGCCATTATTAAAGTATTTTGTCACTTTGTGTCGGCCAAAGAGAAGGTGGCCATATGTAAAAAGTAGTGTCGGCCATAAATAAAGTAAAAGGCCATTATTATTAAAATATTTTGTCGTTTTGTGTCGGCCAAATAATATAAGGCTAAGTGTAAAGTATGTCGGCCATTTTCTATTGGCCAAGTTTGTAAAATTTTTGTATAAATAGAGGGCTTTCCCTCATAATAAAATCATCTTCTTCTCTCTACTAAAACTTTCTCTCTCTTTTCTTACGATTCCACTTCCACCCCCCCTTTTTACATATGGCCACCTTCTCTTTGGCCGACACAAAGTGAAAAAATACTTTAATAATGGCCTTTATTCATGGCCGAAACACTATTCTCAACCTTTTTTTTGTAGCTTAAAATAGAGCTGAGTGGTTTATGATGTTATTTTTACACGTATCCTTATTTGATTTGAACATCTGTATGACATTATCTTCTCCTTGACATTTTGAACATATATGGTCGGGGTATTTTTGTCCAATAATTTTGCATTATCTGGTTAATAGCTCTTCCGAAATAAACCCTTTCCTTAATGCTCTTGTTGTTGGTTTATGCTCTGGCTTGAGTAAACTAAGTATCCATTGGCGTATCTCTTCCATATCTTGTTCTCTGATTTCTTTAGAATTTGAATATATCATAACTTGCTCTCGTACATAATAGCTCCATACTGAATTTCCGTTTAAATAATTGTTAGTTAGTTCATTTAGGATAGTTGCTATTCCTATAACTCTTTTGTTGGCGTAGAATTCTGGTATCTCAATCTTTTGTATTTCTTGCTGTATTCCGATGTCTTCCGGAATTATCATATCTCTGGTCAAACCAATCTTTATAACTTGTATAATTGGCTTTATCTCATCAAATAATATCTCTGCTGGTGCTGAATAAAATTTTATATAAAATAATGTTCCTTTAGTAATTCTTTTATAGTTAATAAAGGCTTTGTATAGCTCTGGTATGGTAGATATTTCATCTCCTGTTTCGGTATAAACTGTACTAAGTAATCCATAACTATAACATGTTTTTACTAGATTTGCATTGGTGCCTGGTTGTGCTATTAACTTATTATATCCTTGTAGCTTTTGGGTTATAAAATCAGTATTAGGGTCTTTGGTAGTTGGAGATCTAGGTGTTGAGTTTAAATAATTTTGGATTTTATAAAGGTTTTCAATATATGAGCGAGTTATGTGGTTGTAGGTTTTTTTATCTTGGCTTAAACTTTCTGAGTAAGTAGTTATTTGTGGTGGTATAAATAATGAGTCTTTTTGGTTCTTTGGAATAAATGGTTTATCGAAGATTTTGTTCATATTTGAATTTGTATATCTTATTCCACTGACTCCTTTTGTTGTAGATGTGCTGGCTGTAGCTGCATTTAAACAAACATTGTCATGGGTTTTATGGAGTTTCCCAGCGTCTCCTTTTATCTCTGGCTGTTTTCCGTCTGCCGAACGACGTAGATCCTTATTTTTATAGTCATGCTGCTGACTTATATTTTTCATATTTTGTAATTCTTTATCCATACTGTCCACTTTCGTAGAAAGTGTAGTAACGACTTTGAGTATTTCTTCCATTGTATCTTTTTCTGGTTCAGTTTGGGTTCCTTTTTCTTGATAGATAGTCTGCAACAAGATTTTTGTCAGTCTTAATCACTTCAATTGTAAATGTAAAATTTAATATATTTAATACTAATCTCCTTTTTTCTTTTGTTGTAACTGAATCGTCTATCTTTTTAGTTATCCACCATTTTAACTGTGTATTATCTGTTCTTACAATAAATTTATTATAAACAATATATGGTTCGAATGCTAATAAACATTTATATAATGCGAATAATTCTTTTCTATTTATTTCCCATTTTATTTGTGCTTCTATATAAGATCCTAAATAGTATCTACAATGGTGTTCTATTTTTTCTTTGTCATATCTATATTTTAATACTCCTCCGTAACTATGGTCACTTGAATCTGTTTCAACGATATAAGTAAATGATTTATTTTCATCGGGAAAGTAGAGTTTTGGTAATTTTTTACATAATTTTTAAATATTTTTTATATGTTCTTTATCTTTATCGTCAAAATAGTATTCAACATCTTTTTTGAGTTTTTTATGTAATGGTTTTAGATATTCTGCTAATTTTGGTATGTATTCTCTTACTTGATTTACTAATCCTAGAAAGGATTGTAATTTCTTTTTTGTATCTATATTTTATCAAGGGTAATTATTTTTTGTACTATATGAGTTTGCATTTTTATTCCATTTTTGTCTATTTGTATTCCTAGAAACTCTATATGTGGTTTCATAATTTCTGCTTTCTTTTTGCTTAAGCTTATAATTGAGTGTTTAATTATATGTATAAATTTTTCTAATAATTTTATATGTTCATCTTGTGTTTTAGAGTATAGTAATATGTCATCTATGTATACAATACAATTTTCTAGTTGGTTAAAATAGTTATCCATAAAATGTTGATATCTACCTGGTGCATTTTTATATCCAAACGGTAAAACATTCCATTCATAGAAACCTTGTGGTACTGTGAATGTTGTTAGCTGTTTAGATTCTTCTTCTAGTTTTAGGTGGTAAAATCCTGATTTACAGTCAAATTTACTAAAATAGTTATATCCTTGTATTTGTCTTATTTTTAGTATTTTATTTGGTATTGGGTAATTATATGTTTTAGTTTTGGCATTTAAGTTACAATAATCTATAACCATTCTGCTTTTGCCTCTTTTTAGATGAAGTTCCCTTGAATCATACCTATGTCTTCTAATTTGATTCTATACTCTAAGGTATGTCTAATGCATATTAAACTGTTAAGTTAAAGGTCGTGCGCCAAGTGGGAGAATGTAAATTTCTATGGTCAACCAATTATATTTTAGTTTAATAATTAGTATAAGTTAAATCCTATGTGTGGAGAAGTGGGAAAGTGGAGAAGTTACTTAGTAACCGCCAACTACCCATTAAGTCTTACGCTACCCATTACCTCTTCCAACTATTCATTAAGTGGGGAGTTACTTGGTAGTTTTAAAACTACCCATTATCTTCACTACTCCCCATGATGGAAAAGAGTGAATGATATAGTCTTATCCATCAAAGCTATTCATAAAGTATAAGATTAGAGAGAATTAACTTTTGAAGAATGAAAAGAAAGAAAAAACTTCTGCTCAATTCAAGTCAAGATTCCTTAAAAATCACTATGCCTGATTCGAGTATGTATTTTTAACTAAATTATCATAGTAATAGATTTATGAAAAAATCATATAGTTCTACGATCATGGATAATTGATAGAATTTATGAATGCATAAATTATTTATTGTCACGACCCAAAATGAGCCGCGAGTGGCACCCACACTTATCCTACTATGTGAGCGAACCAACCAATCTAAACCCCAAAATTTCAAACATAATGAACAAAATACAATGCGGAAGACTTAAAACTCATTAACGAAATCAATTAAATAACTTCTAAAATTTATCAATCATTATCCCCAAAATCTGGAAGTCATCATCACAAGAACATCTATCCTCAAATTACTAAATCTAAAAGTATATAAGGAACTAAATAAATAAAAAGCTAGTCCATGCCGGAATTTCAAGGCATCAAGACATGAAGAGGAAGATCCAGTCCAAGCTAGAAGCAATAGCTCACCCTGAAATCTGGTTTGATGAAGACTGGCTAGAGTTGCGGTTGAGTTGAAGACGATGGCACGTTTGCTGCACTCCATAATTAACAAAGAAAAAAAAATACAAGTAGGGTCAGTACAAGGCACAAGTACTGAGTAGGTATCATAGGCCAACTCAAAATAGAAAACAGTATATATCAGATAATAACATAAAATCAGCTAATATTCTTAACAGGTGACAACAACAATTACCATAACCCTTGGTCACAACACCAAGCACATCAATGAGGACTCAAGCCTCCCCATCATACTCATTTGGGAATTAGTTCTTTAAGATTTAGTATATTATCATAATTCAAGATTCATTATCTTTATTCCTCTTGTGTCGGTACGTGACACTCCGCTCCACTACTACTATCCTGGTGTCAGTACGTGACACTCCGATCCATTTACTATCCTGGTGCTGGAATGTGACACTCCGATCCATATACTATCCTGGTGCCGGAACGTGACACCCGATCCATATACTATCCTGGTGTCGGAACGTGACACTCCGATCCATATACTATCCTGGTGTCGAAACGTGACACCCGATCCATATACTATATTGGTGTCGGAACGTAACACTCCGATCCATATACTATCCTGGTGTCGGAATGTGACACTCCAATCCATATACTATCCTGGTGTCGGAACGTGACACTCCGATCCATATACAATCCTGGTGTCGGAACGTGACACTCCGATCCATATACTATCCTGGTGCCGGAACGTGACACCCGATCCTCTATTACTATCCTGGTGTCGGAACGTGACACCCGATCCTCTAATCTCATTTCTTTAGTCCATCAAGCCTTCTTTTATACCAAGGCATCATCATTAACAAGTAAATTTAAGATTTTAAGATTCAATAGCCTCATTATGCTAATTCATCACAATTGTATAATCACATCATGCATGCACACAATTAAGCATAGAGAAGACTTTATAATACTAGCCAATACATATCATTCACTATTACGAGTTTACTATAAGATAGTATAAACCATAACCTATCTCCACCGAAGAATTGCGATCAAGCAATCTACTTTCCCAAAGCTGCGTTCTTCTTCGTTTTCTCTCTCTTGATCGTTCGCTTTTCCCTCTCTTTGTTCTTTCTATTTTTCTTATTCAAAACCCTTTTTCTTTTACCCTAATTTTCATATAATATAGTATAAAAGATGATAAAATAATCCACTAATTATTTCAAGGTTATCTCCTTTAACCCCCAAGAAATTGAATTATTAACATTAATCCACTAAATTTATAATTATAAGCATAAATAGTCCAAAACGCCCCTTAAAACTTTTAAATAGAAATCCGACCCAGTCAGGGTTACGCAGCCTGTGACGGTCTGTCATCGCTGTGACGGTCCGTCCTGCATGTCCGTTACAAAGTTCAGAGAGTTAATTCTGTGGAAAGATTTGCGACGGTCCGTCGTGCCTGCGACGGTCCGTCCTGCCATTCCGTCACGAAGTTCAGAGAGTCGATTTCAGTACCCAAATTTCAGAATTCTAAGTGTTTTGGAACGAGACCCCCTCGACGGTCCGTCGTGCCCATGACGGTCTGTCGTGCCCATGACGGTCCGTCGTGCCCATGACGGTCCGTCGTGGGATCCGTCGACTCAACCAGTTATTTACCAGAAATACTCTACTGCTCTAAACAACTAAACATGTCATTACAATAGATACTAATTTACTCATCGTTCGTCCTCGAACGATCACAAGAAGAAAAACAAGGGCGAAAAGGAGTACCTGAATCTGTAAACAGGTGTGGGTATCTTTCTTGCATATCAGCCTCCTTCTCCCAAGTGGACTCTTTAACTGGTCGATTCTTCCATTGAACTTTGATGGATGCGATCTCCCTTGATCTCAACTTGTGAATTTCTCTATCTAGAATGGCAACAGGCTCCTTCTCATAAGACAAATTTTCATCAAGCAGAACCGAATCCCAATGAATGATGTAATTTCCATCCCCATGGTATCTTTTCAACATAGACACATGAAATACCGGATGCACTCCTGACAGCCCTGGAGGCAAGGCTAATTGATAAGCCACCTCCCCTACTCGCTTAAGTACTTCAAATGGTCCAATATACCTTGGGCTTAGCTTACCTCTTTTACCAAACCGCATCACCTCTTTCATGGGTGAAACCTTCAGCAAGACTTGCTCACCCTCCATAAACTCCAAGTCTCTAACCCTTCGATCTACATATTCCTTTTGCCTACTTTGAGCCGCTTAAAGCTTTTCTTGAATATATTTCACCTTCTCTAATGAATCCCTCAAAAGATCAGTACCCCAAGGTCTAACCTCAAATGCATCAAACCAACCAATGGGAAACCTACATCTCCTCCCATACAATGCTTCGAATGGAGCCATATCAATACTTGAGTGATAGCTATTATTGTATGAAAACTCCGCTAAGGGTAAGAAGTTATCCCAATGACCACCAAATTCTATCACACATGCACGAAGCATATCCTCCAATACCTGAATCGTTCGCTCAGACTGACCATCGGTCTGAGGGTGAAATACAGTACTAAGGTCCAACCTAGTACCTAATTCTGCATGCAATATTCTCCAAAACTTAGAAGTAAACTGCGTACCTCTATCTGATATGATGGAAAGTGAACTCCATGCAATCGAACAATTTCTGAGATATAGAGTTTGACTAACTTCTCCGCATTGTAAGTCACCTTGACCGGAATGAAATGAGCAGACTTAGTTAATCTGTCCACAATTACCGAAATAGAATCAAACTTACCCAATGTCTTTGGAAGACCAACCACGAAGTCCATTGCAATTCTCTCCTACTTCCATTCAGGAATGGGCATTCTTTGAAGTGTTCCTCCGGGCCTCTAGTGTTCATACTTTACTTGCTGACAATTTGGACATTTGGTAACAAAATCCACAATGTCACGCTTCATTCTACTCCACCAAAAGTGTTGCTTTAGGTCACGGTACATCTTGGTTACACCAGGATGTATAGAATATCCGGAACTATGAGCCTCTGTAAGAATAGTGTGGATCAAGTCATCAACACGGGGCACACATACCCTTCCCTTAATCCTCAAAACACCTTTCTCATCAATTATTGCCTCTTTAGCCTCTCCTCGCAACACCATATCCTTAATTCGGCTTAGTTTCTCATCATCAAACTGTTTCCCCTTGATCTTGTCAAGAAAAGAAGATCTTGCCTCCATACAGGCCAAAAATCCTCCCTTCTCATTTACTTCTAGCCTCATAAAGTCATTAGCCATGTTTTGGATTTCTCTAGCCAACGGGAGTCTAGAAACTTGTAAGTGGGTTAAACTACCCATGCTCCCTGCTTTTCTACTTAAGGCGTCTGCCACAACATTAGCCTTTCCTGGGTGATACAAGATGGTAACATCATAGTCCTTTAGTAGTTCCATCCACCTCCTCTATCTCAAATTCAAATCCCTCTGAGTAAAGACATACTGTAGGCTGCGATGATCCGTATAGAATTCACACTTAACCCCATATAGATAGTGTCTCCATTGCTTTAATGCAAACACTACCGCAGCCAACTCCAAATCATGGGTTGGATAGTTACGTTCATGCACCTTTAATTGCCTCAAAGCATAAGCAATTACATTCTTTTCTTGCATTAGCACTGCACCCAAACCAGAATAGGATGCATCACAATAAACAATGAAGTTCTTACCCTCTACTGGCAAGGTAAGGATAGGTGCAGCAGTCAGCAAGGTCTTGAGTTTCTGAAAGTTTTCCTCACATTCATCCGACCATACAAATGGAACATTCTTCTTAGTCAAGTTCGTCAATTGGGAAGCAATAGAAGAGAATCCCTTGACAAATCGACGGTAGTAGCTGGCTAAACCAACAAAGCTCCTTATTTCTGACACATTAGTAGGTCTTACCCATTTCCTCACTGTTTCAGTCTTAGAAGGATCCACCATCACTCCATCCTTGGAAACCACGTGCCCCAAAAAGGACACTGAATCTAGCCAAAACTCACACTTGGAGAATTTGGCATAAAGCTTTTTCTCCCTTAATACTTCCAACACAATTCTCAAATGCTCCTCATGTTCCTTCTTACTCTTGGAGTATATCAGTATATCATCAATAAATACGATCACGAAGAGATCCAGATATGGCTTAAAAATCCCGTTCATCAAGCTCATGAAAGCAGTAGGGGCATTCGTAAGACCAAAAGACATTACTATGAATTCATAATGCCCATACCTTGTTCGAAAAGCAGTCTTTGGCACATCCGTTGCCCGTATTTTCAATTGATGATAACCAGATCTCAAATCAATCTTAGAGAAGATACAAGCACCTTGTAACTGATCGAACAAGTCATCAATGCGAGGAATGTGATACTTGTTCTTAATAGTTACCTTGTTCAACTGCCGGTAGTCTATGCACATCCGAAAACTCCCATCCTTCTTCTTCACAAATAACACCGGAGCACCCCAAGGGGATGCACTTGGTCTAATGAAGCCTTTACTTAACAACTCTTGAAGTTGGGCCTTTAACTCCCTTAACTCTGCTGGAGCCATTCTATGGGGGGAGGGTATGGAAATGGGGCGAGTATCCGGCTCCAGATCAATGCAAATATCCCTATACGGTGGCATACCAGGAAGGTCTGCAGGGAACACATCCAGAAACTCACGGACTATCGAAACCGACTCAATTGAAGGTACTTGGGTAGCATCATCCCTGAGGTGTGCCAAGAACGCTAAACACCCTTTACTAACCATTCTCTTAGCACGAAGAAAGGATATGATACGAACTGGAGTGGAAGTGTAGTCACCCTCGCACACTAACGGATCTGTCCCTGGCTTGGCCAACGTTACCGTTTTAGCATTACAATCTAAGATTGCAAAATTCGGAGAAAGCCAAGTCATACCCAGAATTACATCGAAGTCAACCATTTCTAGGATAACCAAGTCTACATGAGTCTTGCTCCCCACAAAAGTCACCAGACAAGACCTATATACCTTTTCAACTATCACAGACTCACCCACTGGAGTAGAAACACGAATAGGCATGTCAAGCAATTCACAATGTAAATTAAGACCAGTAGCAAATGAGGAATATACATATGAAAATGTGGAGCCATGATCAAATAATACAGAAGCCTTGAAATCACAAACCAAAAGATTACCTGTGATAACAGCATCAGATGTCTCTGCTTCAGACCGCCCGGGGAAAGCGTAACAATGGGCCCTATCACCTGTCTGCCCGTTGCCCCTACCATGTTGTGCTGTAGTGGCTCCAGTTTTCCCATCACCCCGGCCGTTTTGGTGACCACCATTACCTCGGCCCCCACGTCCTACAGAATTACGGCCTCTCCCATAACCACCTCTACCTCTGACTATTTGGGGTCTGTAATTCTGTTTTGGACAATACCTCTTAATGTGTCCAGTCTCCCCACATCCATAACACTCTCTGGATTCAAGCATAGGTCTCTGTGAGAATGACGAAGTCTGGGGATAATCTCCAAACTCGGAGAAGTGTTGACTGGTCTGCGGTGGACATCCAACTACAGTCTGCAGTGAAGACTGAATAGGTCGGGCTGGATAGCCTCCGGAACCCTGCCCTCTAGAGTAAGAACCATTAAACTCACCTCCCTTACGAAACCTTTTAGATGTCATGCCATGGTGAAGTCATCTGGATTCACTCCCTCTACCTCTATCACGAAGTCTACCACTTTCTGAAAGGATTTGGCTTTAGCCGCTACCTGTAAGGCTGAAATCCGCAAATCTGACCTCAACCCCTTCACAAAACGGCGAATCCGCTCTTGTGGACTGAAATAAATCTGGGTGGCATACCTGGATAATGCACGAAACTTAGCCTCATACGCAGTAACCGACATCCTGCCTTGCTCTAGGCTCAAGAACTCATCTCTCCTCCTATCCCTCAAGGTCCGGGGGATATACTTCTCCATAAATAAGCTAGAGAATGACGCCCAAGTCATAGGTGGTGCCTGTGCGGGTTGACACTCAACATGTGACCGCCACCACATTTTGGCATTTCCCTGAAACTGATAGGTTACAAACTCAACGCCAAATCGTTCCACTATTCCCATTTTATGTAGTAACTCATGACAATCAACCAGAAAATCGTAAGCATCCTCAGATTCAACACCCTTGAAGACTGGAGGTTTCAATTTCAAGAACTTACTGAAAAGTTCATACTGATCACTTGTCATTATGGGCCCTGTAGTCAAACGAGGAAACATGCCTATTTCCAATCAGGCATCCATGCGGGAGCCTCAGCAGTGGCCTGTCGTACTTCCGGAACCTGAGGTGCTGGTGCAGAAAACAGTGGAGGTGTCTGGCCTTGATCAGATAACCCGCTAAGATAGGCAAGAACCTTATTAATCATCTCTGGGGTAGGTTGGGGTGGTAATTCCTCATTCTGCACTTGCTCACTTTCCCCTTCCTCACCCTCTCTTACTACTTCCTCAGTAGGTGGAGGAGTCACCGCCCTAGTACTAGATGGGCCAGGTACTTGTCCTCTTCCTCTAGAGGACGTTCTCCCGAGCCCTCTACTACGGCCTCTTGCCACTACTCCTCTTCGAGCTACAGCCCCAGTGGCTGGCTCAGATGCATCTTGTCTTGCCAGTGTTGGTGTTGGCGCAGTCATTGCTCTAGTTCTAACCATCTGCGAAATAGAGTGAAGATGGTCATATACCAATTTGAATCACCTAGATACCAATTGGATCCAAGTAATAGCACGAAAGAAAGAAAAAAGAATGGAATTTTCCTAAAGTCTTATAGCCTCTCAAAGAAAAGTAAAGGCGTCCCCCTACCGTTCCTTAAG
Source organism: Solanum chilense (assembly GCA_032847665.1). Lineage (NCBI taxonomy): Eukaryota > Viridiplantae > Streptophyta > Magnoliopsida > Solanales > Solanaceae > Solanum > Solanum chilense. The sequence goes on from CM064972.1 coordinate 6,900,848, forward strand.
ACTCTACTAGACTCATTCTTGTGTGATGAGACCAACGAACCTAATGCTCTGATACCAAGTTTGTCACGACCCAAAACGAGCCGCGACTGGCACCCACACTTATCCTACTATGTGAGCGAACCAACCAATCTAAACCCCAATATTTCAAACATAATGAACAAAATACAATGCGGAAGACTTAAAACTCATTAACGAAATCAATTAAATAACTTCTAAAATTTATCAATCATTATCCTAAAAATCTGGAAGTCATCATCACAAGAACATCTATCCTCAAATTACTAAATCTAAGAGTATCTAAGGAACTAAATAAATAAAAAGCTAGTCCATGCCGGAATTTCAAGGCATCAAGACATGAAGAGGAAGATCCAGTCCAAGCTAGAAGCAATAGCTCACCCTGAAATCTGGCTTGATGAAGACTGGCTAGAGTTGCGGTTGAGTTGAAGACGATGGCACGTTTGCTGCACTTCACAATTAACAAAGAAAAAAAATACAAGTAGGGTCAGCACAAGGCACAAGTACTGAGTAGGTATCATCGGCCAACTCAAAATAGAAAATAGTATATATCAGATAATTACATAAAATCAGCTAATATTCTTAACAGATGACAACAACAATTACCATAACCCTTGGTCACAACACCAAGTACATCAATGAGGACTCAAGCCTCCCCATCATACTCATTTGGGAATTAGTTCTTTAAGATTTAGTATATTATCATAATTCAAGATTCATTATCTTTATTCCTCTTGTGTCGGTACGTGACACTCCGCTCCACTACTACTATCCTGGTGTCAGTACGTGACACTCCGATCCATTTACTATCCTGGTGCTGGAATGTGACACTCCGATCCATATACTATCCTGGTGCCGGAACGTGACACCCGATCCATATACTATCCTGGTGTCGGAACGTGACACTCCGATCCATATACTATCCTGGTGTCGAAACGTGACACCCGATCCATATACTATATTGGTGTCGGAACGTAACACTCCGATCCATATACTATCCTGGGGTCGGAATGTGATACTCCGATCCATATACTATCATGGTGTCGGAAGGTGACACTCTGATCCATATACTATCCTGGTGTCGGAACGTGACACTCCGATCCATATACTATCCTGGTGTCGGAACGTGACACTCCGATCCATATACTATCCTGGTGCCGGAACGTGACACCCGATCCTCTATTACTATCCTGGTGTCAGAACGTGACACCCGATCCTCTAATCTCATTACTTTAGTTCATCAAGCCTTCTTTTATACCAAGGCATCATCATTAACAAGTAAATTTAAGATTTTAAGATTCAATAGCCTCATCATGATAATTCATCACAATTGTATAATCACATCATGCAAGCACACAATTAAGCATATAGAAGACTTTATAATACTACCCAATACATATCATTCGCTATTAAGAGTTTACTATAAGATAGTATAAACCATAACCTACCTCCATCGAAGAATTGCGATCAAGCAATCTACTTTCCCAAAGCTGCGTTCTTCTTCATTTTCTCTCTTTCTTGATCGTTCGCTTCTCCCTCTCTTTGTTCTTTCTATTTTTCTTATTCAAAACCCTTTTTCTTTTACCCTAATTGTCATATAATCAAGTATAAAAGATGATAAAATAACCCACTAATTATTTCAAGGTTATCTCCTTTAACCCCCAAGAAATTGAATTATTAACATTAATCCACTAACTTTATAATTATAAGCATGAATAGTCCAAAACGCCCCTTAAAATTTTTAAATAGAAATTCGACCCAGTCAGGGTTACGCAGCCTGTGACGGTCCGTCATGGCTGTGACGGTCCGTCCTGCATGTCCGTCACAAAGTTCAGAGAGTTAATTCTGTGGAAAGATTTGTGACGGTCCGTCATGCCTGCGACGGTCTGTCCTGCTATTCCGTCACGAAGTTCAGAGAGTCGATTTCAGTGCCCAAATTTCAGAATTCTAAGTGTTTTGGAACGAGACCCCCTCGACGGTCCGTTGTGCCATGACGGTCCGTCGTGGGATCCGTTGACTCTGCCAGTTATTTACCAGAAATACTCTACTGCTCTAAACGACTAAACAGGTCGTTACATTTATGTTTTCACAATCATTAAAAATCTCAACATCTCATACTTTGTTTGACCATTAATTAAACTCAATTAGGTGCACTTCACTATGTTTTTTCCATCAATCATGAGCATGTTGGTGTTGTAGAAGATGTTAGTGCATGAGAAGTGGAATGAAAATCTTATGTCTGATGTTTTTACTCATGATGTTTATGATGAGGTGCGTTTAATCTTAAGATATCTTCAAGTTTCAGAAAATAGAGATAAACCTAATACAGTTGGAACATATCAGACAAAGAAGGGATGAGCAGGAGGATATCATGAACATTTGAGAGATATGAATCCCTTTTAGAGTTTCATATTCCTTTGATGGAGAATTTGGTTTTAGAGAGTACCTATTTGGGAAGTTTTGTGAGGAGCAGAATTGGAAACTCTGTTGAATGTTATTTTTGTTCTGACAATCATTTATTTATTTCTTGTGTTGATTCTATTTGCCTATGCAATATGTTTGCGAGCAGTGAGGATTCATGGTCAATTTATGCATTTGAAACAAACAAATGAGTATATGGCATATACAAAAGGTCCATACCTCAACCAATAATTATTAGTACTAACTAACAAAAGAAAGCATATACAAAAATCTCTCTCTAACTAAAACTCTTTAAAAAACCACACCGTAAATGTTATTATGTTATGCATAAGAAAAAAATCTTCTATTTATAAAAATCCAAAACTTCTCATCGACAAGAAAAAGAATTAGTCAAATATGAAAAAGATCTTTTCCATAAAATTAAAGAGTTTCACCAAGAAAGATAATTAGGCTTTTGTTGCTTTCTAGTGAAAGAAGAGAATATAGAATTGATTTAAGGGTATGCACATTGTGTATGATAAAGAGTCAAACTAACTTGACTTAAAAAATGTGAACTCAATTCCTTGTATTCACGAAACAAGCATAAGAAATTCTGTAGGACAAAGCTATATATATAACATGTTCTTTATCTGTTTTTTACTTAGACACAAAATTTAAAAAGATAAAGAATATTTTTGAATTTTATGATAATATGTGAAATATATTAAAATATTTTTTAATCTTAAAGGTATTAAACATCACGTGAAAGTTTTATTTTAAGAAATTAGTCATTTGATCATATGATGGAGGAATTTAGACTTGACTTCAACCTAGGTTTTTATCAAAAATCATAATAACACGGAGGACATGAACCATGTTGCGAGTCTAGATTTATCAAGTATGATCCATTTTAAGCATGCACTTCATAACTTCACATGTGAAGATCTGGCTGTCACATGTGACAAATCAAGAAAGAACAATTCGTTTTACATACTTTAATATCAATTAATTATTTTGCAAAAGGTAGAACTTTTTGAAAATTTTATATTTTTAATTCATTTACTTCATAAATTGATTGTGTAAAATGGTATATTGATTATATCAATAAGTGTTTTCTTAATATGTGTCGTAATTCAAAAGTGGACAAGTAATTAGGAACAAAGAGAATAATTGTTAAAAGAATTAAACTAGGGAAAAAAGTCTAAAATATATTTGAACTTTGATCGAAATTGATGTAACGATAGTGAATTTTGAAAATGACTTTTTACCCATATATTTTTAATAGTTATTTTAAAGGTATATATGTGCTGATGTAGACTTTAATAGTAACTATCACAATGTACTTTCATCTCAAGTCAACACAAACTATCCTATATATCAGTACGGGGTTTCAATAATAGGATGGCCTTGTTAATACTTACTCAAGAATATTTTCCCTTGGCTTTATATGACTCCACCATAATCGAATTCTGTAAGCATCACAACAAACCAAGGACCGCTATGAGCCTCAACCAAAATTCACACTTTCTTAACTTAGCAAACAACAGTGGTCCTTAAATATTCACAAGAAAATCCTCAAATGACCTGGATGCTCATCCTCGTTCCAAGAATAGATAAAGATGTCATCTATGAAGACAATGGAAAACATATCCAATTATTGTATGAAAACCATAATCATCGGGTCCATAAAAGTTGCAGGAACATTTGTTAGTCCGAAAGACATAACTACTAATTCCTTTTGACCATACCGAGTTCTAAAGGTTGCCTTCAGAATGTCAGATTCTCTAACTTAAGCAATATGATAGCCTGATCTAAGGTTTATCTCTGAGAAGAAGCTGGTCGAACAAGTCATCAATAGTGGGGTAACTACGATCGATTGAGGCATAACAATTATGTAACTAGTCAAATACTAAGGATAATACCAAAATCAAGCATATCTAACTCTACTAGATCCACTATAGTGACTTTCTAAAATAATAGAGATTGGCGATTTTGGTATTCCCATTTAGTTAAGACAGATTAGAGACTGAAAATAGTTGTAACTTTCACGAGCCAAATAGTCTCATCTGACAATAATTAAAGTTATCGAACCAGGCCCAGAACTCTTTGTTTTCTTTATACTCTATTCATTCTCTACACAATTACACAATGTTCATCTCTCACATCAAACTTTCCGCTAGTTCAAGTACATATTCATCTAATCATACTATAATTATGTTTACGCCGAGAACAGAGTAAAGGGGCATATTAATAAGAACGAGAAGGTCAAGGAATCAATAGGAAAATAAGAATTAATCTCCCTATCATCATCACAAATAAACTCACGGTAGGAGTGATGACATCGATGATAGAACAGCAGTAAGTGACGTTAAATCTCCAAATATTGTTACACCCTCAAAATGAGCTAGGTGGAACTAGATTCTAACATGTTGGTTATGAGTTTATTAAGTCCTAAAATTAAAAATTCTAATGTTTATAGGCAATGTCTAAAGTTTGGCGAAGTTTGGAGGTCAAACGACCAAGAACGTCCAAGACATTTGAAAGTTTTGCCTCAAAACGAGCTTGTGTGTCTTAACGTGTTTCATCAAGTTTTATATGTTATTTTGAGATAAAATTGATGTGAGAGTTATTTAAATGTATACTAGAGTATTTTAGATGGAAAAGTCTGGGTAAAACTCCCCAAGGACCAACCAAAGGGTCCTCCTCGAGGACCAAGCCTTAAGCGAGCAAGTTGCCCAAGGCAACAACAACCTAGGCATGGAGGGAGCCAGTCCGCCTCACGGACATTGTCCACCAAGAGCAAAAAGTTAATCCGCGTCGCGGAGACAAGGCAGACTTCACTGTTTCAAAATTTTATTTTCAAAAATCATGCGGGAGAAGCTTCGCACGTGGACTTGTTTCCCGATGATAATTTCAGAAATTTAAGTTGAGTTTGACTTGGTCAAAGGGTCCTATAAGTTCAGGGGTCTTTTGGGTATTTTAGGGATTAGTTATTGGAGATTATTAGACCTTTTTAAACCCCAATTCACCCTTCAAATCAAAACCCTCATGTCCAAAACAAAACCTCTCTATTGTTTCTCTCCAAAAACCTCCATTGATGAAGTTTTGAAAGCTCCAAGGAAGAAGATATGTTTCCAAGTTTTTCTCCATCAATCTTGTGGGCTTTTCTTCACAATTTAGGTATGGTTGTTCATCCTTCAAATCTCTTTCTTCAAGGAGTCAATTCCAATGAATTTCAAATATGACCCGAAACATAAATCTTCTAAACTAAAATATGGCAATGGTTCATTGCATAAATTGTTTTAGATTAAGTTATGATTGAATTATTGTTAATTGAATGATTTTACATCAATATTTCTATGGACCCATGTAATTCATGAACCCTAGTTTTTGACTACTTCGTGAGTGACTTGGTCATGTCTTAATGCTATTGAATTCTAATGTAGTTTGAGTAGGGCTATTGAATTATGATAGAATCATGTTAGAATTGTTAGTATCTTATCCACATAAATCTATGTTTCATTACCTTTGATTCATTGTATATTGTAAGTATTAGATTGAATTGGTGATCATCGCTATGGATAAGGGCCTTTGAGTATTGTATTGGATGATTTATCTATGGATTGAAGCGGTGAGAGTAGATAAATGGTACGCTGCCCTAATTTTTTTATATCATGTAATTTAGGTCTTGAATCATGTTGTGATTGGTATGGTCCACTTATGGTGGCGGTGTTATATGCTTTATTCGTGAATTATATGGCCTCGTCGGCGTTACTTTATGAATTATGATGATCATGGCCTTGTCGGCATTACTTGCTATATTATGATGATTTGTGTAGTAATTTATGTGAATTATGATCATATCTATGTACTTGTGAGTAAGGTGAAAGTATGTGTTCTTCTATTGACATTAGGTGATCATGTTAGACTATGACTATGTCCTTATGTGTGTAGTCTTAGGATTGATGTATGATTCTTCCTCTTGGTTATGTGAGTATTATGATGGCTATATTGATGGTTCTATAGTAGTGTACAGGGTGACCTATAATTAACTTGGTTGTCCCTAGGTACTCTAGAATAGTATGCTATTTGTATGGTACAGTGAAGTATATGTGTGTCTTGTTTTGATAGACTTGTGCCCCTTACTTGATACATGTACAGTGTGACTATTACTTCTTGACTTAGTATGCTAAATCTGCTTAGTCTTGCTTATGTGATTGATATATGGCCTTGAACATAGTGAGAAGGTCAAATTATGTGGAACCTTCAACCTAATTGAGAGGTTATGATATCCTTGAAGTCAAAAGTCGTAATAATATCCTTCTTTTGTGAATGGTGGACTGAAGGTTGGTTGGCTAGAACGACATGAAATCATCCTTAGAAAAGTCATTGATCTATCCTCTTAGCCATTGTAGGTAGACTTGGTGGACCATCTTTGGTAAAGTGAAATGTGTTTGGGTTATAAACTAGATATTGAACCTCTTCATATGATCCTTTATGTGAATTACTCTATGAGAACAAAGGCTAGCACCGAGTGAATATGGTTTGGGAAGTATCTATAGTTAAGGATGAGGATAGAGTTCAAAGAAACCTTTCATAAACCTTAACCATGTGCCTACATAGGATGTGTCCTTGTTCTACCATCGGCCCGAGAACAAACCTCAAATAGAGTGGGTTCATGACTCCGGATTCCATGCGTAGCTAGTATGGTCTATGTTAGTTATTGTCTATTCTCATCATATGGGATACCCACTAGTATTGGAGAGGTTCTATGAAGTTTGGGTGGTGGTATGACACTCTATCTAAACATTGCACAATTTGGCTTTGAAGATGTTAGTGAGTGAGTCCCTAGATCTTCTCCAAGACAATTACTTGAATGTTCTTATATGTGATGAATGTCTCTTAGCTGAACTAGAGAAGATAATGACTTAGGTTAGAAAGAATGTAAATGAATAAGCACTTACCTATAGAGTAGTTTAAGGGTTGTCTTGTTAAGGTGTGAAGGGGGCATATGAATGGTCAATTCATATCTTACCTAGGTAAGTCTTAAGAATGACTCTAGTTAGGGAAAGTAAATTGATAAATTATACATGTTCTAAACTTAGAAAATCTTAAGTATTATTTAGGTAATCTTGGAGACGTGTATGGGAATTCTCTTTTTGAATTACATAAGTAAGTCTTTTGATAACCTAAGAAGAATGCCATATTATATATACGTTAGTGTGTGAAGTAAGAATGATCTTATTCTAGATAGTCTAAAGATCTCTTAGGTGTGTGTGAAGGAATCGTATGAGTGGTCGCTTCATAACTCACTCAAGTGAGCTTGATAATCATCTTAGGTAGGAGGATCTCATATTTATGTGTTTTCGGATATACTTTGATGTTACAATGTGAAGTGTAAATTTCATTGGAAGTTATAGTGAACTTACAATGAAGTCATTGTAAGCTTGTTATAGGTTTAGTGTAATATTCCTATAAATTAAGTATAAATTGTAATGTCTTCTAATTGTGTTGTTTGGTGTTTAAATGTGATTCTTATGCTTATACTATGAAGTTCTAATAAAAAGAGCATATTTCTTATAGATATTCGTGTCTCATGATTTTATGCATTAAGCTATACTTAGTACCTATGTTTGTACTAATTCTTATACATTTTGTTATATCTAAAGGTGTAGGTGGAAGGTGAGAAACTTCTTGAAGCAAAGCTTGGAAATTAGGATTCTTTCAAGCAAGTTGAAGTATGTCTTTACTTGACTTGAGGTCATAATCATCTTTATTCTTCTCTATTTCAAAGTACTATAATAGATGTTAGATTGCTATATTTCTATTGTATAGGCCGTGTCTCAAGTATTTCATAAATTTTAAGGATTGCATATATTGAGAGTTAGAGTTTCTATTGGTTTTATATTAGAGACATTTTAAGATGTTTCATGTGAAAATTTTTAATTCTGTATTACTTTTCATACATGTATGCAATGAATGATGTCAAAGAGCTTGTACAAGACTTCCGAGACGTCAAGTATGCCATGTCGCGCACCCCGAGTGTCATATCTTTTAGGGTGTGCTCTCGGGGTATGACAAGCTTAGTATCAGAGCATAGGTTATGAAAGTGTTCATAGGAATCAAAAAGTATCATAAAGTCACGTCTAGTAGATATTTGACCATCAACGTGAGTTACGACACATCTATGGGCAAGAGGATATAGGACGATATACTTTCCCTTCTTTCGCTACTCTTATGTAGTGCCGTAGAGTAAAAAGTTATGAGTGTATTTCTTAATGCTTTTCTTTGTGTTTTTAGGAAGATGAATACTAGAAGGATGACCGCTAGAAGGTTAGAACAAGAAAGGGTGAATGAGGATACTCTTCCTCTAGTTGAACAAGTTGAGAAAGTTCTTCAAGGTGCTCAAGGTGTTAAAGTCCCTATTGTGGAGGAAGGTAATGATGTTCTGGTGGTTCCCCCCAGAGATGACTAATGGGGAGATTAAATAGTCTCTACTTGCTTTAGCCTGAGCCATGACTAGTCATGTGAATAGGGGTATTGAACCTAGATTGAATGTTCTGGAGAGCAATATGACATCTAGATTGAGAGATTTGGTGAGGATGAATCCTCCTATCTTTCTTGGATCTAAGGTGGGAGAGGATCCTCAAGTGTTTCTAGATGGTGTTTATAAGGTGTTGAGTGTCGTGGGAGTGAATTCTAGGGAAGGTGGAGTTAGTTTAGTACCAATTGAGGGATGTTGCTCAAGTGTGGTACACTAATGGAAAGATAATAGGTCGGTTGATTCGAATCCTATAGAGTGGGAGTAGTTTAAGGAGGCTTTCTTAGGAAAGTACTTTCCCAGTGACAGGAGGAAGGTGAAGGTTAAAGAGTTTATCAATCTCAATCAAGAAAATATGAGGATTTAGGAGTATTCTTTAAAATTCACAATGTTGTCTAGATATTCCCCGTCCTTAGTGTCTAACCCTAGGGATGAGATGAGTAGGGTTATGACTGGTGTCGCCGACCTTGTGAAGGAAGAGTGTTGTACACCATGCTCCATTGTGATATGACTTTGTCTAGACTCATGGTTTATGCTCAATCCATAGATGAGTCTAAGCTTAGTAGGATCTCTAGAAACTATAAGAGGAGTGGGCAAGGTGAACAAAACCAATCTAGGTTCAAGAAGAATGTTTCAAGTCAAGATGAACCTAGGGGTCCTAAGGTGATACTTAAGAAGGGTAGTGGTTTTCAAGTTGGTAAGCCTACTTGTGCTACATGTGGGAAGAGGCACTATGGGTAAGGCCTAATGGGTACCGGGAGTTGCTTTTGTTGTGGTAAGGATGGACACAAAGTGAGGGATTGTCTTACTATTGCGCCTAGAGGAAGGGAAGGTAAGCAAGTTTCTCCAAGTGTTCTAGGAGATGATGCTCCAAAGAAGACTCGCTTTTATGCACTCCAGGATAGAGGATCAAAGCCTGATGAGGATGATAATGATGGTAAGTTCTTATTTTTCTCTCTTTAATGTTGTGATTTCGTTCTAAGTGGGGGAGTATGGTGAGTATTAAAATGGTGATTTGTTGTCTCATCTCTTCTACTCAATTCAAATTTGAAATTTAGAATGTCATAGTCGCATATCACATGTTGCATTGTGTTTAGGAGTCTTGTAGGAATTGAATTTCATTGATTCCTTACATTTTGCATTTAATGAAGTTAAGATTATGTTGTAAATTGAGTTTATATGATTTTATCTATCATATTGTCATGCCTTTATCATCAATTCCCTTAAAGTTGCATTTTTGGAATTGTTGTATAATTCACTGTGTTTTCCCTGGCAGCTTAATGTAAGATTTGTGAAAAATTGGCTAAATTGTTCTTTTGTTGAAAATTGTTGTAGTGTGTATATAATTGATGTATATGAGAATGATAATGGATATAAAAAGATTTCTTGCTATTAGAAATGAAGATATGAGTCTTGATTGCATAATAAGTTGTAGAATAAGTTTCTAGCTTCTTATTGCGTTGTGAGTCTTGTGTTTATGTGAAAAGTTGTGTTCATACTAATTGTGTATTGTGTATGGTGTGGTATGTTTATGCACTAATCTTGATGCAAATGCTCACTGCCAGATGCAAATGCTCACTGCCAGAGTTTTGTTTTCAGGGCTACCTTCTGAGGATCCACATGCCAATATAGCTAAGTTAAAGGCAGTGTGTAAAAGTTGTCTAGGGAGGACTGACTTTGAATTGGATGTAATAGGGCTAAGAGTGTTTCCTCTCTCACTAAAGGGATAGGCTGCTATTTGGTTGACTGAGCTCCCTTATAATTCAATTTTCACTTGGAACCAACTAAGGGACGTTTTCTTAGCACGCTACTACCCGGTATCCAAGAAACTAAACCACAAAGACAGAGTGAACAACTTTGTGGCACTACTAGGAGAGTCAATTAGTAGTTCTTGGGATAGATTCACTTTGTTTTTTAGAAGCGTCCCCAATCACCACATAGATGATGATTCACTGAAGGAATACTTCTATCGGGGACAGGATGATAATAATAAAGCGGTGTTGGATACTATAGTGGGCTGTTCTTATGGGGAGTGTCATTATGCTGAGATTGCTGAAAAAGTTAGAGAAAATTTCCCGGAACAATAAAGCTTGGAAAACTATGAAGTCAGATAGTAGGAGAAATACCTTCGGAGTGCAATCCACTCACAACCCAGCCACAGATGAGATTCGTGAAGAGATGACTCAGATGAGAACTGAGCTAGGGTTGGTATTAAAACATATCACTAGGGTGCAGAAAAGATAAATGCAGTTACCTACTTGTATACACCACCACCACAACATGATGAATGCTATTCTGCCGAGGATTCCTATGCAGTAAATGAGCGGACAGGGGGTTTTCGACCCAGTGCCAAAGGCTTAAATCAGTACAATTGGCGCCAAGGTCAAGGGAACCAAGGTCGAATCTATGGTAACTATAACCGAGAGGGTCATTATGTACGAGATGGAATCTACAGCCCCGACAACAACTTCAACAAGGTTAACTATTGTAACAGAAGTGATAGGAATGGACACTATGTCCCTCCTCAAAATCGTGAATTTACTCCTAGGAATGGTGGAGATAGTATGGCGCGAGTTGAGGATATGTTGCACAAAATGATGAGGAGGTCTGATGCCAGTGATGAGCACATTAAAGAGTTAAGGAGTGATTTAGAGGGTTTGGGCAAAAAGTCAATACACATGCAATATCGATTAAGCAGATCGAGTTGCAAATGGCCCAATTATCTGCGACTGTGAACACACTGCAACCAGGCACTCTTCCAAAATCCAAAAAATGATGCACACTGTATCGCAATCACTACTCAGGGTGGTAAGCAAACCATTGACCCACCTATGCCGTCTTATGAGAAAAAGGTGACAAAAGATAAGGTGGTAGAGGGTAGTGGTGAAGCAAAAAATAGCACTGGAAAAAATGTGAAAGCACCTATAAAGGTATTTCTCATGCCTAGACCACCACCTCACTTTCCTCAAAGATTAGTGAAAAATACCGAGGATGGTAAATAGCATCGTTTTATAACAATGTTGAAGCAGCTTTCTATCAATCTCCCTTTGGTAGAAGCTCTAGAAAAAATGCCCGGTTATGCCAAGATTATGAAAGATCTGGTTACAAAGAAAAGATCGGTCACTTTCGAGGATGATGATAGAATGCAACATTGAAGTACTATTGCTATAAGATCTCTCGTACAAAAGAAAGAAGATTCGGGTGGGTTCACTATTCCTTGTACAGTCGGATCATTACATTTTGCGAAAGCATTATGTGATCTGGGGGCAATCATAAATAGCATGCCCCTCTCAATTTACAAGAAGTCGGGTTTAAGTGACCCAAAGCCCACTGCGATGCGGCTATTGATGGCCGATCAAACAGTGAAAAGGCCTATCGAGATACTCCATGATGTGCTAGTAAAAGTGGAGTCGTTCATATTTCCAGCAAATTTTGTTATCCTTGATTATGAAGTCGATTTTGAAGTGCCTATTATTCTTGGGAGGCCATTCCTTGCTACGGGTAGAGCCTTAGTTGATATGGTAAAAGGGAAGATGAAATTTCGGTTGAACAATGAAGAAGCGACCTTCAACATTTGTAGGTCCATGAGGCAGAGGGGTGAGCTCCAATCGGTATCTGCTATATCCTACAAAGAAAGGATAAGGAAGGATTATGATCTAAAAAGCGAATAACAAGAGATTATGGTTGGGGATTCGGTGCTTTTAGACAGTTCTAGGTTGCGTTGGCTTCTGGACAAGCTCAAGTCCAAATGGACTGGCGCTTACTTGATTAGCCAATTATTCCTTCATGGAGAAGTTGAGTTAGAAACCAAGGAGGGAGTGTGGTTTAAGGTTAATGGAGAACGAATAAAGCCCTATTTTGGGCATACTGACTCGGCAAATAAAGGGATCGAGGCATACCATCTTAATGAAGGCTGATTAATCAAGCATCCTCATCGTGCCACGATGTTAAATCAGACGCTTGTTGGGAGGCAACCCAACACTTATAGTTTTTCTTTCTAGTAATGGTAGCATTTTCTACTAATGGGTTTTAAATTTGCAGGCACATCACCAGGAAATTCTGCAGAAAATCACTCTGCAACAGTCACTGACGGACCCATCGACGGCCCATCACAAATGCGACGGACCGTCGCATGAATCCGTCGTGCCAGGTACGTCTTTCCGTTATTTTCAAAACTAGGGCACACGTGACGGAACCAACGATGGACCGTCACAACTGTGATGGACCGTCGTCGGGGACTCGTCGCGTCATTAGTGAAGCGTACCCCACCCGACCTGGCTGGGATTTTTTAAAAATTCTTAACATTTAAAAACCCCACCCCTTCATTTTACCCATTTCCTTCCCTCTTCCTCCCTTTTCCCTCCCTTTTCAACTTCCAATTTTCTACCTCTCTTTCAATTGATCATTTTCCCAAACTTCCCAATTCCTAGAAACCCACTCTCTACTAGTCGGAGTCTGTTGCTGTGGCACTCTACTTGATCACCAAGTACCTTCCTCGCTTGTTTTTTTCAAATTCTCACGTATGTGTCTTTGATTTCTACCCATTTACATTGCATTTTTATTTATAAAATAGTATTAGCCTATTTCTTATTGATGGGTTCATTCTTTAATACATATTAGGTCTGACCAAGGTTGAGAATCCTCAAAATTGCCTTGTAAAACTCTAGAAATAGGTGCTTTAGCATTAGTTTACTAGCTATTTGGGTTAAACACATGTAGGTTAAAACACTGAAAATTCCATTTGGGTCATAGGGTATGAATGTGGCATCCCCAGTTCTGTCACTGAATGACAGAATGAGAACCTAATGACGGACCGTCGTACCCACGACGGACCGTCATAGGGTCCGCCCCAACATCCCTAACACACCACTGTCCAATTTTCTCCAAGTGTCCACCAACGGACACATGTGACGGACCGTCGTTCCCACAACGGTCCGTCTTGTACAACCGTTCTGGTTATTAGAGACACTGTTCCTAAGGGTCTCCAACTTTTTCCAAGTGTCCTCTTACGGACATATAAGATGGACCGTCATACCCTCGACGGTCCGTCCTGCACAACCATTTTGGTTGTAAGAGACCCTGTTCCTAAGGGTCTCCAACTTTTTCTAAGTGTTCTCTTACGGACATCTACGACGGACCGTCATACCCTCGACGGTCCGTCCAACATAACCGTTATGACGGTCAGAGATCCCTCTCCTAAAGGTCTCCATATTTTTCTGAGTGTCCTCTGACAGACACCTACGACGGATCATCATACCTTCGATGGTCCGTCCTGCACATACCGTAATGACGATCAGAGACCCCTCTCCTAAGGGTCCCCATTCTTTATTTCTAAGTGACCCATGACGGACATCGATGACAGACCGTCATAATCACAACGGTACGTCCTGCTTATCCATCATACTTGTCAGAGACTTGCCTTCAGGGATCTCCACATAAACATAGTTTAAGTAATACATGACAGACCCTATGACGGTCCGTCGTGCTCACGATGAGCCGTCACCTAGTCCGTCATGTTTCTCTGTTACTATAAAAATGTCATTACATCTTGACTCTTTTATTTATTTTGTGTCGTTTTGCTTGTCTTGTTTGCTCTTTCTAGTACTAATAGTGATTCTTTACAGGTACTATCTATTATGAAACCAAAACAAGATCGAGTCTACGCACGTGGGCGATCGAAGTCTGTCGCCCCTTCTGCCCGCTTGGGCATTGGCTCTGATGATGAGCTTGACACCAAGTATGTGCCCCTAGGCACTTCCACCCACTCCCGAGCTGCACGTGCTGCCAAAGCCACATCCAAAAAGGTGCATTCCGGTGTAGTCACTGCCTCCCAGTCTGATGAGGAGCGCACACTGACCTACACACCTTCTGGGTCAGCTACTCATGAAGAAGGAGCGTCTGGCTCCTTAGGATTTTCGTGGTCTGAGGAAGCCTCCGGATCCGGTGAGGTCCCTGCACCCGCCACAACTGTACAATCTGCCTTGTCTAATGAGGCTGAAAGTTCTTCATCCAAACCCGGCTCACCGAATTGTGCTCTCACCCCGGTTGCCGACCAGCCACACCGATGGTGTGTCAACGGGCAGTATCAAGTTTATTCAAATGCAAAGTTTCTGAATGACAAAGGAGTCATGACACGCACCCTTACATTGGAGAGGCGGGTCCTTACGGGAAGTCTCCTAACTATATCAGAGATCCACAATCTCTTCACCAGACATTGACCGGAGTGGACAGTGCGTTCGTTTGGCCGTTATATTGAAGAGTTGGTCCGAGAGTTCTACGCCTTCTACGTGGCTACTCTCATATCACAGATTGATAGGCGGGCTGCCCCGCCAAACAGGCCCCGCCAAACAGGCCCCACTGGAGCATGTTCGAGTACGTGGAATTTAGGTTGATATCTCCCTGCCTGCCATCCGCCGCTATCTATATGGCGAGGATGTTGATGCCAACCGGACCCCTTTCACCGCTGAGTTTGACTACCAGTGGCTACTTGCCAAAGATGGCCAATTATTGCATGAGCCGTCGCTGAGAGAGACCACTAAGAAGTGGATGGCCCTGCACTTTTCTGTTGATGGAGAGGGTGCTGACTGGGTGACCGAGCCGAAGGGAGCCATCAAGAAGGCTAACCTGACCTTCACGGCAAAGTTCTTATGGTTGATCATCCGCCACTGCCTTTCCCTCCACAACCGCTGATAATATAGTCACATGGGATCGTGCAGTACTGATGGCGGCGATGATAGATGGGTTTGAGGTGGACTTTGGTTGGCTTCTACATGCGGTCATGCACAAGTCACAACTACTTACCCTTTCCCGTGCATGATATTTTCTTTATGCAGGTCCGCAGGTGTGCCTATCTGGCACATTGATCAGCTCAAGACCCCACAGGGCATTGTTGATACCGTCCTCATCAAGGATGAGGCCAATAAGTTTGCTCCACGCAGAGGGCCCCATCCAGAGTTGCCTCCACTTGGTGACAATCTGGCTGATACGGTAGCATATGCTCGCATGGCTACGTAGGCTTCTTCCACGGACAATACCCCGGTCGAGTCTATACTGGGTAGTAGCACTGCCCCGAGCTCCTCTCGCTCAGCCCCTTTCCCTGCTCTGGTTTCGCTTGCTAGGGTCCAGAAACTAGAGGCAGAGATGGCTACACTTTTGCATCACATCCAGCCTTGGATGCAGAGGTCTATTGTTGAGGCAGAAGAGCGCTTGGAGCGGAGAATGGTCCAGCACACACAGTGGAAGATATCTGAGGTTCATCAGCGCCCTCAGGTGGATTTGTCGACCCTTCAGGCTGCGGTCGAGAGTCTTCATAAGACATCGATATGATCTTAAAGGATAGGGTGCCTGAGTCTGAGGCCCATTCTGCAGAGCCTGCTGAAGACAAAGTGATGGCGGCCTTATTCACCACTTCTGAGATTTTGTCCCTCTCCCTCGAGAGCATGCCCAAAAGGCGTAGGGGTCGCGATAAGGATGAGGCTAGAGCACAGAAGAAGGAGTGCTATGAGATGGAGGATGCAAGGAGAGCTTCGCTTGCTGATGAAGAGGCGCATCGGATGAGGGCTGCAGAGTTAGTTGCTGGGGCATCTAGCTCCAGAAATGTGGAGATAGCGGGAAGCACTGCTGATAGTGTTGTTGCTGCTGAGGACACTACTGAGGGTGTCTAAATTATAGAGGTATTGGATTTCGGGGAACCGTACCCACCAACTTGCTGATCTTCGGTGCTTTGCGCCTCAGGTTTGCTTCACTTACCACTCTTGTATTTCAATTTTTTATGCATTGGGGACAATTTTATGTCTTTTTGTTGGGGGGGGGGGGTAAATGGAAAATGAGTGCTAGGGTGAAGTCTGAGTAGCTCAATTCACTATCCTCTTTTGGAGTTTTCTTGCCTGTGTTCTTTTTCCCCAAGAGACTGATTATTTTTACTATTGAACTGTCCTGTCTATATCTTGTGTACATAGTTTGATTCTAAAGCATGATGGCTAAAATGATATCCTGATGAAATGAAAATGATGCATGACTAGGCATAGTAATTGATAAATGTGTGGCTCTAAGCATGAAATAGAGGTACACCACTGGATGACCCTAAGTCTAAAATTTGAATTAGGTGTCTGATAATCTGATTGAGTAATGAGATGTCAAGTGAGTATGAGAAAGATTTGAATAGTCCACTTTTTATACTGAGCTTAAACTTGCTTGGTTAGTCCTGCTAAAAGTAAGATGTAATAGACAATTAGGAAAGGATCAGAGGCTCTTGTTCAAAATAGCGCATTTTTATCCTAAATAAAAAAAAAAACAAATGAAATTAACCCTTCTTTGATCCAAATGATTTGAGCTTAAAACAAGACCTTTCCTTTTTACCCCAACTAATCTTTTCTGGGAATAATGTGTTGGCCCTGGTCCCTCCTTGGACATGTGCACCTCAGCTTACGACAAAAGCATAAGTTGAGAGTGGCTAATGCAGTAAACAACCTTTTTATGGCCCTGACTCAACTTTGGGTATTGTGTCCTTTGACTTATGGCAAAGCCAGGGTGGCTATTATGAGGAATGCTCTTGAAAGTGGGGTTGAAAGAACAAAGAGAGAGAAAGAACAAAAGTAAAGTGACTCAAGAATCAGTTGAAATTTATTTTACAATAAATACAAGTAAGAAAAGAAGAAAGTCACTTACACAAATGAAGAAAGAAGGGCAAATAGCAAGGTGAAAAAATATGAGAAACTGGGCGAAATAAAATGATAAAAAGTGGTATGTTTAGCCGATATGTGAAGGAGGGCAAAAAGTCACTAAAGTATACCTAAATATACCCTACCTGACCCTGAGTCTATGGTACAAACTAAGAAAGTCCTATCGTGATCCTAAGAGTTGTATAGCGAACTTAAAGCAGTGAAAATAAGGGCAAACTTATGACAATATGTATGAATGAGTTGTGAATCTATACTGAGAGTGAGTGTTGAAAAGTAATCCTTATACTTAAACTAAAATCATTGTGTGAAAAATGAGGATATTGTTTTGAAGTGAGGACACTAGTTGCAATACCAGAAATATTAGCACCTCGGTGAGATATTGAAGAGGATAGGTGTTAGTGCGTGGTGAGTCTGTGTCATGGTCTGATTCCACATAATTCAAGCCTAATAGTGATAGCATGCATAAAAACGATGAAACGGATCGGGATTGATAGCCAAATGATTGCGAAAGGTAAAACAAGGATACTATTGTACAAAGATTTTGTATTGAGTTATAATGTGTCGCTTGAGAACAAACAACGAATTTAAGTTTAGGGTGTTGATATACCGTGGTTTCACGGTATTTTTAATGTTTTTTCCTTAAGTTTAGTGTGTGTCCAAAAGCCTTTTTGTATTAATTTTTATGTAAGTTTCCCTTTATTTGCAGAAAATCTGTCTAAAAGATGAACGCGGATGTATTTGAGCAAGAAATGAGAAAAGTACCACCTACGGAGCTTGTGACGGTCCGTCGTGCCCGTGACGGTCCGTAGGTGGCATCATAGTGAAGCTGCTGAAGGAAGATGGGGAAGTCTGACCAAGTGTGGGGTTATGGAGTGTGTGACGGACCGTCGTAGCCATGACGGTCCGTCCTGCTGGTTCGTCATGAAGATCAGAGAAGTAGTCCAGTACCCAAATTCCAAGAGTTCAAGTGTTATGGAACAGAGACCCCCGACGGACCGTTGTGCCTGTGAAAATCCGTCATACCTGTCATCGAGGGTAGTGAAGAGAGCAGCAAAAGAATTTGAATAAGTATGGGACGACGGATTCCATGACGGCCCGTCGTGACCACAACGACCCGTCGCGAGGTCCGTCGACCCAGTCGCGTTTTGAAAGATTTCCAGCAAATAGAGTCTTTCTTTAATTAGGTTTTTAACTTTTATAAATAGTTCGAAAAACCTTGTTTTTGGGGTCAGATTTTTGGTAGTTAAACTCTTTGGTGATTAGACTCTTTTATGTTTTTTTCTTTGTGAGGAGATTATTTTTTGTGATTACACTTTGGTTTATTACACTTTTCTCTGGAGTTGATTGTTGGTAATTTTGTTGATTAATCAAGTAAATTTCTGGATTTTATTCTTTCTCATTGAAGTAAGTATATGAATTTTTATATTACATATTTGAATATTGTGATTATGATTATGGGTAACTAAACTCCATAACTAGGGTTATGGGAACCATAGGAGAATAATGAGGTAAAATCTAATTAAAATATCAATTCTAGAATAGTGTCTTGCATGTATTGATAATTCTTTCGCTTAAAAGTCTTTTTAACGGATGGCCAACGTTAGAACTCACCTTAATGCTACTTGCCTTACCAAGGAAGTAGATAATGGGAAAAGAGTTATCAACATAGATTTAGTGTATACTATCTAATAGTCTAGTATTGATTGGTACAAGGTAATAACTTAGTCAAATATCGAATACGATGCTTAATATGAGGTAAAGGTAAGGGTTAGTGTCGCAACACACGTAGCCGGACCAAGGTGCAGAGTGAAATTTTCTAGATGTTGGACCAAGGATTTAGAAATACATAACTTATCACTTTGTATGCAAGATACTAGGAAAGAATTATTATAGTTAGAATTATCAAGTAAGGAACCTGTGGGGAACACGTAAACCCTAGTTACTTTTATTAACTGATTAAACTCCAACATTTGAATCTATTAGTGGTCTACTTAGATTTAGCTAATTATTTTCATTCATTTAGAAGTAAAAAAAATCTTTTATTGTCTTTACTTTCTAAGGAAATGATTGACTAAATAATAGTAATAATAGATTGAAGTTAAGTCTGAACTATTTTCCTCGTGGGAACGATCCCAACCTCATTAGTTGGGTTCTTTACTTGATACGACCACTTTACTTCTTATTTGAGAAGTTTGTTTTAGCGTATCAGCAAATACATGTAAGCTTCATGAGATGAGACTACCACCAAGGTGGATAAGAGTCTCCGAAATCTCCTAGTCTTTGAACTATGTTACCAGCATAGGTACTAGCCAGCGGATTCCACCTAAGAAGGCTAGGTAGTATTCGGTTTCACTTTGACCGGTGAACCACCTCTTTCCAGTGTAGGGAATACACTAGATTTCATGTTTATCTCACATGATCTATGTCAGTTAAATGCTCCAGATTTAGTTTCACTTTAGGCGGTGAACCACCTCTTTTCAGTTTGGGGAAGACAATGGATTTCATGTTAACTCACATGATCTAGGTTCACTTTAGCCAG
This sequence comes from Solanum chilense, assembly GCA_032847665.1. NCBI lineage: Eukaryota > Viridiplantae > Streptophyta > Magnoliopsida > Solanales > Solanaceae > Solanum > Solanum chilense. The sequence goes on from CM064972.1 coordinate 6,921,024, forward strand.
TGAACCACCTCTTTTCAGTGTGGGGAAGAAACTCGATTTCACGTTAGCTCACATTATGTTCAAAGTGTACATGAGATCAAAGAAGAAGAAAAGTAAGTTCAAAGAGAACTAAGTAAGCATAATGATCAAATATTGGGCATAGCCAGTAAATATTGGCTTATAAGAGAAAAAACTTAATAAATCATCAATTGGAGTATGAATATATGCCCCAACATCTTTATATTATGCAAATGATGAAATAATGGGAATATCTAATAACGATTGACTTAGAAAGACTTCATGCCCAATTTAACAAGAATGGAAAGAATAACTTGTAATAAGGGTAGTCAAATCATTTCCTTAGTCTTTTGAATTACTTGATTGATTCATTGTAGGAATGAGACTACAATGAATTATTGCACTTGTAAGTAAAACATAGGATCAAAGGAGATTATTGAACTACACAACAAAAGGAGGAAAAGATTGAAAAATAAACTAAGTATGGAGAGAAGAGCTCTCGGCATAAAAGGGAGCAAAAATATTATTTTTTGTTCGAGTTATTCTAAAATTATGTTCATGATTCCAAGTTCTTATACTCATATATAAAATGAGTTATGTTCCTCAAATGCATGAAAATATTTCATATTTATAGCATGATACATAAATAACAAATTAGGAAAGTAATGTGACTTCACTTTCCAAAAATGACATGTTGCTATAGGAATAACTTTCCTTGATCATGCATAGTACTTTTGTGTTTAGGTCCATACACCCATACTTAGTACAAGTGTGTACTAACCCATATACAATTACTATTTTTATAGGTGCAAGTCCTTGAAGAAGATTGAAGATCAGTTGAAGCCGTTTGGACTAGTATATCCAAACTTTGGTAGGTCCTCTTGAGTTCAAGGATGCCTACGCTGCATATTCTAGCTTTAGTAGATTAGACATAGCTAGTGGTTGTTGTCCTTAGAATTTGCTCTCAAACATTTGTTCAAGCTTTCGTATTTAAGGCCAGTTTGGAAACTATTATACTATATTATAAATTCTTTATTTCAATTGTTCAATCTGTTAATAGATGGTTGTTTATGTTGAGCTGTATCTCTATCACTTTTATGCAGAAATTACATGAAATCTAGGTACACTTCAGTAAAGTTAAAAAGTTTTAAATTTTCGGTTAAATTTAACTGTATGATTGTGATGAAAGCTAAGAAGAGGCTTGTGTTGGACCTCTGAGAGGTTAACGACGCCGATCTGATCTAGGGTCTAGGACCCGGGTGTGACAGATATGTGGCCTTGAACATAGTGAAAAGGTCAATTTATGTGGAACCCTCTACCTAGTTGAGAGGTTATGATATCCTTGAAGTCGAAAGTCGTAAATCCTTTTTGTGTGAATGGTGGACTTAAGGTTAGTTGGCTAGAACGACATGTAATCATCCTTAGGAAAGTCATTGAGCTCTCCTCTTAGACATTGTAGGTAGCCTTGTTGGACTATCTTTGGTAAAGTGAAATGTGATTGAGTTATGAATTAGATATAAAATGTCTTCATGCAATCCTTTATGTGAATTACTCTATTTGAACAAAGGCTAGGACCGAGTGAATATGGTTTGAGAATTAGTTATAGTAAAGTATGAGGCTAGAGTTCAAAGAGATTTTTCATATTACTTAACCATGTGCCTACATGGGACTTATACCATTGGCCCGTAGAAAAAACCCTCCATCGGAGAAGGTTCATGACTCTGTATTCCATGCATAGCTACTATGTTCTATGTCGGTTATTGTCTATTCTCATCATATGGGATACCCACTAGTGATGGAAAAGTTCTATGAAGTTTAGGTGGTGGTAGGGAACACTATCTAGATATTGCACGATTAGGCTATGAAGTTGTTAGTGTGTGAGTCCCTAGGTATTCTACAAGACCATTACTTGAATGTCCTTATATGTGATGAATGTTTGTTAAGTGAACTGAAGAATATAATGACTTAAGTTAGAAAGCATGTAAATGAATAAGTACTTACCTAGAGTAGTTTAAGGATTGTCTAGTTAAGGTGTAAATGGGACATACGAATGGTCATGTCTTACCTTGGTAAGTCTTAAGAATGAATCTAGTTTGGCAAAGTAATTGATAAATTAGACACGATCTAAACTTAAGAAGTCTTAAGGATTATTTAAGTTATTTTGGAAAGGGTGTATGGGCGTTCTCTTCTTGAATTACTTAAGTAAGTCTTTTGATAACCTTTGGGAAGGAGAATGTCATATTATATATACCTTAGTGTATAAAGTGAGAATGATATTATTCCAGATAGTATAAAGGATCTCTTAGGTGTGTGTGAAGGGATTTATGGGCTTTCGCTTCATAACTCAGTCAAGTGAGCCTTAGAATCATCTTGGGTAGGAGGATATCATATTTATGTGTTTTTGGATATACTTTGATGCTATAATGTGAAGTGTGAATTTCATTAGAAGCTATATTGAACTTATAGTGAAGTTATTGTAAGGTTGATGTAGGTTTACTGTAATGTTCCTATTAATTAAGTATAAATTGTAATGAATTCTTATTGTGTTGTTTGGTTTTTAAATGTAATTCTTATGCTTATACTATGAAGTTTTAATCAAAAGAGCATATTTTTTTTTATAAATGTCTGTTTCTCATGATTTTTTCATTAAGTCATACTTAGTACATGTGTTTGTACTAATTCCATACATTTTGTTATATCTAAAGGTGTGGTGGAAGGTTAGAAGCTTCTTGAAGCAAAGCTTGGAGATTAGGATTCTTTCAAGCATGTTGAAGTATGTCCTCACTTGACTCGAGGGCATAATCGTCTTTAGACTTCTTTATTTCAAAATATTGTAATAGATGTTAGATTGTTATATTTCGATTGTATGGGTCGAGTCTAAAGTATTTTTCTTAAAGTATAAGGATGACATATATTGAGACTTAGATTTTTCTATTATGAAAGACATTTTAAGATGTTTCGTGTGAAAAGTTTTAATTCCGCACTACTTTTCATACATGTATGCAAAGAATGATGTCAAATGGCTTTTAGAAGACCTCCGAGAGGTCAAGTATGTCGCGTCGCACTCCGAGAGTGCCATATCTTCTAGGATGTGTTCTTTGGGTATGACAAATGTACTCAAACGAGACAAGGAAGAAATCGAGGCACTATTTCACTCAATTCATCCAAAGAAATGATACTACCAGGGTTATTCAAAGAAGGAAAATGGAGTGACTAACATTTTCTTACCTCAAGATCACAAGAGAGATTGGTTTCCATGGAGTTTCAATTGTTTTTATCACTCTGTCATTCACGATGAGTTCACTTGTGTTGTCTATAAATTTGTGTTAAGCTACCCTAATTTTTCCTTGTTTTAAAAATCAATTTTCCGAATTTTTCCCGCTTCTTTCTATATTTGCAGTCAGGTTAAATTAGCCTACCGAAAACAACCTCTACCTAATAGATAAAGGTAGGGGTAAGATCTGCATGCATCTTTTTTGTATGAAAGATAAGTATTCTTTTCACTATTTGAGTTGTGTTTTTTATGATGATACTTTTATGTATATATAATAGATTAGACTATCAAAAACTATCTTTGTACCGATATGGTAAAGTCTGCGTAAAGTGTTGTGATACGAAAGATAAGTGTTCTATTCATTTTGGAGAGTTATTTGTATGAACTAGGCATTTGAATTAATGAAAAGTGAGTTTAATATAGATTGATAAATTCCTTTAAAAAATGATATGATTATTAATTAAAAACTAACACACTCCTTTATAATTAATTTATTTGGCTTAATTCGAATAATGGATCAAATTAATAATGATTGGTAGTTGGTATATATTGAGACTTAAATCTTCAACCTGGTAGAAAATAACTTACAAGGAAAGCATTACATGAAAAATACAATAAGTCACTAGAATTAACAATTTTGTTATAAAATAATGTATTAGAAATTTAATAACAAAGAAATAGAGATAAAGAGTAGTAATATTAAAGTCATAATTAAGTCCCTTAAAGTCATACTTTTATCTTTTAAAGTGATGAAGTATGGATGTTATACATGGCATCCACATTTCATTATTTACAACACTCCCCTTTGGATGCCAATGTACAAAATAAAATCTAGAAGAATAAAAGAGAGTGTACATAGTTATTCTTACTATGCATTGTTTTATGCCTTGTTAAAAACCTTACCAAGAAAAAATTCAGTGGAATAAAAATGTTGATTAAGAAAAAAAAGTGCAGCGCGTATTTACTCCCCTTGATGAAAACATCTTTTGATGTCTTGAAGATGACACATTCCAATTTTGTATCTCAATTTCTCAAAGGTTGAAGTTGAAAATGCCTTCGTAAACATATTTGCTAAATTATCACTTGAGATAACTTGTTGAACATCTATATCACCTTTCTTTTGAAGATCATAAGTGAAAAAGAATTTTGGTGAAATGTTTTTTGTTCTATTTCCTTTAATGCATCCCCCTTCCAGTTGAGCTATACATGCAACATTATCTTCATACAATATTGTTAGAACATCTCTTTCCAAAGAAAGGCCACATGTTTCTTGAATGTATTGAATTATTGATCTCGACCAAGCACACTCTCGACTCGCTTCATGAATGACTATTAACCCTGCATGATTAGAGAAAGTGTCAGCCACAATTTGTTTTGTTGAACACCATGATATAGTTGTACCACCACATGCGAATAAATAACCTATCTGCAATCGACCTTTATGGAGATCAGACAAATATATTGCATCTGTATAATCAGTAAATTTTGACTTGTATTCATTTGAGTAAAAGATTCTCATATCAATAGTCCCTCGAAGGTATCTAAATATATGCTTAATCTCATTCTAGTGTCTTCATGTTGTAGAAGAACTAAATCTTTTTGCTAACAAACTTACCGAGAAAGCTATATCAGGTCTAAAATTATTAGCACAATAAACTAATGCACCAATTGCACTAAGATATCATATTTCATTACCAACAAGTTCACCTTCATTTTCATGAGATAGAAATGGATCTTTATTTATATCAAGAGATCTCACAATCAAACTACTCAATGGATGTGCTTTATCCGTGTAAAATCTCTCTAATATATTTTTACTATATGTCGATTGATAAATAAACATGCCATTTGCAAAATGTTCAATTTGTAGTCCAAGACAAAAAAAATTCTTTCCCATATCTTTCATTTTTCAGAGATTTTAATGTCTTTGAAAGATCCTCAGGAGTTCCAACGATATTCAAATCATCAACATATACAATTATCATGACAAATTCAGATATAGACCTTTTCATGAAGACACAAGGACAAATTGGATCATTTTTAAACACTTCTTTAAAAAAAATATTCTCTAAGACGATTATAACACATTCGCCCCGACTATTTCAATCTGTATAAAAATTTTTGAATCTTTATTGAACAAGCTTCTCAAGAACCATTGTATGCTTCAGGCACTTAGAATCCTTCAGGAATTTTTGTAAAAATATTGTGGTCCAATGAGCCATATAAAATGGCACTGACATCCATTAGGTTCATTATAATATTTCATGAACTGCCAAGTTCATTTAATACTGGAAGGTAATTGTATCTGCTACATGAGAATATGTTTCTACATAGGAAATTCCAAACCTTTGCGAAAATTCCTAAGCCACTAGTCGTGCTTTATATCTTACGACTTCTCCTTTTTCATTTCATTTTCGTCAGAAAAACTCATTTATACCCCCGCTGGCTTGACACCATCAGGTGTTTGGATTATTGATCCAAAAACTTCATGTTTTTCGGTGAAGTTAACTATGCTTGAATTGCGTCCTTCCATTTTGACCAATAATTTCTCTGTCTACATTTATCGATAAATTTTTGTTCATGATCATCATCTTGTTGCATTTTTTCAGTAGCAACATTATACGCAAAATTGTTATCAACCACAACATCATTTTCAGTTCCACCTTTTTTTCAATCGAGACATAACTTATTGAGATTTTTTCATTTTCATTATTTTCATATGTCTCAACATTTTCTGTTGTCTTATTATTTGTTATGTCTTGAGGCTCTCCTTAAGTACTCGCTTTCATATTATGATCATTTTCTCATTTTTTCGAGGATGCTTATCTGTAGAACCAATTGGTATATCATGCTTTAGATGTGGTCTAGACTCATTTGCATTAACAGTTTGTTTCTATCACAATATCAACCCGAACAGGAGCATTTGAAGCTGGAACATGAGATTTAGTAACCCTTGAAATGTTAGTAAATGCATCTGACAATTGATTTGCTATATTTTGCAAATAAAAGATCTTTTAAACCTCTTATTCACATTGATTTGTTCAAGGATCTAAATGAGATAGTGATATTGCATTCCAATCTTTCTCATTTTCCAATTTGTTATGTTTTTCCCCAAATGTTGTCTATCAAGATTCATCAAAATGACAATCACCAAATGGTGCTGTAAATAAATCTCTAGTCATGGGTTCCAAATAATTTATAACATAAGGAGATTCATATCCAACATATATTACCAACCTTCTTTGGGGACCCATCTTTCTGCGTTGCGGTGCAGCCATTTAAACATATACCACACATTCAAAAAATTTAAGGTGGAAAATATTTGACTCTTTTCCAAAGTCAACTGTAAAGGGGAGAAATCATGAAAATTGGTTGGCCTTATGCGTACAAGTGTTGTTGCTTGCAAAATAACATGCCCCCATACCGAAAGAGAAAGTTTTATCCTCATTAGTAATGGTCTAACTATCCATTGAAGATGTTTAATCAATGATTCTGCTAGACCATTTTGGATATGAACATGAGAAACCAAATGTAGTTCCAATAGATATACAATAATTTTAATGTATTTTGTCAGTGAAAAGTTTTGTGTTTCTTTAAAAGATGAATCTTTTGGTAGTTAGTAAACAAGCATCTTAGAGAATGTCTCGTATGTTTAGTAGCTAGTTAGGAAGTAAGTTATTCATGTACGAAAGTAATATGAAAATTTGGTTTGGAATTTAGAAATCTATGTAAATAATATGTATTTTTGTTAGGAGTGAATTGGTGCATTATTTGTATGTGGGGTAGAAGATCAAATGATTTATACCTGCATAATTCTATCGGTCTACTAAATGAACTCTAATGTATAAGGAGTTGAACTTTATCTGAAAAGACAATTGTTTTACTTCTGAGTTATCTAGTGAAGTTTGGTTCCTTAAAAGCAGAAAATGTTTTCCAATTTTTTCATTTTTTGTTGGGAAAAATGTTTTTAGAACATATTTTCCAAATCAACTCATTTTCCTAAAAAATAAGGAAAATGACTTCCCTTCAAAAATAAGGAAAACATTTTTCAAAACTTTCCTCCAATTTTAAATTACATTTTTTTTTGGAAAAACAATAATTTTAAAACAAAATCAAGGGAAAATGCACAAGTACCCCTTCAACCTATACCCGAAATCCCAGAGACACACTTATACTATACTAACGTCCTATTACCCCCCAGGACTTATTTTATAAGTTATTTTCTACCCCTTTTTAGCCTACGTGGCACTAGTTTGAAAAAAAAGTCAACCATCGTTACGCCCACAAGATAGTGCCACGTAGGTCGAAAAGGGGTAAAAAACATTAATAAAATAAGTTCAGGGGGGTAATAAGACTTTTGTAGAGTATAAGTGTGTCTCTGAGATTTCGGACATAGGTTGAGGGGGTACTTGGGCATTATCCCAAAATTCAATTTTAATTTTTTTTATATCCGATCCCTGACCCCCACCCACCCACCACCAGCCAGCCAGCCCCCCTCCCCCCTTCCCAGAAAAATAATTTTTATTTTTAAAAATATTTTCAACTTCAAATTTTTATTTTTAAATTCCTACCCATCTCTCCCCCCCAACCCCAAACCCCAACCCATACAAAAATTTATTTTGTTTTTTTAAAAATACTATAAAGTTCAAATTTTTATTTTTTCACTCCTATTCCTACCCCCTGCCCCCATCGTCACCCCACCACCACCCCAAATAAAAATTATTTTTACAAAATATTTTTAAATTCATAAATTATTTTCTACTCTAGTAAAAATAAAAGATTTCTCTCAAAAATATTTTCCATTCGTAAATCAAACACTAAAAATCATTTCCGAAAAATATTTTCTACTCACCAACCAAACATGAGAAAATAAGTCCAAAATCTACTTGTTTTCCAGGAAAACATTTTCTAGGAAAATATTTCCATCATGCCAAACACACCCTTAGTTTGAGTTTTTATTAGATACTGTTATTATTACTCTTATACTAGCTTATTCTTTGATTTTAGCTTTATTGTTGTTTCTTAGTTTTCTTTGCCTCAATTATCATACTACTTGTTGTTTGGTGTGGTATTCTTCTCCTTTATTTTAATATCTGCTTTACATACTTGATTGTCAACATGTGTTACTTGAGTCGAGCATGTAGTGGAAACAACCTCTCTACTATGACAAGGTAGGGGGTAAGGCTGTGTACAGACCACACTCTCTAAATCTCACTTGTGGGGATTACACTTTGTATGCGGGCGAAGCCAGCTGAAGGAAGGTCGGGTTAGCGCCCCCAATGAGGTTGTATTCATTTGAGTTTTTCTAATTGAAATTCATTTTGTAGCTCTGAATGCTGGGGACAGAGCAGATCTTGTTAATGTTCTCAAAGTGAGTTTGTTTCCTTACTTTTATTACATGTTTGTGTGGTTGTTTTGTTTCATTTAAGTAGTGATTTTGGTGATGCTTTGCAGAATAAACTTCAAGACCTTATTAGGAAGCACACAAACATGCTTGAAAATCTCTGGCCCACTGTCAGAAAGCGTGTTGAAGTTCTGAGAGATTCAGGCATGTTTAGCCTATACACTACTGTTGCTTGAATATGTATCAACTGGTGTCTTTTGGTTGATTTATTTGCTATGTTTTGTTTTGCCTCTGTATTTTCTTTTTCAAACTACCTTGCTGTGTGTTATTTTAGTCGAGGGTCTTTTGAAAACAATCTCTCTATCTCCACAAGGTAGGGGTAAGGTCTAGGGTACACTCCCCATTCGGAAATACACTGTGTATGTTGTTGTTGTTGTTGTCGTCTTTTGGATAATAATCTAATAATTATATGCTATGTGAGTTGATTGTGGTTTAGTTTTTGTGTTTTGTACACTTACATTATGTTCTTGTAGGATACAAATTAAGTTCAAAGATACCCTTATTTTATTGAACCCTTTGCTTGTCTTAGAAGTTAACGATTGGAGTATTTGAATAAAATGAACCCAAATGAATAGTTGCAGAGGATTTATTACTCCAACTGGCTTTGGATTTGAGGCATTTCTTACGTGTTTTCTTTCTAAGAGCCTATTTTCACTAGGAAAATTAGTTAGAATTTTACCAAGATCTTTTGTGCTGTTTGACATTCGGGGGGAGGGGGGGTATGATATAGCTCATGAAATAGGCCGACTATTTTTTTTTGGTTTGAATAAGCATCTATAAAATTGTAACAAGTCGAACTACCTTTCTATTAAGCTGATAAAATCTTGGATTTTCTCAAGATTTGTCTTTTTGATCTTCCATTTTTTTTTTCCTGGTTCTGTTCATAACGTTATATCAGCATATTCTTTTGTCCTTTGAGGGTGAATGAAATAATCTATGCGTCCACTATCAGTCAATGGACCAGGTCCTTTGACACACAAACAAGAATATAACAGAAAGTAAATGTAGTTTAACAACACAAAATTTTACTTGGAAATCTCCTTGCTTAAAGGAGTAAAACTACGACCTATCTAACAGGATTTACACAACTGTTTCACTAATCTTCGCAAGCAAAAGTAAAATCAGTTACACAAATGTGAGAAAAAGTTTTTAATCTAAACAACAAGCAATAACTCTATTGCTTGATAAACCTAAGTAGAAGTTATTCTACCCACTAAGCTATTACTCTAGATAACTTAGAATTTAAACACCCACCACACTGATTCCTTTATAGATTTAGGATCAGTTTACAATGTAAGACCAAAAGAATATATTCTCAATAACTACACAATATACGCCTGGATTTTTGGTTTCTCTAGAATAATTCTTCACTTTGATTTTCTATAGTCTTTGCAAGATTTCTTGATTGTGCTTTTTCAAGTTGCAAAAACTAAAAAACAATGTTAAGAAAAGTGACATTGTATAGACAAGTCCCTTTTCTTAAACTCATGCCATTGGTTGGAAAGGTCTGACTTTTCTGACGCGGTTGGGAAATGTGCACCAACTTTCTGTACCTTCTTCAGGTGGCAGTCAACGAGTTGCTTATGTTGAGAACCTGTTACCTTCACAAGGACCCTGAGTTTGTTACATCATCAAAACTACAAAAAAACATTTTCCCCTTTTTTGATGAAGACAAACAATACTCCAAACACCACTCCAGCTTCATGAAAAGTTCCCCCTGAATTACTTGTCCACCCTCATGGCATAAGATATATTGCACAAATATTTTTTCCCTCACTATATTCCCCCTCACAAACATGTCCAGCTACAACTTATCATTTAAAATTCCCCCTTTTGGCATCATAAAAAAGAGATACATTAAACAAATAGTATCCACAATAATATAAGCCATATAGCAATCAAACACAAAGGAAAGCATTCGACAAGAGATAGTAGCTAGAACACTAGGGGAATAATATAAATAGAATTTCCAAATAAATATTTAATATATTAACAGCAAACTGAAAATACAAGGACGAAAAGATAAGTCATACAAGGAAGACACATAAAAAGATTGGAACAGATTATGAAGGGGGAGGCTGATGAGAAAGGGACTGAATAATGAGAGTGAATCTATCATTACCAGCATCATTATCCTTTATTTCTTTTTCTTGCAAAGCAATAACCTTGGGCCTCAGCTCTGCATTTTCCCTTTCCAGGGCTTGAACCACAACAGTACCAGGTCCTTCTGTCTATGTAGTGAGCAGTTCAACTTTGAGAATAGAAATTTCAGCATCCTTTCCACTCAGTCGCATAGTTAATTCTTCAACTTCATGCTTGAGTTGGTCCTGGTCCTCTATGAGTTGAGCCATTTTACTCTTGGGGTTTTCAATGCACTCAAATTCAACCAAAGTATTTTCTGAAAAAGCTTGATTCATTGTACCCACCTTGCCAACACTAAGTGGAATGTTAAAATATTTGAATACTTCAGTAAGAAAGTATAGATATCCCATTCTATGTATTCCTTTCCGCTAAATGACAGTCTTGTACATATTTTCAAGCATGATAGCTAGAAGATTCAGAGGTTCAAAATTGCACAACAACTCCATCACATACAAATCAGCAGAAGTAGCCGAGGTCCTCTTTTCAGTTCGAGGAAGTAGAGTTTTGTTGACAAAGTCAAAGACTAACTGATACTCACATTTCATCACATTCTTAAACACCCCTGCACACTTTTTTGTAGGAAGCTACGAGACCAATGCCACAAACTCGACTGAACATGTTTTCCCAATCATAGACCTGGTACCATCTCGAGGTACCCTAAGAATTTTCCCCAAAAGAAATTCATCCAGATGCACTGCAATATCATTCACTCTGGTATGGACACTTCCATCTTCCTGAAATTGAATGTTATAGTAAAATTCACGCACTTCCTCTTCATGAAGAATGGGAGATTTTTTTGTTGAAGAGATGCATCTATGACTGAATCTACACCATATGATAAAGTGAGTCCATTCCAGGAAGATTAATTATCTCCGTGTCAAAAACCCTCCCAGCTAGTATAGACTGCTTTCTCAAATTGTCAACAGTTTCTTGTTTGTTGACCTGCTCGTCAACTTTTCTTTGTGTACCAGGTCCGTGTTACCTTTTCTTTTTTCTTTTATAACTCTCCTTTGTGGACTTTGTTTGCTCAACCTTTTCGGTATCTCTTGATTTTGTCTTTCCTGATTTCTTCTTCCTGTGCCCCTTTTCTATCTCTTCAGCAGACACCTCTATGACCCCAGACTCAAGCATTTTAAAATTTGACACTTTGAATGTTCTAGCATTCCTGATTTCTACTGTATACCTTGAATTGGATTTCAAAGCATCAGCCATCAACTTTTTGGCGTCAGATCTAGTACTAGGTCTCCTTCTAGGCACTTCTTCCACCACTTTCTCTTTTACCTTTTTTTGATACACTAACATCTCTCCTTTCAACCTTCCACTGAATGGATTCATCATCACTGGCTAAATCAGAGGAATTAGAATATGCATATCTCTTAAAGTCTGGAGTTTTATCAAAAATAGGTTGGGTCTCTCTGATATCTTCACCTTGAAAAGGTTCATTTTGTTCGACCCTGACTTCCCCTCTCATCATAGCAGACTCTCAATCACCAACTCTTCCCTTGCTGCAAGAATGTTTGACTTAGAGGATTTGTTCCTTGGCAAATCTCCTTCAAACAGAGCATCTGAAAACATTTAATGATGAGGACCATGGAGTGAAACGTATTTTCAGGAATATCTTGGGAAGAACTTGTTGGAATATTAGACCTAGACCCTACGACTGAAGGAGAATAGAAAGCAATTGGTTCAATCTCACTAAGGGCTGTAAGCATTTGCTTAGAGGCAGATGAAGGATCAGACATTTTGTCAAGAAGAAAAAAAGAGTAACAGTTTTGAAGAAAAGAAAAATAGAGATAAAAATAGATTTAGTTTTTTCCCTTCTTCCTTTTTCTTTTATAGTGAAGGAATATTGCAAGACGGATTAAGAATTAAAAAGGAGAGAAGAAGAGTTTAAAAAGAACTGAAACGGTGCCAGGTCCTTTGATTTGATGCGTCGCTTGAAAAGTAAGTGATGGGACTGATGGTCAAAATAACTGATGACTGACATGTGTGTTTATCAACGGTGACTTTATCTCAGTTTAAAATTAATGTACAAATGCTAACCTCGATTGGGACCAGGTCCCATAACACAACTTTATCATCATTCCTCAATTGTTCTACCCATGTGTTTGCTTGCTAGTCCTTCCTGAATGTATACCTACAATAGGTACCAAAAATGATCTAACTTAGATAATATATTCTTGACACAGAGGATACCTGCACTTCAAGTTTAGCCATCAAAGGAATTCAACTATTGAATATTTGGAAATCAGTGTAAAGTTATCATGCCTTGGTGAAGATATCTGCAATTTGTTCCTCCGTTGGACAATATGTAAGCACAATATTTCCCTTTTCAACATTGTCTCTCAGAAAATGATGTCTAACATCAATGTACTTGGCTCTCTTGTGTTGAACTGGATTCTTTCTTATACTAACTGCAATAGTATTCTCACACATAAGGGGAATAGACTTGATTATTACACCAAATTCCTCTAAATATTTCTTGATCCATAAAAATTGTGAACAGCATGCAGCAGCTGATACATATTCAGCTTCAGCTGTTGAAAGAGTAACAGAATTCTATTTCTTAGTTCCCCAAGAAATAAGTGAAGATCCAAGGAAATGGGCCATTCCACAAGTACTCTTTCTGTCAACTTGATAACCATCAAAATCAGCCTCTGCAAAACCAACAAGATCAAAAGTGTCACCTACTTGATATAAAAGCACCAGGTCCCCTGTCTTCTTCAAATATCTTGAATCCATTTTGCATCCTTCAAATGTGAATCACGAGGACATGCTTGGAATCTAGCACACATTCCAACTCTATATACAATATCAGGTCTGTTAGAAGTAAGATACAATAAGGATCGAATGATTCCCCTATACATGGTTTGATTCACAAGAGAATCAGATTCATCTGCTATAAGCTTGAAGTTTGTTCCCATAGGAGTATCAATAGGTTTAGAATCAAACATATTGAATTTCTTCAATAGCTCCTTAATGTACTTCTCCTGACTGATTGAGATTCCATTTGATGATTGCTTGATTTGTAGCCCCAGAAAGAAGGTCAATTAAGCCATCATGCTCATCTCAAACTTCTTTCCCATTAATGATGAAAATTCTTCACACAAATGCTCTGCTGTAGCTCCAAAGATTATGTCATCCACATATACCTGAATAAGCAATTCTTGTTCTTTTTCTTAATAAGAACAAGGTATTGTCTATTTTCCCTCTTTTAAACCCATTTTTCAATACAAACTTTGACAATCTTTCATACCAAGCTCCGGGGGCTTGTTTTAAACCATATAGAGCCTTATTCAATTTGAACACATGATCAGGTAACTTAGCATCCTCAAACCCAGAAGGTTGTTTAACAAAAACCTCCTCTTTTAAGTCTCCATTTAGAAAAGCACTTTTGACATCCATTTGATATAGCTTGAATCCCATAAATGCTGCAAAAACTATTACAATTTCGATAGCCTCCATCCTTGCAACAGGAACAAAAGTTTCATCATAGTCTATTTATTCCTCCTTATTGTATCCTTGAACAACTAATCTGGATTTGTTTCTAGTAATCACACCATTTTCATCAAGCTTGTTTCTGAAAACCCATCTGGTTCCTATCACTGTTCTGCCAACCAGTCGAGGAACCAGATGCCACACCTTACTTCTTTCAAACTGATGAAGTTCTTGTTGCATTGAATTGATTCAATCTGCATCACCTAATGCCTCTTTCACATTCTTAGGCTCAATAGATGATATAAACACTAAGAATGCAACTAGATTCCTTGTTTTCGTTCTAGTGCGAATTCCAGAATTCATGGGTGAGATAAGATTATCAAGTGGATGTGATGAACTATGTTTCCATCCTGGTGTCAAAGTCGACTGGTTCAGCTGATCAGTATGCTCTTCTTCTTCAAGGAACTCATAATTTTCTGGAGAGTTTGAGGTATTCTGACCGTAGTTCAAATGGTACCAGGTCCCTTCTTTCTTGACTCCCTTCTTTGACTGATCATGACTTCGATTCATCTTATGAGTCTTTAGATTTCCAATGAGAGCATCCATTGTTAACACTTTCAGGTCTTTTGCTTCAGTAATAGCATCAACCTTACTTTCCCAAGACTTGGGAAGGGTTCGGAAGACTTTCCTAACTTGGTTGCTTATACTGATAGGTTCTCCAAGACTTCTCAACTCATTTGTGATGGATGATAATTTAGTGAATATTTCGTGAATAGTTTCACCTTCTCTCATTTGAAATTTTTATACAGAGAAGTGAACATATCGATCTTTGACTCTTTTACTTGTTCAATTTTATCATGATTGTTTTTAAGCAATCTCAGATCTCTTTTGCAGACTCACAGGCTGAGACACGATTGAACTCACCCGGTCCTATACCACAGACAAGAAGTTTCTTTTCTTTGTACCCTTTTTCGATCTTCTTCCTATCAGCTTTATCATATTTTTGTTTAGGCTTAGGAACAGACCTAGTTTTTTCCCCATCTTTCTCTTCAATCATAGGAATAAATGGTCCATCTAGGACAATGTCCCACAGCTCACTATCTTCAGCCATAAGGAAATCATGCATTCTGACTTTCCACCAACTGTAAAAGTGTCCATTGAAACAGGAGGTCAAGTTGAAGACTGACCCTCTTCTAGATTAAGTGGAGCAGCCATTCTAGAACAGAGAACACTCTCTTGGTGTTAACCAGATTGAAAGTGCCTGCTCTGATACCACTTGATAGATCTATGTGTCCACTCTCAGTCAATGGACCAGGTCCCTTGACACACAAACAAGAATATAACAGAAAGTAAATGCAGTTTAACAACACAAAAATTTTACGTGGAAACCTCCTTGCTCAAGGGAGTAAAATCTCACAGGATTTACACAACTGTTTCACTAATCTTCACAAGCAAAAGTAAAACCAGTTACACAAATGTGAGATAAAGTCTTTAATCTCACAAACAAGCAATAACTCTATTGCTTGATAAGCCTAAGTAAAAGTTATTCTACCCACTAAGCTATCACTCTAGACAACTTAGAATCTCAACACCCACCACACTGATTCCTTTATAGATTTAGGATCAGATTACAATGTAAGACCAAAAGAATATATACTCAAATAACTACACAATATACACCTGGATTTTTGGTTGTTTTAAAATAATTCTTCACTTTGATTTTCTATAGCATTTGCAAGAGTCCTTGACTGTGCTTTTTCAAGTTGCAAAAACTAAAAAACAATGTTAAGAAAAGTGACATTGTATAGACAAGTCCCTTTCCTTAAACTCATGCCATAGATTGGAAAGGTCTGACTTTTCTGACGCGGTTGGGAAATGTGCACCAACTTTCTGTACCTTCTCCTGCTGGCATTCAATGCGCTGTTCATGTTGAGTACCTCGTACCTTTACAAGGTCCCTGAGTTTGTTACATCAACAAAAGTACAAATAACAGTGAAACATAAATTTTGCTTCTTAACGTAAAGTGCAGACATTATTTTTCAATCTTAAGGGGTCGTTTGGTATGTGGATAAGGTGGATATCCCAACTTTAGCTTGGCATAGATTTATCTCATGATACATTTATGCAGTCAACAAAATAGTGACAACACAGTATAAATTTTATCCAGAATTTTATGTTGGATAATTCACCATATACCATCTAACTTAGGATTAATAGATTAGTCCAAGGACTTTAATACCATGACAAGAATACAGTGATAATTTAGTCCGCTAACCAAACACCTCTCAAGTGTCTTCCAGAGTCGTAGCATATATTTGGGTAGTCACATAATTGTGAGTTATTGACGAAATTATCCCTTGATTTACAACATACTATGTGCATTAGTTGCCAAAATAGTCAAAACTTCTTTTTGTATCTGTATAGTTGCTTATATCTTTCTTTCTCAGGTTCTTGCTGTTTGATCTGATTGTTTATCTTTATACTCTTGGATGTTAAATTATATTTCTCTTTTGTCTTAAAATTCAGTCTCAGCATGATGATTTGGAGGAAAAATTTTTTTGAGGAGAGAGCTGCGCTTGAAGCCAAATACCGAAACTTGTATCAGCCTTTATATATTAAGGTTGGTGGTGCTGCAGCATTTGTTTTTGTATATTGCATCCATTGATCATTCTCAAAGTAATGTTAGCAAAAAATAAAAGATGCAGAGATTCAACATTGTGAATGGAGTTGTTGAAGTTGATGGGGCGGTGACAGAGGCAGCAGCAGCAGACCAGGAAGAGGATAAAGATGCAGCGGGTATGTAAATGCTCTTCCATGTCCCAATTTATGTAGCCTCCTTTCCATTTTCTGCAGCATTTGTTTTTGTATCTTGCATCCATTGATCATTCTCAAAGTAATGTTAGCAAAAAATAAAAAATGCAGATATTCAACATTGTGAATGGAGTTGTTGAAGTTGATGGGGCGGTGATAGAGGCAGCAGCAGCGGACCAGGAAGAGGATAAAGATGCAGCGGGTATGTAAATGCTCTTCCATGTCCCAATTTATGTAGCCTCCTTTCCTTTTTAGTCTGTCCAAAGAAGAATGTCACCTTTCCATAATTAGAAAAAACTTAAACTTTGAAATTCCCCTTTTTGCTCTTGATGTAATGATGTATAGCCACACAAATATGTACAATGTGGTTCGAACCACAAGTTTCAAAAGTCCTTTTTTTTCTTAAATCGTGTCTAGTTAGATGGTGCCACATAAATTGGGGCATGGGTAGTATCAAGTTAGGGTTTATGCTTTCTTATTTGTGATCAGATACTCTTGACATTGGCTGTTGATAGGGAAAGGAGTCCCCGATTTTTGGGTCACTGCAATTAAGAATAATGAAGTGCTAGCTGAGGAGTTTAGTTATCAATCATCTTCGATTTTCTTTTATCCTGCAAGTCCACCTACCGTAATCTGATCTAATTCTGTCAGTACAGATTTCAGAGCGAGATGAAGGCGCGCTCAAACTTCTCAAGGATATAAAGTGGACAAGGATTGATAATCACAAGGGATTTAAGCTTGAGTTAATCTTTGATACGAATCCGTACTTCAAGAATATTGTGCTAACTAAAACATATCACATGATTGATGAAGATGAACCCATTCTGGAGAAGGCTGTAGGGTATGTGACATATCAATCTGTCTCCAAGTTTTTGATTGATATATTTAGTCTGTTTTCTCCGTAATGACTTCTCATTGCTGACAATCTGTAGGACCGAGATAGAATGGTATCCAGGAAAATGTTTGAGACGAATTCTAAAGAAGAAGTCAAAGAAGGGCTCAAAGAATGCAAAGCCTATTGTGAAAACAGAACAATGCGAAAGTTTCTTCAACTTCTTAAGTCCAAATCAAGTTCCATAGGACGAAAAGGATATTGATGAAGATGCTGTAAGTTTCATTTTCTTGTGTGTCAATTTTCTCGAGGTTATTGATGATGATGCTGTCTACTGTTTTATTTTCTTGAGAGGTTCGATTTGAATCAACATTTTCTCTCTACTTCTTGGACAGGCTGAAGAACTTCAAGGCTTGATGGAACAAGATTGTGATATTGCGTAAGTTGACATGGAAATATCAATTTTTATGACCATGATAATACCAATTAAAACTGAAGGAATATTGATTGTATTGAAGTGTTAACCTAATAAAGGAATACATGGGAGATATATATAGGAGATATAGGAAGGAATACTAATCCTCATAGGACTAGGATTAAGGAGTACTAATCCTAATATTATTAGGATTAGTACACACTAAATACTAATATTATTTAATACTATTATTTAATACTATCTGTTATTATCCCCCCTCAAGCTGAGCTGAGCGGAAGCGAACGGAAGCTTGGAACTGGGGTAATCATGTTGTCGGCTCGGGAGAGGCTTGGTGAGAATATCAGCCGGTTATTTTTCAGTGGGTACATACTGCACAGTCATGGTGTCGGCCTGAACTTCATCGCGAACAAAGAGACAATCGGTATCAACATGCTTCATTCTGGTGTTTAGGACGGAATTCATGGCCACACAGATTGTTGATTTGTTGTCACAATAGAGAGCAGGAACAATGTGAGTGGCGCGGAGTTCGCGAAGAATATATGTGACCCACATGGTCTTAGCAACAAGAAGATCAAGGGCGCGGTATTCAGCTTCAGTCGAGGACCGAGAGACCTTGGGTTGTTTTTTTGTACACCAGGAGATCAGGTTCGGCCCCAAAAAACGAGAAACCCCGATGTAGATTTTCTATCATTTTTATCATTCGCCCAATCTGAATCAGAGAAACCCCGAAGCTCCAAGTCCCCGGGTCGAATGAGTAAACCACGACCAAGAGTGCCAAAAATGTACCTGAGAATGCGTTTTAGATAATGGTAATCATGTTCACTTGGTTGATGCATACGCTGAGCAACTCGGTTGACAGCAAACTGGATGTCAGGACGGGTAATGGACAGATACTGTAGATCCCCAATGAGGCTGCGGAAGTGGGTGATATCGGTAAAGGGGGTGTCGGCTCCATTCGTAGACGAAGAGACTGCCATCGGTGTTGGTTGACTGGTGCATTTTTCCAGTCCAGCTTTCTGCAATAGATCTCGAGCATATTTTGACTGATGAAGAAACAAGCCGCTGCCTGTCCGAGAAACCTCCATTCCCAGAAAATAATGTAACGGGCCAAGGTCCTTCATTTTGAAGGTAGTATGCATACCTCGAGTGACATCCTGAATGAGAGCTGCAGTAGAGCCTCTAATAATGATATCATCTACATAGACAAGAAGAATAACTGTACCGTGTGCTGAATGTCGAGTAAACAGACTCGTGTCATGTACGCAACACGTGAAGCCAAGTCCCTGGAGGAACATTTTCAGACGTGTGTACTAAGCACGGGGGGATTTCTTGAGCCCATACAGAGACTTCTGGAGTTTGCAAACATGTTGAGGGAACCGGGGATCAACATAGCCCGGTGGTTGCGTCATGTAGATAGTTTCATCAAGAATGCCATGAAGAAAAGCATTAGAAACATCCAACTGATTGATGAGCCAATTGTTGCGCACAGCGAGTGACAGTACCATGCGAATGGTTTCCTGCCGAATAACAGGACTTAATGTCTCGGAGTAATCAAGCCCATACTCCTGATTGTAGCCTTTAGAAACCAAACGAGCCTTGTACCTGGAAATACTGCCATCCGCATTGTGTTTAATTTTGTACACCCATTTACAGCCCACTAGGTGCCGCCCATGGGGCTTAGGTACAAGAACTCAAGTTTTTTGATCAGTCAAAGCCTTAAACTCGTCATCCATAGCATGACGCCAATAAGCATTTTTTGAGGCAACAGAGTAGGTTTTTGGTTCACTATCGGGAAGAGGTGTATATGGTAGTATGGTAGCCTAAAAGGTTTTGGGTTTAAAGATACCGGCTTTGCCACGGGTTAACATGGGATGAGTATTGGGAAGTGGCACGGGCGGTGGTGATTCGAGGGTGGCCGGGAAGGACCCAAAATGGATCGGGCTGGAGATGTTGTGGGTATGGGGTGGTTCGGGTTGGTTGTGGGTGTGGTGGTGGTTGCGGGTGTATTGTGGGTGACGGTCGAAGGGGTGATGAGGGGTGGTTGGGTAGTGGGTGGAGGTGTGGAGAAAGGTGGTGAGGGACCCTGTGAGTATGTTGGAAAAAGGGGAAGGACGCCAATGAATGATGTATTTGTGGAGGAGGGAATAGACTCGTAGGGAAACTAATTTTCGACAAATTTGACATGACGAGATATGTAGACTTTATGAGTTTGTGGGTCAAGACAGCGATAACCCTTGGAGGTAGGATGATAGCCCAAAAAAAATACAAGGACGGGATTGGGGTTGTAATTTGTGAGTAATATAAGGGTGTAGCCAAGGGTAGGCAAGACACCCAAAGACACGGAGGTTGGTATAATTGGGAATTTCTTGGTAAAGGAGTTGATAGGGTGATTTGTTGGAGAGAGTGTGACTGGGCATTCTGTTAATGAGGTAGTTTGCGGTGGCTAGAACTTCTACCCAAAAGGAGACAGGGAGATGAGATTGATGTAGAAGAGTAACCACCGTTTCAATGAGATGGCGATGCTTGCGCTCAGCCACCCCATTCTGTTCGGGAGTGTATGGACAAGAGGTTTGATTTATAATTCCCAGGGATTGCAGAAAACGGCCAAAGATGTTATTGACATATTCCTTTCCATTGTCACTTCGAAAAAGTTTAACATGAGAATTGAATTGTGTTTTGATCATTTTTTCAAAAGTGACAAAGGTGGTGTATGCCTGTGATTTGAGTTTTAGTGGGTACAACCAAGTGTATTTTGTAAAATCATCCACAAAACAAATATAATAGCGAAAAACAGCAAATGAAGGAACAGCAGTAGGACCCCATAGGTCAGAATGAATAAGTTGAAAAGGTGTAGTTGTACGCTTCTCAGATAAAGTAAAAGGTAATTTATGAAATTTAGCAATTGAACAGGAGTCACAATTGTTTATATGAATGGAAGAAGAACCTAATTGAGACATTAAAGAATTTATTATTTGAGTAGACGGGTGACCCAGATGACTGTGCCACAACAGACTGTGGCCATCAGCCGAAAGAGCCACCGGAGCCACAGGAACGCTTTCTGAAACTAGGTGGGCAGACGAACTTGTGCCAGGAATAACGTATAGACCATGCTCACAGGGGCCCTGAATAATCACCCTCTTTGTAGAATTGTCTAGGATCTGAAAATCATTAGAGGTGAACAAGAGTGAGCAATTATTGTCTTTTGTGAATTGGTGAACTGAAAGGAGATTGGATTTAATAGAAGGGACGTGGGTAAGGTTACCTAGGTGAAAGATAGCGGTGGGGGTTTTAATGGTACCCATGCCAGTGTGAGAAATATTAAGGGACTCACCGTTGCCAATAGTAATACCATTGGAGCCATGATATGGATTTGGAGAGTTAAGCTTGGATAGATCAGAAGTAACGTGCATGTTGGCCCCAGTATCCAACAGCCATTCAGAGGAAGGGCCGGCTTGAGATGCATAATTGGCACGGTTATCACTATTTCGGCTCTCCTCATACCGAAACAAGCAACGAGCAGCGGTGTGTCCTGTTTTCTGACAAATTGACAAGTTGGACGATCCCGCTCGTAAGTGCCCTGCCCTCCGCTGGAAGATGACTGCCCGCCGCTGTCGAAGGAGTGCAGGCTGTTGTTGCTGCCGTGCTGTTGACCGTCGTACGGCAGACGACTGTCCCCCACGATAGTTCTGGCTTGCGGTTAGGGCGGTGGCCGGCTCCATAACAGCGGCTTCTCGGAGAAGAAGTTTTCTCTCGAGATCCACGTTGATTTCTTCACTTTTTTGCCACTAGGAGAGAGTAGCCAGGTCAACGGGCATTGGACTGATGCGAACTGCCTGTTTAATGGAGGAGTAAGCTGATGGGAGCCCCCGAACGACGCACATGACGAGATCTTTTTCGGGAATGCTTTCGTTCACGGTGTCGAGGGCAATGATGATGGTGGAGACCTCGTCTAAATACTCCGCCATAGTTTTCGTGCCTTTGGTAATTGTGTGGAGACGATCACGCAATTGAAAAATATGAGAGTGGGAAATTGATGCATAGCATGTTGCGAGGGCCGTGCACAGGGCTGAAGCAGTTGTGTAGGATCGGACGTATTTCTGAATCGTGGGAGAGATGACCGCAATCAAACATGATCGGATCTGTCCATCCACGGCTTTCCAGGCGGCATGGGCCGGATTGGTTTTTTTTATTTGTCCATGGCGGTGATGACTGTCGGCGGCAGTTCTGTGCTTCCATCGACGTATTTGAGAAGGTAATTGGCCTCAAGGGTTGTAAGAACGGTGATTTTCCATGTAGGGTAATTTATGTCTGATAATTTTTCGCGAATCAGGGCATGAAGATGCCTGAGAAGGAGTTTAACGCCAGAAGGAAGTGAATCGAGAGGATCCATCTCGGTTGTCATGGCTGTCGCCGCCCAAGAGAAGAGAGGGAACGATCGGTGCCCTAAAGAGAGAGAAAAAACATAGAGAAAAGAAGATCTAGGTTTTCTGGCTCTTGATACCATGAAGGAATATTGATTGTATTGAAGTGTTAACCTAATAAGGGAATACATGGGAGATATATATAGGAGTTATAGGAAGGAGTACTAATCCTAATAGGACTAGGATTAAGGAGTACTAATCCTAATAGGACTAGGATCAGTACACAGTTTATACTAATATTATTTAACACTATTATTTAATACTATCTGTTATTAAAAACGAATATTGTACCATTCAGAAAATAAATCACTCAGGAAGATTATACTGAAAAAATTACTGAAGTAAGATGATGCTGATGATATATGTACTTGCTCAATTTCAAACTTCCCATTTAATTGCTGAGATTCATATCCTGATTGTCTATGCATATCAACTATCCGAGATAAGATTTTTCCTCATGCGGTTTCATGGTTCACTGGAAGCTGCCGAAGATGATTTTGCTGACTTGAAAGATGAGGATGATGAAATGGATGATGAAGAGGACGAGGATTATTATGAAGATGAAGAGGATGATTATGAAGATGACGAGGATGATGAGGATGAAAATGATAGCAGCACCAAGAAAAAGGTACTTACTTCCTTGCTTAGTGGCTAAATACTTATATGGAGATGGTCATGATGCTAACGTTTCCCCCATACTTCAAATGTTACCGCAGCCATCTTCTACATCTTGGAAGGTATGACCGACATACTCATGTTTCCTCAATGGAAGTTCTTTCATATGATTTGTCTTCCATCATACTAGACATACTGAATTGTTTATTTCATGTCACAGAGGATTGTTAGAGCAAATGCAGCAGATGGTCCGGCTGGTGAGAGGCCACCTGAGAGCAAGCAACAGTAGTCATTCATTGGAGTTGACTTCATGATATTTGTCTCGAAAATATGGATGGCCGAGAAGAGATCTTGCAATTTTGTTTGTCTGTTGTTCATCAAGTATTGTAGAACAATCTTTTTAGTCATTTTGCATTATATATGTTTTCTGGTTTACATTCTTTGCCTTTTACAGTTTGCCCTTTTATATTCTTGGTGTAGTAGTAGTAGTAGTTGAGGATTTGGAGGTGTGATGAGACTTATTGTACTCTTATTGGATTGGTTGGAGATTCACAAATCTCAAGTATAGCTTTAGTTACAAGATGTTTATGCCTTTATTTTCTCCTTGGGTCAATATACTTCTTGAATATAAAATGGGGATATATTTTTGTTCTAGACTACTAACCTATGCTTCTTGAGCTATATCGGAAATAACTTCTCTATCTTCATAGTGTATGAGTAAGGGTGACATTAAATACTATCCTTTTTAGATCTCATTTCTACTTGTGAGATTACATGGGAGTTTGTCCTATGCTTCTGGAGTCGTATTGAAAATGATTTTGTTACAAAAGTCATGGAGTAAGATTGACTTTACACACTATCCTTTTAGCTCCTATTTGTGAAATTCAATGGGGTACATTAATTTTGTCTTACGCTTCTTTAGTCGTATTGAAAACAACTTAGTTTCTTTAGTCTTTTTCTTTCACTTGTAAACGGCTAAAACTTGAGCTGTCATTTTGGCTAATTATTACTTTTAAGTTATTTTCTTGAGTTATCTCTTGTGTCTAAGTCTATCGCTGAGTAAGAAATCCAGATCAAAGGTTCGCTTGAGGTCAGCAATGGTCTTCGAGAGTTGGCCACGTCCAGGGTGTAGGTCTGGGGCATGACACTTTATTAGTAAAAGCCTCACTATTTTATAAAAATAGTAATAATGTCAAAAATATCATTTTTTTGAAAAACATTATATATCCTAATTAATTACCTATTTCATCTCCTATTGCCTACACGTTTTTCAACTAATTTTATAAAAAAAAATTATTTTCTTTAACTCCCATTGATTCACGTTTCTCATGTATCTCCCATTCATAACTAGGGGCGGACCCAGTAAGTCAGACGCGGGTGCTCGAGCACCCGTTGATTTCCAATTTTTTTTGTATATATATATATATATATAGAAATATGAAACATATGTTATTATAATTTAAATGAGAACCCATAGAACAAAAGCAGCTATGGGTGAGCTGGTTTAAACCTCTGCAATAAGAGGCGCGCAGCATTTCTTTTTTTAAATTTTTTCTAGCGAATTTTACACCTGGAAGTGAGCACCCACAACCTTTAAATCATGGATCCTCCACTGTTCATAACGTTATCCAACTAAGTTTATAAATAAAAAAAAGTTTCTTTAATTCCCGTTGATTCACATTTTCCATGTATCCCTCGTTCAATTTGCCTCATATGTAAAAAAGAGTTTCTCTCTCTCTTCCATATTTTCTTTTCTGAATTAGTGGGATTTGTGTGAATCCAATTTCTGAAGAAATAAAAACACCAAAAATTACGGTAGAGAGATATGAAAAGTAAAATATGGAAGAGAGAAAAACATTTTGTTACATATGATCCAAATTGGAAGAGAGATATACATGGAAAATGTAAGTCAATGGGAAATAAAAAACTTTTTTTATTTATAAAATTAGTTGGATAACGTGTATGAATGGGAGATACATGAGAAACATGAATCAATGGAGTTGAATAATTTTTATTTTTTTTTGTAAAATTAGTTGATATGTGTAGGCAATAGGAGACAAAAAATAGGGTTTAATTAGGATACATCATGTTTTTCAAAATAATGACATTTATACTAATATTTTTAAAATAGTAAAAATTTTTACTAATTAAGTTATGTTTTATTTTGCTAGTTTACTATTTTTTCCTTAAATTAATAGATGGAGGTAAATTTTGACAATACCTGAAATTTTTGAAGGAATTTTGAAACTGCTATTGAGAACGTGTTGGAGAAGATTTGAATTTTGAAATTGAATTTGGGGAGAAAATTTAGGAGAGGTTGAAGAAAATAGGAGATATGAACAAGAAGAAGAGACTGTATAAAAGAGAATAACGTCAATTTTTTAAAGAAAACTTATACAAATCGATGGGGCCCATTATTAAAGGAAATAAATGAAACTATAGCTACTTTATTTATTTTATAGTATTGGTTTACCGTTCTGTACAGTTATCCCTTGTTTATACCATGATTTCTTATTAATTCTATATAACATAATACTTTTTTCTTTTTTAAAAATAAATGATGCGCAATTCTTTATAGTCGGTTAAAAAAGGAAATATCATTTCTTTTTTTTCAGTATTCAGGTCATCCCAACCCATGCTTGTTCCAATCAAGTTGAATGGGAACAATTATCCATCCTGGAGAAAATCAATGACACATGCTCTCACAGCCAAATACAAACTATCATTTATCGATGGATCAATTGAATCGTCATCGAAAATAGATAAGCCAATAGAGTATGCGTTGTGGAACCAATGCAATAGTATTATTTTATCATGGCTTGTTCACTCGATGAAATCGGATCTAGCTAAAGAAGTCATCCATGCCAAGACGCCTCATGAAGTATGAAAAGAACTTAAAGATCAATTTTCTCAAAAGAATGTACCAGTAATATATTAGATTCAAAAATCATTGGCTTCACTCTCACAAGGTAACATGAACAATTCTTCCTATTTCACAGAACTCAAAGGTATTTGGGATGAGTATGATACATGTCAAACATTTCACACTTGCAATCAAATTAAAGCACACACGCTTAAATTAAAGAAGACCGTGTAGTGCAATTTCTAATGAGTCTTAATGATATCTATAATGCTGTTCGATCTAATATCCTCATGATGTATCCCCTACCTAATGTATGCCAAGCATATTCACTTGTTATTCAAGAGGAAGCACATAGGCAAATGACGTCGGAATCAACAGAAAGTTTTGCAGCTGCAGTTCAAAGGGATACCAATAATTTTTTCAACAAATCCAAAGATAAGCATTGTGAGCATTGCAATCGAGAAGGACACACAATTGAGAATTGTCGCACTAGAAAGTTTCATTGCAAGCATTGCAATAGAAAAGATCATACAGAGGATAGATGTAAGTTTTAAAATGACACTTGGTCTACCAACAACTCAGAAAGCCAAATAATCGACAACAACGCGGATCTTAGTTTAATCCTTCTCATGTTGCTAATGTAATAGACATTCATCAATCTAAGAACAAGATTCACTCGCAAGATACCAATCATTCACATTGATTTTCAGCAAAACAACTCCGATAGATTGCTCAGACAGTAAGTTTGTTCACGCAAAATAATAGTTCTGCCGGTAATAGCAACGGCTATACAAATGCAACATGTTTATCTCTTTTTCATAATATTTCAATTAAATATGCATTCACTAGGCCATGGATCTTGGACAACAAAGCAACCAATCACATTACTTTGGATTCCACATTCTTCACTCAAACAAAATCTCCATCTATACCCATTGTCAAATTACCCAATGGGTCACCAACATCAATTTATTCTACAGGAACAATACCTTTTAACTCAGATATTACCTTAAACAATGTTTTACATGTTCCATTTTTTTGATTAAATTTAATGTCTATTAGCGAACCCACTAATGACCTAAACTGTTTTGCCCTTATGTTTCCTACTTTTTTTGTATTATAGGACTTGGCAACGGGGAAGTTGATTGGCTCGGGTAAACATGTACATCATGACGATCTCTATTACATGTCATCAGTACAGAAACCACCATCTCTAATCAAGTTTTACAGCCAAAAGATTTCTGGCACATGCACTAGGACACCCATCACCTTCTCGCCTTAGATTAATTGCTCCATTATTACCTTCTCGTAATGTAAGCTTCCTTCGATAATAATTGTGATGTTTGTCCTTTGGCTAAATAGATACGTCTTGAATTTTCATTGAATAAAATATCTACCCTTTTCCATTTGACTTTTTTCATTGTGATGTTTGGGGTCCACATCGATTACCTACTGATTCAGGGGCTCGTTTCTTTCTTACTATCGTAGATGATTTTACGAGATGAACTTTGTTATTTCTTATGAAATACAAGTCTAAAACTTCTCATGTTTTACGATCCTTTATATCATTTATTAAAAATTAATTTCATGCTTTAGTTAAGAAAATTAGGACAATGGAAAAGAATTTGAACCAATGATTTTTTTTCACTCTCATAGAATTGAACACAAACAAACTTGTATTTTCACTCCACAACAAAATGGGATAGTTGAACGCAAACATCATCATATTTTAAATGTTGCACTAGCTTTATGTTTTCTAGCTCACTTGCTAATCACTTTTTGGGGTGATTGTATTTTGAAAGCTGTCTATATTATTAACCAATTAGCAACTCCATTGTTACATTCTAAGTCTCCTAAAAGTTTTTGGTTATTTGTGGTATGCTACTGTTGTTAAGCATAAACAAAAGTTTGATTCTCGAGTCAAACGCTCTATCTTTGTTGGTTATCCTCCTGGTCAAAAAGGTTATATGCTTTATGATTTGGAAACCAAACAATTTTTTTAAGTCGTGATGTCAAATTTTCTGAAACTATCTTCCCTTCTAGTTGAATTACACCAACTTCGATCTCATTATCACCTCAATTCTCTTCTAGTATTTTTGACAAATTGGTCATCTCCACCATCTTTCATAAAAGATGTCTCATCTCCTCAACCGCAATCTCTCCGGAGAGTAGAATCTCATGAAGCCAGAATTACAGAGGACGTCTCTAGTAATCCTACTCAATTAGATATTTTTTCTAGTAATCCTACCCATTCTAGAATTATTTCCAGCAATCCCACCCAATCTGAAAATACAACAGATGATAATCTTGTCATTCCCAACCAACTCGTTAAAAATCTGACGTCTAATGAAGCTCTTGAATCTGTTCCAGTCAGTCACTTGGGAGGTTGTTGTTTCTTCATCTCCTCTCTTAAGACAATCTTCTCGTCTAAAAAAACTCCTGCATGAAAATAAACACTAAATATTTCCAGCTCAAGCCAATCAATCTTCTACTATGCAAAGTCCAACAATACCAGGTCTCAATATCCTCTTTCCCATTATCTTTCTTACTCTCGCATATCTTCAGCACATTGCATTTTCCTAGCTAACATTACAGATCACACGGAACCTTTATTTTGAGATGTTCTTGATCCACATTGGCGACAAGCAATGAATGTTGAATTAAAAGCATTAAAAGATAACAAGACTTGGATCTTAGTTCCACTACCTGTTGGTCAGAAACCCATTGGATGCAAATTGGTTTATAAAATAAATAATACAAATCAGATGGAACAATTGAGTGTTATAAGGCTCGTCTTGTCGCAAAGTAAGATACTCAGATTGAGAGAAACAACTATCAAGAACCTTTTCTCCAACAGTAAAACTCACGACACTTTGTTGTCTACTTACAATTCATTCTGCTAGAAATTGGTTCGCTTAGCAATTGTATATCCAAAATATTTTTCTTCACGAAGCCCTACATGAAGAGGTGTACATGAACCTCCACCAGGTCTGTGGCTACAGGGGAGAACACTGCATGCCGACTTCACAAATCTTTGTATGGCCTTAAGAAAGCATCGAGAAAGTGGTTTCTCACATATTCAGAAGCTATCCGTAAATCTGGTTTTCAAAAATCAAAGGATAATTATTGCCTTTTAACCAAGGCGAAAGGTGTTGGGTTTTAGCAAGTGTGAATGGAAAAAGAAAAGAGAGAATATGAAAAGTGAGGGAACTACTTTGGAGGGAAAATGAAAAGTCATTTGCAAAGTGCAAATGAAAAGTCATTTCTCCCAATATCGGCAAAAGAAATGGAAATTTTTGTCCTTATAGAAGGAAACACTTCCATTACTTCTTAAAAGAGCTAAGAAGAAGATGCCCCCTCGCGCCGTCGTCGTCGCTCGCTCGGCTCGGCTTTGGATTTGGATTTGGATTTGGCAAATGATGTGATTGGTTGATAATTTTTTTGGACAAAATTTATTTAATCAGTTTTTGTTAAATCAAATAAATCCTGTTAATATTATCTCTTATAAATTTGGGAGTAACGATAATATTCCGAAAAGTCGTTACTTTCCAAAAAGTAATTATTTTCCTAACAGACACATTTTTTCGAAAAGTTGTTATTTTTTCCAAAAGACACAACTTTCTGGATAAAATGGGTCTGAACAAATTTCACTGAACAGACATGTTCTTTGCTGAAAATGGCTATAAAAGGAAGTCAATTTTTTATTTTTCAAATACTGAAATTTTTTTCTGTCTCTGCATTTATTTTTCTCTCAAATAAAAACAAAGTGTCGATCGACTGAGTCTGTGTGACTTGTTGTTGTTCTTAAGTTCGTTGAAGTTAAAGAAGTTTGAGGTACCGCTGTTTCTTTAAGTGGTTTAATCTATTTTATCTTGGGAGAAATTAATCCATAACCTTGGGTATAGTGAGGGGATTAAATTTTTAAGGACACACAGTAGTTTCTGTGGACTCGGATCAATTCTTGTATTTTATATTTTTTCTAATTCATCTTATTTCTGTTTCTGTTTATTAACCTTATAAATACAGGTTATTGTAAGTATAACAAAAGGTTCATCATTCACAACAATATTTATCTATGTTGACGACATACTTCTCCCAAGAAATGATATTCAAGAAATTGAACGCATCAAAAGGTTTCTTCTCAAACGCTTCCGCATTAAAGATCTAGGAGAGTTGAAGTACTTTTTACGTATTCAGTTTTCTCTTTCAAAAAAGGGCATTTTTATGTCTCAGAGAAACTATGCAATAGACATTTTGCAAGATTCAGGAATCTTAGGAGCAAGGCCTGAAAAGTTTCCAATGGAAAAAAATTTGAAGCTAACTTGTACAGATGGAATTATGTTGAATAATCTAACAAAATACATAAGACTAGCTGGTAGATTGACTTATCTCACCGTCACAAGGCCTGCCATTGTTTATTTTGTTTGGATACTTAGCCAATCTATGTAAGAGCCTAGAAAACCTCATTGGGATGCTGATGTGCAAGTTCTCAAATATATCAAGGGTACTACAGGTCAAGGTTTGTTATTCCTTCCACAAACAATCTTATTTTAAAGGCCTTTTGTGATTCATATTGGGGTAGTTGTCGAGCCACCAGAAGGTATGTCACATGATACTGTATTTTTCTTGGAAATTCACATATCTCATGATAATCAAAGAAACAATTAGTTTTTTCTAGATCATCAGCTGAGGCGTAGTATCGAGACATGTCGAATACTTGTTTAGAACTTACATGGTTAAGCTATATACTTCAAGACTTAAGGATCTCAAATTTGAATCCTGCAAAACTATTTTGTGACAATCAAGCTGCCTTACATATTGCAGCAAATCCACTTTTTCATGAGCGAACAAAGCATATTTAAATAGACTCAAATAGTTTGAGAAAAGTTGAAAGAAAAACTGATAAGTTCTTCATATGTTCCTATACACTTTCAATTAGCAGACATCTTTACAAAGACTTTGGGAAAAGATCAATATGTAACATTGTGCAACAAGTTGGAATTTCATGATATTCACTCTCATTTTGAAAATTTCGGAGTTTTATGGCTAAATGTGATTATATGTAGTACAACTCCAGGATAAAGTGACAATTTTATGGTGAACTGCTCATAAGTTAGGAGGTTCTCAATTAATAATTTGTACATACTCAGCAAATTGAACAAAATGTTGGATCAAAGATTTAGTCTTTTTTGTCACTTTGGTCCAGCATCCATATAACATTATGTAGCAAAGTGACGAAAAACTTGGAAATATTTAGGTAAAGTAATTCTATATATGATATAATTGTACTAAGGAGTTCCCAGACTCTCGATAGAGATAAGGTTTGCGTACACTCTATACTCTGTAAGAGAAACTCCTATGTGCATTCTGTGTGATATTTGGATAGAAAGGAACAGTCTACCTTTAAGGGGAATTGGGATTAAAGTTGTACTGCTCAGATGAAATTTAAACGAATCCAAATTTGCATAGTTGGAGTGGAAGGAATATTGTAGCTAACTCAGATTATCATATGCAATTTTGGACTCCTTGTAGGCTAAGAAGGAGCAAAAAGCATTATGACTTTTTGTAATGTACAATAATGTTATGTTTCGTAAAGAAACGCTAGCAAAAATACAAAGATGCATGAGAATAATTTGCATTCGCTTATGTATGATTATGTTTGTTGGAATTTAAGATGTAGCTTTATCCTATTTTTGTGAGAATCTTATTTTCGAGCCATTGCTTGAATTCAAATGCTTCTATCTTTGATTAGTGTTACATTTGGATAAGTTTATGCAACCACTATTGAATAGAAGTTATATCAAGTTTGCATATAACTATTGAATGAAATTTGGCTTCCATTCAAGCAACTCCCCAGCACTCCCCCTTCCTCGGAAAAAGAAGTCCAAGTAAGATTCGACTACTCTTGGTTCTATGCTTCTTTAAATGATTTCATTAACTCTTTATTTTCTCTATGACTCATGAAGATTCCTCAAGACACACAATTATATGTTCTCAAGAAGTAAACTTATTCTTTTTCTTGATAACCTCTTCCCTAGAAAACGAATACATCGAAGCTCATTTGCAATATGAAGAAAACACTTTTTTTTGTGATAAAAATGATGTTTAAATTGAGTTGTGTTGTAGGAAATATGGAAGGAAAATAGTATCTTTAGATAATGCTCAAGTTTATTGTGGGCTACTTCAGATCACTTGAGATTAGTACAATCATCAACTACATCTCTGTTTATACTAGTAAAAATGTAAATCAAAGGTCTTGCACAAATAACTAAATACATGTATCACAATTTACTAGATACATGTACTATGAAATCATAAAAAGACTTCTTGGAAAATTAAGAGACAATTTCGGAAGAATAAACATAGATGCATTAATTTGAACACAATTTCTTAATGCATTTGCTTGATAAATCCAATGCGTTCTCGAAGATAACAAATTTTTTCTCTCGAAAAAGCTTTGGTTAATATGTTAGCAAGTTTTTCTCCTGTCTGACAATAATACAATCGAAATTTGCCTTTCTTTTGTGCTTCTCGGGTAAAATGATACTTGATAGAAATATGCTTTCGTGGTTGACTGGATTCTTGGCAATTGCAATTGCTGATTTGTTATCACAATACAGAACAATCCCTCTTTTTTGTTTTTACCAATGTCTTCAAATATTTTCCTAAGCCAAATAGCTTGAGAAGTAGCCTTAG
Organism: Solanum chilense; assembly: GCA_032847665.1. Taxonomy (NCBI): domain Eukaryota; kingdom Viridiplantae; phylum Streptophyta; class Magnoliopsida; order Solanales; family Solanaceae; genus Solanum; species Solanum chilense. The sequence goes on from CM064972.1 coordinate 6,953,953, forward strand.
CTGCTGAAACATATGCTATTTCGGCAGTGGATTGAGAAACAACACTTTGTTTTTTTGATAACCAAGAACAAATACTTGATCCAAATAAGAAAGCATAACCAGAAGTACTCTTCATGTCTTCTATACTTCTAGCCCAATAGCTATCAGAATAACCAATTAAATTCAAATCTCCATCAAATTTGTACATTATTCCATAATTCATTGTTCCTTGCAAGTAGCGTAGAACACACTTTGCAACTCTAAAATGCACTTGGCTTGGTTGTTGCATTAATCTGGATAATAAACTAGCAGCAAACATAATATCTGGCCTTGTTGAAGTAAGATATTGCAAACTTCCAATCAAGCTCCTATAAAGTGAGCTATTAACTTTCTTTTCTCCATCATCTTTTCTAAACTTCTCATTTGCTGCTAATTGTATGATCATAGACCTGCAATCCAGGATTTTGAATTTTTGAAGAATACTTTTAGTATACTTCTTTTGAGAAATGAAAATTCCTTCTTTCACTTGAAAAACTTCAATGCCCAAGAAATAATTTAGCAACCCTAGATCACTCATTTCATAGGCTTGCATCATATCTAGCTTGAATTTTTGCTTCATCTTTACATCATTACCTGTAAAGAGTAGATCATCCACATAGAGACAAACAATGATAATGTTGCCATGTTCTTTCCTCACATACATATTGGCTACACTCCTACTTATCTGAAAATTATTTTTCAAAAAGTATGTATCAATTTCATTGTACCAGGCTCTTGGAGCTTGCTTCATCCCATAAAGAGATTTTTTAGCCTGTACACCTTCTCTTCTCCCCCTTGAACAAAAAATCCTTGAGGTTTCTCAACATAAATCTCTTCATCAATTTTTCATTCAGAAATCCAGATTTAACATCAAATTTAAATGTCTTTCATTTCTTTTGTGCTTTTGAATATCTCCTTCTTTATTGAGTTTGATTTTGTAAATCCATTTTAGACTTACAACTTATGTTTCTCTAGGTATATCCACAAGCTCCCAAGTATTATTTTTTTCAATCATCCTAATTTCTTCTTTCATGAATTTCTTCCAAACATCATGCTTTATTGCTTCTTCATAATTTTATGGCTCAACATCGGCAAAGTTACATCTTTGATAAATTTCAATCAACATTTTGTTCCTCTAGGAGGTAGTTCTTCATCATCTGAATCTAATATTTCTCCCCCTTGGTGGACATCTTCCTCTTTCTCATCATTTTCCTAATTTGAAGATATCATAGCACTATTCTCTATCTTTTTATTCTTTCAATTCCATGTTGTTTTTTCATCAAAAATAACATCTCTACTAACAATAAGTTTGTTAGTTTTGACATCAAGAAGCCTATATCCTTTTGTCACATCACTATAACTAAGAAATATACATTTTTTACTTTTTTCTTCCAATTTTATTCATTTCTCAGCAGGTACATGATCATAACAAATACACCCGTAAATTTTAAAATGACTTGCACAAGGTTTCATTCCACTCCAAGCTTCAACAGGTATCTTGTTCTTTAGTGCCTTTTTCAGGAACTTGTTAAGGATGTACACTGTTGTATGCACTGTTTTTGTACAAAATTATTTTGGCAGCCCTTTCTCATTCAACATAGTTCTGGTTTGTTCTATTTCTTCTTTCAGATACACTATTTTGTTGAGGAGTATACCCTGCTGTAAGTTGTTTCTGAATGCCTTCATTTTTGCAATATTCGTCAAATTCTCTACTTATGTTTTCACCTCCTCTATCACTGCGAATGATTTTGATGCTGCAACCTTTTTGCTTCTCAACAAGAGCTTTAAATTTCTTGAATGTAGCGAATGATTTAGACTTTTCTTTCAAGAAATAAACCCAAGTTATTCTTGAGAAATCATCAATAAAGATTAGAAAATACCTTTGACTTCCAAGAGATGGAGTCTTCATTGGTCCGCAAATGTCAGTATGGATTAGTTCCAAAAGTACACTTGCTCTACAAGACACCCCTTTTGGAAAAGACTTCCTATGTTTCTTTCCCATTACACAACTTTCACATGGATCCACCTCAGTATGTATCTCAGGTTGGCCTTGCACCATGTCTTTTTGCTTGAGAAACTTCAAACCATGAAAATTCAAGTGACAAAATCTTTTGTGCAAGCCATGAATCATCTACAATTTCATTTTTTTAATGCATTGTAATGAAATTGCAAAGGGAAGTTTCTTTTTATCATCTTTACTTCAACAATGACTTGATTTGACTCAATTTTATCATAAATCCTACAATAATTATCTCTAAACACAAGAGAATAACCATTTTCCATGAGTTGACCATCACTAAGAAAATTTTCTTCCAAGTCAGGAACATAAAGAACATCATGAATTTGCTTACCTCTTCCTTTCATGTTGATCGAAATGGTAACTTTACCTTTTGCATCAACTAAGGCTCCATTCTCCATTCTCACTTTAGTAGTGATGCTATTATTAATTGAGAGAAAAGTCTTTTCATCTCCAGTCATGTGATTACTACAACCACTATCAACATACCATTCATTACTTTTTGTTGAAGCATCAGATTTAGAACCAAAGAAAAGGTTTTCTTCCTTTCTTCCTACTGTTTTCACAAAAAATTGTTTGCTCTCGTTTCTTGTGCCAGCAATCCTTTTCAATGTGGCCAAACTTTGGGGCTTGCCTTTGTGCCAACTTTTTTCTTCATTGTGATTAGTCTTTTTGCAAACTTTACAAAAAATACTAGAGTTTTTCTCACCTTTTATTTAACCTTCGAATCATCATGATCCTGCTTCTTTTTTTGCTTATGATTCTTCTTCTGTTGATTTTTTAGAAATTTTGAGAATTGTAATTTGTTTCATACTGGAAAGTCGTCTCTTTGGTTTGATCTTCACGAAAAAATCTTTGCTTTTCCTATGCACGAAATGATCTAAATAGCTCTTTAATGGAAAGCTTAGAAAGATTTTTTGTCTCCTTGGTGATAACAACATGTACTCATACCTTTCTGTGACACTAATTAGAATCTTTTCTTCAACTTGTTGGTCATAAATTGTATCACCATGATATTGTTAGAACTGGAAATAAGCAGGTTTAAATGCGGAAGCTAGCAAAACAAACCTCGAAAGACTATGAGTAAGAAGACAATGAGAAATATACCAAAAGACACAAAGATTTAACGTGGTTCGGTCAATCGACCTACATCCACAAAGGAGATGAGCAATCCACTATAAATATGAGAGTACAAAATACAGAGAGAAACAACCTCAACCAATTCACTCGGAATACATGGGAGGTTCACACAAGTGATAACGTATCAAACTTGTGACCCACAAATTCTCCCCCTAACCAAAACTCTCAAAGCCTTTAAGACTACATTGTGAATGCTGATTAAGTTAGAAGGAACATTCCTCTATTTATAGAGTCCTTAAACCTTTTCCTACCAGAAAAAGGATTAGTCAATGCAAAACCTTTTCCTAAAATCAAAACCTATTTATGGTAAGAAATCAGGGCAAATAAAAACCAACAAATCTCCCCCTTGGCCTGAATTTCTAACAAAATAAATTTGTCCACCTTTTTCACTTAATCTTCAACAACTTGCTTCTCCTCTCCATAATCTCCTTTGCAAAATTTATGTCTCAACACAGAGAACCTCTCTGAAACAATTTCTCCAACAAAATCTTCATTACTGTCAAAAAGGTTGCAGCTAAAACTACACCTGCCAAGATGAACACCTCTTTCTAACTTGGTTCAATCATCGATTATCGAACCATTGAACCTCACTCCATCATTGAATCTTGCTCTGATACCACTTGTTAGGATCGGAAATAAGTAGGTGTAAATACGGAAGCTAGCAAAGCAAACCTCGAAAGACCACGAGTAAGAAGACAACGAGAAATATACCAAAAGACACAAAGATTTAACGTTGTTTGGTCAATCGACCTACGTCCACAAAGGAGATGAGAAATCCACTATAAATATGAGAGTACAAAATACAGAGAGAAACAACCTCAACCAATTCATTCGGAATACATGGGAGGTTCACACAAGTGATAACGTATCAAACTTGTGACCCACAAATTCTCCCCCTAACCAAAACTCTCAAAGCCCTTAAGACTACATTGTGAATGTTGATTAAGTTAGAAGGAACATTCCTCTATTTATAGAGTCCTAAACCTTTTCCTACCAGAAAAAGGATTAGTCAATGCAAAACCTTTTTCTAAAAGGAAAACCTATTTATGATAAGAAATCAGGGCAAATAAAAACCAACAGATATCTCATTTCATAAACAATATTCATGAATCTTGTGCAATATTCATCAATTTTTTTAGATTCTCCATCATCTTCAAATTTTGAAACTCTCTTCTAAGAGTTTGAAGATTTATAGTGCGTACCTTTTCGTCACCATACACCTCAGTTTACAGAGAATCCCAAGCTTCCTTTGTAGTCTAACAAGTAGCATTTTTTGCAAAATATGCTCTTGAAACTCTCATTTGGATTTTGCTCAAGGATTTTGCATCTTGACGATACTTAGCCTAAAGATTTTTCATCTCTGCTGCTGTAAGATCACCATCAATTGTGTGGCTATTCAAATCCATTTGCAACAATAGTCCACAAACCTTCAGCTTTCAAATGTGTTCTCATTCTTATCTTCCAATATTCAAAATCAGTTTCATCAAAAAATGAAGTAAGAACAATTGAAGAATCAACACCTTCATTTGTTTTGGCTGCCATTATTTTTCTTCACCTAACCCAAGATTAAGAACGAAACCTGCTCTTGATACGAATTTGTAGGAAATATGGAAGCAAAATAGTATCTTTAAAGAATGATCAAGTTTATTATAGGCTAATTACACTTTGTTTGGATCATTGTTACCCATTGTTTCATAATGTATTGTATTGTATTGCAGTCTATTGTATTGTATTGCGTGGTAGATACAATGTTTGGCTAGACTGTATTGTTTGTTGTTGTTTAATAACTTTTTAGTTATTTGGTTTAATTGTATAGTATGGTATTGTAATTTATAAATTTACAAAAATATCCTTAATTATCCTAGGGAAAGAGGTTTGACTAGATTTAAATAATTAAGGTAAAGGGTAAAATAGTATTTTGAAATATTATATAAAGATATAATTGAAAAAGGGAATTAAGTAACAATGGGAACACACCAAATACATTTTCCCATAAAATAGGGATTTTCATTGTTACGTAACAACGAAATTTAACAATACAGTACAAAACATTTTAAATAACAATCAAAACAAATATTGTAGGTATTGTAACGATACAATACAATACAATGAATAACAATGATCCAAACATAGTGTTAAGATCGCTTGAGATGATTACAAGCATCATTTACATCTCTATTTATACTAGTAATAATATAAATCAAAGGTATTGCACAAATAACTAAATACATGTATTACAATTTACTAGATACATGTATTACGAAATCCTAAAAAGACTTCTTGAAAAATTAAGAGACAATTTTGGAAGACTAAACGTAGATGCATTAATTCCTAACATGTGTATGTTGATTATTTTCCACCAATACCTCAGAGAGTTATTCAGAGAATGTAGAAAAGAACAAGTTTATTTGCTCTCTACTTTCAACTCTTTCTACTTTGAAACTTTTTTCTTCTGAGTGTTTATTTAAGTGCTGCTATTTATGTTATCTGATATTACATGTATGAGGAGATAATTACAGATCCCAGTTATGCAGACCAGTTTGTCTTGATGACTAATCCTCATATCGAGAATAGTGTGGTCAACTTTGGTGCGTTTAGCATTTGTTTCATGACAGATTGTTGTTTTTGTATGAATTATCTTTTAAGACTGTTTTGAAATTTGTCTGGGCAGACGATGAAGAATCGATGCAGTGCTTTCTTGCAGGATTAGTTATTAGAAGTTTAAGTATCAGGTTTGGTCGCTATGCCCTGCTTTCGAATCAGGCTTTAAACAGTAAGATGTTCATAGTTTAAATTGTTGTATATTTCTCTCAGCACCTGAAATTGGAGATGCAAAGAGACACTAGGTGACTATTTGGCTGAAAGGAACATCATGGGTATATGTAAGTATTATGTATGTCCTATACAAGACCACTTCTCCTTTACATGTCAAATTATGGAATTCAAATTCTCTGATATTAGTCACTCTACCATACAATAGATTGATACTTGAGCAATTACACGAAGACTAAGAGAAGACGGAAGCCTCATTAGAGTATTGAGCACTGAAAATTCAAAAAATGATGAAGAACTTTGTATTTTTGTATTTTTTATTCATGCTTATGAGTAGTAATATTGGACTACATATACATATTTGTATTTTTTTCTCTCCATTTGCACCTTTTTGTAATAAAGCCCACACTTTATTTGCGCTTAAAGCCCCAAAGACCTTACAATTATTTTTTTATAACACTTGTATTTTTTTTGCGTAGGTGTGGATCTAATCAGTGGTGTTTCAAGCAAATCTCCTTACAAATGGGTTGATAGCAGGGCGGACCCATGTTGGGTCTATAGAGTTCACCCGAACCCCTTTGACAAAAAAATATAATTTTATGTATTATTTTTTTTGTATATATATATATATATATATATATATATATATATATATATATATATATATATATATATATATATATATATATATATATATATATATATATATATATATATATATATATTGAACTTCGTCAATAACAAATAGAAATAGATGGATAAGTGGCAAGTAAGTTGCACGCCTACAATTCAAATCCCTGCGATAACATTTATTTATTTTCCTTTTTTAGTTTCAGTTTATTTTTTAAAAAAAAAAAAAATCAGTGCTGTTTTTTTTTAAAAAAAATTTACCCTTATTTTAAAACGTGCTAAAAGTGTGGTTTTATGTAACAAACCCGATTTCCTAATATTCACTGGATACATATTACAACGTATAATACGCACAATAAAGTAATAACATACTAATTACAGATAGATTAACATAGAAGAAGGTAACAAGAAGGGGATGAGATACTAGAACAGAGAAAGAGGATGACAGGTAACTGAAAGTCAAAGCTTCGACATAATTTCATTAACCGTTGTTCGAACTTCTGGTCTTCTTTTAACAAAGTGTAATGGGCTTGGATCCCAAATAAAACTCTATAATAGCCCGTGGTCCCTTACATGGTCAATTTGGTTCACAATAATACTCCCACCCTAAAAAAGAACCTTGTCCTCAAGGTTCATGTGAGGAAACTTTATTCGACGGCTTGGAGTATTATAATTGCTTTGGCTGCTACAAGTGAAAACCATTAGGAATAATATGATAATTTTGTTGGCAGCTTTGTGGATTGAAGAATTTACTCCATCACTCTTGCTTAGCTTCCGAACCTTCATCACTTTGTACAAGATAGCATGGCAAAGATGTATGATAATTTGAGAAATGTCCAAAAGAGTTAACCACCTTATGATGTCATTCAAACTTTCATATATCATGACTTTGATCTAACAAGCATTACTGGCAGCATCACAAGGAGCAAGTGACATGTTTGTTGGAAAAATATATATGCACAGCGGAAGCATATTTGGATCTTTACTACCTACATGAATAATAGATAACAGATACCATTTATGCTAAAAACAAATATCATTCTAGAACACATAAACATAATGAAATTTAACTCAAGAATTACCTCTTGAAGCGTGAGCGGAAACATTCAATCGAATCCCCAAGATAGACAGACTTTCAAGCGAATCTACAAGATAGCTATGGTCTTCTACAATGATCCCAAGTCACATCCGAACTCTCCCAATACTTGGGTGGGCAAGTATTGAATAGAAAACTAATCATCTTTTTTTTTCTAGGTTAGGAGAATCCCTATTTATAGAGATTTCTTCCTAATCCAAAAAGGACTAGAAAACCTTGTTTTTCTAGAATACTAGAAAAATCATATTATTCTTCCTTTTTGTATAGAAATAGGATTCTGAGTTCTTAAATATGTACACTACAGGGACCACAAAATTAATTACCGAGGCTTCCTATTATGGAAATAATTCTAAATAATTAATTTAAAATATTTTTACCATAATAAATTACAAATCATTCTATTAGAAACTCGTGATTGTACTCCTCTATTTCGTAATTCCTTATTAAACACTTTTGTAATTCCACATGTGAAAATTTCAGTACTAATCAATAAATTAAATTAGTGACGAATTTAACTTAATGATTAATTTCCTTTAGAGCACTACTTAACTTATTTCATGTGTCGGATTCATAAATCCAATTGCAAGATTTGACACAATGAAAACTTATAAGTTTCTCAAAAAGGCATACCAATCAATCTCTATAACGAGACATGGATTCCATCAACTAACTTATTATTTCACCAATATATATTATTATCACCCAACATGCATATTGACCCATCTCAGAATCTCAACTTTTAATAAATCAAAATGGCAATTAATATATACAGATCATAATAGTTATATTAGGATTAAGAATATAAGTATATTTAATAGTTTAGAGACTATGTTTTTGTTAGTCAGTCTGAACAACTATCTCTAGTCGGTCCCATTCAATACATACAAAATGTACAAACACAAGAAGTTGGAACTATACCGTTCCCATAATAAGGACAAATTACATATAATCTTGTGCTACAATCGTACCCGATGGCATGTCCAATTTCCATCCTAGATTGTTAACCAAAAATTTTATACTTATAAGAACCGATGATTTAATCCTCTGTTTATAAGCTAAAACTCTACACACTTAATCATCTACTATATAAGTAAATAGACACCATAAATGAATTAATGATCTATTGAATTTTAGCAAATATTTATTCTATAATAAATATTATTTCTCAATACATGGTTAATAGTATATATCCCAACAATCTCCCACTTAGACTTTTAACCATCACAATTGTTACAATGTACTATATCCAAATGCATGATTAATAGTATATACCCTAACAATCTCCCACTTAGATATTTAATCTTGAATATTGTTAGAATAATGTCAAAGCACATGATTAATAGTTATACCTTAACAATATTAACTAACAAAAACCATTGATATAGCTAAAAAATTTTGCATGTCCTCGCTCCATTCGTTTTCAACATCAATTCCTTTTCTATTAATTGATATATGATGCAAATTATACTTTTTAACATACTCCAACCCGTCAAAGCTAAAATTGTCCATCTTCAAAAACCCACGAACAATTTTAGAAGCTCCTTCTTCCCCATGTCTCTCCATTAAAATTAAGCCATAATGTAATAAATGGAGCACAACCAAATCTACCCTCTCGACGGAACCCCAAAATGTGTAACCAGTAAGGTGCACAAATTGAAGCTTCACCTTATATCCATTCCGTAACTTCAATACCTTCCACTCATGTAATAGGATAGCAAGTACATCAGTTGCAGGCTGCATTTTACTACTTAAATTTGCAGCGAATAGATGAGCATTTGTCTTGGAATCAACCTCACCAACCCATCAAAGTCGAATTTCGATTCTATTTCAACAGATTTCAATTAGGGCTAGAAATTGAATAAGAACTCCGAGAAAGGTGGCTTTCAAAGTGGTCGTGGCAGCTGAGGTAGACAAGTTTGTACCAGAATATAGACCACCAAAATGATATAACACACTGTCAAAAGAAAATCCACCACAATCAAGAAACTGACCAGGATTAAAGTGAATATGTGAGACAGTCCTCCATTTATGAATTAGACCAATAGCACACAAGAGTTTAACAACTATATTGACCAAAATATTTGGTGACTGCTTGCAGTATCTTTCAACAAATTCTTGAAGGATACTCTGTACTTTCTTCTCCATAACATTATCTCTTGATTTAGACAATAAGAAATTATAACTATTTTTCCCCTGCCAAGTATCCACCCAGTTGCAAAAATTTCTCAAGGTTGATATGATAAACTTATCATGATCCAAATCACTCGAGGCAACACGAAGTACCAAATTATAGATAGCAAGTAAACTTTTTAGCGGAAACGTGAAGTTAAAGAACAAGGAAGAACAACAATATTTAACGTGGTTCGGATCAAAATGATACTACGTCCACCAAAGAACAACTGCACCAATATTTATTTCACTCTATAAAGAATACAAGTGAAATACTACATGAGAGAAAATATAAATGCCTTAGAAGGTGAGAAGGCAAGTGAGAGGATGATTTGAATAAGAATAAATTCATCCTATTGATGTCATCCATGACATCAGTATGTGTCAAAAATGTCAAGGTTAAGAATATGAACCCATTTTATGGTTTTCCTAAATTTTCACCTACCAAGATACTATCTTTGACTTTTATTTTGTATTAATTATCTTCCTACCAAATATTCATGTTAATTTATCTTCCATTTAGTTTGATTCCATAAGAACCAAACCAACTCTTTCAATCTCCACCTTGGTTTGTGTTCCAAGCATGCGTATAAACAACTCCGGCCAAAACTTCTAAGCTTATAGGGCAATCCCGTTGTAAGAAACAAGAAGAATCAAACCTTTGTTGAAGATACTAGATCCACCTAGCAGTTGTTCCCCCAGAGTTGCATCACTTGATGCATACTCCAACCAAGTCCTTGCAGTGTGCAAACTTCGCAAGCGGGACTATTTTTGTCAATATGTCTGCAGCGTTATCGTCTGTGATAACCTTCTCAACCTTGATAGCTCCATATTCTGCGACATCTCGAATAAAATGGAATCTGATATCAATGTGTTTGGTGCGCTCATAAAATGTTTGATTTTTAATCAAATGAATAGCACATTGACTATCACATCTTAGAATTGGTTCAGGCTGAACCGAACTCAATTCTACCACCAAACTTTTCAACCAGATAGCTTCTTTCATTGCCTGCGTTGCTGCCATATATTCTGCCTCTGTTGTAGACAAAGTGAAAATAGACTGTAAAGTCAATTTCCAACTAATGGCACTGCCAACGAGAGTAAAGATGTGTACAGTTGTGGACCTCCTTCGATCAAGATCTCCTGCATAGTCAGAATTTACATAACCGAAAATTTAAATATCTTCATTTTTACAGAAGGTTAGGCCAAAATCAGGAGCTCCTTTGATATATCTTAATATCCACTTGAGAGCTTCTCAATGCCTTTTTCCTAGATTTGCCATTTACCTGCTTACCACACTTATAGATTGAGCAATATCTGAACGTGTGCACACCATAGCATACATAATACTACAAAATGCGCTTGCATAAGGAACATTTGTCATTTGCTCCACCCCATCCATTGACCGAGACATTTGTAACTCCGAGAGCTTGAAATGAGGAGCTAATGGTGTACTTACAAGCTTGCTCATATGCATATTGAATATCTCAGTAACTTTTTCGACGTACTTCTTTTGAGAAAGATGTACAACACCATTTTCTCTTGAAATTTCCATTCCAAGAATTCTTTTTGCAACTCCCAAATCCTTCATGTCAAATTCCTTGCTCAACAATTTCTTTAAAATATTTATCTCTGTGATGTTGTTAGCATCAACATACAACAATAGAGAATCATGGAATTACTAGATATCTTCTTGTGATACACATAGCTATCAAATGCACTCCTCAAAATTCCATGTGTAGTCATGAATGCATCAAATCTCTTGTACCACTGTCTAGGGGATTGCTTCAAATCATACAAAGACTTCTTGAGTTGGCATACGTGGTCTTCTTTTCCTTCATCTAGGAAACCTTGAGGCTGATCCATATAGATTGTCTCTTCTAGATCAACATGTAAGAAAGCAGTTTTGACATCAAGCTATTGAATCTCTAAATCAAATTTTGCAACCAATGCTAATAGCACCGAATTTAGCTATGTTTCACTACTAGAGAGAAGATCTCATTGTAGTCAATTCCCTCCTTCTGACTCAAACCCTTTTCAACCAATCTCGCCTTGAACCTAGCATTTTCCACTTCTGAAATAGCTTCTTTCTTTCTGTAGACCCATTTGCATCCAATTGTCCTCATCCCTTTTGGCCTTTCAACTAAGACCCGTGTCTCATTTTTGTGAAGAGACTCCATCTCTTCCATCATGGATAACTCCCATTGTGCGGCATCTTTGCAAGAAGTTACTTCAACATACGAAGAGGGCTCGAGATCCTTAATCTCTTCTCCTGCAGCTATAAACGCATGTGCAATCAAATTTTCTTGCTCTATAAGACGTTTCGGTTTCCATATCTGTCTTTTGTCCCTTACCTTCGCAATTGTGTATGGTTCATTGGAAGCAATTTCTTCAAGATCTGCATCTTTTCACTCATCAATTTGAGTCTCTTAATCCCTTTCCTTGGTAATCTCCACTGGTATCCCCACCTGCTCGTTAATTTTGTTTCTTGATAGCTCCATAGAAACTTTATGAGAATCAAGTATAAAGTATTCATCAAACATAACATCTCTAATAACTATAAATTTGAGTAAAGACGAACACCAAAGTTTGTACCCTTTTACTCCATGTACATACCCTACAAATATGGCCTTTTTAGCCCTTGGTTCAAGCTTGCCTTCATTAACATGAATAGTCTAATATATCGCCTACACTCTATTTTTCTTCACAAACTATTTTTCTTGTATAGTCTATGGAATACCTCCCTTTTCTCTCAAAATGGTTTTTATAATCTAACTTGGTGTGTTCTACAAATGATCAAGAATGTTCTATTTATAGAAGGAGAAATCCATGCTTATGTCACTAATGACATAAGTAAATGTTGCAAAATCAAAAAATGATTGCAAATCTTACCAATATTCCAACCACCAAATATATTATTTTCAACTCTAATTTCTATTCCTTTTTAACAATTACTTGTAGCAATTGAATAGCAAATGTTGACCGAAATATGGGATGGACTCAAAAAATCTCCCCCTCTAGTCTCATTCAGTAAAAGGAGGTATCTTCTTTAGATAGAGCTCATACCTACAAGTTATTTGCATAACACGAACTTGTCTTTCAATATCGACTTGGTCAGCATATCTACAGGATTTTCACTTGTGTGGATATTTTTGACGTGAAATGATTCACTCTACACTTCCTCACGAATCCAATAATATCTGACATCGATGTGTTCTGTTCTTGCATGGTACATGGAGTTCTTACTCAAATCTATTGCACTTTTCCTATCATAATAGACAATATACTCCATCTGATTCAAACCAAGCTCTTGAAGAAATCGCTTTAGCCATCATCTCCTTGCCGGCTTCATTAGCCGCAATATACTCAGCTTCAGTTGTTGATAGTGCAACACACTTCTTCAACTTCGACTGCTATGATGTAGCTCCCCCTGAAAAAGTATACAAATATACAGTAGTGAATTTTTTGTTTAGCAAGGTCACCGTCCATATCAGAATCTGTATACCCTTTCAAGATTGAATTTGATACTCCAAAACAAAAGCATTCATCTCTTCTTCCTCTAAGATAACTGAGTATCCACTTCACAACTTACCATGCTCTTTTACCGGATTGTCGAAAATTCTTTGACAACACCAACTGCGTGAGCAATATACGGTCTAGTGCATACCATTTCATACATTAGACTTCCGTATGACGGAGGAAAATTGAACTTTGGCCATGTTATTTTTTTCTCCCTAGTTGTAGGACACATCTACTTGCTCAACTTCATATGACCAGCAAGAGGTGTGCTAACATTCTTAGCATTCTTCATATTGAAGCGCTCAGGTACATTTTTAATTTACTTCTTCTGGGACAAATGAATCTTCTTTTCATCTCTGAGACGAGTAATTCTCATGCCAAAAATTTATTTGGCATGACCCAAGTATTTCATAGCAAAAGACTTACACACATCTTTATTCAGCTCGTCAGTTTTGGAAGTATTCTTGCCACAATCAACATATCAGCCACATATAGCAAGAGGATGGTAAAATCATGGTCAGAAAATTTTGGTACAAATACGCAATGATATGAAGAAGTTTTTTTATGGCTTTGATCCCCCATAACAAATTCAAACTTCTTGTACCACTGTCTAGGAGCTTGTTTTAGCCCATAAAGACTCTTTTTGAGTTTGCACACAAAATTTTCTTTACCTTCTACTTTAAAGCCCTTAGGTTGTTCCATATAAATCTCTTGTTCTAGGTCACCGTGAAGGAAAGTCGTCTTCACATCCATATGCTCAATCTCTAAATTAAGAATAGCATCCAAACCTAGAACTTTGTGAATCGAGGAAATTTTCACAACAGGAGAAAATATTTTGTCAAAGTCAATACCCTTCCTTTGACCAAATCCCTTAAAGACCAATATCGATATGTACTTGGGCTTCAAGATGTGTTCTTGAACTTTAACTTTGAATACCCACTTGTTCTTCAAAGCTCTCATGCCCTTAGGCAATTTTACCAACTCATAAGTGTGTTTCTCATGGAGAGTCTTCATCTCATCTTGCATAGCTTCAATCCATTGATCCTTGTGCTCATCTTCCATGGCCTCATAATAAAATTCAGGTTCTCCCCGTCAGTAAGTAACACATACTCATTGGGTGAATAACAGGAGAAAGGAAACCATTGTCTTGTAGACCTCCAAAATGGAATATTTGATTCATCCACAACTTCATTAGTAACACGATCATCAACAACAATATCATTGTAATTATCAACATTGACATGTTGATTAGATACATAATTGTGGGCATCGCCATGATTATCAATCACAACAACATCATGCACACTTGTGTGGAGAACTTCATCATGATGAACTATACCATCAAAACATGAAGATTCTACCTTCTCCGCTTTGTTAATAGCTTTAATTGTTTGATTCTCCATGAAAAAAATATCTCGTCTTCTCACAAGTTTCTTTTCAATTGGATCATATATCCTGTAACCGAATTCATCAAGGCCATATGCAATAAAGATGCATTGCCTTGTCTTGGCATCAAACTTTGACCTCTCATCTTTTGGCGCATGTACAAAAGCTGTGCAACCAAATACACTCAAATGATTATCGAAAACATCCTTTCCATACCAAACACTATTTGGTACATCACTTTACAAAGAAAATAGCAGGAGATAGATTAATAACCTGTGCAGCGGTCAATAAAGCCTCACCCCAAAATGAGTTTGACAACTTTGCTTTAAAAATAAAACATCTGACTCTTTCTATCAAGGTTCTGTTCATCATCTCAGCCAAACCATTAAGCTGAGGAGTCTTGGAAAGAGTCTTCTAGTGTAATACCTTGATGCTTACAATATTCATCAAATGGTCCACAATATTCACCATCATTGTCAGTACGAATACATTTTAGTTTCTATCCAGTTTCTCTTACAACTGAAGCCTGAAATTGTTTGAAGACACCTAACACTTGATCTTTAGTCTTCAAGACATAGACCCAAAGTTTTATCAAGCAATCATCAATGAAAGTGACAAAGTAGAGTGCACCACCCAATGTCTTTGTCTTTATTGGACCACATAAATCAGAGTGCACCAACTCAAGCAACTCTGTCTTTATCAAAGGAGGGTAGGACTTAAAGGAAACTCTATTTTGTTTACTAGCCAAGCAGTGCTCAGACTTTTCTAATTTAGCACTTCTGAAATTTGACAAAAAATTCGTCTTGTCTAGAACACTAAGTCCTTTCTCTATGTTGTGGCTAAGTCTCTTGTGTCATAACGTTAAAGAGTTATCGCTCTCAACGACACTCACCATATCAACACAGGCAGAGGCTGTAGTCCAGTAGAGAGCAAGGGGAATGGAGGAGTTCTTGGTGAACTCGGGCGAATTTCTTATGCAACAAACAACAAAGTAAAGGGAAGGAGTTAATATAATCCAACTAATATGAAACGAAAGGAGATAAGCTAATTATATAAGAAGAAAACCATGAGGCACGTATACCCATTTGATCTAATATAACATGGATAAGAATTAAACACGCTAAAAAAATCAAACTAGAGGCTTAAACAAAACCAACAAAATCCTGTGAATTTTAACAAGTGATAATAGAGTGAACATATGCAACCAGGCCGCTATTAGACAAAGGAATCAATACAACTGCTTATATGCTAACACCATACCATGAACACTATGCAGTAGAATCAAAGGAAAGAAGGACAGAAAGGTCAAACTAAGATAATTCTAAAAGAAACACAAAATTAGAACCAACCTACATCCAATATATGTATTCATTGAGATTTAACAAAGAAAGACGAATACCAAGACTCACATAAGATTATTAAACAAATAAACATGAAATCCGCAATTATTCAACAATCTAACTAATAAAATGAAGGAAAAGTAGGGCCAACAGGCTTACATGAGATGGGAATAAGATCGTTTTGAATCCTCACATAAGCTTGTAACATAGATTTCCGAACAAACAAAGCTACCTATCATGTTTTAGACACATCTGGGAGCTATACAAACAGTTGACAACTATAAAATATACTTAACACAAAATCCAAAGAAACCAGTATAAAGCTCATGCTAACTAATGCAGGATAAATGACAGGGAAGAAACATATTATGAAGCTTACTTTTAAGGCTTCATACAGTAACCATTTTTACCTTCATAATTATTATTCACTTTTTTGATTTTTTTAAAATCTTAACGAGAGGAAGGCATAAATTTCATAGCATTACGCGCCAAACAATAAAGGCAAAGTAAATTCAGAACGTGAGAAAGAAGTAGCCAAAAATCAGAAACTCAAAACCAATAAAGGAAAAATCATAAATAAATTAGTCTTGGCATGATTTAGGGACGAGAAAAGACAGAGACATACCACAAAATACTTGTTAAAAAAAACGAAAAGGGAAAATCACAGTAAAAACTGGCGTGAAAAGAGCCTCATACCGAGCAAGACATCATGGGCATTGAATAATGTGGTAAAATAGAAGTTGAGCCTTTGAAGCAATGCAAAATACAAGAAAAACTTAGTCTAAGGCAGGTTGAAAACAGGGACTTACGGGAAAAAGAAAATTAATCGTCCCATTTAACACATAGCAAATAGTGCGACAGGCAATATCCATACCGATTTGTATTTGTTTTAAATATTTACTTCATTTATTAAAGGATAACAACATAAAATAAGAGGTAGATCTTCAGATATTCAAACCCAAAAAGATGTGAGAGGAGGTTCAATATCACCAAACAAACATTCAAGAAGGAAATTTGCAGCGGTAGAAGGAAATTTGCAGCGCTACTCGAACTTAGAAACGATTAATCTTCCATATTGAATGAGACAAAAATGACTTGAATCGACAGAAGATTTGTCACGCCCCGAGCTACCCCCGAGACGCGGACACAGAACCTAGGACCACAAGTGATCCCAAGCTAACCCTGTTGGCATGATCATGAGCATACTAAAGATAATAAACTGTTGCATAAGCTAAATCATACTTAAAATGAAAAGCTAAATCATTCTTCCCCATTCTGAACTGTTACTCCGTTGTCTGATATGCTCATAAGGATAACTCCCAAGCGAGCAAGCTTGTGAACATCCTTTACTAGCTCGTTTCTTTTTTCCTCAACATGGGCTACACTACCCATAGATAATCTACTAAAAGCATCGGCCACTACATTCGCCTTTCCAAGATGATAATGCACACTCATATAATAATCCTTAAGGAACTTAAGCCATCTACTCTGGAGAAGATTCAAATCTTTCTGGGTGAACACATACTGAAGGCTCTTATGATCGGTCAACACATCTACATAAACACCATACAAGTAGTGTCTCCATATCTTGAGTGCAAACACCACTGCTGCAAGCTCGAGGTCATGATTGATAGTTCTTCTCATGCACTTTAAGCTTTCTAGAGGCATAAGATATAACCTTATATCTTTGCATCAACACACAACCAAGGCCAACTCTGGATGCATCGCAATAGATCACATAACCATCTGAAGCCTCTTGTAGAGTCAAGACAGGAGTTGTAGTCAATCTAGTTTTCAATTTTGCGATGCTTTTCTCACAATCATCTGATGATTGGAACTTGACCATCTTCTGAGTCAACCTAGTCAATGGTGAGGCTATGGATAAAATCCTTCAAGAAACCTTCTGTAATAACCTGCTAGACCTAAGAAACTTCTGATATTTGTAGCAGAGGTAGGTCTGGCTCATTGTTTCACTGCTTCTATCTTTTGTGAATTTACGGGGATTCCTTCGCTCGATACAATGTGACCAAGGAAAGCAACGGATTGCAACCAAAACCCACATTTACTAAACTTAGCAAATAACTGGCGATCATTGAGAGTCTGCAGAACAACTCTCAAATGACTTGCATGTTCTTTCTCACTCCTAGAGTAAATGAGGATATCATCAATGAAGACGATAACGAACAAGTGTAAGTACTGTTTGAACACTCTGTTCATCAAATCCATGAAAGTTACAGGAGAATTGGTTAGTCCAAACGACATAACAACAAATTCATAATGACAATACTGAGTTCTGAAGGCTTTTTTTGGAATGTCACTATCTCTGACTCCGAGCTGATGATAACCCGATCTAAGGTCTATCTTTGAGAAATGAATAGCAACCTGAAGTTGGTCAAACAAGTCATCAAT
Source organism: Solanum chilense (assembly GCA_032847665.1). Lineage (NCBI taxonomy): Eukaryota > Viridiplantae > Streptophyta > Magnoliopsida > Solanales > Solanaceae > Solanum > Solanum chilense. The sequence goes on from CM064972.1 coordinate 6,972,449, forward strand.
CCTAGAGATGGGATACTTATTCTTGATTGTGACCTTGCTTAACTGTCTATAGTCAATGCATATTCTGAGAGAACCATCTTTCTTCTTTACGAACAATACGGGTGCACCCCATAGTGAAATACTAGGTGTGATGAAACCCTTATCTAGAAGGTATTTCAATTGGTCTTTCAATTCAAACTCTGCTGGATCCATTCTGTAAGGAGGAATAAAAATAGGCTGGGTATCAGGAAGGAGATCAATTTCAAAGTCAATTTCCCTTTCGGGAGGAACCCTGGGAAGATTTTCTGCAAATACTTCTGGAAATTCACAGACTATTGAAACTGGATCAAGAGTTGGGGTTTCAAGGCTAGAATCTTTAACCCAAACTAGATGATAGAGATAACCCATAGATATCATCTTTCTGGCCTTAAGGTAAGAAATAGATCGACCCATAAGCGCTAAGACACTACCCTTCCATTCTAAGATTGGTTCGTCTGGAAACTGAAAACAAGCAATCCTAGTTCAACAATCGACAGAGGCATAACATGAGTGTAACCAATACATGCCTAGAATGACATCTCTACTAGATCTGTTGAGGTGACTTTCTGAGAGACTAAGACAGGTCAATTTTTGTATACCCATCTAGTTATAGCTGGGTAACCGACTACAGTAGAGACTGAGAAAAGATCAGAGAGAGTTTCTGGAATGGCATTGAATTGGACTGCTATACTGAGTTACAAAAGGAAAAGTCATCTCTGTTGTCTTTCCACTGAGTGAACCATATGTGAGTCACATCCTTGAGTTTGTAGGATGACAATCTCACCTATCACTACCAGTTATTGACATCACACCAAATATTTTCTTGACCTTATCAATGAACTTTTATGGGACCTTACCCACTTGAGACCCTAAAAACTTAGGCGGATTCATCCTAAAAAAATCACAAACTCTGGCTGCCATTAATCGGTCATTTCTATTAGTAGGAACTAGAACTTGCTGCTTGTTCTGGTTGGTCATACTCTTGACCAAAAGCTGAATTGGCTTTTTGAAATTTTGCATTTGAACTTCCTTATATGGTACTAGAGGAACTGTGTTAGCATTACGTGCATTAGCAGTCCATGCCTAAGCTCTACGAGAAGGCATGATCTTAAGCGTTCAACATCGAGTTAGAATGGAATTAGATCATATCTTACGCACAATAAGATTAAAAAGAAGGTGAAGTTTTTTTATAAAACACTTCATAGCCTCCCTCTTATTAGATGTAGTTACTTCACACCCATGAAAAGGACTCTACTTAGTGCGGCTTTTTCAGACATCGTAGGACTCTTGAACCTAGTGCTCTAATACCATGTTTTGTCACACCCCGAGCTACTCCCGAGATGCGGACACGGAACCTAGGACCACAAATGATCCCAAGCTAACCATGCTGGCATGATCATGAGTATACTAAAGATAATAAACTGTTGCATAAGCTAAATTATACTTAAAATGAAAAGATGGGGAATACCATATTCTATAACTGAGATATTTAAAAACAATGAGTTTAATACAAAAGAAATATTAACTGAATACTAAGCTGAATCTAACTATGTCTGAAAATATCCTCTAAACTAGACTAGAAATACTGGGACAAGCCCCAGCTACATCTAGCAAAAACTGAAACTAAATAACTAAAGACTGAAATGAAACTCATGAATGTTATCCTCGGAGAATGAGGACTCACCACAGAATCTGCTGAACTAGAGATCGAGAAATCGATCTATGCATGATCTGGATGCTGAGAACCTGAACCTATATCACGAGAAGATGTAGCACACATATGCGTCAATACTTGTAAGGTACTGAGCATGTAGGATAGAGTAAAGCTAAATTAAAACATAACTGAACAAGCACAAAAACAAGTATAATAATCTGAACGTGATGTGCTGATTTCTGAGCTAACTAGATGCAATGACCAATTTATAACATGTTGAAACTGAATACTGAATATACTAATAAATGGTCAATGCAGAGAGTCTGACTGAATTGTGGAAGCTACTAATAATCGATAATAAAACCACATGAGATAAATGTGGAGTCTGATGTATACGCCCCATCGAGAGGACCCAATATACCCTGCCAAAGGTATAAAGACATACTGGCGTGATCACTAAATTGATTTTCCACAGAGGGGACTTACAACCTACTCGGCTAGTAGTTCTGGGACTTTTGGGTACGCTAAACCCTAGTCCAACTCGGTATTATGCTACTCCAAATGAATTCTATAAATTAACCGATTATATCTGAATTTTTTGTAAATACTGGATAGGTCGAAACTGAACATGCAAACTGAGAATGCAGTAATTAATCTGGTAATTATGCATTTATAACTGAGGCATGTATATTTCAAGTGTCTGAAATATATGACCTTGCATTTGTAATTGAAGAACTAATGAAATACAAAGCTAGGGTTCTGAAATTCATGTTATAATCTGAGTAATAACATGATAATCTGATTTGGAACATATATTTAATAAATTCATGAAGTTATATCAAAGTTCTAGAAACCCTAGGTTTAATCATGATAAGAGAATCAAGAACTGACTGAAACTAAGGACCCAATGAGTAAAAAGAACCCACTAGTGAAATCTCACATACCTGGTGATGAAATCCACGGAAAAATACTAATGTTTTGGGGCTGGAACTGCTGGATCTTGTGGCGTTCTTGAAATAGGGTTCTTGAGCTTTTTGCTCCTCTCTTGTTTCTAATTTTCTAAGTTTTGATTTAATGATTTGATTTGGATATGTTTTAATTATGTTTCTAGGCTTAAACTGACTAAAATCTTATGATTTAGGGTCAAAACGACGTAACTTAGGATTTAAACGGAGTGGAAAAGGTCAAAAAGACCCCTGGAAAGGTTGTTGTCGGGCCTCACGACGGCCAGACTGATAGTCCGTTGTGCGCCCCGTCGTTGGGTCCGTCGTGAGGGCCTATTCGACAGACCTTTACTAAAATGGACATAACTTTTTACTCGGAGGTCTGATTTTAGCAAGGTAGGTGGCTATGAAAAGATAATTCAATTATCTATCTGTAGGTAGGTCATGGGAGACGTAATTCATTTTATGCTAAGAGCTTTGATCATTTTAAATTGATCAAACTGTATTTCCCTTTAACTGGCTGCAAATTTTCCACCTACGGACCGTAGGTCTACCTACGCACCATGCTGGTCATCCATAGCTTTTGTATGAGAGTGGTTGAAGGGAGTATTGATCGACGGTCACGGACTACGGACCTTCGTTTGACCTATGGACCGTAAGTCCGGCCGTCGTCCAAGACTTAACCAATTTTTCTAGGCTGAAATTATTGGGAGTTTCTGATCCCATCGACGGTTGTGCGGGACGAACCGTGGTTCAGGCTACAGTCCGTCGATGCCACCGTTGATAGCAACTGCAAATTTTTCTGAAAAACTAATTTTTGGTCTCTTTTGGCTACGGGGTGTTACAAGATTAATCATGAACAAGACAAATATTATACTAAAGTTTTCCATTTCCCATTAACAGTAGCAATGACACAACTACACAATAGTGAGACATATATGGAACAAAAGAAAACTAATAGAATGCTATGAAAGGAACACTACCTTTTTCGGACATCGAGCAATCTAATTCATACTATTTGCACTAATCAAGATACAAACGAAATAAATAAACCACGACAGATTGAGAAAATAAACCTATCTATACTAAATTAAATTTGGAATTTCAAACCAAACCACAAACCATAGACAACAATATGAGATCAATCAGCAGTAGCAACCAACAATGAACTCAAACGGGTATGAACCTTCAACATTTTGGGCAAAAATATACGTAAGGAGGCATTTTTAAAGCTTGGAAGCCATATAATTGATGACATATGAAAAATACACAATTATATTATATATCGACAGAACTTAAAAGAACAGTGAAGCAAAATGAGAGATTGTCATTCACACAAAGACATAGAGGAAACATAAAAACTTGTACAACGAAGAAAAAGGCTTTTACCTCATAATGGGCAGCGAAATAGGGGGACGAGTTTGAGAGCAATTCCATTACCACAAATCAAACTCTGACAAACTCCCATAAACAAGATACGAGCGAGAAGGCCAAACAAAATCTGAACCTCACTCTCTGGTTTCAGGACCTAATATTAAGTATTTCATATATAGCAGCACAACTAGCAATTTTACTGTAATTTCTTCTCTAATGATAACTCTCTCAATATTTTGCTCTAAAAATTTCCCAACCTTTTTCCCATTTTATTTGAACTTTTTTCCAACTTTTCTCTCTATCAATTTTTTTTTTCTTTTTTAAAAAATTCCCCATAACAATGAAGACACTAGGGTATTTATAGAGGGAAGATTTGAATTGAAAAAGGCGGGAAATAAGTGTATTTTTTTTTAAATTCAAATTTGAATCTTCTCTCTCCAGGATAAGGCTGCTCGAAATAGCACCATCTTGTACAAATTCCTCAACGGCATAAATGAAGTTAGCCGTCCAATTTGGATGAAGGGCAGTTGAGGCGCAAGATCGAGACACCTGTTCAAGTAAGGATGATTGGAGTGGACTGCTGTGTCGGGTATATTGCTGGTGTTAGGTCGATTCAAGCTGGGTTTGGAACTTGCTGGGAATTCTTGCGACTGGATAAGAAGAAAACATACAGCGGTTGTTTCGTTGTGTCTTTTGGTATTGTTGTTCGTATTATTATTTGGGTTGTTGGTGGGTAATGTTTTGGAAAGAGTTTCTTTGGATAATTGGGTTGTGTATCCATGAAAGGAGAAAGAATTGGGCTCACTTGGCAAACTGAAAGAAGAGGGCCCAGCATTTGGTCACAAAATGGGTTAGATCTTGGAGTTTTTTTTAAAAAAAAATAGTCAATTTGAGTTAAATTAAAAAATTGGGCTAGAACCGAAATGAGATGAACCAACATTAATTTATTAACGAGCTTCTTAATTTCAAATAAATAAAACAATAGACTCAATTAAACTTAAAAGACTCAGAATTAGGACCATATATATATATATATATATATATATATATATATATATATATATATATATATATATATATATATATATATATATATATATATATATAGATTCGAAAAGTGTTTAAGTTTTATATGGGGCTAATTATTCTAAATCGTTTGAAAATTAAGAAGTTCATAAATTAATTATTATCGGGGAGGGTCAGAATTGGTTGTCAAAAAATGTCCCTCTTTTTTTTTTGGATTGATGCATGAAATTCGAGGAAAATGAAATTGACCAAGTTAATTTTGACCGACCACATATTTATCTTTAGGCAAGGGATTTGGTACGAACTTTAGTAATTATAGCTGAACCCCGGAAATGGGTTTCCTACATATCTCAAGCTACATAAGAATTCAGCCTACTGGTAGTTCGACTCGACGGTTGAAATAAAAATCTATTACGTTGGATAACATTTGGTTTTGGACAACTGACAAAATAAATCAAGTATGAAAAAGAGGCTTGTAACCTCTTAGCCATGAATGTGGCATGCTTCACATCCATAAAAAAGAACTTACACAGACATAACTTTCAAAGCTCTTGGTATATTGTCACTTGGATTAGAAAGTTGCTTCCGATGAAAATTGAAACTTTCGGATGCAAAACTGAAACTGACAGACCCAATGAATAACTCACATGCCTTCTAATAGGGGCGTGGTTTGATTGTGGTGGAAGTCACTCCTCTACTCGCGTCCTAAGAATTTGACATTCCTCTTTGGACTATGTCCCGGTTCGCTGCTAAGAAAAAGTTCCATATTGTGTTGCATCCTTTTTTATGTCGTCTGCACCTGTTATTTGATTTGAGAATTCATCATCTTGGATGCTCTCGACAAAGACTGAAACAACTTGTTAGTAGAAAACGTAACTAGAAAAGTGGTAGTATCTCTCACGATAAATTTCAGTTACTCTTAATGTAAAAGATCTCACAGAAATTTGTTCAGTATATGTCTGCACTCTCAAAGTAAATAATTAACAGACATAATGCTACTTTAGCTAGTGGTTTGAGTGAAAATTAAGAAAGGTCATTCATATAGTAATGAGTATGTCTTAATGGACAAGCGTACACATCCTTTTTAATTAAATGAGAAAATAAAGAAGTATTGACAATAAAATATAATGAATACCACTTTCGGACACAGTATGTCCATTGCAACTCATGATTCGCTGAGGATTTAGAGATGTACTTGCTTGTTTTCTACCTGGCAAACTCCGATCTCTGTGACGAGTTAGATGGTTCAATAATTATTCAATTGTAACGAGGTGGATGACTCAATGATTATCCAATTGTAACGAGGTGGATGACTCAATGATTATCCAATTGTAACGAGGTGGATGAATTGATAATATTTCAACTCTAATGTGGTGGATGACTTGATAATATTCCAACTGTAATGAGGTGGATGCTCGATAATATTCCATTTATAACGAGGTGAATGCTCGACAATATTTTTAATCATAATGAGGTGGATGCTTGATAATATTCCAACTATGCTCGATAATATTCTAACTGTAACGAGGTGGATGCTCGATAATATTCCATCTGTAACGAGGTGGATGGCTTGATAATATTCCATCTCTAAAGAGGTGCGTGCTCGATAATACTCCAACTACAATGAGGTGGATGCTCGATAATGTTCCATTTGTAACGAGGTGGATGCTCGATAATATACCAACTGTAACGAGGTAACAGCTCGATAATATTCCATCTTTAACGAGGTGGATGCTCGATAATATTCCAATTGTAAGAAGGTGGATGGATCGATAATATTCCAGCTGTAACGAGGTGGATGACTCGATAATATTCCAAATGTAACAAGGTGGATGTATTAATAATATTCCAATATGATTCAAAAATATGAACTGGAAATAGAAAAATAAATATACGAACCACTTATGGGGTGGATCGCCCAACAAAACTATATTCTAAAGTCTTTGATTGGGGCCAATCAAAACGCATAATCCACTTATGGGGTGGATACCAAACAAATAGGAATTTTGACTGTGACATTGTCAAGAAACACGTATGCCTAAATTGCTACGCGACAAATATACTAAAAAACTAAATTGACGTATATGCACGTCGCTACTATGATTCTCTCTTTAAAAGACAGAATTATCGAGGTGAATAACTTAATTCATTCACATGAAAATTAAAGTCACTCTCGTCTTCCTTGACAAACTCAACAGAATTTGACTTTGTTGGAGTAATTTTCAAATTGTTATAGAAAACATGTAATTATTCAATAACTTTTACTGTCAATGAAATATTGCGGCCACCAACATCTTTCAGATGTGATGGACTTGTTGATTTTTCCTTGCAACACTTCTAAGATAGTTTCACTTTTAATCATCTTCAAATTTGAAGACGATTTCACATACGATTCTGACTTTATTATTACTATCACCTGCAAAGCTCGACACTGAATGTTAGTATCGACAATGAAGTAAGGAATAAAAGTAAATCTGAAGAGTTAGATAAAGTCATTTGACTTACCGAGATTAGGCTATGATAAGCCTAATTATATCTTCGATCGTGACTCGACTAGTAATCATCCAACACTTTGTTTCTTACAAATTTAAAAGAATCTATTATTGTTTCGCTCTAATATTCATGAACATAAAAAGAAACTATTTATAAATCACTTGAGGCAACGTAATGAAATGAAGATAAATTGAGATGGACAATTTTATATTTATATTAATGAAGCCACGAGAGGCGTAAATAATGTCTTCTTCCACGCTTCATAGCTTTGACATTGTCATTTTTTGATTTCGTTGTTCTTGCATTCAAAGAAAAATTATTAGTTTGAAATACTGATTTGTGTTGGTCTTGTCTCCACGCTCCTTTATGCGATTGGCTTACACGCTCCTTTGTATGACAATGTTGATGGAATTTTTGAAGTCTCTCCTCAAAAATTCTGTCCTGGTCTGAAATATATTTAACTCTCCTAACTTGCTTTGTTAATTCTGAAGTTGCCCATTATGGAATTTTGAGGCCCCTCCTCAAAATTTTGTCCCAGCTTGGCTAAATAAGTAACAAATGACAGTTGTGGAATTTTTCAGATCAGCTCAAAAATTCTGTCCCAGTTGCAAACTTGATTATTATAATTTTTTGAGATCCACCCAAAAATAACTCCATATCCTATCTTTGAACGAATTTTTGAGATGTTCTAAAAATTTCTGTCCAGTTTCCATTATGAAGAGACATGAAAATCTTAGGGGAAATATGACCGAGTCGTTGTGGCGCCTACGTATCCTGTTGCGGTAGGAATCAGGTCAAAAGTAGTTCCCATTCTCCAGGAAAACATAGGATATTTTTATGAGAAAACGACTGAGGTCAACAAAAGCAGCCTATGTATCACAATCTTGAGAATTCAGGTCAGACGTAGTTCATTATAGAAAAAAATGTGTGATAAAAAGGAAACAAAGAGATTCAAATATGTTTTTTCAAAAGAAAGATAATAATAACTTCATATGCATAATTTTAATCAATGCTGGGCATACTTCTTTTCAACCATTTGATGATGAATATCTTCAAATGACTATGTTTAAAGATGTTTGAAAAGGCTTAATCAATATTGATCAAATTGTTGTTGATCATGTTTTGAATCTTGTGATTGAGGGTTGAATAATTCTCCGTGTCATGTCCAACAACTCCAGAATGATAAGCACATCTGTGGTCAGTCCTATAAATTTTTCCAAAAGGATTGGTTGGTCTTCCTTTTATAGGATGGAGCATTCTCATTGCTTTCAACATTTCATAAAGTTGAGTTTGAGATTCCCTTAATGGTTTAAACATTTTAGGAGCCTTCCTAAAGTTTGGTCGGTGAAATTTTTTTCTGATTGACATTAGGATATTCATATTTCCTTTGGGAAGCTGACCGCATATAGGTAGTCATAACCATACCTACCTCCTCTGCTTTCCTTTTGATGCATCCATATCTTTAGTTCTTGTAGATTTTCCATTAACTCGCAATGCGGTAAAGTTTGTGACCCTTCCAGTCTTGAAACCATCTTCCAAAGCTTCTCCCACTTTGACGATCTCGACAAATTTTTGTCCCATCATACACAACATTCTTTCATAGTACTCAGGCTCTTGAATTCGAATGAACATTTCAGTGATCTCACGTTCGACCATGGGAGGTTGAACTCTTGCACCCTCTTTTCTCCAATGAAGAGCGTATTCTCGATAATTTTTATAGACATCTATTTAATCTTCTCCAAGTAGTAGTGATCTGGGGCAGCTTCTACATTAAGTCAAAATATTTCCATGAAATCTTTTGCGAGTGTATTCCAACTTGTCCATTGTTTCAGTTATTTGATGTAAGCCACTCTAGAGCTTCTCCACTTAGACTTCGACCGAAGAGACGCATCAACAATGCTTCTTTTTTCCCAGCTCCCACGAGTTGATCACAATAAACTTTCATATGTGCTAGAGGATTTCCAATTTCGTTAAAAGTCACGAACTTCAGCACTTTAAACCCTTCCAAAAGGTCCAAATTTGGATGAATGCATAGATTTGTAATTCAGCCCCACTTCTTCTGAAGCACAATCAAGTTATTTTATCGCTTTCGCAAAATCTTTCTTCATGATCTACTTAGTCTTTTCCTCTTTGGCCCTCCACTCCTTCTCTATTTCTTCGTAGTGATCAAATTCAGAATATGTAGTGTAGTGAAGATGTAGTTTGGTTTGGACTGGGATATTAAAAGTGACTTTCAGAGGTAAGGGTTGAGAGTTTTGCGGATTTTGAGTGTCTATAGAAGGGGTTGTTTGAAGATTGTTGACATTTAAGCTTTGAAGCGGAGAAAAAAATTGATAGTTATTTGTGTTTTGGTTTTGAAAGAGGGGGAAACCTTGAGTGTTGGTATCCATGTCCTGAAAAAGGTGTGGTGCTTTGTATGAAGTGCTGGCGTGATAAAGATTTGAGGTGGTTAGGTCGATGGTGGAAGGAATTTGACTAGGATTGGGGGGGGTGGATTATATAAGACATGCTCTGAGCTCGAAGTTAGAGGAGGAAAATGGAGTGGAAGCCTTCCATTGCCTGGAGTGGTTCCATCGACACTCGGAGTTGACAAATCTTGAATTGTTTGGAGCTCAGCCCTTAACTCAGCAATCTATTGCTTCAACTGTGCAATTAACTCATTATTTCAACGACAGGCGGTTGAACTATAACAACTTCAATCAAGCCGGTATTCTCATTATTCTGGGTCATTTTTGTCCTCTCTTTTAGCAAATTTTGGTTGGAAAAGTAATCTTTGAGAACTTTGAATGCTCAACAATCAACACAAATAAGTTTTGAGTACCTGACAGAAAAATAACTCAAACAACAAATGTGTTAGTTTGTGTAGGCAGTATGTAACGCAAGATATCACACGCAAAGTTGTAAGCACATAAGAGTCGCTTCATTTGAGAAAATACTAGCCCACAAATATAAAGAAATGATTAGATAGACAGGAATTTGTCTATCTGATTTTTAGCTTTGTAAATAAAAAATGTTGACCTGAGTCGGGACAAAGTCGATTGAATATTTTATTGTCATACTTTTTTCTTTTTGACCGAGATGTAACTCTAATTTCTTTGTAAAAGTTAAAAAACATATAATTTCTGAGAATGGAGACCAAACCTTGAATGGTTGTCTACGTATCTCAAATATAAAAATTCAGGTCCTACGTAGTTCGACCCACTTGAATCTTTTTTTTTAATTTGAGATGGATAATTCATCATTTTCGAGATGAGAGAGTAAGATTTAGGATTTGAAAGGAAGTTTAAAATTCTTTTGAGAAACTATAGAGTTGAGATTATATGGACGCACTTTGATAGTTGATTTGATATTTATGTTTAAGGAGTTCTAGAAAATATCCCAAAAGAGTGGGATAGAACATCTTCAAATAGAGCAACATATTCAAACAAGCAGTTATGACACTTAAACAATTAATGCGTGGCATAAGCAAATATATGACCATTTTATGCTAAGGGTAGGTCTAGCGATTTGAGGGATGTATAAGTCATTTAAAATATTTCATTGCCCTCCAAAACCCAAATTTATACAAACTTTATGAGTAAAACTAAATGGGTATACATAATAGGGGAAATGGAATACAAAATATGCAGTCCCACGCAGGGGTACGATTCTAAACTATGCTTCCATGAAAGATCATTCCTTCTTCATTTTTTCTCGCCATCTCCGGATGTCTACGTCTTAGGATGAACTAGAAACTTGTGAGCTATTTCTTAGACTAGAATAAGCTATAATATACTCCCAACCCCGAGGACAATGACTTTTCAGATGACGTATACATCCTTCAAATTTAAACAAATAAATATGATCGACCATTCAGACCATGGGCCCTTTTGGACTCAAGGTGGTCTCTCTAATGGGCCCAACACACCTTGGATGTTGGGTCATCTTAGGCTAATTCTTATATTTGGATTTGGTTTTGCTCTCTCTTAGGTTGATTAGAATTAGTTTCAAAAGTGATGGTTACCCAAGTCTGACAACGACGGGGCAAAACTAACAAACGACGTTGGATGACTGCAAGCCAACAATTTGCTTATTACTTCCAAAAAATGACTTGTGTGTTTTCTGAAAAAAGTCGTGGTAAGCCACATAACTCCCTTTATCCTAATGAAAACTATTTGTCGTTTGGCGGAAATATGTCATGCAAAAGCAATAGCTGATCTAATACGATAGGGAATCAAATAGACAGTCATTTCACATAGCCAAATACATTCAGTTTTATAGAATCCTCCAACAATCCAGCGGAGTCGCTATTCTTTTTTACTTTTCGGAAAAATAATATTTTATGAATATTTTTTGACTTTTTTAGAGTCGCCACTTAATTTTGTAAGAAAAATCAAGAAAACTTAGTTTTCAAAAGATTTAAATAGGAAACCTAGTGAAAAAACTTTTGAAGTGTTCGGGAATTCACATTTTATTTTTTAGGAAAATTTTTACGGCACCTAAAACACTTGCTAACTTGCAATTATCCGATAACTAACTTTGCTTGGCTAAAAAAAAATTTATTCAATTAATTTGAAAGTCTATGAAGAGTGAAATATCAACCTAATTATCTAAGTGAGATTTGACTTGCAAAAATTTATTTTGAATCCATTTAGACTTGATTGAGTTAATTAAATTAAAACAAAACGACGTCTTTACGGGGATTTGAATCTTTCCAAACATAGGAATAACAGCAGATATCGACAAGAAAATAGACTGTAAAATAAAAGTAGAGAGAGAGAAAGTNCCGACACATATAGGGGATCGGAGTGTCACGTACCGACACATATAGGGGATCGGAGTGTCATGTTCCGACACATATAGGGGATCGGAGTGTCACGTTCCGACACATATAGGGGATCGGAGTGTCACGTACTGACACATAGTAGTAGGGGATCGGAGTGTCACGTACCGACACAAGAGGAAGAAAGATAATGAATCTTGAAAGATGATAAATATACTCAATCTAATGAACTTAATTCCCAAATGAGTATGGTATTGAGGCTTGAGCCCTCATGGATGAACTTGATGGTACTTGTTGATGATTATAGTACTTGTTGTTGCTACATGTTGAGTTTATAGTTGATTTATAATATTACTTGATATATATTATCTTCTATTTTGAGTTGGCCGATGATATCTACTCAGTACTTGTGGTTTGTACTGACCCCTGCTTTTATGTTTTCTTCTTTTTTATTTGTGGAATGCAGCAAACGTTCCGTCAACTTCAACTCAGCAGTAATTCTAGCCAGTCTTCACTACATCGGAAATTCAGGGTGAGCTAATGCGTCTAGCTTGGACTGGGTCTTCTTCTTCAAGTCTTGATGCCTTGAACTTCCGGCATGGACTAGCTTCTATTTGTTTTGCTTTCTTAGATACTCTTAGTTTAGTAATTTGAGGATAGATGTTCTTGTGATGATGACTTCCAATTTTGAAGATAATAATAATAGTTATTGATTTGATTTTTAATAATGAGTTTAAGTCTTCCGCATTACTTTCTGTTGATATTATATTGAAATGTTAAGGTTTAGATTGGTTGGTTCGCTCACATAGGAGGGTAAATGTGGGTGCCAGTCGCGGCCCCGATTTGGGTCGTGACAGTTCTTCAGTTTTTACTAATCGATGTTTTTACTAATCGATAACACAAATTTACTGAAAAACCTTAAAAATGTACAAACATAGTGCTTTACTAATACACAACTCAAAATTAGTGATAAACATTATGCATCTGATACACATTAAAAATGTACAAACATGATGGTTATACTTAATTTGAAGTTAGTGAATCACTATTCATTGTTAAGTGACTTTTAATTTCATTTTACAAACACATGCAACAATTTAAAATTAGGGTTTTATCAACAAAACACAAAATTAAGAATTTTAAACACATACCTTAGGAAGTGTGGGTCTGAAAACAACATGTGTAACTTTTCTTGGCCTTTTTTTATGGATTTCTTCAGTCTTTTTTCTTTGGCTCAACTACATTCTTGTTCTTCTTCAATAATGGGTCACGCAATCTCTTGGATCTGTTCTCAGCCCACATTTCATCATCAGAATCATACACACGTTTAGAATCACCATCTCCAGATTTACCCTCTTCCATATTATTTGTAAAAGCACACGATGAAGAGAAAGAAGGAGACTAAAATTTTTACCCTTTAAAAACTTAGAAATTTAAATACTTGATGGAGACTCGTACAAAAACCCAAATTGATATGGCTGGAAAATTCTACTGGAATTCAAATTTAGAGTAAAATCTAGAATAAAAAATCTGCTAAAACGTGGGGAAGTAAAATCCCTTAAGAAGTGTGGTGAGAGAAAATTATCCTCCTAAAACGTGGGGAAATAAAAAAGGAATAAAATTTCATATGGTAACTTTTAATTAGTGTTGTTAATGGCGAAGTGGGTAGCTTGAAAATAGGAGTATATTTTGGTAAAGTAAAACTTGTCAATTGGCTTAAAAAAGGGTGGGAAATTTATATGTATCTTTCATATTTTTTTATTGGGGGAAATAAGGGATTTTTGAAATTTTTATAATAAATAGGGATAAATGGTTTTAAGGTAATTAAAGGACTGTATTTAAGTAATTTTTCTTAATTTTTATTTATTTGGGCCTAAGACCCAAAATTTCACCTGTCCTGAATCTAGCAAAATAATAATAAGGAATGTTACAAGACTTGGGCCTGAAAATAACAAAATATAACATGAAGTGAAAATAAGATCAAATTTGGGCTTTTGGCCCAAATTCTTCAACTTTTTGATCCACTCTCATATTCCTCAACTTCAGTGCATGTATGCTTTTTTCCAAAAATATCTCTTTGAATTTCTATCCGGCACACTCTATAAAGAAAATATGATTCTTTATAACTCTTTCGAAAGGCAAAGGGGAATGGAGGAGTTCATGTTGAAACCGGGCGAATTTCACATGCAACAAACAACAAAGTAAAGGAAAGGAGTTAATGTAATCCAACTAATGCGAAACAAAAGGAGATAATTTAATTATATAAGAAGAAATCCATGAGGCATGTATACCCATTTGGTCTAAAGATAACATGGATAAGAGTTAGACATGCAAAAAAAATCAAACTGGAGGCTTAAACAAAACCAAAAAAATCCTGCGAATTTTAACAAGAGATAATAGACTGAACATATGCAGCCAGACCACTATTAGACAAAGAAATCAATACAACTGCTTATATGCTAACACCATACCATGAACACTATGCAGTAGAATCAAAGGGAAGAAGGACAGAAAGGTCAAACTAAAATAATTCTAAAAGAAACACAAAATCAGAACCAACCTACACCCAATATATGCATTCATAAAGATTTAACAAAGAAAGACGAATACCATAACTCACATAAGATTATTAAACAAATAAACATGAAATCCGCAATTATTCAATAATCTAACTAAGAAAATGAAGGAAAAGTAGTGTCAAAGGGCTTACATGAGAGGGGAGTAAGATCACTTTGAATCCTAACATAAGCTTGTAACACAGATTTCTGAACATACGAAGCTACCTATCATGTTTTAGACACATCTGGGAGATATACAAACAGTTGACAACTATAAAATATACTTAACACAAAATTCCAAAGAAACTAGTATAAAGCTCATGCTAACTAATACAGGATAAATGACAGGGAAGAAAATATTATGAAGCTTACTTTTAAGGCTCCATACAGTAACCATTTTTACCTTCATTATTATTATTCACTTAATTTTTTGTTAATTTTTTTACATCTTAATGAGAGGAAGGCATAAATTTCATAGCATTACGCACCAAATAGTAAATGCAAAGTAAAATCAGAACGTGTGAAAGAAGTAGCCAAAAATCAGAAACTCAAAACTAATAAAGGAACAATCATAAAGAAATTTGTCTTGCCATGATTTGGGGATGACATAAGACAGAGACATACCACAACATACTTGTTATAAAAAAACGGAAAGGGCAAATCACAGTAAAAACTGGCTTGAAACGAGCCTCATACCGAGCAAGACATCATGGGCATCAAATAATATGGTAAAACAATAGACGAGCCTTTTGAACAATTCAATTTACTGTAGGGAAAAATTCATAACAGAAATAATATTTGCGGTAATAAAGGCAATAAATGTGGAACACAACAATACGGTTAATCAACGAGAATAAAAGAGAAATAATGACACCAAGATTTTACGTGGAAACCCTCCTAAATAAGGGAAAAACCACGACCCGAGAGGAGCAACGAATATCACAATAGTAAGGATTTTACACTTGTATGTCTGAGTAAAACTCCAAAGACCACTACACATTCAAAATAAATAACACTCTTTTGATTTTTCCACCTCACTACAATATCGCTCACACTCTCTATTTTTCCTCACAGATTATTTTCCTCTGTGATGCCTCACTCTTCTTTCTCTCCTTTGTAATTCTTTTTGGTGCATTTTGAATGATCAAGAGCTCTCTATTTATAGGAAAATCTACTCCTAATGATGTCACCAGTGACATCACAATAAACACAAGATTTCAACCTTTTCACCTATGTAGAAATCTTGCTAAGATTTTAGTTGAAAAAGGAAATGGTGAGCTTTGAATTTTGTTGCAGCATTTGTAGACTTTAAAAATAAGCAACAAACAAAATTCAACCATTTCTACATTTTAACTTTCCTTATGTTTATCTACAAGTATGGACTCCACAAATCTCCCCCTCCATACCCATTCACCTGAAGGAGGTAGCTCTAGGTTTCTAGCTTGAGTGCATGCCGACAAGTTCTTTGCATAGCTCAAACTTGTCCCTTGATACCACCTTGGTCAGCATATCTGAAGGGTTTTCACTAGTAGAGATCTTCATGACCTGCATAGATCCGTCCTCTATTTTTTCACGAATCCAATGATATCTCACGTCAATATGCTTCGTCCTTGCATGGTACATGGTGTCCTTGCTCAAGTTTATTGCACTCTGACTGTCACAATAGACGACATACTCCTTCTGATGCAATCCAAGTTCTTGAAGAAATCGTTTCAGCCATACCATCTCTTTTCCAGCTTCAGTAGCTGCAATATATTCTGCCTCAGTTGTAGAGAGTGCGACACACTTCTGCAACTTTGACTGCGATGATATAGCTCCCCCTGAAAATGTAAACAAATATCCAGTAGTGGATTTTCTATTATCAAGGTCACCTGCCATATCAGCATCAGTATAGCCCTTCAAGATTGGATCAGAACCTTTAAAACACAAGTAATCTCTTGTGGTACCTCTTAGATACATGAGTATCCACTTAACTACCTCCCAGTGTTCTTTTCAAGGATTTTCAAGGAATCTGCTAACAATACCAACTGCATGAGCAATATTAGGTCTTGTACACACCATCGCATACATCAAACTCCCCACTGCTGAAGAATAAGGAACTTTAGCCATTCCCTCTTTCTCCTCTTTTGTTGTAGGACACATATGTTTGCTCAACTTCAGATGACTCGCAAAAGGCGTGCTAACAGGTTTAGCACTCTTTATGTTGAAGCGTTCTAGTACACGTTCAATGTACTTCTCCTGAGATAGCCACAACTTTCTATTTGTTCGTTCTCGAACAATCTTCATCCCTAGAATTTGTTGTGCTGGGCCCAAGTCTTTCATGTCAAATGATTTGGACAAATATTTCTTCAACTTTGCAATCAGCTCTTTGTCTTGTCCTACAATTAACGTGTCATCAACATATAACAACAAAATAATAAAATTGTTGTCAGAAAATCTTTTGAAGTATACACATGGATCAGAATAGGTCTTTGTGTACGTTTGACTTTTCATGAAAGAGTCAAACTTTTTGTACCATGCCTTGGGGCCTGTTTCAACCCATCAAGACTCTTATTCAATTTGTACACCATGTGTTTCCTTCCAGATACTTCAAATCCCTCTGTTGCTCCATATGAATCTCTTCTTCCAAATCTCCGTGAAGAAATGCAGTTTTCACGTCCAATTGCTCCACTTCAAGATCTAGACTAGCTGTTATGCTCAAAATAGTTCGAATAGAAGTCATTTTGACAACAGGTGAAAAAATTTCATTAAAATCAATACCTTTCTTTTGTTCGAAGCCTTTTACAACCAATAGAGCTTTGTACCTCACCAACTTGCCATTTCCATCTTTCTTGAGTTTAATGACCCACTTGCACTTAAGTGGTCTTTTTCCTTTTGGAAGTTCAACCAGTTGGTATGTGCCATTTTTCTGTAGAGATCCCATCTCTTCGTGCATGGCTTTCATCCATTAGCTCTTTTCTGGATGAGACAACACCTCCTTAAGACTTTCTGGCTCACCTTCATCATTGATAAGGACATACTCTGAGGAAGGGTATTTGGTTGATTCTACCCTTTGTCTTTCTGATCTCCTCAGAGGTTGAGATTGTTCTTCTTCTGGGTACTCCATTAGCTCGGTATTATCACCAAGTTGCTCCCTCTGCTCAACAATCTCATCAGGTTGCTCTTCATGCTCAGCAACTTCATCAGTCATATTTTCTGCACTTATGGGATGGTTAGAAGAAGAAGGAATGGTAACAAGATTAGGGACTATACCATTCTTTTTCTTGGCCTTCTCGGATAGATCATCAGCAGTTCCAACTTCACTTTCTCAAAAGATTACATCTCTACTTCTGATGACCTTCTTTACAAGATCCCATAGTCTGTACCCGAACTCTTCATCTCCATATCTGATGAATATGCAAGGAACTGATTTATCATCTAGCTTGGTTCTTTGCTCCTTTGGTACATGTGCAAATGTTTTGCAACCGAACACCTTTAGGTGCGAGTAAGACATCTCTTTGTTGGTCCAAACTCTCTCCGGAATGTCAAACTCCAACGGAACTGATGGACTACGATTGATAAGATAACATGCTGTCCGAACTGCTTCACCCTAGAATGTCTTGGGTAATTTAGCCATTTTGAGCATGTTTCTCACCTTATCAACAATGGTGTGATTCTTGTGTTGTGGGGTTCCAGGAACTGTCTTTTCATGTCTGATTCCATGGTTTGAACAATACACTTCAATTTCTCTTGAAGTGTACTCACCTCCATTGTCGATTCGGAGACATTTTAGCTTTTGACTTGTCTCTCTTTTTATCAGAGCATGAAACTATTGAAATACTTGAAACACCTGATCTTTGGTTCTCAAGATATAAATCCAAAATTTTTGAGAAGCGTCATCAATAAAGGTAACAAAGTATTTATTACCTCCTATCGATTCTATCTCCATTGGACCACAAACATCAGAATATACCAAATCAAGTATATTCAACTTTTTTTCAGATGATGTCTTAAATGAGACTCTATGTTGTCTACCAAATAAGCAGTACACGATTTTATCGTTGTACCTTTGGCAAAAGAGATGAGTGACTTTTTGGAAAGAATTTGCAATCCTTTCTCGCTCATATGACTCATTCTTTTATGCCATAAATCTGCTGAATTTTCTTTGCGAGCCGCATTTAATTCACCTTGGCATATTTCTACATTTGTCCTATATAACGTGCCACGAGCAACTCCTTTTGCAATCACCAATGCCCCTTTGGTGAGTCTCTATTTTTTATTTTCAAAGTAGTTCTCATAACCATCTTGGTCCAAAGCAATTCCCGAGATCAAGTTCATCGGCAAATCAGGTACGTGGCACACATCTTTCAACACTAATGTGCATCCAACATTTATTTTTAAGCAAATGTCTCCGATCCCCGCAATCTTTGAGTAACTTGTGTTACCCATTTTCACATTGCCATAATCACCGGCTATATATCTATAAAAAAGATCTCTTACCTGTGTGGCATGATAAGATGTTGTTGTGTCGACCACCCATTCTGACTCTATACCTGTCAAGTGCATGCATTCTTCTTCCTCGTTTATGAGGAGAACAACATCGTCATTATTTTGCACCACGGCAGCTGTGTTGTAATCATTCTTATGGCCGCTGCTTTCCCCTTTGCCCCTTTTTAGATTTGGACAATCTCTTTTGAAGTGTCCTGGTTGATCGCAATTGTAGCAATTTCTGGCCTTTGATTTTGATCGAACCTTGGACTTTCCACGAGCTCTGGATCTACCATAGTTACTTGAGCTCCTTTGGTAACTCTGCCTCTACTTTCCGTGATGAGAGCCTGTCCATGATTTTCAGGCCTTTTTCTCATCTTCTCATTAAGCAAAAGGGCTGATGTGACATCCTTCAACTCAATAGAGTCCTTACCATGTAAAATGGTTGTTGCTAAAGTATCGTAGGAAGATGGCAACGAGTTTAGGAGCACTATGGATTTATCTTCATCCTCGATCTTTACTCCGAGGTTTGCTAGCTGCGTGATTAGTCCATTAAGTACAATTAAACGAGACAAAAAATTTATACCTTCACCCATATGTAGCGCATATAACTGCTTCTTTTGGTACAATTTATTTGTCAGCGTTTTGGACATATATAGATTTTCTAACTTTGTCCAAATGCCACATGCACTCTCTTCATCGATGATGTTATTAACTACATCATCTGTTAAGTGCAATCTGATTGCACTAGCAGCCTTTTCATACATTTCTTCCCAATCCTCAAGTTTCATGGATTCGGGCTTTTTGGATTTACCGCCTAGTGCCTTGTGCAAACCCTGTTGGATGAGCAAGTCTTTCATCCATCTCTGCCACGTTGAGAAACCGCTATCACCTTTGAATTTTGCTACCTCGTACTTTACTCCAGACATTTTTTTATTGAGTATAGTACAATAAGTTGCAAAAAGTATTTTTGTAAATGAGCAGAACATGTGCTATGATACCAATTGTTGGGAATAAATTCGTAACAGAAATAATATTTGCGGTAATAAAGACAATAAATGTGGAACACAACAATACGGTTAATCAACGAGAATAAAAGAGAAATAATGACACCAAGATTTTACGTGGAAACCCTCCTAAATAAGGGAAAAACCACGACCCGAGAGGAGCAACGAATATCACTATAGTAAGGATTTTACACTTGTATGTCTGAGTAAAACTCCAAAGACCACTACACATTCAAAAGAAATAACACTCTTTTGATTTTTCCACCTCACTACAATATCGCTCACACTCTCTATTTTTCCTCACAGATTATTTTCCTCTGTGATGCCTCACTCTTCTTTCTCTCCTTTGTAATTCTTTTTGGTGTATTTTGAAATGAGCAAGAGCTCTCTATTTAGAGGAAAATCTACTCCTAATGATGTCACCTATGACATCACAAGAAACACAAGATTTCAACCTTTTCACCTATGTAAAAATGTTGCTAAGATTTTAGTTGAAAAAAGAAATGGTGAGCTTTGAATTTTGTTGCAGCATTTGTAGACTTTAACAATAAGCAACAAACAAAATTCAACCATTTCTACATTTTAACTTTCCTTATGTTTATCTACAAGTATGGACTCCACAAATACAAGAAAAACTTAGCCTAAGGCAGGCTGAGAACAGGGACTCATGAGAAAAATCGTCCAATTTCCACACCGATTTGTTTTTCAATATTCACTTCATCTATAAAAGGATAACAACATCAAATAAGAGGTAGAGCTTTGGAGATTCAAACCAAAAAAGATATATATATATATATATATATATATATATATATATATATATATATATAGGGCTAATTATTCTAAATCGTTTGAAAATTAAGAAGTTCAGAAATTAATTATTATTAGGGAGGGTCAGAATTGGGTGTCAAAAAATGTCCCTCATTTTATTTGGATTGATGCATGAAATTCGAGGAAAATGAAATTGACCAAGCTAATTTTGACCGACCACATATTTATCTTGAGGCAAGGTATTTGGTACGAACTTTAGTAATTATGGCTGAACCCCGGAAATGGATTTCCTACATATCTCAAGCTACATAAGAATTCAGCCTACTGGTAGTTCGACTCGACGGTTGAAATAAAAATTTATTACGTTGGATAACATTTGGTTTCGGACAACTGGCAAATTAAATCGAGTATGAAAAAGAGGCTTGTAACCTCTTAGCCATGAATGTGGCATACATCACATCCATAAGTAAGAACTTACACAGACATAACTTTCAAAGCTCTTGGTATATTGTCACTTGGATTAGAAAGTTGCTTCCGATGAAAATCAAAACTTTCGGATGCAAAACTGAAACTGACAGACCCAATGAATAACCCACATGCCTTCTGATAGGAGCGTGGTTTGATTGTGATGGAAGTCACTCCTCTAGTCGCGTCCTAAGAGTTTGACAATCCTCTTTGGACTATGTCCCGGTTCGCTGCTAAGAAAAAGTTCCATATTGTGTTGCATCCTTTTTTATGTCGTCTGCACCTGTTATTTGATTTGAGAATTCATCCTCTTGGATGCTCTTGACAAAGACTGAAACAACTTGTTAGTAGATAACGTAACTAGAAAAGTGGTAGTATCTCTCACGATAAATTTCAGTTACTCTTAATATAAAAGATCTCACAGAAATCTGTTCAGTATATGTCTACACTCTCAAAGTAAATAATTAGCAGACATAATGCCGCTTTACCTAGTGGTTTAAGTGAACAAATTAAGAAAGGTCATTCATATAGTAATGAGTATGTCTTAATGGACAAGCGTAAACATCCTTTTTAATTATATGAGAAAATAAAGAAGTATTGACAATAAAATATAATGAATACCACTTTCGGACACAGTATGTCCATTGCAACTCATGATTCGCTGAGGATTTAGAGATGTACTTGGTTGTTTTCTACCTGGAAAACTCCGATGATCTCAGTGACGAGTTAGATGGTTCAATAATTATTCAATTGTAACGAGGTGGATGACTCAATGATTATCCAATCAACTCTAATGCGGTGGATGACTTGATAATATTCCAACTGTAACGAGGTGGATGCTCGATAATATTCCATTTATAACGAGGTGAATGCTCGACAATATTTTCAATCTTAATGAGGTGGATGCTCGATAATATTCCAACTATGCTCGATAATATTCTAACTGTAACGAGGTGGATGCTCGATAATATTCCATCTGTTACGAAGTGGATGGCTTGATAATATTCCATCTATAAAGAGGTGGGTGCTTGATAATACTCCAACTGTAACGAGGTGGATGCTCGATAATATTCCATCTATAATGAGGTGGATGCTCGATAATATCCCAACTGTAACGAGGTGGATGCTCGATAATATTCCATCTTTAACGAGGTGGATGCTCGATAATATTCCAATTGTAAGAAGGTGGATAGATCGATAATATTCCAACTGTAACGAAGTGGATGACTCGATAATATTCCAAATGTAACAAGGTGGATGTATTAATAATATTCCAATATGATTCAAAAATATGAACTGGAAATAGAAAAATAAATATATGAACCACTTATGGGGTGGATCGCCCAACAAAACTATATTCTAAAGTCTTTGATTGGGCCAATCAAAACGCATAATCCACTTATGGGGTGGACACAAAAAAAATAGGAATTTTGATTGTGACATAGTCAAGAAACACGTATGCCTAAATTGCTACGCGACAAATATACTAAAAAGCTAAATTGGCGTACATGCACGTCGCTACTATGATTCTCTCTTGAAAAAACAGAATTATCGAGGTGAATAACTTAATTCATTCACAAGAAAATTAAAGTCACTCTTGTCTTCCTTGACAAACTCAACAAAATTGACTTTGTTAGAGTAATTTTCAAATTGTTATAGACAACTTGTAATTATTCAATAACTTTGACTGTCAAGGAAATATTGTGGTCACCAACATCTTTCTGATGTGATGGACTCGTTGATTTTTCCTTGCAACACTTCTAAGATAGTTTCACTTTTAATTATCTTCAAATTTGAAGACGATTTCACATACGATTCTGACTTTACCATTACTATCACCTGCAAAGCTCGACACTGAATGTTAGTATCAACAATGAATTAAAGAATAAAAGTAAATCTGAAGAGTTAGATTCATTTGACTTATCGAGATTAGGCTATGATGAGCCTAATTATATCTTCGATCGTGACTCGACTAGTAACCATCCAACACTTTGTTTCTTACAACTTTAAAAGAATCTATTAGTGTTTGGCTCTAATATTCCTGAACATAAAAAGAAACTATTTATAAATCACTTGAGTCAACGTAATGAAATGAAAATAAATTGATATGGACAATTTTCTAGTTATATTGATGAAGCCACGAGAGGCATAAATAATTTCTTTTCCCACGCTTCACAGCTTTGACATTGTCATTTTTTGATTTCGTTGTTCTTGCATTCAAAGAAAAATTTTTAGTTTTAAAGACTGATTTGTGTTGGTCTTGTCTCCACGCTCCTTCATGTGGTTGGCTTACACGCTCCTTTGTATGACAATGTTGATGGAATTTTTGAAGACCCTCCTAAAAAATTTTGTCCTGGTCTGAAATATATTTAACTCTCATAACTTGCTTTGTTAATTCTGAAGTTGTCTATTCTGGAATTTTGAGGCCTCTCCTCAAAATTTTGTCCCAGCTTGCCTAAATAAGTAACAAATGACAGTTGTGGAATTTTTGAGATCATATCAAAAATTCTGTCCCAGTTGCAAACTTGATTATCATAATTTTTTGAGATCCACCCAAAGTTAACTCCATATCCTATCTTTGAACGAATTTTTGAGATGTTCTAAAAAATTCTGTCCCAGTTTCCATTATGAAGAGAAATGAAAATCTTAGGGGAAATATGACCGAGCCGTTGTGGCGCCTACGTATCCGTTGCAGTAGGAATCAGGTCAAAAGTAGTTCTCATTCTCCAAGACTACCAAACATAGGATATTTTTATGCGAGAACGACCGAGGCCAACAAAAGTTGCCTATGCATCACAATCTTGAGAATTCAGTTCAGACGTAGTTCATTACATAAAAAAATGTGTGATAAAAAGGAAACAAAGAGATTAAAATATGTTTTTTCAAAGAAATATAACAATAACTTCATATGCATAATTTTAATCGATGCTGGGCATACTTCTTTTCAACCATTTGATGACGAATATCTTCAAATGACTCTGTTTAAAGATTTTTGGAAAGGCTTAATCAATATTGATCAAATTTTTGTTGATCATGTTTTGAATCTTGTGATTGAGGGTTGAATAATTCTCTGTGTCGTGTCCAATAACTCCGGAATGATAACCACATCTGTGGTCAGCCCTATAAAATTTTCTCAAAGGATTGGTTGGTCTTCCTTTTATAGGATGGAGCATTCTCATTGCTTTCAACCTTTCATAAAGTTGAGTTTGAGATTCCCTTAATGGTTTAAACATTTTAGGAGCCTTCCTAAAGTTTGTTCAGTGAAAGTTTTTCTGATTGACATTAGGATATTCATATTTCCTTTGGAAAGCTGGCCGCATATAGGTAGTCATAACCATACCTACCTCCTATGCTTTCCTTTTGATGCATCCATATCTTTAGTTCTTGTAGATTTTCCATTAACTCGCAATGCGGTAAAGTTTGTGACCCTTCCAGTCTTGAAACCATCTTCCAAAGCTTCTCCCACTTAAACGATCTCGACAAATTTTTGTCCCATCATACACAACATTCTTTCATAGTACTCACGATCTTGAATTCGAATGAACATTTCAGTGATCTCACGTTTGGCCATGAGAGGTTGAACTCTTACACACTCTTTTCTCCAATGAAGAGCGTATTCTCGATAAATTTTATAGACATCTATTTAATCTTCTCCAAGTAGTAGTGATCTGGGGCAGCTTCTACATTAAGTCCAAATCTTTCCATGAAATCTTTTGCGAGTGTATTCCAACTTGTCCATTGTTTCAGTTATTTGACATAAGCCACTCCAGAGCTTCTCCACTTAGACTTCGACCAAAGAGACGCATCAACAATGCTTCTTTTTTCCCAGCTCCTACGAGTTGATCACAATAAACTTTCATATGTGCTAGAGGATTTCCAATTTCGTTAAAACTGACGAACTTCAGCACTTTAATCCCTTCCAGAAGGTTGAAATTTGGATGAATGCATAGATTTTCGTAATTCAGCCCCACTTCTTCTGAAGCACAATCAAGTTATTTTATCGCTTTCGCAATATCTTTCTTCATGATCTACTTATTCTTTTCCTCTTTGGCCCTCCAGTCCTACTCTATTTCTTCGTAGTGATCAAATTCAGAATATGCAGTGTAGTGAAGATGTAGTTTGGTTTGGACTGGGATATTAAAAGTGACATTCAGAGGTAAGGGTTGAGAGTTTTGCGGATTTTGAGTGTCTATAGAAGGGGATTTTTGAAGATTGTTGACATTTAAGCTTTGAAACGGAGAAAAAAATTGAAAGTTATTTGTGTTTTGGTTTTGAAAGAGGGGGAAACCTTGAGTGTTGGTATCCATATCCTGAAAAAGGTGTGGTGCTTTGTATGAAGTGCTGGCGTGATAAAGATTTGAGGTGGTTAGGTCGATGGTGGAAGGAATTTGAGTAGGATTGGGGGGGTGGATTATATAAGACATGCTCAGAGTTCGAAGTCAGAGGAGGAAAATGGAGTGGAAGCCTTCCATTGCCTGGAGTGGTGTCATCGACACTCGGAGCTGACAAATCTTGGGTTTTTTGGAGCTCAGCCCTTAACTCAGCAATCTATTGCTTCAACTGTGCAATTAACTCGTTTTTTCAACGACAGGCGGTTGAACTATAACAACTTCAATCAAGCCGGTATTCTCATTATTTTGGGTCATTTTTTTCCTCTCTTTCAACAAATTTTGATTGGAAAAGTAATCTTTGAGAACTTTGAATGCTCAACAATCAACACAAATCAGTTTTGAGTACCTGACAGAAAAATAATTCAAACAACAAATGTGTTAGTTGGTGTAGGCAGTATGAAACGCAAGATATCACACACAAAGTTGTAAGCACATAAGAGTCGCTTCATTTGAGAAAAGACTAGCCCACAGATATAAAGAAATGATTAGACTGACAGGAATTTGTCTATCTGATTTTTAGCTTTGTAAATAAAAAATGTTGACCTGAGTCGGGACAAAGTCGATTGAATATTTTATTGTCATACTTTTGCTTTTTGACCGACATGTAACTCTAATTTCTTTGTAAAAGTTAAAAAACATAAAATTTCTCAGAATGGAGACCGAACCTTGAATGGTTGTCTACGTATCTCAAATATAAAAATTCATGTCCTACGTAGTTCAACCCACTTGAATCATTTTTTTAATTTGAGATGGAAAATTCATCCTTTTTCGAGATGAAAGAGTAAGATTTAGGATTTGAAAGGAAGTTTAAAATTCTTTTGAGAAACTAAAGAGTTGAGATTATATGGACGCACTTTGATAGTTGATTTGATATTTATGTTTAAGGAGTTCTAGAAAATATCCCAAAAGAGTGGGCTAGAACATCTTCAAATAGAGAAACATATTCAAATAAGCAGTTATAACACTTAAACAATTTATGCGTGGCATAAGCAAATATATGACGCTTTTATGTCAAGGGTAAGTCTAGCGATTTGAGGGATGTATAAGTCATTTAAAATATTTCATTGCCCTCCAAAACCCAGATTTATACAAACTTTATGAGTAAAACTAAATGGGTATACATAATAGGGAAATGGAATACAAAATATTCAGTCACACGCACGGGTACGATTCTAAACTATGCTTCCATGAAAGATCATTCCTTCTTCATTTTTTCTCGCCATCTCCGGATGTCTACGTCTTAGGATGAACTAGCAACTTGTGAGCTCTTTCTTAAACTAGAATAAGCTATAATATACTCCCAACCCCGAGGACAATGACTTTTCAGATGACGTATACAGCCTTCAAATTTAAACAAATAAATATGATCGACCGTTCAGACCATGGGCCCTTTTGGACTCAAGGTGGTCTCTCTAATGGGCCCAACACACCTTGGATGTTGGGTCATCTTAGGCTAATTCTTATATTTGGATTTTGTTTTGCTCTATCTTAGGTTGATTAGAATTAGTTTCAAAAGTGACGCTTACCCGAGTCAGACAACGACGGGGTAAAACTAACAAACGACGTCAGATGACTGCAAGCCAACAATTTGCTTATTACTTCCAAAAAAAAGACTTGTGTGTTTTCTGAAAAAAGTCGTGGTAAGCCACATAACTCCATTTATCCTAATGAAAACTATTTGTCGTTTGGCAGAAATATGTCATGAAAAAGCAATAGCTGATGTAACATGATAGGGAATCAAATAGACAGTCATTTCACATAGCCAAATACATTCAGTTTTATAGAATCCTCCAACAATCCAGCGAGTCACCATTCTGTATTACTTTTCGAAAAAATAATATTTTATAAATATTTTTCGACTTTTTTAGAGCCGCCACTTAATTTTTTAAGAAAAATCAAGAAAACTTAGTTTTCAAAAGATTTAAATAGGAAACCTAGTGAAAAAACTTTTGAAGGGGTTCGGGAATTCACATTTTATTTTTTAGGAAAATTTTTACTGCACCTAAAACACTCGCTAACTTGCAATTATCCGACAACTAACTTTGCTTGGCTAAAAAATTAATTCAATTAATTTGAAAGTCTATGAATAGTGAAATATAAACCTAATTATCTAAGTGAGATTTGACTTGCAAAAATTTATTTTGAATCCATTTAGACTTGATTGAGTTAATTAAATTAAAATAAAACGACGTCTTTACGGGGATTTGAATCTTTCCAAACTTAGAAATAACAGCAGATATCGACAAGAAAATAGACTATAAAATAAAAAGAGAGAGAGAAAGTTGGGTCCAAGTCGGGTTTCTGTCCGCCGGGCCAGTACTTGGACCTATTTCCTTTTGGGTCTTAGGATCATTCGATTTGTACTTGTCCTAAACTAACAAGATAATAATTTTTAGTATAAATTATAGGAACCACATATTATAAATACAAAATGACTTTTTATCCCTTTTAAAATTGAAATTACGAAAAATCCCTTAAAATTCAAGTAAGTGGGATACATCCAGAGAGCACGGGATACATAACTCGTGATACATAACTAGTTGACATATGTTACGGTTAATTAGGAAGAATTAACGTGATTTCTGTTATTATTAACTAAAATCACGTAATTAATGCTCTACAGCTTGCGTAACTGATTAGTCAATTCAAATTTTAAATCAGAGTAGCTTCCTAAATCAAAATTATTCTTGTAAAAGTTGATCTGCATTCTAAGAAATCAAAAAAAAAGGTTTGAAGATGAATATCTCAATTCTGCTGCGGCATTCTAGAATTTGGGTAAGCGATGTTAATTATGAAAGTTACAAAGTTGATGGAATTGTTGTTGGCGATTCCATTTCATTTGTGAATCTGAAAACGTTGATATTATCAGAGCTTGAGATCGACACTGTTACAAAGGATATTGAAATTCGATACATTGTTGAGGGAAGCTCATGTCCATTGAAAATCAAGAACGACAAAGGTGTGAAACTTTATTTTGAAGGAAAAAAGAATGCATCTGGAATCGGCATGTATCCGCTTTGTACTGAAACAATTGATAAAATTGTTGGGGAGATACGTAATTTTGATTGTTCATCAGGTGAAGTCGTATGCGTGGAAGGTACTGAAAGAGATACTGAAGCTCTTTCTCTAGTCGAGTCGAGAATTTGTGAGATTGATTATATTCCAGAATTAAATGCTACGAATTACATAACTGATTCCAATAGTACTAAAGTGAAGACTGGGCAGTTGTATAAGGACAAAGGAACACTCGTTGCTGTAATGGCTAAATATAAAATAAAGAACAACTTCAATTTTCGAGTGAAAAGATCGGATAAAAAAAGATATTGGAATGCTTATTCTATGATCTAACTGTTACATTTTTATTTATATTGTATCTGATACATAAGTATAAGCAGTATATATTTTGTTGTGATAATTATAACATTGATTTTCTTATATGAGTTAAACTAATAAAAAAAAATTGGACAGCTATGTGTTGGTTGGTTTCAACGACCAATGTGGATGGACCTTAAAATCATCTTGCAGAAAAAACTCTAATGTATTCAAAGTGAGATATTTCAATAGTGAACATACATGTCCGATGCGGGATAGGATACTAACAAAAGTACAAGCAATAATTGGATTTATTAGTGGTGTGACTGCCCCTAAATTGGTAAATCATAAACGAATCCATACACCTCGAGATGTAATTGATGATATTAGAGAATTGTATGGGGTTGAGATATCGTACCAACAAGCATGGCGTGCTAGAGAACGTGCACTAGAAATGCACAAGGGTAAGCCATCAGAAGGATATAAACAGATGCCGAGATACATATGGATGCTAAATAAAGTGTATCCAAATTCATATATAAGGATGCAAAAGACGGAAGATAATAAATTCATTTATCTGTTCATAAACCTAAGACCGTTGATAAGAGGGTTCGACTACTGCAGGCCTGTAGTTGTAGTGGACGTTGCACATCTTGACGAGGCATACAAGGGTACTTTTGTATCAGCAAGCAAACTCGATGGTGCAGATATGAGTGTTATAATTCTTATGTAATGTAAAACTTGTTTTATATTTATATTAATATATTTTAGTGAAAACATTGT
The DNA here is from genome assembly GCA_032847665.1 of Solanum chilense. Lineage (NCBI taxonomy): Eukaryota > Viridiplantae > Streptophyta > Magnoliopsida > Solanales > Solanaceae > Solanum > Solanum chilense. Next base: position 7,002,474 of record CM064972.1, read on the forward strand.
GTATCGTGAAGTTAAATGTGTGCTTCTTTGTAATTAGGATGTATATTGCCATTGGCATATGGTGTTGTAGACACTGAAAATGACTGTTCGTGGACATGGTTCTTCGAACAGTTCAAAAATGCATTCGGTGAGCGTGAAAACATGTGTATTGTATCAGATAGAAATGAAAGTATCATAAAGAGTGTAAGCATTGTGTACCCAAATGTACCTCATTGTGCATGCATACGGCATCTTTGGAAGAATGTATGTTCAAGCTTCAAAAGGAGTAAAAACACACTAAGTGATATATTTTACTCAATGGCAAAAGCATACAGAAAGGAAGGTTCCCACCCTTTTTTCAGCCAATTGGCAAGTTTTACTTTACCAGAATATACTCCTATTTTCAAGGTACCCACTTCCCCATTAACAGCCCCAATTAAAAGTTACCATATTAAATTTTATTCCTTTTTTATTTCCCCACGTTTTAGGAGGATAATTTTCTCTCACCACACGTCTTAAGGGATTTTACTTCCCCATGTTTTAGCAGATTTTATTCTACATTTTACTCTAAATTTGATTTCAGTAGAATTTTGCAGCCATATCAATTTGGTTTTTTGTAGGAGTCTCCATCAAATATTTAAATTTCTAAGTTTTTAAAGGGTAAAAATTCTAGTCTCCTTCTTTCCCTTCATCGTGTGCTTTTACAAATAATATGGAAGACGGTAAATCTGGAGATGGTGATTCTAAACGTGTGTATGATTCTGATGATGAAATGTGGGCTGAGAACAAATCCAAGATATTGCATGACCCATTATTGATGAAGAACAAGAATGTAGTTGAGCCAAAAAAAAAAAAGACTGAAGAAATCCATAAAAAAAAAGGCCAAGAAAAGTCACACATGTTGTTTCCAGACCCACACTTCCTAAGGTATGTGTTTAAAATTCTTAATTTTGTGTTTTGTTGATAAAACCCTAATTTTAAATTGTTGCATGTGTTTGTAAAATAAAATTAAAAGTCATTTAACAATGAAGAGTGATTCATTAACTTCAAATTAAGTATAACCATCATGTTTGTACATTTTTAATGTGTATCAGATGCATAATGTTAATCACTAATTTTGAGTTGTGTATTAGTGAAAGCACCATGTTTGTACATTTTTAAGGTTTTTCAGTAAATTTGTGTTATCGATTAGTAAAAGCCTCATTTGTTCTTCAGTTTTAAGGTGTATAATATGTCAATAATTTTGTGTTTTGTATTTAGTAAAATCAGAATGTGTGGTACAGTCGTAGGATGTATCATATACACAAGGTTTATCTATAATATTATAGTTCATCAGTTAATAAGATGTATCATATACATATTATAAATCCACTGTCTTATAATTTTGAATATGATATATCATATACATTCACTTAAAACTGAATATGAAGGTTTATATATAATATTGTAGTTTGTCAGTTTATAAGATGTATCATATACATCTGATAACTCCTATGTGTTTTAGGAATATGAATATGATGTATCATATACATTCATATAATTCAAGCGTCTTATATTTTCTACACTACAGCGAATTTTTGTTATTAGACAAGTACAATTTTATATTTTATTTTTTGTATAAACAGTGCATGAATTATGTTATTAAAAAAATACCAGCACATCCATTGAGGTTTGGAGCGACTTTCAATTTTGATTTTGTGAATAAAATCAAATTATCAATAAAGGATGAAGGCGTTGCAATGTTCAAGAAAATAATTTTTGGAAATTCCAAAATGTAATTTCCAGGGTCAGATTACTAAGTGTTTGTTGTTGTTGGAGATGCGACATGAAAATAAAGATGTACAGTATGTTCGTCATGCTAATGGGAATGTATTGGTGTTTGGTATGAAGGAATTTGCCATTGTAACTAGCCTAAAATGCAAAGGAAATGTTAAGGATTTTTCATATCCTAATTCCACTACGAGCCGATTATTACAAAAATATTTCCCTGATTGTCCTACAGGTATAACCAAGAGTCGATTGATACAACGTTTTGCAATGGGTAATTGGGAGACCACACAGGAATCTATGGAAATGACAATACTATACTTCATCAATACTTTCATGTTATGCCATCTTGGTGAGACCTTCATACGTATAGAAGAATTCTAATGGTCGAAGATGGTAGGTATAAAATGTATCCTTGGGGTTAGATTGCATTTAATAAGCTGATTACATCACTCAAGCAAGACTTTAACCAAAGCAAACAGATGTATCGCTTATTTTGTATGCCTTGTGCACTCAACGTTTGGATTTACGAATGTGCATCTACTCTAAGTCCAGACCTTGCTGTTAAAGTAGCGAATGGTATTCCGAGGATATATAATTGGACAGTGGTGGCTGAAAAGCAAAAATATGAAAAGTTAATGACTAGCATTTTCTCCGAGGTAACATTAATTTTAATTTATCTTATAATAGTGTATCAATAAGATTTAAAATTTTTGTTGTTAATAACAGTTTTTTTGTTATGCATAACATTGTTATAACATTAAACCATTTTAATTGCAGAATACTTGTTCAAACATTGTACCAACGCCAGATGAGGTGGAAGCCCTTGATTTACCTGATAGTCAAGAGGTCAACAGAAATGAACTATCTACGCCACCTGTTGGTGCAAAAAAAGTGCAAACTAAAGATAAGTCAGGTTTTGAGGATTTTTCAACAAGCCCTCCTGATCATTTATTGAGAAGATCATCTCATGCATCTGATACATCATCTCCACCACCCTCCTGATACATCAACAAGCCCTCCTGATCATTTACTGAGAAGTCAGGTGGAGATGATGTATCAGATACATGAGATGATCTTCTCAATAAATGATCAGGAGGGCTTGTCGAAAAATTCTCAAAACCTGACTTATCTTTAGTTTGCACTTTTTTTGCAACAACAGGTGGCGTAGATAGTTCATTTCTGTTGACCTCTTAACTATAAGGTAAATCAAGGGCTTCCACCTCATCTGGCGTTGGTACAATGTTTGAACAAGTATTCTGCAACTAAAATGGTTTAATGTTATAACAATGTTATGTATAACAAAAAAACTGTTATTTACAACAAAAATTATAAATCTTATTGATACACTATTAAAAGATAAATTAAAATTAATGTTACCTCGGAGAAAATGCTAGTCATTAACTTTTTGTATTTTGGCTTTTCAGCCATCATTGTCCAATTACATATCCTCAGAATATCATTCACTACTTTAACAGCAAGGTCTGGACTTAGAGTAGATGCACATTTGTAAATCCAAACGTTGAGTGCATAAGGCATACCAAATAAGCGATACATCTGTTTGCTTTGGTTGACGTCTTGCCTGAGTGATGTAATCAGCTTATTAAATGCAATCTGACCCCAAAGATACATTTCATACCTACCATCTTCGACCATTAGAAATTCTTCTATACGTATGAAGGTCTCACCAAGATGGCATAACATGAAAGTATTGATGAAGTATAGTATTGCCATTTCCACATTCATGTGTGGTCTCCCAATTACCCATTGCAAAACGATGTATCAATCGACTCTTGGTTATACCCGTAGGACAATCAGGGAAATATTTTTGTAATAACCGGCTCGGAGTGGAATTAGGATATAAAAATCCTTAACATTTCCTTTGCATTTTAGGCCAGTTACAATGGCAAATTCCTTCATACCAAACGCCAATACATTCCCATTAGCATGACGAACATGCAGTACATCTTTATTTTCATGTCGCACCTCCAACAACAACAAACGCTTAGTAATCTGACCCTGGAAATTACATTTTGGAATTTCCAAAAATTGTTTTCTTGAACATTGCAACGCCTTCATCCTTTATTGATAATTTGATTTTATTCACAAAATCAAAATTGAAAGTCGCTCCAAACCTCAATGTATGTGCTAGTATTTTTTTAATAACATAATTCATGCCCTGTTTATACAAAAAATAAAATATAAAATTGTACTTGTCTAATAACAAAAATTTGTTGTAGTGTAGAAAATATAAGATGCTTGAATTATATGAATGTATATGATACATCATATTCATATTCCTAAAATACATAGGAGTTATCAGATGTATATGATACATCTTATAAACTGACAAACTATAATATTATATATAAACCTTCATATTCAGTTTTAAGTGAATGTATATGATATATCATATTCAAAATTATAAGACACTGGATTTACAATATGTATATGATACATCTTATTAACTGATGAACTATAATATTATAGATAAACCTTGTGTATCTGATACATCCTACGACTGTACCACACATTCTGATTTTACTAAATACAAAACACAAAATTATTGACATATTATACACCTTAAAACTGAAGAACACATGATGCTTTTACTAATCGATAACACAAATTTACTGAAAAACCTTAAAAATGTACAAACATGGTGCTTTCACTAATACACAACTCAAAATTAGTGATAAACATTATGCATCTGATACACATTAAAAATGTACAAACATGATGGTTATACTTAATTTGAAGTTAGTGAATCACTCTTCATTGTTAAATGACTTTTAATTTTATTTTACAAACACATGCAACAATTTAGAATTATGATTTTATCAACAAAACACAAAATTAAGAATTTTAAACACATACCTTAGGAAGTGTGGGTCTGAAACAACATGTGTAACTTTTCTTGCCTTTTTTTTATGGATTTCTTCAGTCTTTTTCTTTGGCCCAACTACATTCTTGTTCTTCATCAATAATGAGTCATGCAATCTCTTGGATCTGTTCTCAGCCCACATTTCATCATTAGAATCATACACACGTTTAGAATCACCATCTCCAGATTTACCGTCTTCCATATTATTTGTAAAAGCACACGATGAAGAGAAAGAAGGAGACTAAAATTTTTACCCTTTAAAAACATAGAAATTTAAATATTTGATGGAGACTCCGACAAAAACCCAAATTGATATGGCTGCAAAATTCTACTGGAATTCAAATTTAGAGTAAAATCTAGAATAAAAAATCTGCTAAAACGTGGGGAAGTAAAATCCCTTAAGACGTGTAGTGAGAGAAAATTATCCTCCTAATACGTGGGGAAATAAAAAAGGAATAAAATTTAATATGGTAACTTTTAATTGGGGCTGTTAATGGGGAAGTGGTAGCTTGAAAATAGGAGTATATTTGGTAAAGTAAAACTTGCCAATTGGCTGAAAAAAGGGTGGGAAATCTTTATGTATCTTTCATATTTTTTTAATTGGGGGAAATAAGGGATTTTTGAAATTTTTATAATAAGTAGGAATAAATGGTTATTAAGGTAATTAAAGGAGTGTATTTAAGTAATTTTTCCTAATTTTTATTTATTTGGGCCTAAGACCCAAAATTTCACCTATCTTAAATCTAGCAAAATAATAAGTAAAAATTAAAGGAATCTCATAGTGTAATTCAATAATTACACTATGTCCCGACAAATTTAATATTTACTAAAAATCCCTTAAAATTTTTGTTCCGTGATACTTTAGACTCTAGTGATACATGGTAAATGATACATGGTAAATTTAAACTGTTAAGAAAAAAATGGGGAAAAAACAGTACATTTAAACTTGTTAACTAAAATAGCTTAATTTACGGTAACAGATCATTAATCAGCATTAAATTAGCATGTAATTGAATATTAATTTCAAATTTTGAAAATCAAAGATTATATCATTTATTTTGAATACAATTTTCAAAACCGCATGATACATAGAAAACATTATGATACACAACAAATTCATGTATCAATGCATCGTCTAAAACACTATACACACTGATTCAAAATGTATCAGCAAGCACACTTGATGGATTCAAAATGTATCAATGCATCATCTAAAACACTATACACACTTGATGGATTCAAAATGTATCAGCAAGCACACTGATTCAAAATGTATCAGCAAACACTTCATGTATCAATGCATCGTCTAAAACACTATACACACTGATTCAAAATGTATCAGCAAGCACACTTGATGGTGCAGTTATTGAAATTAATCACTGATACATGATAAAAAATTTCAAAAAACCCTTGATACATAGGAAATCATATGATCCATTACTATGATGTAATAGAACAATTAACCAAAACATAAAAAAGGAAGAAAAGAAGAACTAATAATGGAGTAATAAGAAAAAGAAGAAACCACAAGAAGAAAGACGATATCAGATTCAGTTAGTAAGGATTCTTTTTTTAACATTAAAGACAAAAAGGAACAGATTGATTTTTCAAAGAGTTCAAAACTATAAACAAATATATATAATTTAAAACTCTTTCATAGAGAGAAATTAAGAAGAAAAATTGAGATCTCTGTGATAATTGGGTCGGCATCGACCCGATTTTCAGCAAAATCATCAACTTGGATTTGATCAAGCACAAGTACTAATCCCATGGCAAAGACACAATCAAACCCAGGCTTTATTGAGAGAGAGAAAACGTCTTTTCCAAGCACCACATGAGCACAAGCATCCAATTTTCAGAAATTTCAAATTTTTTGAATTTTGAAATTCAAAATTTCATATTAAATGTTGTGAAACATTTTTAATTAAAATTAATAATTCAAAATTCAAAAAGTGATTCAGAAGATTGAGTGTTTTAGTGGAGAAAAAATAGGCATGATATGGGGAAGTGTGTGTTATAGGAGAGGGAAGACTATGTATCCCTAAACTTCTACTAAAATTAAAAAAAAAAAGAATTATGTAATATTTAAAAAAAGAAGGGAAAATTAGAGAATACTAAACTTATAGTTGTGTATTTAAGTTATTTTTCCAAATAATAATAAGGGAAGTTTGCAAGACTTGGGCCTGAAAATAACAAAATATAACATGAAATGAAAATAAGAACAAATGTGGGCTTTTGGCCCAAATTCTTCAACTTTTCGATCCACTCTCGTATTCCTCAACTTCAGTGCATGTATGCTTTTTTTCAAAAAATATCTCTTTGAATTTCTATCCGGCAGACTCTATAAAGAAAATATGATTCTTTATGACTCTTCCGAAAGGCAAAGGGGAATGGAGGAGTTCATGGTGAAATTGGGCGAATTTCACATGCAACAAACAACAAAGTAAAGGAAATGAGTTAATGTAATCCAACTAATGTAAAACGAAAGGAGATAATTTAATTATATAAGAAGAAATCCATGAGGCACGTATACCCATTTGGTCTAAGATAACATGGATAAGAGTTAGACATGCAAAAAAAATCAAACTAGAGGCTTAAACAAAACCAAAAAAATCCTGCGAATTTTAACAAGAGATAATAGACTGAACACATGCAGCCAGACCACTATTAGACAAAGGAATCAATACAACTGCTTATATGCTAACACCATACCATGAACACTATGCAGTAGAATCAAAGGGAAGAAGAACAGAAAGGTCAAACTAAGATAATTCTAAAAGAAACACAAAATCAAAACCAACCTACACCTAATATATGAATTCATCGATATTTAACAAAGAAAGATGAATAACAAGAGTTACATAAGATTATAAAACAAATAAACATTACATCCACAATTATTCAATAATCTAACTAAGAAAATGAAGCAAAAGTAGTGTCAACGGGCTTCCATGAGAGGGGAGTAAGACCACATTGAATCCTCACATAAGCTTGTAACATAGATTTTCGAACATAAGAAGCTACCTATCATGTTTTAGACATATCTGGGAGATATAAAAATAGTTGACAACTATAAAATATACTTAACACAAAATTCCAAAGATACTAGGATAAAGCTCATGCTAACTAATACAGGATAAATGACACGGAAGAAACATATTATGAAGCTTACTTTTAAGGCTCCATACGGTAATCATTTTTACCTTTATTATTATTATTATTCACTTTTTTTTTATTTATTATTTTTTTTACATCTTAAAGAGAGTAAGGCATAAATTTCATAGCATTACGCGCCAAACAGTATAGGCAAAGTAAAATCAGAACGTGAGAAAGAAGTAGCCAAAAAACAGAAACTCAAAATCAATAAAGGAAAAATCATAGAGGAATTAGTCGTGGCATGATTTGGGAACGAAATAAGACAAAGACATACCACAACATACTTGTTACCAAAAAAAAAAAAAAAAAAAAAAAGGCAAATCACAGTAAAAACTGGCGTGAAAAAAGCCTCATACCGAGCAAGACATTATGGCCATCGAATAATGTGGTAAAATTGTAGACGAGCGTATGAAGCTATGCAAAATACAAGAAAAACTTAGCCTAAGCCAGGCTGAAAACAGGGACTTAAGGGAAAAAGAAAATAAATCGTCCCATTTAACACATAGCAAATAGTGCGACAGGCAATTTTCATACCGATTTGTTTTTAATATTTACTTCATTTATTAAAGAATAACAACATCAAATAAGAGGTATAATTCAAACCCAAAAATATATGAGAGTAGGTTCAATATCAACAAACAAACATTCATGAAGGAAATTTGCAGTGGTAGAAGAAAATTTGCAGCGCTACTCGAACCAAAACACGATGAATCTTCCATATTGAATGACACAAAAATGACTTGAATCAACAAAAGATTAATCATGAACAAGACAATATTATACTAAAGTTGTCCATTTCCCATTACCAGCAGCAATGACACAACGACACAATAGTGAGACATATCCGGAACAAAAGCAAACCAATAGAATGCTACGAAAGGAACACTATCTTTTCCGGACACGAGCAATCTAATTAATACTATTTACACAAATCAAGATACAAACGAAATAAGCAAACCACGACAAATTGAGAAAATAAACTTATCTATAGTAAAATCATTTTAGAATTTCAAACCAAACCACAAACCATAGACAGCAAGACGAGATCAATTAGCAGTAGCAACCAACAATGAACTCAAAGGAGTATGAACCTTCAACATTTTTTTGGCAAAAATATACGTAAGGAGACATTTTTCAAGCTTGGAAGCCATATAATTAATGACATATGCAATATACACATTTATATCATATATCGACAGAGCTTGATAGAACAGTGAAGCAAAATGAGAGTTGTCATTTACACAGACACATAGAGGAAACATAAAAACTTGTAAAGTGAAGAAAAAGGCTTTTACCTCATAATGGGCAGCGAAATAGGGCAACGAGTTTGAGAGCAATTCCATTACCACAAGTCAGACTCCGACAAACTCCCGTAAAAAAGATACGAGCGAGAAGGCCGAACAACATCTGAACTTCACTCTCTCTAGTTTCAGGACCTAATCTTAAGTAGTTCATATATAGCAGCACAACTAGCAATTTTACTATGATTTCTTCTCTAACGATAACTCTCTCAATATTTTGCTCTAAAAATTTCCCAACCTTTTTCCCATTTTATTTCAACTTTTCTCTTTATCAATTCACTTTTTTTCTTTTTAAAAAAATCCCCCATAACAATGTAGACACTAGGGTATTTATAGAGGGAAGATTTGAATTGAAAAAGATGGGGAACAAATGTATTTTTTTGAAATTAAAATTTGAATCTTCTCTCTCCAGGATAAGGTTGCTGGAATCAACACCATCTTGTACAAATTCCTCAACGGCATAAATGAAGTTAGCCGGCCGATTTGGATGAAGGACGGTTGAGGCACAAGATCGAGACACCTATTCGAGTAAGGATTATTGGAATGGACTGCTGGATTGGGTATTTGCTAGAGTTGGGTCGATTCCAGCTAGGTTTGGAACTTGCTGGGAATTCTTGCGTCTGGATAAGAAGAAAACATACAGCGGTTGTTTCGTGGTGTCTTTTGGTATTGCTGTACGTATTATTATTTGGGCTGCTGGTGGGTAATATTTTGAAAACATAAATATATTAAAATAAAAAAATATTTACTATTTATAGCAATAATATATTTTTTTCACTTGATTATTTTTAATTCATTTATAATACAAGTTTAATACATATTACAAAGAACAATTTATTATTCATATATAATACAAGTTTTAATGATGGATAATATATTTATCACACATTTTAATACACTTATAATACAATGTGTCAAAATTTTTACCAAACAAATATAATATATTTCAAAAAACAATTATGATTCATATATATTGCATACATAATTCACTTTTAATTCATATTGTTATTTTAACATAGTATTGTTATAAATGGTAATAAATAAAAAGTATTGCTAAAATCAGTAATTATTTATTAAAATATACTAATTTATATAATTTTTCCTATTTTGAACAGAGTTTCTTTTGATAATTGGGTTGGGTTTCCTGGAAAGGAGAAAGAATTGGGCTGGCTTGGAATATTTAAAGAATAGGGCCCAACATTTGGTCACTAAATGGGTTAGATATTGGAGTTTTTTTTAAAAAAAAAATAGTCAAATTGAGTTATATTAAAAATTCGGCTAGAACCTAAATGTGATGAATTAACATTAATTTATTAACAAGCTTCTTAATTTCAAAGAAATAAAATAATAGACTCAACTAAACTTAAAAAGACTCAGAATTAAAACCATAATTTAAACAAAGCTAATTCAAAAAAATAAAATATTTTGAGATGATTTTCGAATATTCATATAATGACACAATTATACACATAATTTTTGAAATTATATATATATATATATATATATATATATATATATATATATATATATATATATATATATATATATATATATATATATATATATATATAGATATAAGGGTAGATTTTGTGTTAGGATTAGATTTTATTTTACATAACAAAGGAGGAACTTTAATAACTAGAGACGAAATACTTTTTTATGAAAAACATTACTTATACTTCAGTTTTAACTAATAAAGGCTTCATTTCTCAAATTTAGCCTTTTGAATGCTTCCCAATAATAAGGCTATATCTACTGCATAATCTTCTTCTAATGTTATTTCCATATTCATTCCTTGCATTTCTTCTATAGTACTTTCTTCTTCAAAGTCTTTTTGAGCTTCATAGTTATAGTCTGTAAATCTAATTGAAGGTTCTCCTTTAGAATTTGTATATATTAAGTGAGCATCTGGAGTTAATGCTTCTTTTTCTTTAAAGTCTCCTAACTTCCATTCTAATCCTGCATATTCTTCAGGGTCTATTTTTATTGGTTTTATTAGTTTTATCCCTTTATTTCCCATTACTTCTACTACATCGTTGATTTGTAGTTTAAATCTAGTGTTACTATTATCTGTCATTTTTCCTAGGAATCCTACACATATTAATAAATTTTTTCCACTACTCATTTCTTCATATCCTTTTGTTTGTATTCCTATTCTTATCTTAGTTCCAAATTCCTTTAAATTCATCATAAAGTCTGGACTTATGTAGAAAATTCCTCCATTATTAGTCATGTCTACTTCTGTTAATCCTATAATTGCCTTTTTTATATCTGACCATCTATTATCGTATATAGTAATTAATACTTTTGTTCCTAAATTTTTTCTAGTTAATCCTTTAATTCCTATAACTACTAATCCTATATGCATTAAATCTTTTTTAGCGTATTGTATTTCTTTCATAGATTCAGTGTTTACTAGTGGTAACGATACTGAATTTTTTCCTAATACTGATAATTGTTCTTCTCTATAGTGTCTATATAATTGAGACTTTGAATTTGTATTATATAGTACTTTTGGATTTAATAATTTTAATTGATTTTGTTGAAAAATTTGTATATCTTTATCTGTGTCTATTATTTCTCCTAATTGTTGATTATTTTCCTCTCTTGTTTTTCTATTTAATATTTTTGATATAAAGTTATTACTTATTTTATTCTGGGTGTAACTAGGTTCTGGTCTTTTATCTCTTGGTCTAGTTGGAAAAATGTCCATTTTTTCTGTTCTTTTTTAATTATTTTTTCTTTTTGAGGAGTAATTTCTATTTTATTTAGTTTTTCTATTAGTTCTCCTATTCCTGTTGTATCTATATTCTTACTTTCAAATTTTTCTTTATAGTTTCTATCTATCTTATTATTTAGGGATAATAAAAGTGATATTATTATATTATTTTGTTGTATAATAACTTGATCTGATTTTGAAGATGGGATAAAATCTTTATAGTCTGATGGAAGGTTAATTCTTTTTTCTATTAATTTTAGCGCTTCTTTATTTGTTTCTGCTTCTATTAAATTTATCATGAAAGAACTATTTCTTTTATTGATTCTAATTCTATTTTTATTTCTTGTATCTTTATTATTAATGTATTACTAATTTCTTCTTTAGATTTATTTTTTAATTCGTTTAATTTTCTATTTAAGTCTATTCCTTGTTCTTTTAAGAAATCTAGATTATTTTCTATTTTACTAAAAAGCTGTTTCTGCTTATTTTGTATCTCTTCTTGTTCACTTAATATCTTTATAATTTTATTATTTGATTCTTTTAATTTTTCGCTAAGATTAATTATACAGTCTATTAGAGTATTATATTGTGTATCTTCTGTATGTAAAATATGATTTCCGTTTCCGAAGTTACACTTAATTGTACTGTCTGGTTTTACTCTTTGGAATCTTTTTTCTGTTTGGATCTGTAGGTCTAAATAGTCTATATTCTTTGATGAAGCTATTTTTTCTATGTATTATTTTTATCCTAAGGTAGTTGCTTTATAACAATCTTGAAAATATATTATTCTTTTAGTCACATATTCTATATCTCTTTCAAGTCCTTGTACTTCCCATTTTAAATGATTTATATATTCTTCGTTATTTATCGTTTTTTCAAAATAATAGGCGTTTGGTATAAAAAATTCGTTTTCGTATATATATATATAAGCTTCTATAGATTCTTTTATTCTTTTTAATCTATTTCTATCTTCTATATGTTGATATCTTATTTTATTATGAAATTTTACACTCCAAAAACAGGGCATACACTTCATAAAATATTTTTTAGTGGGATATTTCTAGTCTCAAGATGTATTATTAATTTCTTTTCTAATATTATAGCTAAGAAAAATATATTATCTAATCTATTTGTTATTTCTTTTTTAATTTCTTTTTTAGAGCTTATAGAAATAGCTACTTTTAAATCTCTTAATAATCTATCTGATTCTAGATATAAACTTAACAAATTTCTTTTAACTTTTTTATATTCCCTAGTATTTTTATGTGGTCTTCTCATATATTATCCTACAGAATTATAGTAATATGGACTATTTTTTCGTACCTTTATTCTTTCTATTACTTCTTTTATTTCTAAATTTATTTGTACTAATTCTTCACTAGTCTGTTTATGGCCTTGTTTAAGAGTTTTTCTAAGTACCTTAAGTATTTTTCCTGAATTTTTATAAGTATAGCTTAATGAAAGTCTTGATTCTAACCTGTATAAATGATTTTCTAAAATTTTCTTATAATTTTTAGTATCTTTTAAAAGTTGTCTATTATAAAACAAATTTCTATTTATAGCAAAAGTTTTTCTAGAATAATAGTCTTTTCTCATATAAGGTCTTTAGATCTCTTGCTCTGATACCAAAATAAGGCTATATTTCAATAATAAGGTTGTTTTTATATTTCAATAATAAGGATGTTTTAATAATAAATAAGGAATATTCCAAAATAGGGTGATTTTTCAGTAATATTGGTGGTTTTTTCTTAACGTTGTGTAGTCCTATTAACGTTGTGTAGTCCTACTCAGTACTCCTTCACTCTCTTGTTCTATTATGTAATTATCATTTTAGTTTCTAGTTTAACTTCTTTTTTTTTTTTTTTTTTTTTTTTTTTTTTTTTTTTTTTTTTTTTTTTTTTTATGGACTCTGTCCATTCACGAATCTATTATTACTGTTCATCTCTTTCTCTTAGCCTTTGTTCTTAAAAATAATCTTCTTTAACCACACCCCGGATTTGGTTATTCATAGTTCTTCAGAACAATTAACCTAACAATTTCCTAGGAATTTACAGGTTAATCCATCGATATTTTTAAGAAGCTAAGAGACTAACCATATACTAAGTAATATAGATTCATGATGATATTTATAAACTTACCAAAATATTTAAATAATCATAATCACACATGATTTACACACATAATTTACATATATGGGAAGTTTACTAAAAACTTAAATATGAAAACTTACATAGTTAGAACAGAGTGAAGTTTCCCTTTCGGGAAACCCGAACAACTTCCAAAATAACTTTAAAAAAAACTTGAAAATAAAGCCTAAGAACTTAAAATTTTATTTTTTTTTTATAAAAGAGGAAGGTTTTTTGGGAGGATTTGAGAATTGCAGATTATAGGTGTTTTGTTCTTCTTTGCTCTCTCGCTCTTGTTCTTCTTCTTCTGATAATTGCTGGTATTTATAGGAAAATGTGGACTTCAAATCCGGACTTCAACTTGAAAAATAACTCTACTTTCTCCGTTGAGTGCGTTGTGGGCTCCATTATTTCTTCTTTTTCGTCGGCCCTCAGCTTTTTGTCTTCCATTATCTAGAGAAACGCTATTTTCTCCACTATCTTTTGTCTTATAAGGAAATTTATTACATACATCTGTTTATATTTATTATTATTATTATTTTTATAACGCGTCCCAACAGTTTTTCCACACGTGTGTGGTAGTGAGTAAAGTGGGACTCACATTGACTAAAGAGGCATTCCTCTTTTACACATATATAATTTATTATTTATGTGTCTAGATTGTGTAAGGCTACAGAATCAAAACTCATACCCGAATCATAGTCATTTGGGTCTTGAGCATCTTGCATAGTGTCTGAAAATTCATCTGAATTACTTGGGCTTATATTTGGATTTTGTCTTGGGCTAGGCATTGGGCTTTGTATTGGACTTGGGTTTATATGTTTGTCCTTGTTTTGCTGTTCTTTTAATATTTTTTCTACTGTCTTGGTTATAATGGATTCTAAGTCTTTATTTTTTTGTAATTTTTTGGTTTTTTGTCTAATTTTTTGACTAAAGGAAACTGGTAATTGTCTTCTTGATGATGATCCTTCTTCTATTTCACTTTTTGGCAAAGTGACAGCCATTAACGGATTTGATGAGTCTTTACCGGTTACCGTTTGAGCCGGACTAGCTGTATCATTATCCGATACAGTGGATTTCTTAGCATTCAGTGGGGAATGCACACCCATCTCATCCATTTTTGTTTGGGATGGAGAACCCTGTGTATCTGTCTGAATTTGTATATTCTTACCTTTGCTTTCCAATTTACTGAGTCTTTCCCTGAGCTTGGCATTTTCTTCTATTAAGGCTTCATTTCTCAAATTTAGCCTTTTGAATGCTTCAGTCATGGAAGAGCAATGATCACAAAATATAATTTTGTTTGTGTCTTTTTGGATATTATACTGTGGGATTTTTTCTGGGTTTTGTCTGAGAGCTGGAGAAATATAATAATTTGGTCCTAATGTTCCTCTAGCATAGTCTAAAGCTTCTGTAAAATCATTAAAGCCTTTGAAAAGTGGTTTACGAAAATCTCTGATTGAATCTAAAACTTCTAACCATGTTTGAAACACACCGTTTGTCTTACCATGGATCACTACATAATATTTAAATCTATTATCTGTATTTTTACTGGTAAAATAATATCCTAAAGCATTTAAAACAGCAATTATATATTTGGTATCTTTTTTATTATGTGCTATCCATATATTATCTATAAGACATGTCTGTTGTTTGTCTAATTGACAGTTAGGTAAATGTCTGAATGTTAAATTTGACGGTTCATATGCAATTAAGCTTTGTATTCCAAATTGCATTCTTTCTATCCTAACATCGTCAATTTTATCTAATGATTTAAAATGTAAATTAGCTAATACAGTCTGCTTATAAGAGTCTGCCAAACCTGAGGTTGAAGGTTGAACCCTTTTACCTTTGTCTGATAGTAGAGGTCTCATTCTGTAAAAATTAAGTTTTAATTAGTAATCTACTTAATTGATCTGCAATATTATTATCATTTCCTTTGATGTGCTCAAAGACTATAGAATTGTAAATAGATATAGTATCTAAAAAATTTAACCATCTTCTTCTACTGCTAGTTTTATTATTAATTTTTTGATAAAACTTTACTATTGCTTCACAATCTGTTCTTACTAATATTTCTGGTTTATTTAAAATATAAATTCTAAAACTATCTAAACCATATATTACAGCTAAAATTTCAACATCTATACTAGTCTTATTACCTTTTTCTTTAAATTTTCCACTTTGATAGGCGCATATTTTTTCTTCTTGTTTAATACTATATTTATGTGGTTTTGATTTTAGTACTGCACCCCATCCTTCAAAGCTTCCATCTGTTTCTATTATTAAATAATCTGTTTCTAATGGCATATTTAGGTCAGGAATGTTTTTTATTCTCTCTTTGATTTCTTGTACTAATTTTATGTCTTCTATATTAAAATTTCTTTGTCCTTTATTTCCTGTCTTTGAATACAATGGTCCTGCTATTTTTCCTAAATCTTTTATAAAAGGTCTTGCATAATTAACTATACCTAGAAATTTTTGTAGATTTTTTAAATTATCTAATTTATCTGGCATATCTAATGCCTTTTTAGCTATATGCGGTTGTAATTTAACTTTTCCTTCTCCTAAAATAATTCCTAAAAAATTTATATACTTTTTACATAGTTCCATTTTCTTTTTACTAATTATTATTCCATTATTAACAAATAATCTAAAAACTGTTTGTAAATGTCCTAAATGTTCTTTTATATCTTTACTAAATACTAGAATATCATCTACATATACTAAAACAAATCTTTTGTATTCTCCAAATATTTTATCCATTTTTCTTTGAAATATTGGAGGTGCTGTTTTTAATCCAAATGGCATAACTAGCCATTCGAAATGTCCTTCAGGGCAAGTAAATGCTGTCCATTCTACACTATCTGGATGCATTTTTATTTGCCAGTATCCTGACTTACAATCAAATTTACTAAAAATTGTTTTACCTTGAATTCTATTTATTAATTCTGTTTTATCTGGTAATTTATATCCATCTGTTCTAGTATTATCATTTAATCTTTTATAGTTTATGACCATTCTGGCCTTTCCTCTAATTAATTCATTATGATTTCGTACCATAAAGGCAGCTGATCTATGTTTTGAAGTTGATCTTCTTATTACTCCTAATTCTAATAGTTCTTTAATTTGTATTTTGAAGTCTTCTTGATCTTGATTTGTGGCTTCTATAGAGGCTGTTTTTATTATATATTCTGGGTTTATGATATCTAATTTACACACTATATGATTATTTTCCCAATGTTTTAAGGGTTTTTCTCCTATTATTTCTATTTGATCTAATATTTTTACTATATTATCAAGGTCTTTTTGATTTTTTATTTGTCCTATTTGCTGAATTCCTGTTTTAAAATTATATAATTCTGTCTCCATTTCTATTAAAACATAGTTTTTATTAATTATTTCATCTTCTTCATCTATTTCTAATGTATTTTCATACAAAGTATTACATTCCTTTTTAATACATTGTATATTATTTTCACAGTTTTCGCAACATTTTTCTTTATGTTTTAGTTTAGTTTCAATTTTATTAGTTAAAACTGAAGTATAAGTAATGTTTTTCATAAAAAGTATTCCGTCTCTAGTTATTAAAGTTCCTCCTTTGTTATGTAAAATAAAATCTAATCCTAACACAAAATCTACCCTTATATCCAGATCTCTTACCCATATTTTATCCATTTTATAGGTGGGTTTATAAAATTCTGAGCAAGTATTTAAGAAACTTATTTGAGCTTTATCTATATAATGTCTATATATATTATGTGTTCCATCCATTTGCATAGCTGCAAGTGGTTTTTCTAAAGTTTTTATTAATTCTATGGGTACAATCTTTTTATTTAAAATACTTTTAGTACATCCTGAATCTATTAATGCTAATGTCTCTATTTCATATTTTCCAATATGAAGTTTTGCTAATATTTTAATAGTATTTATATTTTTGTCTTCATTACATATTAAAGTATTAGATTCTTCATTCATTAATTCTTGATTATCTACTGGTTGTTCCTGTTGTATATTTTTTCCTTTTTCTAACCTTACTATTCTTTCTTCTAATTCTTTTATTTTTTTCTTCTAATACTAGCACTTTTAAGTTTACTAGACGTTCATCTGTGAATATTTCTTTTTCTTTCTGAGTTATTATTCCTAACTGAGTTTCTATGCAATTTATACATCCTTCTATAAAGCATTTATTACATTTGACTCTTTTATGTTTGCTTGGGTACCATTTACACCAGTTACATGGATTACTATCTAATCCAGTATCCTTTTCAAAATTATGTTCACATTCTACTATATTCATAAAATTTATTTTTAGATTATCTATATTCAAGTCTTCTATTCCTATTTCATTAATTAATTCTTCTCCTTATGAATTAGAAGAATCTTCTTCTTTGTTATTTTCATCTATATCAATACTTACTATAGAGTAAATACTTTCATTGTCTGACATATATTCATCTACATTTAATAATGCTTCATTAAATTCTTCTACTAGTTGTGCATTTCTGGTTTTAGCATTATATCTTTTAGGACAAGTATTTGCTAAATGTTCTATACTTCCACATGTAAAACATTCTAGCTTATTTTTATAATTTCTATCTGTTCTATATTTTCTAACATGTCTATCTCTATTTAGATATGGTTTCTTTGCTGAGGATCTTCTAAGAAAATATCCTTTTCTATTGTATTTCTTATTATTTTGTGGATAATATTTTTTATATCTTTTCTTTTTATATTGGTCTTTATCATAACTTTGGGTTGTATATATTATATCTTTACAGAAATTCATTTCATTCTGTTTTAGTTGCTTTTGTATTTGTAGATTAGTACATTTTTCTTGTAGTATTTCCATTATATGTTGTATTCTATGTCCTATTGACCATTTTGCTTGAGGATTTTGAGCTACTCCATCTCTTTTAATCCATCTTTCTTCTATTTCTCTTCCTAAAGCTCCTGGTAATTTATTAAATAATTTTTTACCTAAGTCTTGGTCAAAAGCATTTCCACTAATTGTACAATAATAAAAGTAATCATTTAAAAATTTCTTTATATAATACCAATTACTTATACTTAATTGTTCTGATTTTATTACAGCATTTCGTTGTAAAGCTAATAATCCACTATTTGGATCTTCTCCTGTTATTAATGTATGTATTTTATTTGTAAAGTTATAAGGATTTGGTCCTAATGACACTAAATACTGAAATTCTGATGGAAATTCTACTTTGTAAGCTTCCCATAGGGCTTTAGTTGATTCTCCTAAAAATGTTTCTAAGTATTTGTACATAGTTTCAGCATCAGTTTCTGTATAATTTTTTATAAAGTCTGCTACTACTATTCCTTTCCATAAGTCTATTACTGAATTCCACCTTTGTGGATCATGCGCTGCTATATTTAAAATTTTTCCTTTACTACCTCCTTCTTGGAGTATTATTGGTTTTTCTATAGGCATTCTTTTTCCCATAGGTTTTACTTCTATTGTTGGAGTATCTCCTTGTCTATATACTCTTCTTCGTGGTATATTTCCCGTGCTATTGTCTGCAGTATGTCCTTGTTCATTTGTTCTCTGAAATGGACTACTAGAACTAGCTGTTTCCATTAATTCTTTTTGACTAAGTATAGATTCTAATTCGGATATTTCACTATCATCGTCCTGTTCGTCTTGTATTTGTGTCATTATATTATTGCTTTTATCTAATTTATCTTGTAATTCTTTTTCTAATCTATATCCTTTATTGTCGTTTCTTTGTTCACATATTTTAAAATGAGATATTACTTTTTCTAAACTTAAATCTTTTAATTTACATCCTTTACATGTAAATAATCTATTATTATTTTCTTTACATATTTCTTTTGCTTAAAAATGTTGCGAAAACTGTGAAAATAATATATATATATATATATATATATATATATATATATATATATATATATATATATATATATATATATATATATATATATATATATATAATCGGCTAAAATCGCTGAAAGTAGCTTTGAAAAGTGTTTGAGTTTTATATGGGGCTAATTATTCTAAATCATTTGAAAATTAAGAATTTCAGAAATTAATTATTATCGTGGAGGATTAAAATTGGGTGTCAACAAGTGTCCACAACCCAGCTTGACTCATTACAAGCAATGTTTATAATATCCGCATCAAGGACAATAACAAGATCTTTGGTGGTGACTGTGGCTAGACAATTTTCATTATCATCTTCTTTAGTTTCCTCTTTGTTTTTATTCTCCCTCTTCAACTTAATGCAGAACTTTTTTTTGGGTCCTTTCATGCCACAATGATAACACTCAATATCCTGAAGTTTGTCTCTTGATTTGCTACTATTTTGTTCTCTTCACAGAGAACCACGAATTTTGTGTCTCCCCTTGGGGCCAGTTATTAGGACATCCGACAAAGAAGAACCTGGAGTTTTTTTCTCATCTCTTTGTTCAATACATGACTCATGGCGGGATCCATAGAGATCACACCATCCGGAGCAGAATTTGACAATGAAGTTCTAAATGTTTCTCAAGAGTCTGGTAGGGAACCAAGTAGAAGAAAGCCTTGAATTTCTTCATCAAATTTGATGCCCATAGCTGATAATTGGTCATGATTCCCTGAAAATTGTTCAGATGGTCTATCATCAGAGAACCATCATGATACTTTAAACTCAACATCTGCTTTATTAAGAACATTTTGTTGTTGTCAGTCTTCCAGGCATACAAACTTTCAAGATACTCTCATAGGGTTCGAGCATGTGTTTTTCCAGAAATATGGTTCAACACTTTACGTCGACCCATTGCCTAATGAATCCACAAACCTGTCCGTTCAACAGATTCCATTCTTCATCTATTTTATTATCAGGTTTCACAATGGTAAATACTGGTTTGTAAAAATTCTTGACATAAAGCATATCTTCAATTTCCTCTTCCAAATGGTATAATTAACACCAATCAAAGTAATCATTCTACTTGTGTTGGCTTCCATCATTTTTCTCCAAAAAGTATTGTTATCGCAAATCAAAGTAAATCTTTTCTGCTGGGGAAGTTCAGATTGTACTACAACCACATAGCATATTCAAATAAAACCTTGGCTCTGATGCCAGTTTGTTGGAAAAACTCGGACAAACTCAAAAATATATATGGTAAAGTAATGGAAATAAAATGGGAAAATAATGACACGAAGAATTTTACGTGTAAACCCTTCTAAATAAGGGAAAAAACATAGGCAAGAGGAGAAACTGATATCACTATAGTAAGGAATTTTATACTGTGTAGTCACGAATACAATACTCAAAGTGACTACTACACACTCAAAAGAAACAACACTATCTTGATTTTCACCTAACTAAAATATCGTCACACTCTATTTTTCTTCAAAGACTATTTTTCTTGTATAGTCTATGGAATACCTCACTTTGCTCTCAAAATGGTTTTTCTCTCTAACTTGGTGTGTTCTACAAATGAGCAATAATGTTTTATTTATAGAATGAGAAATTCATGCCTATGTCACTAATGATATAGGTAAATATAGCAAAGTCAAAAAGGGTTGCAAATCTTACCAATTTGCCAACCACCAAATTTTTTATTTTCAACTCTAATTATTGTTCCTTTTTAACAATTACTTGTAGCAATTGAATAACAAAAGTTGACCAAAATATGGAATGGACTCAACATATGTATGGTAATGTGTTCTGGTACTTGTAACAATACACTTGTTTGTTAGGTGTAACTGGTATTTTGGAACAAGTTAATGTATACTTATATGTCCTCCATGCTATTTTGTATAAGGAATTGTTGGAGCTTTTAAGCGTAACGAATAGAAGTTGAAAATGGATCGACGTAGCTTGCATTCCGAGTCAATAGGTGAAGGGCTGAAGGATTAATAATATTTAGATGTAAATTTGACAATCATACCTTGAATCTAGGTTATTCTTTTTGGATGTAAACAACATTCACATATTCATTGGTCCCTCAAGTGGGATGTGAGAAGGGTAGGGTGTACTTAGATCTTACTTCTATTTTTATTGGATAGGAAGGTTGTTTTCGATAAACCGTGTAATCAAAGAAGGATTAGAAGGAAAATAGCGACAATAAAATTGCAAGATAAACAAAGTAAATGAAACATGTTTTAATAAAAAATGAAGAATAAAATGTGTCGTGAATACTAAAAAATGCTACTTATCCTACTCAAAAGTATGACAACACTTGGCTATGTACTACAGAATCTTCAACCTACGTACTTTCGTATCCAGAATCATGTCTGCAATAAGTTGAGATATGTTATATCTTGTCTAACTTTCTTTTTCGGTTTACATATATCTCTTATAAAACTTGTTATAGTTAACGTTTCACACCTTCTCTTCACATGTTCGAACTATCTCAGTTTTGCTTTCTTCCTCTTATCAGCTACGAGGCCACTTCCAAGTTCCACCTAGTTGTGTAAAACTTTGTTCCTATTCCCATTTTTCCTAATATGTTCATAAATCCATTTGAGTATTTTCATGTCTTTTATCTTCATCTTCTAAACATGTACATTCTTTTTGGACATTAAAAATATATTGTAGGTTAAAAGGAGGAATCTAAGAATGTAAAAAGTCAAGAGAGGATAAGGACAAAGACGAGCAGCCACAAAGGTTAAAAGGGCAAAGATTTGGCTACTTGTTAAATTCTTTATTTAGATTTCAGCAGCCTTTTTGCCTTTCATACATTCAACTTTTTGCCCTCCATATTCCAGGCATAATCATCAATCTAAACTCACATTTATAATTATTTCGTATTTGAAACTTATTCATATATTTGTTCCACGTAGTAATAATACGAAAAGGATGGTCCGAATTAGGGGTTTACCTATGTTGGGTTCAGGGTGTTCAACCGAACGTCCTCGATAAAAATATACACAATATAAGAAAGGTAAATTTTCTATATTTTTGTAGATGGATATATTTTGAACCTCCTTAATAATAAATAAAAATAGATGACTTAATGGTAAGATCCCTGAATATTAAGTTGCATGCCCTTGCTCTAATCCCTGCAACAACATTATTTTTATATAGTTTCATTTTATTTTTGTTTAAAAAGATCAGTTATGTTTTTTAAAGCATTTTTTTATTTTAAAAACGTGTAAAAAGTGTGGTTTGAAATCTAAAAAAGTTCAAAATAACCCATTTCGAAAGACTTATTTATACGGTTATATTTTTATTTCTCGAGCTCCTGAACGAAAATCGTAAATTCGCCACTAACTCGAATTTTGATGTATTCCACATTTCACAATTACCTAGAATTTGAAGAAGGATCACATCCTTAAAAAATGTATGACGTGATAGCATATTTTGATATTGATTGATTGCACGACTCAAATTTGTAATAAATCAAACTGAAATTAAAAATTAAGCCACATGAGCTTTTCCATAAAAAAAAAATAAAAAAATGAAGAATCTTAAAGTGGCCAAAAGAAAAAGATAATAAAGGCATTAGTTGCTATCATAGTTGCCTCGTGTGAAAAATCTAATTGTCATAATTCTAAACTTTTATTAGAAGAAAACTGAAAATTAAACAACTCGATATACAGTTTTCATTGAAATATTATGTAATATATAAAGATTAAATAATCATTATTATAATTGTATATTTATACTTTCACTAAATTTATGTCTCCGCCGCTAGACTTGAGAGGGGGTGTTGGACATGTACTTAGAGTGAAAATATTTTATTTGAAACATTTAATTAATCCAACCAAAAAGGTAAGACAATATAATAGTTATCTTACTCCATATCAATCAAAGTCAAAAAAAAAAAATGATACGGAGAAAGTTAATGCTAATGAAGTCATTGCTTGAACAAGTGAATTATAATATAAATAAATGTTCAATATATTTACTTGTTGAATCTAAAAAGTTAAAAAATGATTTATCATTTTATACCTATTTTATTTTTAGCATTAAGTATTATTCATTTTCTTACATTTGAATAACTCATAATAATTAGGAGGTGATATATCATATGATTATTATTTTACCTATTAATTATATCAAATTTATCAAAAAGACTTGAGACATAGTATAATTATGGTAGCTAAAAGGCTTTACATCATCTAATTTATCTTTCAAAACACCATAAATAAAATAAAAATACATCAACTCAAACTATTAAGAACTTGACTATTTCTAGACTTAGTAGCTTAATACAACTAAGTACACCCCTCCCCCCTTCTATCCATGCTTGTTTTTAATGACTGATGTTTGAGTCAATTTTTACTTATTTGACTGATTTTACAAGATATATGTCATCTCTTACCCTAATTAAAAATTCTTTGTCCCGGTGATAGAATCATCTTGGGATCAAATAGTTTTTTTCTTTGTTGAAAAATATTCCATTTTTTACCAAAATGTTTGATCCATTCCTCTTTTGTCTTGTAATGTGGAAGATATTGCTTTATGTTGAGGCCAACTTTATCACAATAATCTAATATCTCTTCATTTTGATCATCCAAAATTTTGCATTCGTTATATCCACTTGAAGAATGTAAAAATCCCACACAATAAAATGTTTCCTCTTCTGGTATCATGGCTGACATCCTATCATCCCATCTACATTTTCAAAAATAAAAAAATCAAATAATTAATTTTTATAATATTAT
The DNA here is from genome assembly GCA_032847665.1 of Solanum chilense. NCBI lineage: Eukaryota > Viridiplantae > Streptophyta > Magnoliopsida > Solanales > Solanaceae > Solanum > Solanum chilense. The sequence goes on from CM064972.1 coordinate 7,027,039, forward strand.
ATCGCTCAAAGAATATCTACATATAACTGTTCGTATATAAGCTTAAAAATATAACAAATAAATGACTGAATAAGAGTTAGGATAAAAGTTACTGAATTTTACTAAACTAGGAGTAACTTTTATAAGATTCCCCCAATATATATTAAACTCTACCACTCCCTCGTGTTCAATATATGTAATACACTTTTTTTTCTTCCAAAAAGAATGATCGACGTATTTATGTATTTAGTAACAATTTAACTTTAAAATGTTCATTTTATCGTTAATCAGATAATCTATAATCATACAAATATTTATGTATTTAGTAACAATTTAACTTTAAAATATTCATTTTATCTTTAAGCAGATAATCTATAATCATACAAACATCTATGATTAAATTTAGATTAATGTTTCAGAAGTTTTACAATTGTTTTCTTAAACTCTATATCAAAATTCATATCAAACATCACATAAATTGAGGTAAAAGGAGTGCTACTCCCACTATTCACTTTTAATTGTCATGTTACTCTTTTCGAAAGTCAATTTGACTATCTTTTAAAGTTAAATTATAATACATTGATTCAATATTTTAAACAAAAAAATTAGATATTCAAAAGCTATACGGAAAATACTATAAATTTCAACTTTTTCGTATATCAATACAATGAAAAAATATTAATCAAAATTATTATTATTTTACTCAAAAATAAATTATAACAACTAAAAATGAACGGAGATAGTAATATATTATAACTATATATATTACTTATCTAAGGGGGTGGGGTGAAATGATAGTTTTTTAGAGTACCTTTTCCTACTTGTCGGGTAGACAAGTATGGGTCCAGTTGTCTTGTTTTGTCTGAGGATGATGTCCACAAAAACAGCAGCATTAAAATGCATGATAGATGACTTAGGTACAAACAAATTGAGCCATGGATGTGGAACATCCCACATCCCTTTTGATTGTAACTCTAATTCCCCACTTCTAACTCTATTCAAAAATTCCACAAAACTCACATCTTTCTTGAACATAAATCCACCTAAATACTTCAATCCTTTTACCAACTTCTTCAATTCCTGTACATTGTCAGAAAATTATAATATATATGTGAAGTCAGTCTTTTATATATATATATATATATATATATATATATATATATATATATATATATATATATATATATAAATCTTCTTAATGAAAAAACATGTTAAAATATATTGATATCATCAAAATCAATGCACACTACTTATAAGTACATCGTGCGCTTTGACCGAATTTATTTAAAAATTAATAAATTAGAAATATTATTAATTTTCAACTGATTAAGAAAAAGTAAATCGATCGGACATACCTCATTAATAGTATTAGCATTTTGGTCATCATAATACTTCACTATTTCCAAGCAATACATAATTCTATTTTTGGATAATAATGAAGCAATTTTGGTTTGATTGGAAGGTGAAAAAAATGAGGATCTCCAATTATTTAGAGAGCTTTGTTCCATCATTAGAGAGCCCTCAACATAATCCAATCCATTATGATGAATTGAAATAAGATGTTCTTGATCTTTTGTGAATTTTGAGAAATCATCATACAACATTCTCACCCATTTCACCTACAAGAAAAACAAAATCATAAATCATATATTTGCATATGTAAGAAATAGAAGTAAAAATCTTCAAACTAATATTTATCTATTTTGTTTTATCAACATTCTTTATTTTTTAATATGTATTTGAGAAAAATAACATATTTTAATATTTAGAAACAATTTAACTCAGATAAATGTGTTTATTTAGTGGCTCAGTACCAACTAGGTTAGTTCCTCGAATGGATCTCTCAGTTGTTCAGAGAAGATTGTTCAAAAGCAATATATATATATGTAAGTCGTATCCAGTAAAACATACAAGTAAACACTATATATAATGATGATGACTAGGATTCACCGATTCTAAAAGTCTTTTTTTCTCCTCCTTAAATTTCGTGTTCGGTTAAATACAATCATACTTACTCTTGTTGGGGCTTTATCCAAGACAATTCTTGCTCTGGTTATTATTCCAAACTGTCCCAAACCTCCTAAAACTCCAAAAAACAATTCTGAATTCATATTTTTGGAGCAAGTCACTAGTTCCCCTTTACCTGCAACCAAACATGAGTCAACAACTACAAAAATAATAATAATTAAATTTAAAAATCGTAAATTTATTGTATTATCATATATTAGCATGCATCACCTAAAAATATATGATTATTATTATTATTATTATTCCCCAAATTAATTATGTGATTTAAGGAAATTAATATATAAAGTATGTGTTTGGTCATGCATGCAATAGTAAATTACCAAATATATATATAAATACCTGCAATTAATTAAGTATAGATAAATTTTTCTATGATTAAAAAAAAAAAAGAAGTTTAGATTTTTGTGATATATTTAATTTAGTATAAGGTGAAAAATCTTACCTACAAGATCTTACAGGTGGAAAAAGAGACAATTACAACCTATGAAGTAGATACTAGACACATACTTTTACATATTAAAAGAAAAAAAGTATAATTTATTTCTAAAAGAATCTTATATTAGTTAGGCCCCAAACACGATATATTTCTTACCTAAACTAAATATTGATAGTGACCATCTCCCCATCTTTTTTATTTTGTACTTAAACACTTTACATGAAAATACCCAATAAAATAATAATAATAATAATAATAATAATAATAATAATAATAATAATAATAATAGGAAGACCTTTTTATCTCTAAGTGACCTTTATGAATATATGGCGTATCAATATAATTTTCTATTATATTATATTGGAAGAGTGAGTAAGAATCGAGATTTTCACTAATATCACTAAGTTGTAAGTAGTCGTATATATTAATTACTATAGAGGGAAAAATATAACGTATTCGTGCTACGCAAAATTTTACCTGTAATAACATCCATCTCATGAACATTACTTATTTGAGGACCATGTCGGAAATTTTGACCACTAATTCCAGCATTAGAGAGAGTACCACCAACGGTAAGGTACAAATAATCTGTCCATGAAATAGGTGCTAAGCCATATTCTAGGGTGCAAGTAAGAACATCAATCCATAATTGTTCACCTCCAACATCCGCGTAAAACCCTAAATTCGAATCCCATGAAACCCTAACACCATAATTTTCATTATTATTATTATTATTATTTAAAGAATTCATTTCCACAATTACCCCATTTTTTGCCATGGCTTGTCCCCTAATGGAATGTCCATGACCTTTGGCTGCAACATGAAAAGGGATAGAAAGGCCATAAGAAAATTGAATGAGGTCAATTATGTCATTAACACAAGAAGGATAAAGAACAGCAGCTGGTAATATTTCTTGAATAATCTTTCCAAAATCTTTGGAAGATTCTTTAATAGCATGAGAATTTATACTAAGTTTTGATGAAATATTAAGTGAAAGAATTTCAAAAGGAATTGAAGGATTCCATGGATTTAAATTTCCTAAAATGGACATTAAATGACTAATAATAAAGAAAATAATAAGATTATAACCATAGGATTTAAAAAACTTAGCCATAGTAGAAGGAAGAAAAAAGAAAATGATTAGAAGTAGGTGATTTTTGGTGGAGAGAAAAGTGATTCATATGAGGGTATATATAGAAGGGGAGATGATGATAATAATAATATTTGCATGCAAAATTGAAAAAAAATATTTTTTGATATAGTGGCAGTACAAGATTTGGAAGATCTTGGAAAAAATAATATTACACATAGGGGTAGGGTGGGGTGGGGGTAGAAAATTGTGTGTAAGATATGAAAGGACAATAAAAGATTTTTGTGATTATTGCTATTTTGCCTTTATGTTCCAAAAAACGTCACAACTTTCTCATAGGATGGATAAAGCCTCTTTCATGTTGTTCATAGTATTGTTATTATATGATTCATCAAGATTTTTTAATTATTCGATAAGCAAGATTTTTAATTTATCTATGTGTCAAAATAATATTGATCAATACTATGTAGTTATTTGGAGTTTCTCGCTTAAAGGAGATTAGAAAATATATTTGATTTTTCACCCTTTATCAATTGTTATTTTCTTCCTTAACAAGTTTTTAAGCTTTTTTAGTTATGAATATAAGTTTTGCAGATGCGGTCATAAATAGAATTAGATCAATATGAAGGAATTTGGTAAATGTTATAAATGTGGAGGGATGGGGTATTTTTCTATTGTTATTATTCTTCTATTCAATGTTTACATTACATCAAATTATGTAAATTTACTATAGGAAAGTGATTAAGTAAATGAGGTGAGATTAATGCATGTGATTGATGTTAACTAATTATGACTGATTAAGTGTTAAAACTTATATACAAGCATTATGTATTGATTAGCTTGATGTAAATATGGAATATATATGTTTTTACCCCTCTTGGAGAAAGGGTGTCCACCTCACTCGATGTATTATACACTAAACTATACTAATTTACCATGGTTATGTTATTATACATTAAATTAAGAATGTGTATTGATTAATTATGATTTGTAATAAAAGTTGTATATGAAAATATATCATATATTTATTGAATTAACATAAACATGTCACGTATGTCCATTGAACCAATCGATATAAATTATTATTATTATTATTATTATTGTTGTTGATGTTGTTGTTGTTATTGTTGTTGTTTTGTTTGAATATATTTAGTTTAAACATTATACTTAAAAAAACATTATTACTTGTGTGAAATATTACCAAAACATCTAGCATCTAGCATTTATTATCACTAGTACTTATAGTGATTACATTATATATAGGTCTTGAGTTTAGTTGGTATTTGTTTCACATATAAGAACGATATATAATTAATGAGATTGTGTTCAATACGAAAGAATTTTTTTTTTATAATTGATCAATTTTTTTGGAAGGTAATTTCTCAAGTTCTATAAGTGAAATTTAATATTTTCTCTGTCTAAAAAGGAATGACTTTTTTTTAGTTTATTTAAAAAAGAATGATTCGTTCCTTTTTTGACAACACTTTAACTTTAACTTTCCACATGACATGTTTAAGACCTCAAGATTAAAGGACATTTTGGTACATTTGACATAACTTTAATTTAGAACCACAAGATTAAAAAATCTTCTTTCTTTTCTTAAACTCCGTTCCAAGTCAAACTAGGTCATTCTTTTTTAAACGGATGTTGTATATTGATTATGTTCACCTCATTATCCAACAAAAATTATTTTTACGTTTATAGTATTTATCTGTTATAAAATATTATAGTGTAATGTCCATTGCACCAAGAAGTTACTCACTCATTATCTCTACTATTTTCCTCATTATGAAGATGATCATAACCTCCATAACCTCCACCTTTATAATCATTATTCTTGTAACATTTCACTTTCATAACCTCCCAATTATATTTATGTTAATGTCATGTTAATGACTAACCTTTTGTATGTCTCTATGTTACACTATAAATAGAGGGATAAGGATTCATATTGTACACACTTAAAGATTTGACGAATACTTTGAAGAATAAGAAATGCTCTCATCTTTTATCTCCCTATTTCTATTGCTTTATCTTTTATATTTCTTGTCTTATTTTGCTTTAATTTATAACACGTTATTACCACGATTGTTTTACTTGTTGAGTTATTAACATATTATTTGTACTAACAAAGCTTGTTTTGTAGTTATTCTAAAACTAGTGAATTCAGCCGCGCTTCGCGCGGTCATAATAACTCGTTAAATTCACTAACTAACTTTTTAGAATAGTTGAGTACTTAAAATATTTTATATATTTTCTATAGTGATATCCTAACGATTAAATCAGATTTCATATTTTAATGAAATATATTATTAGTATTTAAGTTTTATATCTTTTATTATCTTAAGTAAGAGTCTTTATCTTCTAATAATATTTTTTATATCGCTAAACTTATGCACCTTATTTTTGTAAGTAAAAGAAAATTTGATTCAAGAAGTTATATACATGTTTATCTATACATAATTTTTTCCTTTCATTTATATGGAAGCATTGATGAAAAACATTTCAATATAAATGCAACAATCTATTTAAATTAGTTATTTAAACTTGAAAATAAAAAAATTAAAAACGTAGAAACATAAGAAAGAAATAGTTTTGAACTGTGAAAACCCAATTGATCATTTGACCTTCATTTTTATGATTCTACCATTTTAAATTTTCACGACTTAAAATTAAAAAAAAATAAAAAATGAATAATAGCTTTTATTAAAAAATAATCAATATATATCGTATGGTAAAAATAATTTTAAAAACTAAACAATCTATGTCGTGTCCATCCAATCATAAGTAACTAAAAGGATGTATTTAATCATTATTTTTATTTATTTATTTTGAATTTCAACTATGGAAAACTCAATTTGACTATGAAAATTTTAACTCATAATTTTACAATTTTGAGAAATAATAAAAAAAGATTTTCAATCCATATCATTGGCAAAAAGTCAAAGTAATTTGCATTACACAATCCCAATTTTCATAAATTATTTTTCATTTTTTAAAATAACAATTATTTTTTTTAAATTGTACAATAAACGTGGACAATCGCCTATAAAGTTTTATGATTTATGGTCATAATTATTGTGTCTTAAGAAATTTATATAAAAAAAATATAGTGAAGCAAACCGTCTTTGGAGTTTTGTTCTCGTTTTACTTTCCTTTTCTCTAGCAACTACAAGGATAAAGAATTAATAATTCATAATATAAATAACGATCAATCTCTTTTTCTGTATGAATTTTTGAGCAACATTTTCTTTGTTTATTGGCTTCTAAAACAATTTCTTGAACTTGAATTTAAATTTGTTCCTACAAAAAATATAATATTATACTTACAGTTCACATTTTATAGATGATTATGTCTTTTAATATGCTATTTTTACAAAAATGTATATAAAAAAAATTAATTTCACTTCTTTTGGTATGTGTGAATTTTAAGCAACCTCGTTTTGTTATTGATTTTCAAATGTGTCTCTTAGGTTGAGACTCTAAGTAACACTTCTTCCAACAAAATATAAAATTATAGTTTATAGTTCACATTTTAACATATTACTTTGGAAAAATGTATATAGAAAAGAAAATAAATATTCTCACTTCTTTTGATATGTGTGAATTTTTTAACAACCTTTTTAGGTTGAGACTCCATATAAGACTTTCTCCTGCAAATTATAAAATCATAATTCAGGAAACTCACATTTCATAAAAACTCACATTTTTTTTAATAGATTCCTTTTGAAAATTGAATAAATAAAAGAAGATAGATATTCTTACCATCAATTCATATAAAAGAAAATAAATTTGAGCCTCCAAGCAACACTCCTCAAAAATATAATATCATAATTCAAGGTTAACAATTCATAAACACTCATGTCTTTTGATAAATTTTTTCCGAAAAATACATAAATAGAAAAAGATAAATATTCTTATCATCAATTTATATAAAAGAAAATAGATAATATCACCTTTAAAATAAACAGTAAAATATCACCAGCACCCAACATTGACTGAGCTTCTCAATCATTTGCATGTTTCTTATATTTATATGTGCAAATATGATATAACTACAATACATAATAACTCATATGGTAAATGCCATTGAAAATAATGACTTTTCACATTTTTGTATTTATTAAATTACAACGAAACTTACCTTTTAAATTTCATAACTACTGCATTGATCCTTTCTACATTTCCTTATAGAAATATAAGTAATACAAAAAAAAGTGAAAAAAAATTAGGGGAAGAGATTAATAATAATGGTGGAGAATATCCTAAATATGGATAGATTAAATATGACATTCATACATGTAAATTATAATAATAACTAAATTAGTAGATGAAATTTAGGGACAGAATTGAATATTTGCAACACATAAAATGAGTTTTACGTATCGTTGTCTAGTTGGGTATATTGTAACGTACATATACAAAATAATAAAGGAATTAATGTAAGAATTTAAACGAAAATGATTAATAGAGGGCATTTATTTAATTTATTTAATATATTAAGATGAAAATAAGATAAAATAAAAAAATCAGGCATGAAAATTACATACTAAGATAATAAAATATGGACAACACTGACAATGCTACAATAAAATAATTAAAAAAAAAGGAAAAAAAGAAAGAAAAAGACTTCTTGCAAAAAGAGTTGAAATAAAAAGAAGAAGAATTGAAAGGAAATTATGAATGAAAAAGGACAAAATGTTATGCAGTGTTAGATATTTGCTTTAATATTTATAGTTAGTATAATAATTGTAACATATGAATATGAAAAGATAAATAATAATTAGTAACATATGAATATGAAAAGATAAATAACATCCATTGGAGTAATTATAATTCAATGACTTTAATTGTGATTAGCTTCAATATTTAAGAGATTCTTTTTATATTTTAAAATTTAAAAAATGATTTAAAAAATATAAAAAAGATGAATATTTTTCTAGCCCTTAGAGGCATGCCACATCAGCGGTTTTGAATTCAGATTTATATATATATATTGATGGTTAGTAAATTATAATAATCTATATAACAATGTTGAGAGGAACTATTAAAATGTTTGAATTTATTTTAACTTGGGACTTTTATATGATTCTAACATGTTGTTTTATTTAATTGATTTTGTTCGTTTTTCTTATATATCAAGTCAAGTTTAGATTATATTTATGATTTTCGATAATTATTTTTTTGGTAATCCATTTGATTTATTAAGGCATTTGTTGAGGGTAAGACGGTGAATTTAGGTTTCACCGCACCAAGTGGGTAAGACATCGAGTTAAAGTCGTGGTGCACCATGATAATAAGAAGTTGGGTTCAAGTCCCTTTGATTTATGACCAAAGGTGTCTTTATATGGGTAAGACATTGGGTTAAAGTCCTAATACATTATAGTGATAATACGATGATGACTGACATAAAGTTTTATACTTTTGACTGAAAGTCATTAAATTTACCCAATTAATTTGCTCCATTCTCTTATGTGAATGTGGTAGCAGTATATTAATATGTCTGAAAAATGACAAGTGATTGAATGTATAAATATGAGTTTGGTAAAATGTTAATGATCATCATTGTGGTAATTAAAAGGAAGAACATTATGGGTTCTTAAGATGTTCCTTCAAATGTGAAGGCAATTTTGTCCATTAAAATTGTATAAAAGGTTATTGGATACATTGTACTTAAGATGGTCCTTCAAATGTGAAGATAATTGTTAAAGGTAATTTTTATCCATCAAAGTGGTATGAGAAGTCGGGCACATTGTTGGTGGTGCAACCTAATTTAAAAAGTTTTGTAAATCCTCCATCAAAATAAATAAATACAAAGTGGTAGTACATTTGGTACATTTTACCTCTTAAAGTGATGTTGAGGTGAGTTACATAATGTCAAAACATGACAATGAGTTTCTAATAAAAACTTATAAAACATGTACAAATGGTTATGGTCCATTTCTTGAAGAAAATGTGATTTGTGTTCGTATGGATAAGAACATGTTCATGTATTGTTGGATGAATTCACATCTCACCTCTACGGGAGATTTGAGAGATTGAAAGAATTTTTTTTTAACATAAATAGTCATTTTGGTCATATATATATTTTGTGTACTACACAAATATTGTGATATATTTTAAAATGAACTATTGAGGACAAAAGAAAGAATAAATCTTTTCTGTAAAGGTTGTGACCATGATAAAAATAAATGTTGTTGTGTGGCAACACAAATTTGTCATTGGTTATCAAAAAATAAGTCTTGAATGTAATAATATTAATAATGACAAGAATAAAAATTTTCTCCTTGAAGGAGATGGTCACCATAAGAATGACATTGTGAAAATTGTGGTAGTACACAAAATAAATTGATAGTTCCTTAAGGGCTAATTGTTACTGTTTGGAGGAATTAAATTCTTCATAATATTGGGGTTGTAATAAGTCTCAAAAGAAACTTTTTAAGTTTTAGAAGAATGAAAAAAAAATATTATATTGAGACTATAAATTATGGGAAGATTTAATATCTTCAAATTCTAAAATCAAAGTGGATAATAAATATTTACGTATAAGATTATCCAAAAAAAAATTCGTTGTTTGTTGTATACAAATACGGGCATGGTGATGGAATAACATGCAAAAGTAAACTAGAAGTTTACTTAAAGAAAAATCAGTTGGCATAATCGTTTGGCCATTCCGATTCAAATGTGATGCAAAAGAAATTAAAAATTCACGTGGCTATATGTAGATGAAATAAACAATTCTTCAAGAATTCTCTTTTGTAGCTTGTTCTCTTGATAAAATGATCATTGTACCAGCTAAGGTTGGGATCATATGCCCTAAAATTATTTGTAACATATAAAAAGGTGAATATGGGCCCGTTCACCTGCCATGTGGACCGTTTGCTATTATGATTTAATACATGCATCTATGGTATGGTTACATGTCCATTTGTATCAACTTAAAAATTGATTTTTGTAAGGTTATTTGCTCGACTTACTAGATTAAGAGCCTTATTCCAAACTATAAAGTCATGTTGATAATGTTGGTTGGTTTATCAAAATTTTAAGCCTCCAATTATAGCTAGACCATTGATTATGAGAACAAATCTCTCAAATAAAATTTTGTATGATATGAGTTTATTTAACATGTATGTATCAAGCCAACAAGGTTCTCCCAACACAATTGGTTAAGGGTCAGGAACTAAATAATTTCCATCTAAAATTTGATGTGCGTACATATGATTTTATTGCTCCACACACCAAAATTGATCCCCAAATGAGGTTGAGGGTGAATGTTAGATTTCGTAACATTAGGGGGAGATATGTGTAGTAGCTGAAAATTATGTGTAGGGTGAATTATCTAGATCCTCGTTAAAAAATGTGAACTTGAAGTTCAAAAGATAATTCATTTTCAACATGTTGCAAGTAATTTGACAGATGTATTTGCTGACCTAATATTTTAATTAAGAAGAAAATGCTCCAATAAATGTCCTTGAAGGACAGAGTGTATGATACGCCTAAAGCGTGATAGACCAATCGATTCAAAATGTAAAACTCCTTGATAAAGGAAAGGAACAAATTATCAAAATGGTCATTGCTAATGAGGCAAGTGCTTTGAAGAACACTATGACATAACATTTCATAATACCTTGACAAAGGTTCAGTTACCTGAAAATGATGAAAAAATGAAGAGATCTAGATAAGTTATGTCGTATTGGAATCGATATCAAAATGACCGTCGACGATACATTTGATATGATGTAGCACACAGTGCTATAAATGGTTATGAGAATCTTAAATTTGAATATGTCATATAGTGTGGACAGATAAATGATTGACACTATTCAAGTACATATTTTGTTTCACTTAGAAAAGTGATGCTTTTTGAACATATAGTTCATAGATCAAAATATATGTCAGTGAGGGTACAAATGAATCATTGGGAGAAAGTATAACCGTAAGATATAAAGTACGGTTTGTGCCTCAGGGCATAAAGAATTTTCGCATAAGCCTTGACATTATTAAATGGAGAAATGTTCTCCAATGGTGAATGCAACGAGACTTGTTTCAGTCTGGCAATAGATGAAATACTTGAATATGCATAATGAATGATTATTACGTCTAACTAGACGACGAAGGTTATATGAAAATCCCTGAAGGATTAAAAGGTCTTAAAGCTATTCCATTGAGTACTCAATGATTTTGAGATTTATTAGCACAAAGAAATGATCTTTTCAAACTCATGAAAATGATTTAAAAGGTTATGTACTAGTGCAATTGGTGCACTTACAGATTGTTGATTATACAAATGCTAGAAGATGTGTGACTTTCTTTGAGAAAAAAAGACGAGCTTCAATGAAATTGATCAATGTCTCATGAGTCAGAATTATTTGATTATGTATATGTAACATATTTATTTGATCTACATAAAGCTCAATCGCAAATAATCTATTTGCTTACATATGGAGACAGAACAATATATTGACATTCAACAAACATTTGTAACCGCTTCTTCAAATCATATTGATCAATGAAGTAAGTCAAAGGTGTTTGGTTGGAATCAAATCTATCATATTAAGAAAATATGTGATTTAACTTTGACAAATGATATTTCAGTCACCATATACGAAAATAATATATAGCTCACTTGAATGGAGGATACAATCAAAGGAGATTAGACACAACATATTTCAACAAAAGTCTTTTTAACACATGATCTTCAACAAAATGGTGAGATAGATGTTCAAAGGATCGTTCAAGTGATAATCTTATAAACTTATTCACTAAGGATTACCAACATCAATATTTGAGAAGTTGTGATATAAGATTGAAATGCATCGTCTCCAAGATATTAAGTCAAGTTTTTATCAGGGGGAGGATAATATGCGTTGTACTATTTTCCTTAACCATGATTTTGTCCTGAATGAGTTTTTCTGGTAAGGTTTTTAACGAGGCAACATTCAAGCGTATTATAAGATATGTGTGCTCTTTTTCCTTCACTAGGATTTTTTCCCACAGGTTTTTTTCGTAATAAGATTTTAACGAGGCATATTATCTATGGACATCCAAGGGAGTGTTATAAAATATTATAGTGTGGATGTTCACTACACCAAGAAGTTACTCACCCATTATCTTCACTATTTTCCTCATTATGAAGATGATCGTAACCTCCATAACCTCTACCTTTATAACCATTATTCTTGTAACATTTCACTTTCATAACCTCCCAATTATATTCATATTAATGTCATGTTTATGATTAAACTTTTGTATGCATCTACGTTACACTATAAATATAGACATAAGGGATCATATTGTATACACTTGAAGATTTGATGAGTACTTTGAAGAATAAGAAATGCTCACATCTTTTGTTTCCCTATTTCTATTGCTTTATCTTTTATAATTCTTATCTTATATTGCTTTAGTTTTACATCATTATCTAAATTATATACAAAATTATTAATAATTCCTGATAGGAACTTCTTTCATCAGGATTTAATGAAAAAAGTTGTGTTACAAAACATGATTTTCCTAGACCATTTTAAGTGAATCAGTTTATTAAAAAACGCATGGTAAAAATTAAATAGCTTTCCACTATAGAATATTGCTAATAGCCACTCCAGACATCTTTTCCTCCGGTTCAATTAAAATATCTATAAGACTAACAACTGGACATTTTCATTGAAAAATTTCAATGTAAAAAAAATCTACTTATTTCAATAGTCCCTCATTTTTTGGGGTAAGACTCAACGTCATCCTTGAGTTTTCACATGGAGCACTAATAGTTCCTTTTGTTTCAATATTGGTGCACTACCTCCCCCCCCCCCCCTCTCCTAAAATTTTGCCCATCTTTTAATATTAATTTTGTTCATAATTTTATAATTTTATGTAAGGAAAGTCTTGACGTCTTTTTATATATTTAGTAGAAATAATAATTACTCTATGTGAGAAAAGGTGAGAAGAAGAACACATTGTTCTGTTCAGTATAAATATTACTGCAACTAAAATAAGAACAATTAAACGTATGACATTGCAAGAAAAGAAAATTTTGTACTGTGAAATCATCGTGATAAACCTCTCGACATTACCTGTGATACGATTTATAATAAACTAAACAAGGTGTTTTTCTTCTCACAATCTCTCATGTGGAGTTATTATTTCTAGTAAATATAAAAATAACAATTAAACATTACATACATAAATTATGAATAAAATAATTGTTAAAATATAGGCAAAATTGTGAAGGAGGACCAAAAATGCATCAATATTACAAACATGAGGAACTATTAATGCTTAATGTGAAAATTCAAGGATGACTTTGAGTCTTAACCCAAAATGAGGGACTATTTTGGGCCTTTTATCAAAAAAATTTCATGAAAACATTGTTTCCTTCCCACCAAATACACTCTAGACCTAGGTACGCACATATGTAAAGTAATTTCCGAAATTACACTCACTATCTTATGAAATCTTCAAGTATCTTTGATTTAATTGGATAACAATATAATAAGATTTGGAAACTTAAAAGATCTTCAAATAAAAAGTTGACACACTAGAAGGGAAATGTATTGGGAAGTTGAAGGAAACATCAATATGATTTTCCTTGTTCATATTAAGATCTTCTTTTCTTCAATGTAAGATCTTATTTGTAGGTATTTGATGTAACATATGAAGTATGAAAAGTCAATTCCATACAATTATAATTACCACCAATATTCTTGTCAATTTCAATGTAGATTCCATCACTTTCAATTGATCCTATCTTTTACTTCCTTTTTTTAATAAATAAATAAAATTTACCACTAGTCAGTAGACAATTTATTTAGCGATCTTTTGTTAATAGTAAAATAAAAAACTAAATTTAATAGTAAGAATATATAAAATTGAGGAAAAATTAATTAACTACACAATTTATTTTATCATATTTTTTAAAAAAATATTTACAAAAATCTTGATTTTCCTCACTATCTCTCCTATTATCAGATGCATTATTCTTACGTGATGTATCAATATACATGTATTTGCGACGTGATATATCGAGACGCGTGTGTCTAATATCAACAAATATATAGTATCGAGACATAATATATCGGAATGTTGAGCGATTTATCAGAACAGATGTGTCTTGTATCAATAAAAGTAATGTAATGCGATGTATGAAATGTTGAGTGATGTATACAAAATTTTTAACTTTTAAGAGATTTTGTAATTTGAAAAAGAATAGAATAAAATGTAGCTCTTAACACTATGATTTTTTGTGTAATTTTTACAAAAATTAAAGGGATACTAAGTCTTATCTTATCATTCCAAATAAAATAACAAATATTTTGCTAATTAAACCATGTGGAAAATAAGAGTTAGAGAGTACTAGGTACCTATTATCATAGACTTTCTTCTTAAAATTTTCCTTCTGAATATTTCAATTCCATGTGCATGCATGTTCTAGATTTATTTTCACAGTACCATTACATAACATCATCTAAAGATTCTTTTTAGGAAAACCAAAAAAAATTATGAGAAAATATTAAATTACAATCATGTTTAAATTCATTATTAAAAATAAAATAATTGTGCTATAAAATATAATTTTTCACTTATTTTCATCAAATTAAGTTACTATAGTGCATGTAGAAAATAGATTCTCACTAAAATAATAAGAAATTATCTATGAGATTGGAATAGCCCTAAACATTTTAGTGGGAAAATAATAATTTTTAAATTGTGATTTAATATCCATTTGTAGTGGACTCAAAATTAGCTAGCGTTGTGGAATTTAGTTAATTTTAATTAAATATTTTCAACACGTAATATGGATATAATCTCACTAATAAAATAAAAAAAATTAATATGAATCAACGTTATACCGTCTTAAAAACTTTAAAAATTGAATAGTTAAAATTTAAATTCTAAATCAAACATAGATGGAAACCAATAATTCATTATATGTTAATGAGCTTGTACTTCTCCTTGCTTTAAATAATTTTATAATTTCACACTTCGAATTGTGTCAATCTACCATTAGGAAAAAGATTTGCCAAAAAAAAACAAAAAAAAAACAAGTGAATCCAAATGAGATCCTAACTATTTGAATATGGTTTCTTGTTTTTACAAGTCGAGAGGCTTTTGATAAAACAAGCTAGTCAAGCATCAATTAAGGCTGTGGATTGAGAATTTAAATTTAACAAGTTTAATATTTAAAATTTTCATTTTTTAATAAGATCATACGTACATTTAAAAGTATGTGTTCCAAATCAGACTATTTTGTTAAATTTTTGTGGTTCCTTCATATTTTTATAACTATATATTTGTGTCGAAAATATTAAATTCAATTAAATTTATCATATTTGTGTTGGTATTGGTGTGTGTGTATATATATACACACATCATGTGATCATATGGAATATTTGGTCCTGAAAATTAATGATACACAAATAAGACATAAAAAATGTGAGACATATTAAAAGACTTAAAACTTTATTATATAGAAGTATGAATGCTGTGAATGTCAAATATTACTATTAAGGCACGTAATGAATTAAATTGATGCAAGTAGAGGCGGATGCCGGATTAATATTGGATAAACATACATTCATAAATAATCGTTGCCGGATTAATATTGGATAAACATACATTCATAAATAATCGTTTATTTATGAGTATAATTGTTTAAATAAAATTAAAATATATATATATATATATATATATATATATATATATATATATATATTCTTTTTGGTTAGGTATAAATTCTAGAATTTCCTCTATATGAGAGAAAAATTTATAGAAATGACCAAAAGAGTTCAGAATTTGATTAAAGTCTCAAATTCAATTCTCATGTATCAAATTTTCTAATTTTCTTTAAAAAATTCTGACTCAACTACTAAACAAAAAGATTTTCATGATCTCTAGTTAGAAGAATTTTAAATTATAACAAGTTGATTGAGACACAAAAAATGTTATGTTTTTATTAAGTTCTACAATTGTGTAATGTTAGTTAAGTGTAATAGTTCCCAATACATTCAGTGAGGTCCCGAGCAAAGATTTAGCTTTGAATATATCATTATTATCATTATTATTATTATTTTAAGAAAACTATATAATATAATATTATTATAATATGCCATTCAACTTATAATCTTTGACAATTTGACCTAAAGATCATATCTAGAGGTAAGGATTTTTATCCAAACAACGTGCCATACAGTATATGTTTTTCATATGTGGTCCAAACATACATAATTTTAAAAGATTCTAAGAATCTCAAGAAGAATTTTATTTGTTTTGCAATCTTTGAACAAGTTGAATTATTAATGAAATCATTGAATAGTGTTTCAACAGTATAAATAAGGGTAAATGACGTAAATAACATATTTTTAGGGCTAAATGATCCTTTGTCCTTTATAAGTTTTTAATGATTAAAATTCCTCAAAATATACAAAAACACGGATACATAATAGGGCTGATAGAATAAAAAGGTGGTGGATACATTATATATTTTTGTCACAATTTTGTATCCGCCCCCCATCTTTTGTCATATTTTTGTATCCGTCTCATTTTTTATCACATTTTTGTATTTACCTCATTTTTAATCATATTTTTATATCCGCCTCATTTTTTTGATCAAATTTTTTTATCCGCCTCATTTGACTTAAAAATAAGAGATTTTAGGTATTTTTAAACTAATAGGGTATAAAGATAATAAGTTGAACTTAAGGGAGGAATTTTTATCATTTTTCCTATAAATAATGAAATATCATCATCGACAGTAAGATATACAAAATGATTCCTTTTAGTACAAAATCGAATATTAGAAAGGATAGTGTCATGTTGCACACGTGTCCCTAAAGGGTCGGGGATAAAATTAAAAAGGAATATTGTACATAATAGCAAATTATTAATTCAAATTAAATGTTAAAAATATACTTTGATTTAATTGTACCCTATAGCAAACTATAGTTATTTTTGCCACTCTCCTTGGTGGAATCTCGCTTGTCACTCTCATTTGCTGGCAGTTTCACTCGCTTCTCTCGCTTTTTATACATACACAAATGTATAAAATGTGTTTGTATTTGTATAAAGCGAGAGAAAATTATATAAAAACATATATTTTCGTTCCCTTCTCTCCCCTCTTCCAGATCTCGCTCTCCACTCTCCCTAATCTCGCTCACCACCCTCGCCTCTCTCGCTTATACAAACAGAAACAAAATGTATAAATTGCATTTCTGTTTGTATAAAGCGAGAGAATACTGTATATACAAATGAAAATACATATATTTTAGTCCTATACACTTACAATTATATAATAAAAATACTCCCCTGCCCAATTTCTTTTGTCTTTCTCTCTTTCTCGTTTTATACGAATTCAAATTGTATATAATTTCTCTCTTTCTCGTTTTATACAATTCGATTCAATTGTATATTCCCTGCCCACGTCTCTTTTGCCTTTCTTTCTTTGTCATTTTATACAAATTCAAACTGTATAGAATCGTCCTATACAGTTATAATTATATAATACGAATATTTCCCTACCCAAGTCTCTTTTTCCTTTCTCTCTTTCTCGTTTTATACAATTCGCTTCAATTGTATATATATAACGAATTATAAATATATATATGTTTGCTATGGAGCTCAATTATGAAAACTTTGTTATAGCATACAAATATGAATTTTGTGTTTGATATATGCGAAAGTTGCCCAAACTAAAATGATAGAGAGAAAATTAGCATTAAGAAAATGTACACAATCTCTGGAAAAAAATATTTTTCTATTTTTTATTTTCTAGAACTTCAAAAACTCAGATACAACATTTTTCTCACATAATGAAAATGCTTTACCATTTGAAGTTTTACGCTTAAGGGCAAAAATGTTCTTTGAATACTGTTTTATTTAAAAAGAGAAAACGACGGGTGTTCAAAGTCGCCACTTAATTTTTAAAGTGAAATTCAGAAAACTATTTTTTTCAAAAGATTAAAACAATAAATCTAATGAAAATATCGAGATTCATATTAGCATTTCGGAAAGGATTTAAAAGCACCCGAAATGTCCACTAACATGCGGTTATTCTATAATTAACATATTTGGCTAATTAGTTTAGAAAAAATATGCATACTTAAATAAATAAAGATGGTCAAAATATTTAATTAATCCTGAAATGGTTATTTTCTGGGGATCAAATTGTTGAAACCTGTAGATTAATTTTAACAAATAAACATAAAATGACAATCGAAAAATCATCACATATACATATTTAAGAGATAATATTATGGGTTTAAATCTAATTATAAAAAATTCTTACTTATAACAATTTAATTACGGGTTATAACATATCATTATTTATTTATGAATAAATTAAATTATACTTTATTAAATAATTAGTCTTTGTATAATTTTATATTATTATTTAATTATTTAAATAAAGAATACACCATAATTGTCTCATACACAATTATAGGAATTTATATTGATTATTGTTCCTTTTTTACATTAATTAAATACGTAATTCTTTTATAATTATATATTATTATTAAATTATGTAAATAAAAATACACCATAATTATCTGTTACACAATTATAGGGATTTACATTAATTATTATTCCTATTTTTCTACAATTATCCACGTTATCAATTCATTTTTCCTCTGTTTCAATCATATTCCATTGAAATCGTTTTCAGCATCTAAATAATGATTAGGAGAAAAATTTCATCATACAATCAAAAGAAAGGACGGATTCACAATTTTAAGAATCAAAATTTTAAGATTTTCGATAAAACATATAGAAAAATCTTAGCATACACCTCGAAAGATCCCTCAATTAGTAGAAGCGACTTCTACTATTGAAATACATGCTCCAATTTAAATCAAGCATATGAATGTGCCTCAAACAAGAGTGTTTTTTTTTATCTTTTAGTGATTTCATTAGAAAAATTAACTCATTTTATTTTTTTAAATTATTTTTCTTTCAATTTTATTTTGATAATTATGGTATGTACACATGTTTATTTGTTGAATGCATCAATAATGGAGTTTATAATATGAGTTACATTGATAACAAATTAGTATTTTTATTGTTAACAATATTATATTATGCATATTGTTGGTATGAAACTTGTAAGAAATATAAATAATATCGACATGAAACTTACTTAGATTTTGTAAGCGAGAAAGGAAATAAAAAAAAATCAACAAATGTGGATGTGGGTTAGTGATCAAAATCCTCCAAAAAAGAGCAACAATGGAGAATAATTTGAAAATTCCAAAGTAAAAAATGGGCAAGAAGATTGTGTGGGTAAAATTTTTATTTAAATTATTTTCTCAATTGTTCTATTTTGTTGTCATATTTTATTATTTTTCGAACGAAGTGCAACAATTTGAATAAAATTTATATGAAATTTGTATTATATATTTCATCTTATGTTTTAAATTGATATCCAATCATCTGAATGAGTATATGTTGGCATGATATTTAGATGATTTCTTGTATCAATATCTATATGCATTGAAATAAAGTTGATATAAATTTGGTGTGAATTTTCTAACATTTGTGTAAATTTTGGAGTTTTAATGAAGTTGATGAAATGGTACACTGGTTAGTAGGACTTAATTTTTTTCAAATTATTTCTTTATGCATATTATTTTGGCATCAAGTTTATATAATGTTGACATGAAACTGCTAATATATGCAACTATATGTATATGTCTTGTCATGAAATTGTTGTAGCAAAATGAAGAAGCAAGAACAATGATGACACAATTAGTGAGAGCGAAGTAATTAGAATTGTTGCTAGCAAATTTGGTGGACCTCGCATAGCAAAAGAACACACTCCGGATACCAGAAATTACCCAACACCATGAGCACGGTGATCAAATTTGAGATAGTTGATTGCACCTTAGTTTTTTTTAGAATTACAAGTTTTTTTTTGTAATTTTTGGACGATATTTTTGTTTTGATGCAGTTTTAAGCATTTGATGATAATATTCACTGTTTTCCTCCAGTCAGATACCAACTATATATAAATACATGATTGCCTATTATAATTTTAGGATACTAGTTATATATTGAATGCATATCAATTGGATACATCGTTCTAAAGATAAATTACACATTGAGTATAATAATTTTCGAGATAACATTTATATACAAACTGCATATCAATTGGATTCATTATTTAGAGTTCATGATCTTACAATGTCTTATTAACTGAAGCAAAACGAATACCAATTTAGAGTTCGTGAACTAATTCTGTCTAATAATTGGTATCTAAACTGTACATTTTTTGGCATCCAAAAATTTATACATGCTTGATTTTTTTACTTCATATTCTAACACAAATTAAAAACTAAATGAAGTTGGTATCCAACCTGTATAAATATCTTGAAGAAATGATTATGTCAATGTAAAATAATGATCAATGTACTTTGTAACAACCTCTATTACATCTTGTTTTATATTTATCCAAGTTGGACACCTTATGAATACCAACTTAATACTATTTGTAAATTATATTGTCTTAACAAGCGTGGACTAAGCATTTTAAAGATGTATGAAGTTGATATACAATCTATATAAATAGTATAAGAAACGAATCTAGTAATTTAAAACAACGATAATTAAATTTGCACCAACATCAATTACATCTTGTTTTATTTTGATTTAGAGTAAGACACATATACCAAATTAATATTCATGCTAACTTACATTAAATAATATCAATCGATATTAGGTTGCATACCAAATAGATACCAAATGCATACCATAATTACCTTACATAATGTTCACTAATATGAACAATACCTTTTATATGAAGTTGCTTGAATTTTATTTTCAATATTATGTAATTGGTATGATTACTGAATGAATCTTGTGTAAAACATGAACAATGTATTAAACACGTAGTTGAAATGCATTTGATATCAATTATATATATATTTGATATGCATTGTCAATAAATATTATTGAAAATAATGAATACATTGTACCAATCAAAATAAAACATGATTCTAAAAAACAATAAAATATAAATATTACATTGTTTAAACAAATAAACTATCATTTGTTTGGAGCTTAAGATAACATTTTTTGTTAGCTCTGATCTAGCTTTTTGCAGCCTCTTTGTTGTGCTTATGAATCTATGTTTGAATTGTTATCCTCATAAATTCAAGACGTGAAATGATTAGCAACCTCCTTGCTAACCTGTTATCATTAGACAAAGGAATAATAAATATTTTGTATTTATATTCACTTTTCATTTCAAGATAATACAAATTTCATCCATAACTTTATTTTTGTCACACAAATGTATACACAATCATCATTACTTATTCATACCAATATCATTCCAAACAGTCTATCATAATTCATACCATAGAACAAATGTCATGAAAAATAATAATATATTGTACATTATACAAAGGAATAATAAATATTGTATTTATATTCAAATGTTATACCAAACTAGATACAAATTTCATCCACAACTTCATTCTTATCACTCAAATTTGTAGACACTAGTTATTACTTATTCATACCAATATCATTCCAAATAATCTACCAAAATTTATACTATAAAACTGTCATGCCTCGAGCTTACACCCTGGGCGGGACTGGCACCCGAAGACCATTGCTGGCCTCGAGCAGACCCTTGACCTAACTTACTTACTCAGCGGAAGACTTAAACACAATATTTTACTCAAGAAATAACTTAATAGTAATAATTAGCCAAATGACAACCCAAGTCTTAGTCGATTGCAAGTGAAAGGAAAGACTAAAGAAAACTAATAATATATGGCTATGAAGCCTCTAAAATAAAGAGGGATGTTCGGACATGACCCCCAGTCATCCTAACAACTAAAAGGGAGTTGTTCAGATGGTTAACACCTCTCGATGATACAGTTAAATTTATAGATGTAATTTAAGAACATGGAGATTGAGATAACCAAAATTAAGGAGTTAAATTTGAGCAGATTAAGATGACTCAAACAATTAATAAATTGGGCTATAACTTTAGTTCGAATTATTCTACCATAACTTTAAGTTTAATCAATTGAGTGAGTAAAAAAAAATCAAAGTTTATAAATCAACACAATATATAGACAAACATTTTAATTTAGTTTTACCTCATAACTATCACTTCAATTTTAAGAATGCACATTTAGATATCTGAACTCGTCGTAACAATGTCTTGTGGACACCCGACACTACAATTCTCATAAACATATATCGGAGGCGTTTAGATAACCGTTTTTGTAAGTTAGTATGTTTGATTGACACAAAGAAGACGAGTTGAGGTGTCTAGATATACATCTTCAAAGTTGGAGTGTATTTGTTTGAAACCAAGTTAAAATATCTATAATCTATATATTATATCTTAATAAATCAATGAATTATTAAATCACTCAAACTTAAACAAATTAGAGAAAATATATTTTCATGAGTTAATTTAACGACGTATCTCACGTATACCACACCTTTATTTTAGAAATGAAAATTAAGTTGTACTATAGTAAATTTTTAAAAAAAGGTTTATTATATTTGAATTAAGGACAACTTCCAAAATTTTGAATGGATTTTGTGGCCACTCTCCAAAAAGAGAAAATTATTTGTCAAATAGCCAAAAATGGTAAAAATCTTGCAAAATCAAAACAAAAATGTACCATGAAGATATACTTGGGTCCCTTAGATTCTTTTGGTTCCTTCATTATCTACAGCACCAACTTGGATTTTGGACTTTTTTAAAAAATAAAACGATCACATAATTTAACACAATACATAAAATATATGAAGATGAAAGTTTGTATTTCATTGATATTTATTATCAAAAAAAAAAAAAAATTCACACATTAACTGATCCTTAAATAAAGAATTGAGTTTGATAATATAAGTGTTTTATATAGAACAATTTAAAATTTTAAACGTGATGATTATGAAATAGAACACCCCTAATCGACTCAATTATAGATTCATGAGTTTCGCAAAATCTAGTGAAGTTTAGGTGTGAAATTATGTGTATTTAAAAATAATTATTATTTATAGATTTATACATAATTATTTCAGACTCTACGAAATCTAAATTTTGAATTTGTTAATGGCACGTTTTCCACATTTTATTGAGCTTATATTATCATTATCGTCACTCCAAAAACTTACTAATGAATTTTAAAATTTAATTAATTTGACAAACATTATCATGATGTAGTTAGACATATAGGGTGTGTTTGGTATGGAGGAAAATATTTTTCATGGACAATGTTTTCCTAGAAAATAAGTAGGTTTTGGACTTATTTTTTCATGTTTGGCTGGTGAGTAGAAAATATTTTCCGAAAATGATTTTTAGTGTTTGATTTATGAATAAAAAATATTTTTGAGAGACATCTTTTATATTTACTAGAGTAAAAAATAATTTATGAAATTGAAAATATAAAAAATTATTATTTTTTGGGGGTGGTGGGGGGTGGGGGTAGTGGGTGGGGGCGGGGGAGTGGGGAGGAGTGAAAAACTAAAAATTTGAAGTTGATAGTATTTTTTAGGGATAATACCCAATTACCCCCCAGCCTATACCCAAAATCCCTGCGACACACCTTATCTTTGATGAGGTCCTATTACCCCCTCCAATTTTTTTTAAGTAATTAATTACCACTTTCGTGCCTACGTGACAATAATCGTGATTTCACCCATGTAGGGCGCGTGAGTGCAGATTTTGGCTAACAATGACCAATAAAAGTTAGCCACGTGTCAAAGCAATTTGAAAAAAAATTCAAAAATAAATTTTATTGTTTCTCTCAAAAGCAGTTCTTCTTCCTCTTTTGAAAAAATAACCCCATTTTCATGGTTCTTCATTTTTGAAAAAGCTCCATCCATTATTAACTATCAAAATCCAACATCGAAAATCAAATTTCAGTTGGAAATCAAATTTCTAACCTTTGAAATAGATCCACACATGCAGCACTTTCCTTCTTTCTTTCCTTTTTACTTAATTCTTTTTGGTAAAATTAATTTGAAAAACATAAAACGCCAGCTTTTCAAACTTGGGAAGTGTAAAAGTTACTTTTTTGAAAGCTGAAAAAGTGGGTCCCGGCGCATGTTGAACAAACACATCGACCTTTCAGATTATTATTGCCACGTAGGCACGAAAGTGGTAACTAATTACTTAAAAAAAAAGATGGAGGGGGTAATAGGACCTCATCAAAGATAAGGTGTGTCGCAGAGATTTTGGGTATAGGCTAGGGGGGTATTTGGGTATTATTTCTATTTTTTATAAAATCAAAATTAATTTTTTTGGGGATTGAGGGTGGGTGGGGGTTGGTAGGGGGGCTGGCCGGGGGATTGGGGGTGGGGGAGGGTTAGGAGTTTAAAAATAAAAACTTGAAGTTGAAAATATTTTTTAATAGAAAAAATAATTTTTTTGGGGAGGGGGGGGGGGCTGGCCGGTGGGAGGTGGGGTCAGGGATCGAGTGAAAAAATAAAATTTTAAAATTGAAAATATTTTTTTAGAAGTGATGTTTTTCCAAAAAAAAAAAAATGTAATTTGAAATTGAATGAGAGTTTTGGAAAATGTTTTTTCTTAATTTTTGTAGGGAAGTCATTTTCCTTAATTTTGAGGAAAATGAATTGATTTGAAAAACATTTTTCCAAAATTTTATCCCAACCAAATATGGAAAAATTAGAAAACATTTTTCAGAAAATATTTTCCTTCATACCAAACACACTCATAGTGCAAAATAGTCAACATGTAATATAACTTTAATATTACTCCTAATATTTATTCTATTAGTATAGCTGTCTAATTCTTTTTTAAAAAAAAGGTGACCTAATTATGCATAAATTAGTAGTATAGAAATAGAAAAATCCTTGCTAATTATGCTATGTCTAGCTCTAATTAATTTAATTTATAGCCCTTTCTCCAATTTAGGCTATGTTAGGAACATCTATAATCACTTTTTGTCTTGCTAAGTACTGTACAAATCCCTGTTGACAGTAATAAAAAAGATGACAAAATCATTAATATTAAGACAAAAAAATTATATATTCAAGGATACACGATTGCAATTATAAGGCTAACTAATCAATAATCATCATGCTATATTACAAATTAAATTTAGCCAAAATAATTATGTCCACATCTCTTTTTAAGTCTTTTGTCTCCGTGTGCACGCATGCTTAGATTAAGATCATAATTCCTCCGTTCGAAATTGTTTATCATGTTATGCTTATTGAAAGTTAATTTAATTAATTTTTATAGGTAAATTAGATTATATTAATTCGATATTTTAAACAAAAAAATAGATATTCTAAAATTATATGAAAAGTACTGTAAATTACAATTTTTTACATATTAATATGATCAAAAAATACATTTTAAAATGTTAGTCAATTTTTTTATAGATTGACTCTAAAAATAAAAATCATGACAAATAATACCGCATGGAGGAAGTAATTATCTTGAATTACAGATTTTAGTTATTTGCTTTTATCAAGGTAATCTCATTATTAAGATTGACATTGATGTCAAGTAATTATTGAAGGGATTAGATAAAAGTTTTATACATTGACGGTGTATATATATAATAATAACATTAACATATTTAGAGTAGTTTCACAAGTATGGTCTGGAAATCAAAGGGTAGAATGTACGCAAATTTTACTCTATCTTTACAAAATAGAGAGTCGATGTTTTCAATAGACCCTCAACTTACAATAAAGCATATTCAGACAGTTTGGAAAAAGAGATACAAAATTAAGAACTCAATAACAACAACGAAATAATATGAAATGAAGAGCAGTATCATATATAGAGGAATAAAAAATATGAAAATAACTGAAGCACAAAAAACGCATGTGGTACCCGAAAAATAAGAAATTAAACAACGATAATAGTTACCACTAGTAACTAGAAGGGAGGTCCAAGTACGACAATCAAATCTATCCCACGAAAAAGTGAAAAAAACGTTCACATATCAACTAATCTTCTAACCTAATATGCAACTTTCTAACTCTCATATCTACATATAATCTCCATAATAAGTGTTATTTAGCAATAGGATAAAAAGACATAGTAACTAACATGCTATCAAGTGTTAAAAAATATTGATTATATTACTAATACTTGTGTAACATAATTAATATGTGCATAACCAATATCTACGTAATTTTAATAAGCTATCAAACGATCCCGAAAAATATACATAGTTCCTAATATAATTCTAATCATTAACCATCAAACGATCCCAAAAATGTATCTAACATGTGTCTGACTAATATCTGCACAATTCTAATCACATATCAAACAATCCCTAAAATGTATCTAATTTGTGCCTAACTAGTATTTGCATAATTCTAATCCACTATTAATAATCCCTCGAATGTATATATTAAATGATCCCTTGAATGTATATAGCCACAATTTTTCCTCCTAGCTAAAATCTTGGTTCCTACTCAATTACTCTATTCTTGTTTTCTTGAGGTGGGGTATAATTCTCTTACTAAGTTGTACAAATGTAATACTTTCTTGGGACAAAAAGAGGTTCTACGAAACATGTTGTAGTGTATTTGAAACTTAGGCAACCTAGAAGGCAAATTCACACTTAGTAGCCATATGAAATATAAAATAGGTGGGGCTAATCTAAGCCATAAAAAAGAGGAGACAATGTGATATTTGGGTCCAATAAAATTGACTCCACATCAAAAGTCATTGGGTGAGTGGATGTGCTCACCATGCTAAAATACAACTATAGTTTAATCTCAAACAAGTCGGGTCAATCACAATCACAATATATGATATAGATTTATTCGAATTAGATGTATTTGAATTGAACCTTATATACGTATTAAAAAGAAGAGTAATTTTGTATATAGCATTATATGTAGTTTTATTATTAAGTTATGGTATTAGAGTTTTAATTTCATTTTGTAGCATTTAATATCTTACTCTATAGCATTTTATTAGTTATTATATTATTAACTATAGTTTATTAAAAAGAATTGTTATTAAAAATTATGTAAATTAAGTGATAATGAATAATTATTTTTAATGATTAAGTATTAATGACAATATAAATTAAGTGGCTTTTGTCATTCTTAATTACTACATTTATTTAATGTTGCACACTTGAGAATTTGAAGAGTTTAACTTTTTATTGAGTTAAATTAAAGCTAGATAAATTATTAACATTACTTTTGTTTCTTTATTAATTGCTACATTTAATGCAGGTAAGCACGTTTTTAAATATGAATAGCTGCACTTTTAGGGAGTTTAATTAAAGTTAAATATATGATTAACACATTTTTAGGGATATTAAATATTTTCAAATTATCATCATTGCCTTAAATATGTCTAGTTAGTTAAAATATTGTTATTCTTTTGAATCAATTCCTTAAAAAACTCAACCAGATAATAACAAATATTTTTGGATTTTCAGAATACTTTCAGATTGTCATTTTCAAACATATTTGGATCACCGTTACAAGTAGTCTTTTTTCCAAAATTTCACGATTATTTTCAGATTGTTTTCAACGTATAAGTCATTTTTTCTAAAAATTCAAGAATATTTCATAGCTGCATATTTCACTTCCTTTTTTTAGTAACCTGATAAATTTTGGCTTACAATATATGTTTCTATTTAAATTATAATATATGTTTTTTATTAATTTTGTATTGAATATGTATTGTGTTTGTTTAATTTGAGTATTGTATAGGACAGTGAATAATATATTAACTGTGTATAAATTATATGAACTGATTATAAATTTGTGTAACGCTGAAGTCTGATATTTTTAATAGTGTATGAAGATTATACGAAACGTGTATCATTTGTGTATGAAAGTCCATTTATTTTTTTTTTCAAAATTACAGTATATGTTTCTAGTGAAATTAGAATATATGTTTTGTATTAATTTTGTACAGCGGGTATACCAAAACTTGAAAAATGGAAGGAGTTTGCTGACGTGAAATTCAAAAGGACAAAAATGACTTGCAGTAGATGCCGTCAAATTGGACACAATAGAAAAACATGTTCAAATTATCCTGTGCAAAAACAATGATTTCGTAATGTTACATTTGTTATTGTGTTGTTTTGAATGTTAAAAACACGTTTTGTTTTATTGAGTGCAGTTGTTATCATTGACATTTATAAAGTTTGATTTCGTAAAAAATTGTCATATATATATATATATCATTTGTTTCTGTTACATATGTCAAAGTTCAATATGACATTCATAATTCATACAATGTTTATACATTATAAATATACATTGAGCTATACTGTCATTCATAAAATGTTCATATAGTATTCATACAATGTTCATACAATATTCATACAATGTTCATATATGTACCATTTGTTTCTATTACATATATCCAAGTTCAATATGGGATTCATAATTCATACAATGTTTATACATTATATATATACATTGAACTTTACTGTCATTCATAAAATGTTCATATATATATACCATTTGTTTCTGTTACATATATCAAAGTTCGATATGACATTCATAATTTATACAATATTCATACATTTTTCATACAAAGTTCATATATTTTTTTATATTGCAATAGAAATTTATACAAAAATAATACACATTTAATAAAGTGAAAATATTCATTTAAGCATACTACCATTAAATACATCAGTTAATATATTATGATATATATACTTAAATATACATTATACAACATGCAGACATGAGTGTTACAAGATCTCTACTGCTGGATTTTTGTGACAAGTCAAAATCATCTCTTGGTTTCACACCAAGAAGAGAAGAAGAAGAAATTGATGAACTATGTGATTCTTCACTCACTTCATCTTTTTCTTCATTAACAACTGGTTCTCCAATCATGTCCGGCACAAATTTTTTACTTTCCTCCTCTTGTAACATTTTTCTCTGATTGCTTTCACCGTTGACACTACTTTTCTTTTAGAAGGACTAGACCTTACTAGTTCATCATTCGACTTCTTCTCTAATTCCATCGCAGCTGTATAGCCTGAGATTTGCGATTGAATTTGAGTTATACATAGATCAAAAAATGGTATTTCAACCATGAAGTTACTGGTACAGTTTGTACCTCTTGTGAATCTCCTTAGGGTATTTGGTTTATACATTGTATTCAACAACCCAAATCCTAAAAATTTATAGACAAATAAATATTAAAGAATTTGACGTAAAAAAATATAAAACTTGAAGAAACCTGCATTATCTATACAACCTAAATTTCTCCTAAAATCAAGCAACAACATATAAAAATTAAATAATTTGACAAAAGAATCAGAGAAAAAAAAAATAAAAACTTTAAGAAATAAACCTGTTTGATGATCTATACAACACGATTTTTCCGAAAATCATGCAATATTGCGAATGAGATGGTCAAAAAATAAAAAACCTAATTTTGTGAAAGATCGATATAGATGTAGTTGAATAAGGATTTTAAGCTTAATCTGATTTTGGGAAATAAGTTTAAAGCTTGAAAGGGTTTCAATCTTTAATTAATTAATAGAGAGAGTAACATGTGCTACCTTTAATTGATTAATAGAGAGGGATGAAAAAAGACGTGCAAAATTAATATGGTAGAAAGAGAAGCATGTATATAGGGGAGATATTGAGTATATTGGGGAAAGATAAAAGAGTATTGGTTGATATGGGAGTGGGTAGTTATTGGGTAACCATATAATATGAAATTAATTAAAATCAAATCCCTAATTTTTAGATTTTGTTTTTTAAAAGGTAACTATATGATATGAAGTTTAATTAATATTTAATAAATAATAATTTATTATTTATATTAAAAACATTAAAAATAATTGATTAATATTTAATAATTTATTATTTATATTAAAAACTTTAAAAGGTAATTGATTAATCAGTAATAATTTAAAAGGTTTTGTTGATAAAAGGTAAGTGAATAAATGAAACTGATTATTTAAACATAATAATTATTAGTTAAATAATTTTTTTATGAATATATTATTAGTTAATATGCTATAACTTGATAATAATATGCTATAAATAGTTTATTTTTAAATATTTTGTTAATTAATATATTATTAATTGATGTGTTATAAGATGATAATGATATGCTATAAGTAGTTTATTTTTAAAAAGTATAATTACAATTTGATATTTATCCTCTTAAATGTGTATGAGATGCTAATTTTTCTA
Source organism: Solanum chilense (assembly GCA_032847665.1). Lineage (NCBI taxonomy): Eukaryota > Viridiplantae > Streptophyta > Magnoliopsida > Solanales > Solanaceae > Solanum > Solanum chilense. Next base: position 7,057,707 of record CM064972.1, read on the forward strand.
AAAGAATTTACTAAATAAATATAAATTTTGAACCTTCGTAGTCAAAATATATCTAAACTGAAATTCATAGAATGTGAATTTTAAATTCATGTTAATCTTCATTGTTCATGTGTCTATATGATTGTGCTCAGATTGTCGGTGTAACGACCTGTTTAGTCGATTCGAGCAGTAGAGTTTAGTTTTGAAAATAACTGACTGGGTCGACGGATCCCACGACGGACCGTCAGGGGCACGACGGACCGTCGAGGGGGTTTCGTTCCAAAACACTTCAATTCTGAAATATTTGATATTGAGATCGACACTCTGAACTTCGCGACGGAACGGCAGGACGGACCGTCACAAACCTTTCCACAGAAATTAACTCTCTGAACCTTGTGACGGACCTGTAGGACGGACCGTCATAGTCATGACGGACCGTCACAGGGTGCGTAATTCCACCTGGGTCGGATTCCTGCTAAAATTTTTAAGGGGCGTTTTAGACTATTCATGATTATAATTATAAAGTTAGTGGGTTAGTGTTAATAATTTAATTACTTGGGGGTTAAAGGAGATAACCTTGAAATAAATAGTGGGTTACTCTTATCATCTTTTATACTTAATTATATGATAATTAGGGTAAAAGAAGGAGAGTTTGAATAAGGAAAAATAGAAAGAATAGAGAGAGGGGAATGAACGAGCGAGAGAGGGAGAAGCGAAGAGGAAAGAAAAGGCATTGAGAAGTAGCTTACTTGATCACGATTCTTCGGTGGAGGTAGGTTATGGTTTATGCTATCTCATAGTAAACTATAAATATCGATTGATATGTATTGGGTATAGTTGTAAAGTCTTCTATATGCTTAATTGTGTGGTTGCATGATGTGATTATATAATTGTGATAAATTAGCATGATGAGGCTGTTGAATCTTAAAACTTAAAACCTCTCTATTTATGATGATGCCTTGACATAAAGGAAGGCTTGATGAACTAAAGTAATGAATATTGAGGGGATCGGAGTGTCACGTTCCGACACCAGGATAGTATTGGGGATCGGAGTGTCACGTTCCGACACCAGGATAATATTGACGGGATCGGAGTGTCACGTTCCGACACCAGGATAATATTGAGGGGATCGGAGTGTCACGTTCCGACACCATGATAGTATTAGGGGATCGGAGTGTCACGTTCCGACACCAGAATAGTAGGAGATCGGAGTGTCACGTTCTGACACCAGGATAGTATTAGGGTATCGGAGTGTCACGTTCCGACACCAGGATAATATTGAGGGGATCGGAGTGTCACGTTCCGACACCAGGATAATAAAGAGAATGAATCTTGAATTCTGTTAATATACTCAAATTTAAAGAACCATTTCCCAAATGAGTATGGTGTGGAGGCTTGAGTCCTCATAGATGTGCTGGGTGTTGTGGCCAGTGGTTCTGGTACTTGTTGTTGTCACTTGTTGAGATGGTAGTCGATTTTATGTTATTATCTGATTATTGCTTTCTATTTTGAGTTTGACGATGATACCTACTCAGTACGTGTTCCTTGTACTGACCCCTACTTGTATTCTTTTTCTTTGTTATTTATGGAATGCAGCAAACGTGCCATCAACTTCGACTCGTCCGCAACTCTAGCCAGCTTTCAGCATATCAGATTTTAGGGTGAGCTATTGTTCCTAGCTCAGACTGGATTCTCTCATTCACGTCTGGATGTCTTGAAGTTCGGACATGGACTATTCCTTTTACTTAATATAGTTTCTTAGATACTCTTAGATTTAGTAATTTGAGGATAGATGTTCTTGTGGTGATGACTTCCAGATTTTGGGAATAATAAGTATTAAATATTAGAAGTTATTTATTGGTTATATTAATGAGTTTTAAGTCTTCCGCATTATATTTTGTTCGTTATGGTTGGAATATTGGTAAATGATTTGGGGTGTAGATTGGTTGGTTCGCTCACATAGGAGGATAAGTGTGGGTGCCACTCGCGGCTCGTTTTGGGTCGTGACAAACTTGGTATCAGAGCATTAGGTTCGGTGGTCTCATCACACAAGAACGAGTCTAGTAGAGTCTTAAGGAACGGTAGGGGGACGCCTTTGCTTTTCTTTTAGAGGCTATAGGACTTTAGGAAAATTCCATTCTTTCTTTCTTTCGTGCTATTACTTGGATCCAATTGGTATCTAGGTGATACAAATTGGTATCCGACATCCTCACTCTATTTCGCAGATGGTTAGAACTAGAGCAACAACTGTGGCAACACCAACACCGGCAAGACAGGATGCGTCTGAGCCAGCCACTGGGGCTGTAGCTCGAAGAGGAGCAGTGGCAAGAGGCCGTGGTAGAGGTCGCGGGAGGACGTCCTCTAGAGGTAGAGGACAAACACCTGGTCCATCTAGTACTAGGGAGGTGACTCCTCCACTGACTGATGAGGTAGTAAGAGAGGGTGAGGAAGGGGAAAATGAGCAAGTACAAGATGAGGAATTACCACCCCAACCTACCCCAGAGATGATTAACCAGGTTCTTGCCTATCTTAGCGGGTTATCTGATCAAGGCCAGACACCTCCAGTGTTTTCTGCACCAGCACCTCAGGTTCCGGGAGTACAACATGCAGCTGCTGTGGCTCCCCGCATGGATGCCTCATTGGAAATAGGCACGTTTCCTCGATTGACTACAGGGACTATAATGACTAGTGATCAACATGAACTTTTCACTAAATTCTTGATGTTGAAACCTCCAGTCTTCAAGGGTGATGAATCTGAGGATTCCTATGATTTTCTGGTTGATTGTCATGAGTTGCGACATAAGATGGGCATAGTAGAATGATTTGGCGTTGAGTTTGTGACCTATCAGTTTCAAGGAAATGCCAAAATGTGGTGGCGGTCATATGTTGAGTGTCAACTAGCACAGGCACCACCTATGACTTGGGCATCATTCTCTAGTTTATTTATGGAGAAGTATACACCCCGGACTTTGAGGGATAGGAGGAGAGATGAGTTCCTGAGCCTAGAGTAAGGCAGGATGTCGGTTACTGCTTATGAGGCTAAGTTTCGTGCACTATCCAGGTATGCCACCCAACTTTGCTTCAGTCCACAAGAGCGGATTCGCCGTTTTGTGAAGGGATTGAGGTCAGACTTGCAGATTCCAGCCTTACAGGTAGCTGCTGCAGCAAAATCCTTTCAAGAAGTGGTTGATTTTGTGATAGAGGTGGAGGGGGTGACGCCAGACGATTTCACCATGGCCTCGACATCTAAGAAGTTTCGTAAGGGAGGTGAGTTTAGTGGTTCTTACTGCAGGGGGCAGAGTTCGGGAGGTTACACAGCCCGGCCTATTCAGTCTTCACTGCAGGCTGTAGCTGGGGGTCCATCACAGACCAGTCAGCATTCCTCTGAGTTTGGAGGTTATCCCCAGACTTCGTCGTTCTCACAGAGACCTATGCTTGAACTCAGAGAGTGTTATGGATGTGGGGAGACTGGACATATTAAGAGATATTGTCCAAAACAGAGTTACAGACCCCCAATAGTCAGAGGTAGAGTTGGTCAGGGAAGAGGCCGCTATTCTGGAGGACGGGGTGGCCAAGGTAATGGATGTCACCAAATCAACTGGGGTGGCGGGCACACAGGAGCTACTGCAGCGCAACATGGTAGGGGCAACGGGCAGACAGGTGATAGGGCCCATTGTTATGTTTTCCCCTGGAGGACTGAAGCGGAGACATCTGATGCTGTTATCACAGGTAATCTTTTGGTTTGTGATTTCATGGCTTCTGTATTATTTGATCCTGGATCCACATTTTCATATGTATCTTCCTCATTTGCTATTGGTCTTGATTTGCATTCTGAATTGCTTGACATGCCCATTCGGGTCTCTACTCCTGTGGGTGAGTCTGTGATAGTTGAGAAGGTGTATAGGTCTTGTCTTGTGAATTTTGTGGGGAACAACACTCATGTGGACTTGATTATTCTAGAGATGGTTGATTTTGATATAATTCTGGGTATGACTTGGCTTTCTCCAAATTTTGCAATCTTAGATTGTAATGCTAAAACTGTGACATTGGCCAAGCCTGGGACAGATCCGCTAGTGTGGGAGGGTAACTATACTTCCACCCCAGTTCGTATCATCTCCTTTCTTCGTGCTAAGAGAATGGTTAGTAAGGGTTGTTTAGCTTTCTTGGCACATCTCAGGGATGATACTTCCCAAGTACCTTCGATTGAGTCTGTTTCGATAGTCCGTGAGTTTCTGGACGTGTTTCCTGCAGACCTTCCTGGTATGCCACCGGATAGGGATATTGATTTTTGTATTGATTTGGAGCCGGGTACTCGCCCCATTTCCATACCTCCTTATAGAATGGCTCCAGCAGAGTTAAGGGAGTTAAAGGCCCAACTTCAGGAGTTGTTAGGTAAAGGATTTATTAGACCAAGTGCTTCCCCTTGGGGTGCTCCTGTTTTATTTGTGAAGAAGAAGGATGAGAGTTTTCGGATGTGCATAGACTACAGGCAACTGAATAAGGTAACTGTTAAGAACAAGTATCCTCTTCCTCGCATTGATGATTTGTTCGATCAGTTACAAGGTGCTTGTACCTTCTCAAAAATCGATTTGAGGTCTGGTTATCATCAATTTAAAATACGGGCAGTAGATGTGCCAAAGACTGCTTTTTGAACCAGGTATGGGCATTACGAATTCTTGGTAATGTCTTTTGGACTAACGAATGCCCCTGCTGCGTTCATGAGCCTGATGAACGGGATTTTTAAGCCATATCTGGATCTCTTTGTCATTGTATTCATCGATGATATACTAATATACTCAAAGAGCAGGAAAGAACATGGGGAGCATTTGAGAATTGTATTGGAATTGTTGAGGGAGAAAAGGCTTTATTCCAAATTTTCCAAGTGTGAGTTTTGGCTAGATTCAGTGTCCTTCTTGGGGCACGTGGTTTCTAAGGATGGAGTGATGGTGGATCCTTCCAAGATTGAAGCAGTGAAGAGTTGGGTAAGACCTACCAATGTTACAGAGGTAAGGAGCTTTGTTGGTTTATCTAGCTACTACCGTTGATTTGTCAAGGGATTTTTTTCTGTTGCCTCCCAACTGACAAATTTGACTAAGCAGAATGTTCCCTTTGTATGGTCGGATGAATGTGATGAAAGCTTCAAGAATCTCAAGACCTTGTTGACTACCGCGCCAATTCTTACCTTGCCAGTGGAAGGCAAGAATTTCATTGTTTATTGTGATGCATCTTATTCTGGGTTGGGTGCAGTGCTAATGCAAGAGAGAAATGTGATTGATTATGCTTCAAGGCAATTAAAAGTGCATGAACGTAACTATCCGACCCATGATTTGGAGTTGGCTGCAGTGGTGTTTGCATTAATGCAATGGAGACATTATCTATATGGGGTTAAGTGTGAAGCCTATACAGATCATCATAGTTTATAGTATATCTTTACTCAGAAAGATTTGAATTTGAGACAGAGGAGATGGATGGAACTACTGAAGGACTATGATGTTACTATTTTGTATCACCCAGGAAAAGCTAATGTGGTGGCAGATGATTTAAGTAGAAAAAGAGGGAGCATGGGAAGTCTAGCCCACTTACAAGTTTCTAGACGCCCATTGGCTAGAGAAGTCCAAACTTTGGCTAACGGCTTTATGAGGCTGAAAATATTAGAGAAAGGAGGATTTTTGGCCTGTGTGGAGGCAAGATCTTCTTTTCTTGACAAGATTTAGGGAAAATAGTTTGATGATGAGAAGCTGAGCCGAATTCGGGATATGGTGTTGCGAGGAGTGGTTAAAAAGGCAATAATGGATGAGGAGGGCGTTTTGAGAATTAATGGAAGGGTATGTGTGCCCCATGTTGATGATTTGATCCACAGTATTCTTACAGAGGCTCATAGTTCAGGATATTCTATACATCCTGGTGCAACCAAGATGTATCGTGACCTAAGGCAACATTTCTGGTGGAGTAGGATGAAGCGTGACATTGCTGATTTTGTTGCCCAATGCCCGAATTGTCAACAAGTAAAGTATGAACACCAGAGGCCCAGAGGAACACTTCAGAGAATGCCCATTCCTGAATGGAAGTGGGAAAGAATTGCAATGGATTTCGTGGTTGGTCTTCCAAAGACATTGGGTAAGTTTGATTCTATCTGGGTAATTGTTGACAGATTAACTAAGTCTGTTCACTTCATTCCAGTTAAGGTGACTTACAATGCAGAGAAGTTAGCTAAACTCTACATCTCAGAAATTGTTCGATTGCATGGGGTTCCACTTTCCATCATATCAGATAGAGGTACACAATTTACTTCTAAGTTTTGGAGAACATTGCATGCTGAATTAGGTACTAGGTTGGACCTTAGTACTGCATTTCACCCTCAGACCGATAGTCAGTCTGAGTGAACGATTCAGGTTTTGGAGGATATGCTTCGTGCATGTGTGATAGAATTTGACAGTCATTGGGATAACTTCTTACCCTTAGCAGAGTTTTCATATAATAATAGCTATCACTCAAGTATTGATATGGCCCCATTTGAGGCACTGTATGGTAGGAGATGTAGGTCTCCCATTGGTTGGTTTGATGCATTTGAGGTAAGGCCATGGGGTACTGATCTTCTGAGGGAATCATTAGAGAAAGTGAAATTCATTCAAGAAAAGCTTTTAGCGGCGCAAAGTAGGAAGAAGGAATATCCAGATCGAAAGGTTAGAGACTTGGAGTTCATGGAGGGTGAAAAAGTCTTACTAAAGGTTTCACCCATGAAAGGGGTGATGCGGTTTGGTAAGCGAGGTAAGCTTAGTCCGAGGTATATTGGTCCATTTGAAGTGCTGAAGCGCGTAGGGGAGGTGGCTTATGAATTGGCATTACCTCCACGACTCTCAGGAGTGCACCCGGTATTTCATGTGTCTATGCTGAAAAGATACCATGGGGATGGAAACTACATTATCCGTTGGGATTCAGTTCTTCTTGATGAGAATTTGTCTTATGAGGAGGAGTCTGTTGCTATTTTAGATAGAAAAATCCGCAAGTTGAGATCAAGGGAGATTGCATCCATCAAAGTTCAATGGAAGAATCGGCCAGTTGAAGAGTCCACTTGGGAGAAGGAGGCTGATATGCAAGAAAAATATCCACATCTCTTTACAGACTCAGGTACTCTTTCTTGCCCTCGTTTTTCTTCCTGTGATCGTTCGAGGACGAACGATGGGTAAATTGGTATCTATTGTAACGACCTGTTTAGTTTATTCGAGCAGTAGAGTTTAGTTTTGAAAATAACTGACTGGGTCGACGGATCCCACAACGGACCGTCGAGGGGGTTTCGTTCCAAAACACTTCAATTCTGAAAATTTTATACTGAGATCGACTCTCTGAACTTCGCGACGGAACGGCAGGACGGACCGTCGTAGACACGACGGACCGTCACAAACCTTTCCACAGAAATTAACTCGCTGAACCTTGTGATGGACCTACAGGACGGACCGTCACAGTCATGACGGACCGTCACAGGGTGCGTAATTCCACCTGGGTCGGATTTCTGCTAAAGTTTTTAAGGGGCGTTTTGGACTATTCATGATTATAATTATAAAGTTAGTGGGTTAATGTTAATAATTTAATTACTTGGGGGTTAAAGGAGATAACCTTGAAATAAATAGTGGGTTACTTTTATCATCTTTTATACTTAATTATATGATAATTAGAGTAAAAGAAGGAGAGTTTGAATAAGGAAAAATAGAAAGAACAGAGAGAGAGGAACGAACGAGCGAGAGAGGGAGAAGCGAAGAGGAAAGCAAAGGCATTGAGAAGTAGCTTACTTGATCACGATTCTTCGGTGGAGGTAGGTTATGGTTTATGCTATCTCATAGTAAACTCTAAATAACGATTGATATGTATTGGGTATAGTTGTAAAGTCTTCTATATGCTTAATTGTGTGGTTGCATGATGTGATTATATAATTGTGATGAATTAGCATGATGAGGCTGTTGAATCTTAAACCTTAAAACCTCTATATTAATGATGATGCCTTGACATAAAGGAAGGCTTGATGAACTAAAGTAATGAGTATTGAGGGGATCGGAGTGTCACGTTCCGACACCAGGATAGTATTAGGGGATCGGAGTGTCACGTTCCGACACCAGGATAATATTGAGGGGATCGGAGTGTCACGTTCCGACACCAGGATAATATTGAGGGGATCGGAGTGTCACGTTCCGAAACCAGGATAGTATTAGGGGATCGGAGTGTCACGTTCCGACACCAGGATAATATTGAGGGGATCGGAGTGTCACGTTCCGACACCAGGATAGTAAAGAGAATGAATCTTGAATTATGTTAATATACTCAAATTTAAAGAACCATTTCCCAAATGAGTATGGTGTGGAGGCTTGAGTCCTCATAGATGTGCTGGGTGTTGTGGCCAGTGGTTATGGTACTTGTTGTTGTCACTTATTGAGTATGGTAGTCGATTTTATGTTATTATCTGATATATATTGCTTTCTATTTTGAGTTGGCCGATGATACCTACTCAGTACGTGTTCCTTGTACTGACCCCTACTTGTATTCTTTTTCTTTGTTATTTATGGAATGCAGCAAACGTGCCATCAACTTCGACTCGTCCGCAACTCTTGCCAGCCTTCAGCATATCAGATTTCAGGGTGAGCTATTGTTCCTAGCTCATACAGGATTCTCTCCTTCACGTCTGGATGTCTTGAAGTTCGGACATGGACTATTCCTTTTACTTAATATAGTTTTTTAGATACTGTTAGATTTAGTAATTTGAGGATAGATGTTCTTGTGGTGATGACTCCAGATTTTGGGAATAATAAGTATTAAATTTTAGAAGTTATTTATTGGTTATATTAATGAGTTTTAAGTCTTCCGCATTATATTTTGTTCGTTATGGTTGGAATATTAGTAAATGATTTGGGGTGTAGATTGGTTGGTTCGCTCACATAGGAGGATAAGTGTGGATGCCACTCGCGGCTCGTTTTGGATCGTGACAGTCGGTCTCAAATAAAATGAACTCAAAAGACAACTATTAAACAACTTTAACATAATCAATTTATACTGAATCCTCTTTTGATTAATTTTAAAAAGTATTATATATAACCAAGTTAGAATGATATATATGTCTTGGATATAATTTTGGCGAGTTATAGGGTTTCACCAAGAGGAATATTGATCTCATTTGACATGCTTCTGTGAAGCTTCTTTCACTACAGAACAAACTTGTTAATTAAAATACTAACACATCGACGAATTCAGAATTTAAAATTTATATAACTTAGAAGTTGAACATGTGAATTTCAAACTAGAAATCTAACGTTTGAACACTTCTCATCCAAACACTAAAAATAATAATATTTTAAATATTTTTAGTGAAACCTCTGATTATGTCACTAAACACCAAATTTTCCATTGGGTACCCTAACATTCCAAGACATGTGTTAAATGTTCTTTGCCTAAAAATTAAACTAGCAAGAATGAATGTCATAAAGAGGCTTTAATCAACTTTAAATAAGGTTTAATTTTGTAACCTTTTCAATATTATAAATTATTGAAAACACACACACACACACACACATATATATATATATATATATATATATATATATATATATGTATATATATATATGTATATATATATGTATATATATATATGTATATATATATGTATATATATATATGTATATATATATATATGTATATGTATATATGTATATATATATATATATGTATGTATATGTACATATACACACACACACACACACATATATATATATATATATATATATATATATATATATATATATATATATATATATATATATATATATATATATATATGTATATATGTATGTATATGTGTGTGTGTGTGTTTTCTATAATTTATAATATTGAAAAGGTTATAAAATTAAACCTTATTTAAAGTTGATTTAGTATAAATTTATGAGATAAGGATAGAATAAATCATTTTTACTTCATGTTATCAACATGACCTATAATAACAAGTACTAAATTTTCGCATTTAATCTACTATAATAACTCAATGCGTAAAATGAAATAATAATCTCCTATAAATAATTTAAATAAATAAATACATATAAGAGAAAAGATATAAAATAATCATTGAAGTTGTCTCGGATTTTTAAAAAGACACTTTAACTTTGTAAGTGTCCTTTTACCCTAGTAAACAATTATGAATCGGTATTATTATATCATTTTTCGATCAACCCCAAACTTTAAGAAGCAAGTGTGTTCACAAACCAATCAATACATGACACATGTTAATTTGATTAAAAATGTTTGTTTTTTTTCATTTTAAGTTTTTACTTTATCTTTTTTTCTTTATTTCTCTCTCTTTCTATCTTTGAATTTTAATTTTGATTTATTTTAAATTTCATTTCATCTTCCACCTCTCTCCATTTTCTTTTTTCTTTTTCTTCACCTCCCACCCCTATATCAAATTGAACCTCACTCCCAATTTTTTATTTTCTTTTTCATTTTCTTCTTCTTCTTCGGTAAAATTCTATTCATACTATTATTTAGACTTTACTAAACTATTAATAACAAAATTAATTATTTTCTAAAAATATTTAAAATTTTGAAGTATCATCAACTACTCATTTTCATACAAATCCAAAATTAGAAATCATAATTTTAAAAGAATAAATTAATTCCCCGAAAATTGAAAGAACTTAATTGAAATCGGATAAAACAAAAACTATATGTACTTCCTAATCATCTCATTAATTTATCTCATTTTCATATAACTTCAAAACTAGAAATGATAATTTTGAAAGAATCATAATTCCACGAAATTTGAATAAGTTTAATTGAAATTTGGTTAAAAAGCTCAATAATGCCTACTAATCATCTTGATATCTAATGTGCTTATCAAATTGTTCGAATGTAATAAATGTTTACATATAGTTTTAAATTAAAGAGAGTAAAATAATAGTAGTAAAAAGGGGAGATGAAATTGTGAGAAAAAGTGACATCAAAAGTGTGGAGCTTCAATGAAGATGAAAATGAATATTTGAAGAAGAAGGAAGAAAGAAAAAGAAAAAATAATAAGGAGAAAAAGTTAAAATAATAAGAAAAACAAGAAAATGTATTTATAGTAAAATACTTGCAAAAAATAAATTATATTCATTTTTTTTGTTTGTTCACGCTCTTTAAAGAGAGTGCATACACTCTCCATGCTGGTGGACAATAAATGATGTAATAATATCAGTTCAGAATTGTTTAGGGGGTAATAAGACACTTGCATAGTTTAAGTGTCTTTTTTAAAATTCGGGACAACTTCAGATGTCACTTTATGTCTTTTTCTCTATATATAAACTAAACATACTAAAAATGAATATAAATGCACATTAATATTTGTCAATAACCTTCCAAGTTCCAACTTAGTCATTTTGAGATGAAATAATGATTAAAAAATCAATTAAGCGAGCAATCCTATTCACTTTTGGAGAAATTCTAGATATTGGATCTTCCGTAGGACTTTTATTGGATAGACATTGGGGGATTTGAGGTTTTGAGGTTTCACTCACAGACCTATCCGTGCTATTTCGATCTTATTAAAATATTATCAAATTGAATGAGCCGATCGATTTATAGGTCAGTTCGAAAGTCGATCTTGGTGTTTTCCATAATCACTAATCAAAATTGATCTTATTAGTCGGATTAAAGTTGCTCTATTTTAAACATTAATTTCAACTAAATTATATTTAAACAAGAGTTAACTCTCCGAGGGATAATATGTCACGGTTTTACAAGACAATTCGTCTTCAAGTTTCAGCAAACTCCTCAGAGCAACAAATCGGAGTTTTGTTTTCTCTTTGAGTTTTTGCTGTAATGGCGGAGAAGCTTCAAGTAGTTGAGGTTCTATATTGTGGGTTACCTGCTGAGTATTGTGAATTTGGATTCGAATTTGAGAAATGCAAACCCTGGTTGATTCCAAAATGTGCCCGATCTCTACCCGGACCTTGTATTGTTTCGATGAACATAATGTTGGATAGATTGTTGTTACATAATGTCATACACCCTTTAATTTGAAGGATAAACTTACAAGAAAAGTAGAGTACGAGGCACAACTATTATAAAATAGGATTATTAGATATTTAAGTAAAGAAAAAAAATGAGAAAACAAGAATAAGGTTATCATGCTATTAAATTAAATTGGTTGTTAGATGAAATAAGACTTTTCGTTGTTACATAATGATGAAACAATAAAATTTAAGTAACAATCAGAATAATCAATATATTTGAACTAACAACATTGTTCAATACAATAGGTAACAACCATCCAAACAAGTGTTTGTGAATAACGGTTCATACAAGTGATATATCAAGAAGTAGACGACCTACAGATAGAAATATCCTCCCCTCATATTTTATGTGAATGTGTTTGGCTGGACATGGAGTTTAAGGAAAAAAATCGTATTAGGGCTTTATGTTTGGAGAAATGATCAAGAAGTATTCCCCATGATTCTGGTTTAGAGTATGTTCCTATCCATTGTGTACGGAAATAACTATCAAGAAACAAAGACTCTCTAGACTTGTTTTCCTAAACAAGCCATAACATTTCTGTAGCTATAAAATCACATCATTAAGGAAAGAACCCAGATTCTAGGATTACATTATTCTCAAAAAGAAAAATGCATTCTGGAATTCCTTTTGACCGATTAAAAGATGTTACACAAAATGGGACGAATGAAAGTAATTTTCTGTGAAAGATGCCTAATCTTTTTCATAACTTGGGACCTAATTGGTGTTCCGAAAAGAAACTAGAAATTAGAGGTTTTTCCTCAAGTGTTCAAAGTCATTTTGCATCGCATAATAATGCTATCCTGCTTTGCTCATTCCATATAACCCCATGAGTGCAAATAAGAGACATTGCACATCCTTAATCTTCTCTTCTCTCTTATAATTCCCTTCCTGGTCCTCTTGTACTAGGGAAATGTCCTCTCAATGCTCTAACGCACTAAATAGTGCCTCCATTTTGATTCTTGGTGTCGTCCATTTTGTCCCTAACCATCTCAAAACCTACCATCATTAATGCTTAGCTAGTTGACAATACAAAAAGAGGTGATTTGCATCCTCACTGAAGTTCTTTACACATATAGCACAAATAACATATGTGATCCTTCTCCTCCATAAATTTTGAACTATTAAATTTCTCCTATTAGTACCAATCAAGTGAAAACTGGCATTATAGGTATCTGAGTGGTTCAGGGAGCTTTAGTCATCCCCGGTTAAAGGCTTAATGTACAAGAACATTACTTGGAACAATCTGTTACCGCTCGCACCTCCACTTATATAAGTCTTGGTTCAATGATGTATTCTGATTATAAAGCATTTTAATCAGACTTTGAGATTTCGCACCTCCAAATCCCAAAGGTTTCTCGTTTATTTGTAGGTTCAAGGAACACCACAATCTTGTATCCCCCGTATATGTTGGATTGCATTCTTTTGATTCGTGCCTCTTTAGATGCTTGGTAATGTGAGCTTCAAAGTATTATCTCTAGACCATGTGTGCTTCCAATGGTTGATCTTGTACTTGTTCCCTACCTTGAATTTTGTATTGCCACTCTCATTCCTTGACATTGTTCCTCTAAAGTCGCACCTAAAAGGCACAATGATGCTTTTAGTCCTCCAACTCCCTTCTATAATTTTGTATTTAATCTCTATGACCTTTCCTCGTCCCTTCTATGATTTTGTATTTAATCTCTATGACCTTTCCTCGTAGTGCATGCTCCTCTACCCCCAATTCGCGCATCTACTTCTCCAGGCAGGGCTATGTTATAAACACACAAAAATTTCATCCAAGGCTCTCTCCATCTTTTTAAGTAACCAATAAATTCCATTGACTTCTTTGTCAACAATCTTATGTAACAACTGTCTGTTCAATCTAGAGACACATCCGGTAGTTGATGTGGTTGGACTAACTTCTGTACCCACACTTGTCCATTTTACCCAAACTAGTCCATCACTCTACAACTCTTGCTTATAGTCCTCAAACACAGGCGGAGATGTTGTGGAACCTTTTACCTATGTAACATTATACTCAGGCACCAAATAATGCATGCGTAGATGTCTCAACAAGTTCATTAATGAGTATTCATAAAATTTGATTACTATTTTATTGTTGTCCATCAATGTACCTCACTCTCCTCCTTTATATGGACCCAAGACTGGTGATGCTCTGCAAACATTGGCTAAGTAAAGGTGTCACATAAGAAGAAAATTGTGAGTGGATTTTACTCCTTCTGTTGCTACATGATATCCGCTTTAACCCCTTTCAATTTCTTTCTTGAACACTTCTCTTGGGCATTACATTACATTAATGACCAGGAGAAAGTAGCACTATTGTCTGAGTTCTCTATCAGATGGGATGAATCCTGCTGAACTCCCACAATGGAAGACGTGAAAATTGAAGAAACTTCACCATATTGCATAGCTCATATGTGCTAAAGAAGGAGAAATCACAATAAATTTAAGGCGAGATGGTCTGGTGAACCCTTATACGTGTATCATTTTGTATTCTAAACCCTTCTACTTATCTCTTTGTCATCTGGACCCTTAAACTCAATTAAGATGAGACTTTTAAGCCCCTCCAACCATGTGTGTAGCTCACTCTCCTTTATATAATTGACATGTCATATCCACGTCAGATATGTTAATGCCATATCATTATTATTTCATAACTACTTTTTAAAAATTATTACCAAAATTATTCAGTAAAATGTAAGATAATAACATTTTAATTTATTTTTGACATTTTCTAAAATGAAACTCCATACATCCCATTATCCCTATTTTCATTGTTTCACCACATAAATGCAGTCCTTAATTACGACATAAACGCCGATGATTACCTTTAAAAATCAAATAACATAGTTAGAAGAAACTTCACATGTGATTCAATCAGAATATACAGTTTCGCACATTTGAACTACCCTTCATTTGCTGTTCCATTCTCAGCCAACATCGAAAGTGCCAGTTCAAACACAATCAAATGCAGTCGGACACTGACTAATGTTGGACCGTCTGGAACATACAACGTTAGCCAGTGGAAATTATAGTGCCGGCGAAATCACATATACTTTCTCCTTCATTCATCTTCATCTCCACTACACATCATTACTATATTTCTTTCCTCCTCCAACCTCCACAAAAACAACAACTTAAACCACCGCACCATCAGATCTTACTGAAAAACCTCTTCATCGCCATGGCTGCACCCTCACCCACCTCGTTCTCCTCTCCAATAGTCAGCGTCGCCTCTCTCTCTCTCTCAAACTATACTGCGAAACAATGGTGTCTTGAACCACAAGTCATGCTTCTCTCTCTTAAGCCACTGTTATTCAGTGGTCTCCGGCGAGCGATGATCCGCTTTCTCCCTCCACGGTGAATCAGTCGCCAAGATCTACTAAATAGATGTTTGTAAATCGTGGAGAAGGATAAAAAAAAAGTTTGGTCATGAAAATGGTAAAAAATGAGGGATAATGGGGAAGAAGAAATGGGATGGATTCAACAAATCTCCAATTACTATTTATTTTTAACAATTTCTTGAGCAATTGAATAATAAAAGTAGACCAAAAAATGGGATGGATTCAACAAATCTCCCCCTCCAGTCCCATTTACTAGAAGAAGGTATCTTCATTTTCTTTAGAGAGAGCTCATACCCATAAGATTTTTGCATAAATCGAACTTGTCTTTCGATATCGTCTTGATCAACATATATGCAGAATTTTCACTTGTGTGGATCTTTTTGATGTGAAATGATTCACTCTCAACTTCCTCAAGAATCCAATGATATTTGACATCGATGTGTTTTGTTCTTGCATGGTACATGGAGTTCTTACTCAAGTCTATTGCACTCTGGCTGGCACAATAGATAATATACTCCATCTGATACACAACTTGAGTTGTAGATAGTGCAACACACTTTTGCAACTTCGACTGCCATGATATAGCTCCCCCTGAAAAAAGTAAACAAATATCCAGTAGTGGATTTTCCGTTATCAAGGTCACCTGCCATATCAGAATCTGTATAGACTTTCAAGATTGGATTTGATGTTCCAAAACATAAGCATTCATCTGAGCTTCCTCGAAGATACCTGAGTATCCACTTCACAGCTTGCATATGCTCTTTTCTAGGATTTTCGAGAAATCTGCTGACAACACCAACTGCATGAGCAATATCATGTCTAGTGCACACCATTGCATACATTAAACTTCGAACGACGGAGGAATATGGAACTTTGGCTATGTTATCTTTTTCCTCTCTAGCTGTAGGACACATTTTCTTGCTCAACTTTATATAACCAGCAAGAGATGTGCTAACGGGATTAGAATTCTTCATATTGAAGCGCTCAAGTACACGTCCAATGTACTTCTTCCGGGAAAAATAAATCTTCTTTTCATCTCTGAGTCGAGTGATTCTCAGGCCCAAAATTTGTTTGGCATGACCCAAGTCTTTCATAGAAAAAGACTTAAATAAATCTTTTTTCAGCTCAACAATCTTGGAAGTATTCTTGCCCACAATCAACATATCATCCAAATACAGCAAGAGGACGATAAAATCATTGTCATAAATTTTTTGTACAAATATGCAATGATCTGAAGAAGTATTCTTATAGCCTTTTTCCCCCATAACAGATTCAAACTTCTTGCACCACTGTCTAGGAGTTTGCTTTAGGCCATAAAGACTCTTTATGAGTTTGCACACAATTTTCTTTACCATCTACTTGAATCCCTCAGGTTGTTCCATATAAATCTCTTCTTCTAGGTCATCGTGAAGGAAAGCCATCTTCATATCCATCTGCTCAATCTCTAAGATAAACTAGCAGCCAAACCTTGAACTGTGCGAATCGAGGACATTTTCACAACCGGAGAAAATATTTCCTCAAAGTCAATACCTTTTATTTGACCATATCCTTTGACAAGCAATCTAGCTTTGTACCTGAGCTTCAAGTTGTGTTCTTCAACTTTAACTTTGAATACCTACTTGTTCTTCAAAGCTCTCATGCTCTTGGGCAATTTAACTAACTCATAAGTGTGGTTCTCATGCAGAGACTTCATCTCATCTTTCATGGCTTCAATCTATTTATCATTGTGCTCATCTTTCATGGCCTCTTTATAACATTCAGGTTCTGCCTTGTCAGTGAGTAACACATACTCATTTGGTGAATAACGGGAGGAAGGAAACCGCTATCTTGTGGACCTCCAAAGCGGAATATTTGATTCGTCCATAACTTCATGAGAAACAGGATCATCAATAACAATATCATTGTTATTATCAACATCAACATGTTGATTCGATACATGATTCGGGGAGCTTCCATGATTATCAAGCCCAACAACATCATGTACACTTGTGTGAGAAACTTCATCATGATGAATTATACCATCAAAACTTGAAGATTATAGTTTCTGCGCTTTGTCAATATCTGCAATTGTTTGATTCTCCATGAAAATAATATCACAACTTCTCACAAGTTTCTTTTCAATTGGATTATATAGCCTGTAACTGAATTCATGAAGGCCATATCCAATGAAGATGCACTGTTTCTCTTGACATCTAACTTTGACCTCTCATCTTTTGGCACATGTACAAAAGCTTTGCAACCAAATACTCTCAAATGGTCATAGGAAACATCCTTTCGGTACAAAATACTATTTGGTACATCACTTTGCAAAGCAACAGCAGGAGATAAATTAATAACATGTACAATGGTCAGTAAAGCCTCACCCAAAATTAGTTCAGCAACTTTGCTTCAGAAAGTAAACATCTAACTCTTTCCATCAAGGTCCTGTTTATCCTCTCAGCCTAACCATTAAGCTGAGGAGTCTGGGGAGGAGTCTTCTGGTGTCTAATACCTTGATGCATGTAGTATTCTTAAAATGGTCCACAATATTCATCACCATTATCAGCATGAATACAATTCAGTTTCTTTTTAGTTTCTCTTTCAACTGAAGCCTAAAACTGCTTTAAGACACATAACACTTGGTCTTTACTCTTCAAGACATAGACCCAAAGTTTTCTCGAACAATCATCAATGAAAGTGACAAAGTAGAGTGAACCATCCAATGTCTTTGTCTTCATTAGACCACATAAATCAGAGTGCACCAACTTAAGCAACTCTGTCTTTCTCGAAGGAGGGTAGGACTTAGAAGGAAACTCTATTTTGTTTACCAGCCAAGCAGTGCTCACACTTTTCTAATTTAGCACTTTTGAAACTTGACAAAAGTTTCTTCTTGTCTAGAACACTAAGTCCTTTCTCGCTGATGTGACTAAGTCTCTTGTGCCATAAAGTTGAAGAGTTATCGCTCTCAACCGTATTCACCATATCAAAACAAGCTGAGGTCGTAGTCCAGTATAGACTATGATGTTTGTCACCACGAGCCACAACCAAGGAACCCTTAATGAGCTTTCATTTTCCATCACCGTTGGTACTAATATATCCTTCATCATCTAAAACACCAACAGAAATTTGGTGCAGACGAACATCAGGAGCATGTTTCACATTGTTCAAAACTAGTTTAGTTCCAACACTAGTTTCCAAACAAATTGTACCACTACCGACTACCCTAGAAACAGTCTCATTACCCATACTCAAGGTTCCAAAATCACTAGGAACGGTAACAAGATCTTCGATGGTGACGGCTGCTAGGAAATTTTCATTGCTATCTTCTTTAGTTTTCTCTTTGTTTTTTTTCTCCCTGTTCAACTTCCTGCAGAACTTGTTTGTGTGCCCTTTCATGCCACAATGATAACACTCAATATCCTTAAGTCTACCTCTGTATTTGCTACTATTTTATTCTCTATTCTAAGAACCACGAGTTTTATTTCTCCTCTTGGGACCAGTTATCAGCACATTCGTCGAAGAAGAACCTAGAGATTTTCTTCTAATCTCTTCGTTCAAGACACTACTCTTGGCGAAATCCATAGAGATCACACCATCCGGAGCAGAATTTGAAAATGACTTTCTAAATGTTTCCCAAGATTCTGGTAGGGAATCAAGTAGAAGAAGCCTTGAATTTCTTCATCAAATTTTATGCCAATAGCAGATAATTGGTTCATGATCCCTTGAAAATTATTCAGATTGTCTGTCATCGGACAACCATCATGATACTTTAAACTCAACATCTGCTTTATTAAAAATATTTTATTGTTGACAATCTTCTGAGTATACAAACTTTCAAGATGCTCCCATAGGGTTCGAGCATATTTTTCCTCAGAAATATGGTTGAACACATTGTCGTCGACCCATTGCCTAACGAATCCACAAATCTGTCTGTGCAACAGATTCCACTTTTCATCGGTTTTATTATCAGCTTTACATTAGTAAATATTGGTTCGTAAAAATTCTTAACATAAGGAAGATCTTCCATTTTCCCTTCCAAATGACATAATTAACATCATTCAAAGTAATCATTCTACTTGTGTTGACTTCCATTTCCCCAAAAATATAGTTATCGCAAATCAAAGTAAATTTTTTCTGATGTGGAAGTTCAGACTGTGCTGCAACCACAGAGCATACTCAAATAAACCTTTGGCTCTGATACCAGTTTGTTGGGAAAACGCGGACAAGCACAAAAATATATATGGTAAAAGTAATGAAAACAAAATGAAAAAATAATTACACTAAGTATTTTACGTGGAAACCCTTCTAAATAAGGGAAAAATCATGGGCCAAGAAAACAACTGATATTACTATAGTAAGGAATTTTACACTGTGTAGTCACGAATACAATACTCAAAGTGACTACTATACACTCAAGAGGACAACACTCTTTTGATTTCCACCTTACTAGAATATCGCTCACACTCTATTTTTCTTCACAAACTATTTCTCTTGTATAGTCTATGGAATACCTCACTTTGCTCTCAAAATGATCTTTCTCTATAATTTGGTGTGTTCTACAAATGAGAAAGAATGCTCTATTTATAGAAGGATAAAATTATGTCTACGTCACTAATGACATAGATAAATATAGCAAAGTCAAAAATAGTTGCAAATCTTACCAATTTGCAACCACCAAATTTTCTATTTTCAACTCTAATTACTATTCACTTTTAACAGTTGCTTGTAGCAATTGAATATCAAAAGTTGACCAAAAAATGGGATAGATTAAATAGTTCGTTGAAAATGTAATTTGTTCACGGCCTTGACTCGTGAGAATGATCACCCTCCATTTGGAGGAACTCAAGAAAATAGCTTCTCCACTGAAAGTTGTAATATCAGTTACTAAAATTAACTAGCAGAAGTAACTAAATGTATTTACAAAGTTCCCTGGTAAAATTTGCTTTTGTAGGATAAGCAGGAGATTATTATTGAGAATTTCAGAAGAAACAGACGGAAGAGTATCACTACCACCAAGGGCCTTGAAAAGTTGTGCTTTCTAATTTTCTTTGATATGATATGAGTTAGATGAGTACCAAACCTGGATAATGCTTTAGGTCCCAACTGAAAAGGAGCAGATCGATGTTCAAGGGGACATATCCTACGACATTGTGGACTTCATGCCAGATGTATGTTGTTTTATCTTCTGATTATATGTACTAATTTGATCTATCTTTAGAGAACTCGTATATATGTATTAGTTAGTATTGGAAGATAACGGCTTAATTTGCTAATTAGGAATACAGATACAGCCATACCTGTTCAGTTGTTCAGAGTCTGCAATATTCTTCATAGAAGAAGGAAAAAAGGTTCCAGCTGCATAAACTAGGGAGGTCACATTCCTGTTTCCCAAACAAATGCTCGTTGAAATTTGAGGTGAGAATATGTATCGCCTCTATAGAGCAAATCATATCTATCTATATTTACCTGAACTCCTAATTTGTATGTTAAATTACTATAATATTCTTAACTTAAGTTCTGACTTTTTTGATAAGTAGTGACTTTTTTCAAATAGTGACTTTTTTAAATGAGTTGCGAATTTTCCAAATAGTTGTGACTTATTCAATATCCAAAGTGTTGTGACTTTTCGGAAAGATCATGATTTTTCATATAAGACACAAAAAGTATTTGTTCATACTACCCTTTGTTAACTATAAATAGGAAAACTTCCTCTCATTTCCTCTCATTTTCAACCACAATCTATTCTAATCTTCTTTTCTTCTTGCATTTTAATTTTTTTTGGTGTGATTTATTGTCGTTGGGTGTGTTCAAAGTTTAGTTGAGGTACAACTATTCTAATGAAATAAGTTGTTCTATCCTAAGAGGGTATATTACATAACATTCAGTCCTTGAGTAAACTAATAATTTTGATGAAATAATAATAATTTTTTTTTCTTAATATTCATTAGTATGTAATGTTTCAACATATGAAATTAACA
Source organism: Solanum chilense (assembly GCA_032847665.1). Taxonomy (NCBI): domain Eukaryota; kingdom Viridiplantae; phylum Streptophyta; class Magnoliopsida; order Solanales; family Solanaceae; genus Solanum; species Solanum chilense. The sequence continues at coordinate 7,079,014 of CM064972.1, forward strand.
TGATATAGTTTAAATTCATTTGTTTTTATTTACAATTTCTCTTCAGATGCAGATATATGCTTTTGAATATTTTTTTTTTCCAAATTTAGAGAATTGTCACGATTTTTTTTTTCAAAATGTTTAAGACAAAATAATGATTTTATTTATCAATGTTACTTATGTGATTTAGACTTTTAGGGGGTTTGCTTCAAAATAGTTATTACTATATTTCTCTTTTGTTTTACTTATTTACTATTTCTTAATATTTCAGTATTTTAGACAGAAGAAAAGCTCATATAACTTTTAATAACATCAATCGAAGTTTGTATTAGTTAAATTTTTATTATTTATTTAATAGATGATTTTATGAGATCATCTAACTTCAAAATATATTATTTTGAAATGTTTCGAGTTCTTTTTTTTTTTTTAAAAAAAAAACAATCTTACAATAAATGTGAAAATATGTGATATATATAATATAGTTATTCTCTTCACATGTTCATATGACATCTTAATAATTTAACGTATAATACACATGTAAAACACATTTGGTCAGATGACAAGAAAAATACAAAACAAATATTGTCTATAAGGTAATATTAGTGAGATAAAACTAATTACATGATTGAACCTTGTCAAATTGAAAAATATGTATGCATATATAATTGCGTTTAACTATAAATTTTTTTCATTGACCATCTTCGTGTAAATAAGAGATATATATGACGATCCACATTGAACAGTCACAAAGGAATCTGCAATATTACTTTATGCTAAATTTATTATTCAAATCTTTGCTTAAATAAGCAATACTATTTATTATAACATATATTTTTGGAATTGATAATAATGTGCATTGCACGTGTCAAAAAACTAGTATTACTATAAGTGGGAACAAAAAAAGTTAAAAGTTGAAATACGGTTTTACCCATACTATAAATTAAAATGTTACAAAAATATTTAATTATTTAATTTAAATATTATTTTAGTAAAAATATTAATGACTTTGCACTTTCTTAGATTAATTCCTAACTATATTAAATTGTATCGTTTTAATAAAATTGTTAATGACTTTTACACTTCTCAAATTAATTCATAACTAAAATATCTAATTTGATAATATTTATCATCTATAATTTATATATATATATATATATATATATATATATATATATATATATATATATATATATATCAAATATTAAATGTTTCAAAAAAAATTAAATGACCGTTTTTCATTCACTAGATTTACATTGTTCCTCTAATAACTTATGTTTTGAACTAAATTATTAAAATAATTATAAATCATTTTTAGGAATCAAAGATTATTTTGAAATTTACAAGAAATTTAATATGGTTCATGTATTAGCAAGAAGTCAAGTTATTCAAGAAAAATTGTTGATATTCTCATGCATTTATATCATGATTTGCACTTAATTATCTAACTCTTGACTCTACATAATCTCTTGAGATTAGACATAAAGTAACACCTGAAATTATCTCGAATTTTCAAAAGGACACCTAAACTATGCAAGCGTGTTATAACCCCCTAAATAATTCTAAACTGATATTATTACATCATTTATTGTCCACCTGGTATGCACTCTCTTAGAGAGCATATGCACTCTCTTAGAGAGCGTGAAGAAACAAAAAAAACGAATATAATTTTATTTTTGCAAGTATTTTTGCTCTAAAATACATTTTCTTGTTTTTCTTATTATTTTAACTTTTTCTCCTTATTATCTTTTTCTTTTTCTTTCTTCCTTCTTCTTCAAAAAATCATTTTCATTTTAATTGAAGTTGCTCACTTTAAATGTCACTTTTTATCACAATTTCATCTCCCCTTTTTACTACTATTAGTTTAACTATCTCTTTAATTTAAAACTATATCTAAACATTAGTAGGTATTATTTAGTTTTTTTAATCCAAATTTCAATGAAACTTTTTCAAATGTCGGAGAGTTATGATTCTTTCAAAATTATCATTTCTAATTTTGAAATTATATGAAAATGAGCTAAATTAATGAGATGATTAGGGAATATCATATAGTTTTTTCTTTATGCGATTTCAATTAAGTTCTTTCAATTTTTGGAAATTAATTTATTCTTTTAAAATTATGATTCTAATTTTGAATTTATATGAAAATGAGTAGTTGATGATACTTCAAAATTTTAAATAATTTAGAAAAATAATTAATTTTGTTATCAATAATTTAGTAAAGTATAAATAATATTATGAATAGAATTTGACCGGAGAAGAAAAAGAAAAAGAAAAGAAATGGGAGTGAGATTCAATTTGACATGAGGAGTGGAAGGTGAAGAGAAGAAAAAAAATATTAGCATGCCGAAACATAATAATCCGATCCTAGTTAGTGTACCGGAACGTGGCAGGTGATCCCAATCATACATCAGATCACACATTCAAGTCATGATTTCATGGTATCGATATTCATATACCTCATTCAACATCTATGACCAATATTGCAACATGTGTACGTATATAAGTATTATAATGAAGCAAAGCAAGTGTACATCACACAATCATAGAATCACAACCATTACCTACTTCGAAACAAGCTTGAAATCCTACACAACTTGATCCTTCCCTTTCCGGATTTGTTCAGCTTGTTCATGGTCTACAAACAAGCATTTAAATATTAGAATCAATAAAAAAACACTAAATTCCTAGAATACTAACAAACTATGAACTAGTTCATGAAAGTAAGAGGGCGGGATAAATTAAAATAATTCTCTAGTCGATTTCCTTGTTGACCCGGTAGACTCACCTACAGGTTAGTAACACAAGATATAGAAGAGTAAGGAAAGAAAAGTTAAAATGACACGAGAATTTATACTGGTTTGGAACACCGGTGTGGTGCCTACATCCAGTACCCTTGGGTTTCAAGGGTTTTCTTAAGAGCAGCTGGAACTTTTGGGATTACAAAAAATTAAAAGAAAGTTCGTTGTCTAATGTGCAAAGCAGATATTCTAATTGACACAACCTCTACGTGTATAAACTATACTCAAATCTTTTTTTGTCTTTTCTTTTTCAGTTGTATACTCTCAAGAATATCGTGCTTTTTATGAAAGATAATAGAAAATAATTGTATAAGTTCAAGTGAAGTGCGTGAACAAAAGTGTGGCAAGAGATATTTATATAGCTTTGCTCTTTTGTGGAACCTCAAGGGTATTTAAATCAAGGATCATTTGTGATATCCTTGATTCGATTCCAATTGATATGCTGAGCCAATCAGGAATGATCTTTCTTGACTTATGGCTGATCTTGAATCCTTCCTTGTGTATTGATGTTTTTTTCTTGATTTGTGCCTTATTGTGTTCCCTTAACCTTGTCCTTGATTTATGCTTAATATACTCATAGGTTGATTGTCTTGAATTCTTAATTATTTGCTGATTTTCCCCCCTGTATATATTCCTTGATATATGCAGTCTTATCTTGATTGATTAAGCAAGTATATTTCCTTTCCTTTCTTATGTGTTGTATATTTCTTTTTCTTTCTTATGTTTTGTGTGCTGGATCTTTCCTTGACCGTCTTTCCTTAGTCATTCGATATTTGATTGGTTCTCTTATTTCTTTTCTTGCGATGGTAAGTCAGTTAAATATTATTGAAACTGCTTCGATATCAAAGGAGCTAACAATCTTTCCCTTTTTGATAATGACAACTGACTTAATAAGAGACCATGAAAATTCCTTGGTATGTTGTGGTATGTTGAGGCTTCCCCTGTCTATATGTCTTTTCTTCTATGTTGTCCTTAGTTATGTTCTCTCCCCTTTGGCATAATAAAAAAGAAAGAGCAACAGACAAAACACAATTTAGAATATGCATAAAGCTGGTAGAGATCTTAGTTGGTTTGGGAGTATCAGCCTTTTCTTGTATAGAATCTTTCTTAATCCACTTTTCACCTACCTCCACATACCCCATACTAGAGAAGGTTCAAAACTCATAGCTTTTATTTATTTTCATGGGTTTGAACATGGAGAGGTCCATCAATCTGTCCACCAGAATTTGCGAGATGAGTAGCCGATATGGTAAGCTGGCAGATGGGTGTGATTCCTTAGCACTTTCCCATGTGTATTCATTAATCCAGGAAGCCTAATTTATTTGATATTTCTTAAGTAGATAATAAAGGACAAACACATCCCTGCTAAAGATGTTGCTCAGAGAACCTTTCCTGGGCAAGAGTGTAGTAGCAATGATATGCGCTAAGATGTGATGCTCAAAATAAAGAGAGAAGAGACAAAAATCAGACAAGTTTGCGCCGGATTCATCCACAACTGACCTAGCACCTTCAAGGGTCACTTCAAAATTATCCAGCCAAGAACCGTTCATGTACGAAATTACACCAAACACTTAGTGCCAAAGACATCTTGAAACAAAAAATCATTAACAATAATACGAGTACCCAACACAAGAGTTTCCAACACATCACTGTCACTTGACATGCGAAGATTTGCATAAAATAAACGACAACTTCTTCAAAAAGTTTGAATCCATACAAACTAATGAGCAAGGAGAGATTTTGACCTTAAGGAACAAGCTTACCAGACAATCAAAATAGCGCAACTGATTGATATTGATCACCCTTCAAGGAAAAATGGGTCGAGACTTAAACTTTTCATACTTGAGTTTTTGGTCCATGCCCCAAAAGCGATGCAAGTCCATGAGAGAGAGAGAGAGAGAGAGAGTTATAAAAGAGAGGGTTTTGTATTTCTTCAGATTCTTCTTTTTTGAGCAGGGGATTTTCTCTTTGAAGACGAAGAACGGTTAGCAATAGAATTATCAGACGAGTCTGAGGACAAGGGAAGAAAGTCTAGAGAGTTTGTAGAGAGACGGTTAAAATTTTTAGAGATGCTATTGAACGAGTTTTGGGCATAGTGAGAATGAGGAGAGGAGATGAGAAAGAGAAGTATAAGAAGGGAATAGAGAAGGAAGAGGAAGGGTTTAGATAGAGGAGAAAACTCAGCAGAGGAACAATGGAAGGAAAATATTTTACGGTAAGAGGAAAAGGTAGAAAATAATGATGGACACACTGAACAAGGAAAGAATAATTAGTCAAAGTTTAAAGATAAATGTACTAAAAATAACAATAAGAGACATTAATTAAAGGCAATAAATTACGACGAAAATACAGTAATACCCAGGAGGTTTTGAAGTACAAAGAACCTTTCTTCTAGAAGAGGTTCTGTGATAATATCAGCGAATTGATATTCTGAATCAACATATTCCAACGCAAAATCACCATTTTCAACATGATATCTAATAAAATGATGTTTAATATCAATATGCTTAGCACTGAAATGATGCACATTACATTTAGATAGACTAATAACACTAACATCATCGCAAAAAATAGGAACAACTTCAAAAGACAAATCATAATAAAATAATTGATGTATAATCCATAATAAATGTGTTCCACAACTATCCACTGCTAGATATTCAGAATCTGTGCTAGATAGAGGAATGAAAGTCTATTTTTTATTGTGCCAGGAAATTAGGATTGTCCCAAAATTTGACATGTTCCACTTGTGCTTTTTGGATCATTCTTGTCATCTACAAATCAGCATCTGCATAGCTAATTAGATCAAGAAGGGAAGAGTGAGGATACCATAGGACCAATTCAGTGGTGCCAATTAGATAACAAATGATATGTTTGACTGTAGTGAGATGCGTTTCTTTTGGAGCAGCTTGAAAGTGTTCACATTTGCTCACACTAAACATGATGTCTGCTCGACTTTCAGTAAGATATAGTAGAGATCCAATTATTCCTCAATACATTTTTTAATCCACTCCTTTTCCTGGTGCATTATTTTGAGGCATTTAGACGGATTAATGGGAGTCCTAAAAGCTTTTCCTCTTTATAGTCCAAACTTCTTTATTAGCACTTTGGTATACTTGATTTGACTAATGAAGGTTTCATTAGTTGACTGTTTGATTTTTAACCCAAGGAAGAATGTGAGTTCTCCCATTTAAGCTCATTTCAAATTTCACTTTCTTAAGGTTTGCAAAATTCTCACACAAAGAAGGATTAGAACTATCAAAGATAATATCATTAACATAAATTTGAACAATGATAATATATAAACCAGATCCTACAGTGAAAAGAGTTGTATAAATTTTCTCCCTTTGAAAATTATTTTGAAGTAAAAAGGTACTTAGTCTCTCATACCAAGCTTTTGGAGCCTGTTTGAGGCCATAAAATGCTTCGAAAAGCTTGTAAAAGAAATCAGGGTAAGAAGGATTTTCAAATTCGGGGGGTTGTTAGATAAAAACTTCTTCTTTTATATCCATTTAAAAATGTGCTTTTCACGTCCATTTGAAAAAGTTTAAAGCACTTAAAATAAGCATAGACAAGTAAAATGCGAATCAATTCAAGCCTTGCTACATGAGCAAAAGTTTCATCATACTAAATACCTTCCTGTTGAGAGTAACCTTGATCAACCAGTCTTGATTTTTTTCGAATAACTTTTCCATTTTCATCCATCTTATTTCAAAACACCCATTTGGTTTCGCTTATTGACCAATTTTTGGGGTCTCCCTACAAGAGTCCATACTTGATTTCTTTAAAATTGATCAAGTTCTTCTTTTATTGCTTGTACCCATAATTCATTTTCCGTGGCTTCATTTATTCGCTTGGGTTCCGTTTGAGATATTAGAGCAACTAATGTTTGCTTTCTCAGAGAGGATCTCGTTTGGATTCTGTCATCAGGTTTCTCGAGAATAAAATTTTGGGATAACTGGCATTAGTACTCCATTCTCTTGGAATGTTGGTTTTGTCAGCTGGAGTGGTCGACTCCACCTCTGCGATAGTTGACTTTTCAGCATTGGTTACATAATTTACAGCTTCTGTATTTTCAGCTGTTTTGAGAGAAGTTATTTCATCATCACTGACTTTGACTTCCCGCACTTTTAGGTTAGAATCATCAAATACATGTACTGATTCTTCATTACTTAAGGTTCTTTAATTAAAGACACAAAAATCTCTACTAAAAGGAGCATAACCTAAAAATATACCTTCATCACTTCTTGGATAAACTTACCAAGATAATTCTTACCGTTACTGTGGATGAAACACTTGCATCCAAATGGATGAAAGTAGCTTATATTTGATTTCTTACCTCTCTATAATTCATAGGGAGTCTTCTTTAGGATTTGTATGATTAGACATCTGTTAAAAATATGACAAGCATTGCGTACAACTTCTGCCAAAAGATGATTAGGTAAGCTTCAATCGAGAATCATTGTTCTTGTTATATCTTGTAGTGATCGGTTTTTTGTTTAAATACTCCATTTTGTTGAGGAGATCTGGGTGAAGAGAATTATTGAGTAAATCCATTTTAAGCGCAGAATATTTCAAAAGCTTTGTTCTCAAATTCTGCACCATGATCGCTATGGGTAGTTGTAATATAGTATCATGCCTCTCTTTGAACTCTTCTACAAAAAGCTTCAAAGTTAGCAAAATATTCATTTTTATGAGTTTGAAATATTACCCATGTAAACCTTGAAAAATCGTCAACAATTACGAAAGTGTATCTTTTACCTCCAATGCTGGCAGTTTGAGTTGGACCAAACTGGTCTATATGAAGATGTTGTAAGGGTTTAGAGGCACTTACAATATTTTTTCCTTTATTTGTTCTCAAATTCTCCTCGCTATGGATAGTTGTAATATAGTATCATGTATCTCTTTGAACTCTTCAACAAAAAGCTTAAAAGTTAGCAAAATAATCATTTTTGTGAGTTAGAAGTATTACCCATGTAAACCTTGAAAAATCGTCAACAATTACGAAAGCGTATCTTTTACCTCAAATGTTGGCAGTTTGAGTTGAACCAAATAGGTCTATATGAAGATGTTGTAAGAGTTTAGAGGTACTTACAATATTTTTTCCTTTAAAGGATGAACGTGTTTGCTTACCCATTTGGCATGCGTCGCCAATGTGATCTTTTTCAAACTTTAGTTTTGGCAGTCCAATAACTAGCTCGATTCTAGACAATTTTTCAAGAGCATGCATACTTACGTGTCCAAGCTTTCGATGCCATAAATACAGATCTCTTGCGACTACAGTAAGACAGGTGAGAAATGAAAAATCAATATTATTTAAAATATAAATTTTATTTACTTAGTCTCCGATAAAAATCAGTCTTTTTTGAGGATGTTTAATGATGCTGCTAGTTGTATTGAAAGTGAGTTGAAATCTATCATCAGACGGTTAACTAATGCTGAGAAGATTGTATTTAAGTAACTCAACTAAATATACTTTGCCTAAATCACATGATGAGCTGAGTATAATAGTTTCAACTCCAGTAACTTCTCCTTTGGAATTATCTTCAAATCTAATGCATCCTCCATCTATTCTTTTTATCGTTTTGAAAATTTCTTTCTTTCCACACAAGTTTCTAGAGAATCCACTATCAAGTACCCACATTCCGTTTTTAAGGTTTTCTTAGATTTCTCCTGCAAAATAATAAGATTAGTTTCTTTTAGGTACCCAATTTTTTTTAGGTCCTTAATGATTAGAAACTTTGGTCTCTAAATCCATTTCTCAGTAGAATATTTTCTACAATTAAAAGATTTATTACCAATGTAACCACAAGTGTAACAAGTTAATTTAAGCAGAAGAATTAATAGATTCAGAGTTGGAGGTGGATCTATTTGATCTGATTGAACTGTGATTTGGAGAATTTCTCCTATAAATCATTGATATGTTAGATCGAACCGAGCTATGTGAGGAGACTTTCTAATGTTGTTCAACTGCATATTCACTTCCTCTAGATCTTCTGTCAGTAAGTCGACTTCAATCTGACTTACTTCGAGAAGAATATGCCAGTACTTTTCTCTTGAGCAATTTTGTTGTATTCGTCAATGACATTGTGTAGTTCATTAGTAACCATATCTAAAGAATTTATTATGTTATTTTAGTTAAGACAGTTAACATATCTTACCTCACTTGTTTCACCTAGTGCAATGAAGCATGGATTTGTCATTTTATCATGATCATCGTCAAATGTTTCTCCTTGTTCCCATGATCTAAGACTTTTTGGATCATAATTTCTTCGATTGTTTCTTCTCCTCTATTTGGTACATTTTTTGTATGTTTCCTGGTTCTCCAAAGTAATAGCAACAATCGTAAATTTTTTGAAGTCATTTTCTGAAAATTTTGTTGAGGTCTCTATCTCCTTTGTATAAGCATTTATCTTACTCTATGATTGATAAGTGTCATTCCATCATCTTTATTTTCATTTTCTTCCTCTAAGTGTCAGATATCTCAGTAGTGAATGCCACTATTTTCTTTTTGTCATCCTTATTCTACCGATTTATATTATGTTGTTCATAGGCCATCAAGTCGCCTCGAAGTTCATCGTATGCCATTTTATGTAAATCTCCATCTTCAAGTATGACCACTTTAGTTCCAAAGCCTTGGGAAGACTCTTGAGAAGTTTACTGACTTGTAATGTATTAGAATACACCATTCCAAGAGTATTGAGTTCGCAAACAATTTTGTTGAATCTTGAAAACATAGATTCAATGTTTTCATCTCCTGCCATCTTGAAAAACTCATACTCTTTTACAACTGAACTGATTCGAGCCTCCTTCACTTTAGTGTTTCCTTCATATATCACTTCTAGTTTATCTTACATTTTCTTGGCAGTTTCGCATTAGATATCTTGTCGTATTCTGCTCCACTCACTGTCCAATATAGCAAATTTACAAATCTAGCATTAGTTTGAATTACCTCTTGTTGTTCTTTAGTGATGTCAAATGATTTGTGATCAAATGGTTTTTCAGTGTCATCCTTATCAGTTAGTATTGGAATAAGCTTTGGGCCTTTCTTGATTACTATCCATGCTTGATGATTAGTTGTGGAAACAAATATTCTAAATTTATTTTTCTAGTGAGAATAGTGTTGTCCGTTGAAGTAGGGAGATCTGTGTGAAGAGTGTCCATCTTGAAGCAAAACTCCAAGAATCTGATAGTGTGTCATCTTGGATCTGTGCTCACGTGTGGTTAAAAACTCAAAAAGTGAGTTTGCTTTGACACCAATTGAAAGTAAGAAGGATGGGTGAATTAAAAATAATTCTCCAATCGTCTTCCTTGCTAGTCCAATCGACACACCTGTAGGTTTGTAACACAAGATATAAAAGAGTAAAAAACGTAAGTAAAAGGACACGAGAATTTTATATTGGTTCTGAACACCGGTGTGTTAGCTACGTCTAGTCCCCTTGGGTTTCAAGGGTTTCCTTAAGAGCAGCTGGAACTTTTGGGATTACAGAAGATTAAAAGTAAGTTCCCCGTGTAATATGCAAATCAGATATTCTAATGGACACAACCTTTGCCAATATAATCTAAATTCAAATCTTTCTTTTTCTTTTCTATTTCAGTTGTATACTCTCAAGAATATAGTGCTTTTTATGAAAGATAATAGAAGACAATTGTATAAGTTCAAGTGAAGTGCGTGAATAAAAGTGTGAGCAAGAGAGATTTATATAGCTTTTCTCTTATGTGGAAACCTAAAGCTATTTGAATCAAGGATCATTTGTGCTATCCTTGATTTGATTGTGATTGATTTGTTGAGCCAATCAGGAATGATCTATTTCTTGACTTATGACTGATCTTGAATCCATCCTTGTGTATTGATCTTTTTCATGATTTGTGGCTGATTGTGTTCCCTTGATCTTGTCCTTGATTTATGCGTAATGTACTCATTGTTGTTTTTCTTGAATTATTCACTGTTTGCTGATCTTGTTTCCCTGTATATATCCCTTGATATATGTAGACTTGTCTTGATTGATTAAGAAAGTATATTTCCTTTTTTTATGTGTTGTATATTTATTTTCCTTTCTTATATGTTGCGTGCCGGATCTTTCCTTGGTCGTCTTTCCTTAGTCGTTTGGTGTTTGACTGGTTTTCCATTTTCTTTTCTTGCGATGATAAGTCAATTAAATATTATAAAAACTATTTCGATATCAAAGGAGTTAACAGTTCAAACTCATGACCCCAACTAATTAATTTAGGGTTAATTCCACCATAGGATTCTTCAAGAAATCATTCTCCATCAATATTCATCCTTTCTAAAGCATTCTACGAATATAAAAACGAATTCAGGTAGTGAAAAACATACTTCTAGCTTTAAGAATGGTAAAAAATGGATGGGGTAGTCTCTTAGCTCAAAAAGTCAAAAAGTACAAAATAAGGTTGTCTAAGGGTTTTATATACGATTTATAAATCTCCCATCCCGTTATAGTGGGACCCAACGGTGTTGGTGCAGCGATACAATGTGAACCAGTGAGCTACGCCTAAGAAAATCCCGAAATCCTTTAATTTAATCTCTGCCTCGCCCGCTACAGCAGCACCCATCCCGCTGTAGCGGTTTCACTGCAGCGCAAGAATCCAGCTCCAGTGGCACTAAGCGAGGTAGTGAGCTTACAATAGATTTTCAACTTCTCCGTTTCACAACATACTCTTAGCCCACTATGCTCAGAAGGTGTCTTTAACTCCACAGTCAATTTCCGATGATGTACTTATCCAAGTTAGATGTCGTAAAGTCGTACAAATTCCTTAACGAGTTCTCTATCTATTCATGTAATCAAATCTAAATTTACTCCTCCCGATTTCAACCAGATCTTGCTATAACTTGATGACTCCAATTTCCTCCAAATATTGATAAATTTGGGGAAATCCTAATACTACGAAAAAAATTTCAGCCTCGATTTTGTCCATTGGCATTTCTATAATGATGAAGCCCGATCGTTATAAATATTAATGTAAAATAATATGAAATTACGAGTATAGATATTGGAGAGGGTGCTTACTAATAATTATACTAATAGAATATCAATTTTATAGTTAAAATTATATTATCTCAGGGTATGAATTATACTGAAAAAATAGTTATGCATACATTATACATCAAGTAAAATAAATAGAACTTATAATTATGTGGTAAGTTGAGTTAACTAAATGAATTAAATTAGCACTATTTGTATACATAGTATTTTGTTCAAAGAATATTTATGAATTTAGTACAATTTTATATTTACATTGTTGATTATACATACAAGAAACTATTTTGAAGTCATTTATTTAGAAGTTGTATACATTCATGCATATTGTAACTACATTATGTAAACATCGACCTGTATTCATTTTTATAATCATCAATTTCATATTACCGAACAAATTTGTGTCTATTTGTTTAAATCGAGATTGATATACATTGATGAAGTGTATTTAAATGGGTAGAAGTGAAGTTGTTGGTGGAGACTAAAAAGTCGAGATAATTATATCGATTTTTTACAAAAAAAAATTATGTGAATCTTTATCACCTCTAGTATTTATACCAAAAAATCAAAATCTAGAATCAAAACTATTATCCAGAAGAGTTGAAAATCTCAATTTCACAAATCACAAAATTTTATAATGATCTAAGCAAGAAAACACGGAAGAGTATATATGAAAGAGAATTTTTTTAGAAAACAATGGAAAAATATACAATTATATCTTGCATAATTAAATATTAAGGAGCAGGAAAGAAAATTAAGAAGAAAAAAAAGAAATTAGTGAGACTGTTATAAATAATTTATATTATAGTGAATGTCTAATTATGTGGAGTCCTTGTAGGATATGGTTACGAATCCTACTTGGCGACCAAGGAAGGTTTTCCTATAAATAAAGGGTTTTCTTTCATTGTAAATAAGATTTGTGAAAGATCTATGAATCCTGAATATACTTCAAGAGAAATAAGAAGTCTTTTCTCTTCTCCTTACTTTCTTCTTCTTCTAAATTTATATAGTTTCATAACACGTTATTAGCACGATTGTTCTATTCTTAAAGAATTATGGAGAAGACGGGAAAAGTGCAAAAGAGATCTTGCATAAGTTATGCAATAAGGTTCTTATATCTTCAAGGTATGATTTATCTTTATGTTATAATTATTTATGTAACAGATCTGGAGGCACCATCTAAAGTAAGTATTTAAAGAGACTTGTCGACTTTCTATATGTTTAATTTTAACCAATTGGGAAGAGAATTCCTTAATTTATTTTAATAATTAAATAAACACAATTTAGTGTAAGGTATGTTTTCAACCTTTATATGAGGTATGTGATCTATTAAGCTATATTTATTAACTACTAATGTTGATTATAAGAATTCAATAATCTCAAATTTTGTGATTAAGTTTAGATCATTCAGATTGAGCAGGTTTCTGCTCTTAAGAATCGTGTTAATATTGCAAGTGGGACACCAAACAGGTATGTGTAGTATTTTCCTTGATTAACATTTATTGTTACTTTTGATAAACTACAAATTAATTGACAAAATAAAAATGTGGGATAATCTCATATAAATTCAAAAAAAAAAAAAAAAGAGACGGTGGCAGTGAAAATATTTTTTATGTGAGCATATGTACATGTTCAATTTTAATTTGCAAATTATTATTATTATTATTATTATTATTATTATTATTATTATTATTATTATTATTATTATTATTATTATATATGAGCAATTAATTCAAAAAGATTGTTGGAATTGATGTGGCATAATATCATTAGAGACTCGGTGAGAAATTGAGAATAAGATGATGAATCAATTTTCATCGCATCAAAAGCATAAGACGATGGATTCATGTTTAATTGCACCAAGAGGGTAAAACATCATGCCAGAGATGTTGGGTTCAAGTCCCTCGTTGAATTATGGCATAAGACGTTGGGTTTGAGTCTCATTGCACCATATTGATTATATAATGATGAGTAAGGCAAATAATGAGTTTTTGATAGTCATGAAATATATCTCGTTCAAGCAGATCCATTCCCTGAAGTGAATGTAGCAGTGCATAAATGTCTAAAAGAAGACAAATGATTAAATGATGCACGTGAATATGGAATGAGGTACTAAGTAATCAAAATTTGATGTACTTAGATGATTGTGTTCTATTCATGAAGAATGAGAACTTTTGATAAATGTTAAAAATATAGATTCTTTCTCTAAAGGGAATGAGGTGTAAGCCACCATGCTAGGCATGAGAAAGATTGCGACCTTTGGTTAACGATGTGGTATCATCAAGAATGTCTCTAAGAAGACATGTATTATAGAAACGTTTCATGCTTTATTTTCAGGCTTGTATTGGACCAAAATTAGTTCAATTGAGTCACATTCTATGATAAATAAGAAGTTTTCTAATTTCAATACTTTCTTAATTTGGCATGATTGTCTGAGGCATCATTAGTATATAATGTTTAGACGAATTATGAAAAATTAAAATGGACATCCGTTGAAGAACCTAAAACTTCTTTTAAATCGTGAGTTTTCGTGTAATGATTATTAGCAAGGCAAGCTAATTGTGAGACCATCATAAACAAAAGTTGAGGTTGAATTCTCTGCGTTCTAGGAACGTATACACGTATTTGTGGACCTAGTCATCCACCTAGTGGAATGTTTAGACATTTAATGGTCCTAATAAATGTTTCTTCTATGTGGTCTGATGTGTGCCTATTATTATCTGCAACTTGATGTTTGCAAAAATGTTGGTACAAATAATATATTACATGCACAAGTATCTTCAGATTAGTTCATTCAATGATGGAATCACGACTCACCTAAAGGGTGAAGTAATTGAGAAGAAATAAATCTGAAAATTACTCTTGGATTAATAAAATTGAAATTTGCTCATATAATCGTAAATCAAAAATTTACTAAAGCAAAAGGCACATGACGTAGTAAACTTGGAGTTTACGAGTACTAATAATTTTATTAGTTGGCATGAATAATTTGGTCATCCCAAAGTTGTGCATACTGAGTAATGGACATACATTGAAAAATTAGAAGATTCTTCAAGAATTCTTTACATTGTTTGTTCTCGTGATAAAGTTGATTGGATCAACTAAAGTTGGAACTAAATCCCTAAATTCTGAAAAGTATAAAAAGTGAATATGGACCCGTTCACCTATCATGTGATATGATAAAAAGATGCAGCTATAAGATAATTACATGTGTTTTTGTTGTCAACATGTAGTTTGACATTCACAAAATTATTTGTGCAAAAATAATTGAGTTAAGAACACAATTTCGGAATATGTAATCAAGACAATTTATCTTGATAATATTGATAAATACTCAAGATGATGTCACACTAAATGTCTCAAATAGTAAAATCATTGCTTATGAAAATAAAGTTTCATATGTTGATATGATATATGATATTACATACAAACATAATTGTATGAATCAAACCAATAAGTTATGATCAATTTTTCTGTTAATTGGTTTATGGTCAGGGACCAAATAGTTTTCATCTGACAATTTTGATGTGCAATATATGATTAATGAATATACAATGATGCACAAAGATAGATTCTTCAATAGATTGAGATATATGTTAGTTTGTCTAATATAAGGGGGAGACTAGAAGCAACACAAGAGCTGTATATACATCTACTGAATGTCCCTTAAGGATAAAGTCTATGACATGCATGAAGCATGATAGACTAATCAATTTTAAATAAATAATCCTTGAAAAAGGGGGAGGATCAAAGAATCAAAATGATCATAATAATGAGACAATGTGCTCTTGGAGAGCCTACGACATAACACTTTATGAAACCTCATGAGAGGAGTAGCTACCTAAAAATAATAAAGTGATGAGATCTTAATAAGTTTTGTCATATTGTGAATCGATACAAAATGGTATATCGTTGACGATATCTTTGATACAATAGCGCGCCATAATGTAAAAGATTATGAAGATATGAATTCTACATCTATTAAAGCATGAATGTGTAGAAATAATTATCAAGTGAAAAGTGGAATGATGAATCTTGGTAAGCGTAAAACTTATGTGACTTGCAATCTAAGCACTAGAAGATGTCATACATCTAAAATTGAATGTTGTTACTTGAAAAAATTGATATGAAAATATCCAATGGGTTCAAAATCTAAAGCATATACAAGTTTCTGGAAAACTTATTTATCATCCTGATAAGGATTAAATAGATTCAAAATGCATAGATCATATACAAGTATTATTATGCAATTTGATGATTAGAATTGAAACTCTTGGCAATAGATTACTTGTTTAAAGAAGCTGAAGTAAGAAACTTGCAGAAATCTTTGACCCTGAAGGGAAGATTTATAAAAGCAGATAGAAGAAAGCATATTTCGTCAGTTTTTTCTACACTCATAAGCTCCCAAGAATGGTGATATCAACATGCGAGAGGTCATTTCAAGTAATATTACTGTTGATTTATTCACCAAGTCTCTGTCAACTATAACTTTCAAGAAGATGGTGCATAAGCTTGGAAAACGATGATTTTAGTCTCTGAATTGATGTTCTCATAAGGGGGAGTTAATACGCGAAGCACTCGTTTTCCCTCACAAGGTTTTGTCCCACTGTGTTTTCTTGTAAGATATTTAAGGAGGCATCCATAATGCGTATTATTAGATATGTGTAATCTTGTTCCTTCACTAGATTTTTTTTCCATTGAGTTTTATCTAGTAAGGTTTTAACGATTCACATAATCTAAAGACATTAACGGGGAGTGTTATAAACAATTTGTATCATAGTGAATGTCTAATTATGTGGAGTCCTTGTAGGATATGGTCACGAATCCTACTTGGGGACCAAGTAAGGTTTTCCTATAAATAAAAGATTTTCCTTCATTGTAAATAAGATTTGTGAAAGATCTATGAATCCTGAATATACTTCAAAAGAAATAAGAAGTCTTTTCACTTCTCCCTACTTTCTTCTTCTTCTAAATTTATATAGTTTCATAACAGATATACTTTAAAAGAAAAAAAAAAAAGAGACAAGAAAAAAAAAGAACGCTACTTACTGTTAACAAAAAATAAGGAAAGATTAAAAAAAAGGAACAATAAAGCAATAAAATAAGAAACGGGTGAGAGGAAAGTCAATTTTTTTTTTAAATTTTCAAAAAAACATGGCGTTTTGATGTCAAGTATAAATTAAAGAATATTTTTTGCCAATAAATGAAACGTAGGTTATTTATTGTCAATCTAGGCTATAAGTTGTCTGTGCCATTTTTCCCTATTAGATTCCTTGTTTACGTGTTTCTTTTTTGTTTTTTTTTTTTCATTTGTATATTATCACCTTTAAAAATGGATTCGATAGAATGATTACTTTTTCCCTTTATTATTTAAAAGTTGAAATATATAAGGCTTAAGTTGTTGACAACCCCTTAAAGTTGTCCTCATAATTCATTTAGACATCTTAACTAGGAGTTGTACCTATTGAACACCTAAATTGTTCAAAACATGTATCTATTAAACACAAAACGTTGATATGACAAAACATGTGTTTTGCACTTCCTTGAAGCGCCTGAAAAGGTTAAAAATAGCATTTTTAAAAATTATTTTTATTACTTTTTTTCTTCTTTTATTGACACTTGGCACTATAATTAACTTAAAAACATTTTTTTTTCTTTTATTTACACTTATTTGAAAAAAGAAGAGCACCCCACCCTCACTACTCATCTTTTTCAAAATTTAGTTTGCAAATTTTTTCTCCATTTAGCTCCACCATTGTTTATCTTCCAAATCTGAAGATGAATGAAGATCAACTATGAAGAAATCATACGATTCAGATTTGAAAGAAAGACTTCTTTTTAGTATGATTTATTGCAAATCTCATAAAAATAATGAAACAAATATGAAGAAGAAAGAAGATAAATGATTTCTAGTATAAAAAGTTAGCCGATATTTTTATCACATATTTGGAACAAGTAGTTTTACTCAAATTCAAATATGCCCATTAAATTTATCAAAAATGATATTTCAAAATGTGAAACAATTAATTTTGAGCTATCAATTTTTTTTGTAAATGAATAACCACCGGTAATATTTTCTTTCTTCTTCACTCTTAGTATGAAAATTTTTTCTTTTAAAAATTAGATAATCTTCAAGTTATTTGATAAGAAATTAGATTTTGTGATTTTAGAAAGAATGTGTTTTGAGAAGAAGATGAAGATGAAAGGGGTTGAGATGGGGGAGGGGGTAGGATTAGAATAGGTTGACATTTTTATTTTTATTTTTTTAAAAAATTAGATATAAAATGTTTTTGAAATAGTTTTAAATAAAATTTTATTCATTTATAATTTTGCGGGCCCAGTGCCACATGTCATTTTTTTAATTAGCTATTTTTTCATGTCAGCGCAAGTGTATCACACACTCTTTATATTTTTTGCTGATTATCAAAAAATGCCTAATAGAAATAATTTTGAATAGGTGACACGGTTAAATGGGTGCTAGTCTTAGTTAGATGTCTAAGTGAATTATGTGGACAAGTTTAAGGGGTTGCCGATGACTTAAGCCAGCATATAAAATAAGATTAATAGTAGGTTCGATTAACATATCATCTTTGGATTTTACTGAGGTGATTGTATCCCAACAATTATCATTGCCATCATTTCTCCTTCATTGTTCAATTTTTCCACTAATGATGATGGAAAATAACTAAGTGAAGATCTGTCGAGGGTTGTTATTCTGTCATCTTTTTAAGAATATCTTGATCCTCATCCTGTAAGGTAAAAATTTCTAACTACCAACCAAAGTTTAAAATATATAAAGATTTACATCCAAATAATGAATCCACTATGTCATAATTCCTTCTTACTACTTTAAGAATCGTGCATTTAAAGTCTACTCGAAAATTAACTGTGTGGTATACGTTTGAAGTTTTTAGTATATTAAATCATATATTATATCATCATCAACCACAGACTAACATAGAAAGTATGACAAACAAAATAAATCACGGACTACCATATGATGATTACCTGAAACAACATCTTTAATGAATAGTTATGATTTGGCTTTTCGAGCTTGATTATTTGGTAGGTTTACAAGCAATTCAAGTAATGAACATTGACATGCTGTAACAAGAATTATGAGATATTATAGGGAAACAAAAAATTGTGGTTTGTTCAATAAAAAAATAACCTGATGTACTTGAAGGCTTTTATGGATGACAATGGGGCGGGGCGAGATAGGTATGAGTTTGTGTGAGGCAGGGCGGGTTTAGCCTTATGTGGGGTGGGGCGGCGCATGTTGAAATAGTTTTTTAAGAAATTAAGCAGGGTGGGTGAAAATTATTTCTCTCACTTTTCTAATTTGATCGTTCCGCTCTATCTACTTTCGTCTCTTTAACTGTTGTTTGTTCTCGTCTTTCACTCTTTCTCTTAGTTTTTTAAAAAATGTGCAATGTTGTAATTAAATTTTCTAATGGTATTTTAATACATGATATTAAATTGAATTATATATTTGTAAACAAATTTGAATTTAATTATGAAACAAAGCCACCTAAAGGTGTAGAAAGTAGAAACTATTGGCCTGTTTTAATATAACAAATGTGAAATAATCAAATTAGATCTTCATTATTTAAAATGTTAGATTTGTCTACTGATTTAGAAAATCAATAAAGAAAATAAAAATAAATAAATATAAAATAAGTAGAGCGGGGTGGGGAGGGTCTTTGCGGGAAAGGCGCTGTCAGTTAAGAATTGAAAAACATATTAAGCAGGGTGGGGTAGGTTGAAATTGTGCGGGTTAAGCTTCTACCTGTCCCGCCCCACATCCGACCCAACCCGCCCGTTTGCCGTCCTTAAGACTTTTGTGATGCAGATCGGAATACTTTATCAGTTAGAGATCAAAAAAGCAAGTTATAATTTCTAACTCTACCATGGAGGCTCAACTAATTATTTTAGCTTCAATTAGTAATAAAATGAATTGGTTAAGAGATTTATTGTTTCAAATACCTTACTTTGAAAAACCAATTCCTTCTATTTTAATTCATTCTGATAGAACATCTACGATTGGTAGAGTTCAATATCATTATTACAATGGTAAATTCAGATCTATTAGGAGGAAACACAATAATGTAAGATCGTATTTGACAAATGATACCATTAATGTTGCAAATCCTTTGATAATCTTGTAGATTCTCTTACTAAGGTCTTAACAAGAGAAAAGGTCTGGAGAACATCGAGGGGGATGGATTGAAGCCTATAAATACTTGAGTCATATATTAGGAAACCTAATATGAGGACTAGAGATCCTATAACGTGGTTCAAAGGGAAAAACTAATCATATGATTACTTGTTGGAAAAAATGTCCCATATTTTTATTCCTCCCCTATGATGTAAGTGCATTGTTTCCTGTAATTTGTGATGATTGAAATGATAAAAATCTTAATAAATATCTATAGCCCGTATGAGTGGATTGTTAATTTTACTAGAGCACTCTCGAAAGATTTCACCTATGTGATGTGTGGAAGTAGGTCGATTTCTATGAGAATGTGACTTATTCTCAAAAGCACTCATGAAATTGGGATACCACATGACCATAACATGCTGACTTTTAAGATTATTTCAACACCTTGATTATTATGTGTGAGCAATGTATTTTATTTCCTTAAATAGTCATAATTCAAGTCTAAGACTACTACGATTTTGGAGTTAAAGTTACTATTTCACTAAGTGAATGTTCAATGCAGAACACACCTTCATGATGCATAATAATCTTCGTTCACTTGATAGAATCTCTTAATTAATATGAAAATGAGTGGAGATTATTGGTTCAACATTTTAATATTATATCATATTTTACCTAGGAATGACCACATTAACAATTTCTATTATTCTATTGGTTGGAGTATCTACTAGATCATTGCTTGCCATGGATTAACATTTGTGACTTAGTGGATAGTTAATAAGAAAAGACACTATTGTATTAGCTTTTGTGATGAACGTTGAAAAGTTGGCCTTTGTGCAAATGCACGTTAGAGGCATTTGTTACCCCTCTCATTATTCCATTCTTAATTCCTTTATTATCTTTGTAATCTGTGTAATTTCTAAGGTTGTTATTTTCAATATTTACGACATTATTATCTTCCTAATAATTTCTAGGAAGACTTCTACTATAAATAATGATGATATTCATTTGGTTTGGGAGACATAACATAACAAGAAAAATATAGAGTGAAAGAGTTAGTAAAAAAAAAGTTCTTATTAGTTGAAGGGAGATGTTCTTTTTGTGGCGTTTTAGACTTAACTCTTGTCCAGAGTTGTTGAGTTATATATTGTGATAGACTGTTGTATCCTGGAGGGGACAAGTCAAGAAGGACTATTGCTGGACTAGTAAAAACATCTGCTGCAGTGGACTTGAATCTCCTTAAAGAGAGCGAGATATCTGTGTCTCAACCTGAAGAGATTTATTTCTTCATACTTATTTTCAATTTTAATCTTGTATTTTTTTTTATAGTGTAATTTTTCACTATCACTAATCGTGGGATTTATTAGCCTCACAAAGGTTAGACAACCCCAGACTCTTAGATATTGAAACTTGGCTTGTAATCTTTCCACTATTCAAGCGGTGTCATTTTTCACTTTTATTGAGGCACACAATTCAACATATAAAAAGAAGTTAAAGAACTTTACCTCGAAATTTAAAGGTGCATGTGACTCAATAAACATGACATTAGTCAATTCAACCAAAGTTCTATTTTTTCTTTCCGTTACATCATTTGAGGAAGGAAAATAAAGAGGAGTAGTTTCATGAATCATGAATTATTCCCAATAAATCTAACAAAAAAATTAAACTCATTTGACTCATATTCACGACCTGTATCACTTCTAATTGTTTTCTTCCAAATTGATTTTCAACCTCATGGATATATGTTTTGAAATTTTCAAAAGCATCACTTTATTTTCATCAAGTAAACATATGTATACTTAGAAAAATAATCAATGAAAGTGATAAAATATCTATTACCTCTACGAGTTAAAATTCCTCCAAGGTAACAAATACAGTATGAACTAATTTTAACAAATCAGTTTTTCTTTCAACTTGAAAATGAAACATTTTAGTGATTTTTGGCTTTACTGGAGCCTCACACTTTCTAGAATTTCTTTTAAGATTGGAATTAATACTAAACTACTCATGATTTCAACATGACGTTCGTTACTATGACACAAACGAGCATGTCAAAAATTAATAGAAGAAAACATATAAACAGAAGTAGAAACTTTATTCATTTTAATATTCAGTGTATACATTCCATAACAAGCATACCCCTTTACCACGAAAATATCATTCTTCACAATTACATATTGATCAGATTCAGGAATCTGCTTAAATCTTGCTTATTAAGAAGAAAACTAGACATCAATTCTTTTCTCATGGAAGTTACATCTTTTAAAGTTAATACCCTTCGAGAAGTAAAAAATAATTCGACATCTCCCATTTCAAGCACTTGAGTAGTGTAAGAATCACCAAACATGATGGTTTTAGACTCCTCAAAATGAGTAAATTTTTTAAACCAGACTTTGTCATAACGTACATGACGGTTTGCAGCAGAATCAACCCACCATCCATCAACATTCTCTACCATACGTATGTCAGTAATTAACCGCCATTATATGGTAACGTTTGCCTAAGGGTTAGGACCACATTTTTAGAATATGCAAAATCGAGCAATATGCTCACTCTTGCCACAAACATAGCATAATCCTTTGTCTTGAACTTGTAAATTATGTGCTTGGTTATTTTCACCATATTTTTTCTTGAATGTTTTTTATTCTTACGCTTCAAAAAAGTATTCCTGTGGGATTCAGGAGTAGCATTATTTGACGCAATTAAATTTATCTTCGTTGTAATGTTATTCTCTTATGTTTATAAAAGTGCATCTTGTCCCCTTGTCTCTTCTTACATACGTATTTTCATTATCAAGGTTTCAAGTGAGGTTTTCTTTTGTTTGTGGTCCATAGTTTTTTGAAATTCTTTTCAAGAAGATGGAAGTTTATCTACTATGCCACAAACAATGAGGTTATTTCCAATTTTTACCTCCTAGGACCTAAGCTCACCAACAATCGTTATAAAGTGTTGAGCTTGGTCTACCACTGATTAATTGTCCACCATTTGAAAATGAAAAAATCTACTAGCCGAATATTTTTTCGCTCCAGCCTCTTTGGTATCATATTCTCTGCAATGCTTTCCAAATTTTCTTTGCACTAGAGTAAGTTCTATCATAATAAAAAATTATCATATAAACAATTAAGAATAATACCAACACTTATAGGAATCACCATCATACTTATCCACTTTCTCTAGATGAGAAATAGTCTCATCGTCACTCGTAGAGATGATGTCTACTTTATTCGGATACCTCTCTTTCTTTAAGGAGATTCAAGTCCACTACAACAAACATTTTTTCACCGATCCAATAGAGTCCTCCTTAACTTGTCCCCTCCAAGATACAACAACCTAATCACGAAAGTGTAACTCAAAAAAATCTAGACAAGAGTTGAGTCCAAAGCTCCACAAAAAGAACACTTCCGTTCAACTAATAAGAAACTCTATTTTTTAACTAACTTTTTCCTCTCTATATTTTTCTTTTGTATTAAAACAAATGAAGACCACCACTTATTATACTAAAAAATCTTCCTAGCAATGAATAGGACGATAATGATTTACTAAGTAGTGAAGATAAATGGTCTTAGGAGTTACATAGGTTACAAGAGAAATTAAATGAAAGGTGACAAATAAGTCTTGGTATGGTTTTTGGTGACAGATTGACCAAGAGTTGGTCAAATCCTCTTTAAAATGTAATTAAGTAAATTTGGGACCAAATTAACATCTTAAAAACTTTTTAATCTTTTATAAAATACAAAAAAACACTTCATTTTTTCAACTTTAATAATTCTAACCAATCTATTTTTTTAAAAAAAAAAATGAAAATATGATTTTCTCTTCTTCTTCTCCCAATGTTCTCTCTTCTCTTCTTCTTCCTCTTTAGAAAATCTGAAAATCCGAGTATCAAAACAAATATTCTCCCCCCATTATCTTATCTTTCTTCTCATCTCCGTTCGTGACTATCTCCTCTTTATGAGCTGAAAATTGTATTCGATTTAAAATGGGTAAGTCATTTTTTTGAGAGATTTTACAATTTTGGAACAATACTCTGCTTTTTTCTTGGGTTAATGAAGAATAAATTGTTCTATAGATGTGAAAAATGAATAATAATGTAATGGTACCTATTATTTATTATTTTAGAAAGAAAATTAATAAATCCAAAAAGTCATAGCTTTGAGAAAATGTATATTTAAGGTTAACATTAAGTGAAAATTCATTTTTTGTTGTTTTTGTTGTTCTTTTTGTGACCATTCTGTTCATATGATTTAAGAAATATAGTTTTGTTCACTTGTCTAACAAATATGAAGTGTAGGAGATTGAAAAAATCTATTTCTCAATCACTATCTATAATTAGTGAAAGAAAAAAACAATGACTACTGCTCTGTATCACACTCAAACCCAAAAGACAAGGAGAACAAGAAGTAGAAGGAGAAGGACCTAAAGATGAAGAAGGAGAAATTGAAAAAGAAAGCGAAAGAGAAATAGAAAAAATTCGAACTCGTCAATTGTGATGTGTAGCAACAATATCCACCATTAATTAGATTGATGGTTATGTATACCATTGTGATTACCTTTTTTGTTGATAAGTTGTATAAAACAATTGGTGAAGTGTTTATTTTTGCTGATAATATTAATGATTTTTTTTAAGCAAATGTCAATATGATGGGAAAGAAGAAATGTGGTGTATGTGACAACATATATAACCTATGTTGTGAAAAAAACCCACAGAATTATCATATGTGCCCCAACAGAAAGGATATATGTGACAACATATATAACCTATGTTGTAAGAAAACACCACAGAATTATCTACATGTGCCCCAACAAAAAGTACATATGTGACAACATATGTCACAGAACGAAGATATGTGGCAACATATGTCACATAAAGAAGATATGTGGCAACATATGTCACAGGAAAGAGATATGTGGTAACATATATTACAGAAAGGAGATATGTGCCAACATTTCATTGTTACCAATGTGGTGTCTATGGAAACATATATAACCTTTTTGTAAAAAAATCTATAGAATTATATGCATGTACCCCAACAAAAAGGATATATGTGGCAACAAATGTCACATTATGAACTGTCAAAAAAAATTCAAAAAGTAAAATAAAAATGTCTAAAACAATCGCCCTTCATTTTACCTCTCTCCTCTCCTCTATAAAAGGTTGTTTCATTTCATATTTCAAATTTAATTTATTTTTACTAATTTTCTTTTTCTTTCTCTCTTTCCTTTCTCTCATTATTTCTTTACAGTTCAAATTGTTGCTATGTTTTTTACAATGTCAGTGATAATATGTTGCGATTTTGTTCTCCAACAAAGTGTCGTTGCCCTCATCATTTCTAGTTTATCGTTGATATCTTCTAAGATAAAATTTAATAGTTATTGACATTAAATCGGGACTTTTGAAGTGGTTTTTATCACTTAATTGTTTGTAGGATGTTGGGTTGTTATTCCTTTTGAAATATTATCTGGTTAAAAATAATACATTTTAGGATGTACATGTTGTCACATATGACATGTCTGTTGCAATTTTTCCAACAGAACGTGTATGTTGTTACATATGTCACTTCAAGGTTGACTTAAACGATAAATTGAACGATTTAGGAATGAAAAAATGTCAAATTGGATCAAATTTTAATACTTTGGATCATAATTAAACAATAAAAGTATGTTATAATACTTGGAACAACAATTTGCATGGGTGTTATATAACCATAATATGAAGTTACTTGATCATTGTACGATGAATTAGTGATATGATTGTCTTTGTGAAAATAATTGATAAAATTGATGAAAGTTATCGTATTAGACCATATTTTTATGCTTAGACATGTTGTATGACTATATATTAGTGTTACATGTTGAATTAGGTGACAATTTAATTAAATTAACCCCAAAAGATCATTTTATGATATACATATGTTGTCACATATAACATGTCTGTTGCTATTTTTGGCACATATGCTATTTCAAGAATGGGTTAGTCGATAAATTGAACGATTTAGGAATGAAAAATATCAAATCGGATCAAATTTTAGTACTTTGCACCATAGCTAAGCAATAAAAATATGTTATGACACTTGGAACAACGATTTACAAGGGTGTTATATAATTATCATATGAAGTTACTTACTCATTGTATGATGAACGAGTGATATGATAATCTTTGTAAAATAATTGATATAATTGAGGAAGGTTGTTATATTAGACTATAATTTCGTACTTAGACATGTTGTAAGACTATATATTAATATTACATGTTGAATTAAGTGACAATTTAATTGAATTAACCCTTATGATATAAATATGTTGTCACATGTGACATTTCTGTTGCAATTTTTCCAACAGAATGTGCATAAGTTGTTACATATGTCATTTCAATGATGGATTAATTAATAAATTGAGCAATTTAGAATGGACAAATGTCGAATTGAACCAAATTTTATTATTTTGAACCATCATTATGCAATAAAAATATATTATAACACTTAAAACAATGATTTATAAGGGTTTATATAACTACCATATGTACTTACTTGATCATTGTATGATGAACTAGTGGTATGATAGTCTTTGTAAAAATAATAGATAGAATTGATGAAGGTTGTTGTATTAGACCATAATTTTGTACTTAGACATGTTGTAGGACTATATATTAGTGTTACAGGTTGAATTAGGTGACAATTAAATTGAATTAACCTCCAAAAGATCATTTTATGATATACACATGTTGACAAATATGACATTTTTGTTGCAACTTTCCCAACAGAACGTACATATGCTGCCACATATGTCACTGCAAGGATGACTTAATCGATAAATTAAGCAATTTTGGAATGGAAAAGTGTCAAATTGGATAAAATTTTAGTACTTTGAACCATAATTAAGCAATAAAAATATGATATAACACTTGAAACAATGATTTTACAAGGGTATTATAACTATCATGTCAGTTGCAACAAGTAAGTCATTTGTTGCCACTTGTCTAGCTTATATATTTCAACTTGTGTAAGTTAAATGTTGCAACATATGTCTATTCTATTGCTATTGAAATAATCAATTTGTTGCTACATATGACTATAAATTTTTTGATTAGTCAATTGTTGCAACATATAACAATTTGTTGGAAACGCGAATGCAAATTATTGAAAAAATTCCAGATGTCCAGATGATGATAAATGATTTCAAATAACTATTAATTTTACATATCAAAACAATGGTGTGTGACCCTAATCATTTATGAAGTGATTTCAATTGATAGCAAATGAAATCTGATCCATTGATTAAATTAGTTAAATATGATTCAAGTTAAAAAAAAAAAAACTCAAGGACTAGCAGCCAAGACCAATACTGTACGAAAAGAAGAAGAAAAAGATAAATAGAACAGGAAGAAAGACAAGCAAGCAAAGAAGAAGAAGAAGAGAGCTGAAATTAGGTTATTTATTTCCCCTTTTGGTACAATTTGCTGGTGGCTTTCCCCAATTTTAATTCCCACCAAAATTAGTTAAATTAGGTTTTAGTCAATTTACCTTTTTACCCTTCATTTAATTCAATAAACCAAAATGTCAACTTATAAACTTGAGGACAACTCCACAATCCTTAATCATTAATCACATAATTGTCACCTACACCCAATACTTAAGACTTATGTCACCACCCATTTATTTTGAAACCTTACTGTCACTTTTTTTTAAAAAAGTCCCAGATTATAAAATATAATGAAAGAATAATGATGAAATTTAAGTCATTACACGTTCCGCCAAAAACCACTAAGTGGTCAATAAAAATCCCAACGTTCACCACATTGAATCACTAATAAGACGGAAAAGGGCCTAAAATACCCTCGAAGTATTGAAAATGGTACACAATTACCCTCCATCCACCTATTGGCCCCAAAATACCCTTCACATCCACCTTTGGGTCCAAATTTACCCCTTCATTAACGGACCAAAATTAAAAATACGGAAAAGGGCCTAAAATACCCTCGAAGTATTGAAAATGGTACACAATTACCCTCCATCCACCTATTGGCCCCCAAATACCCTTCAAATCCACCTTTGGGTCCAAATTACCCCTTCATGAACGGACCAAAATTAAAAATAATTAAATAATATTTTTTAATTACGTGACACTCAATCATTGGTTGTAATTTAATATTTAAAATAATTTTAAACTCACCCATATTAACTAAACAGGCCCCACTTGACCCATTTTCACAATTTCCATGACTCCATTGTCTTCTTCTTCTTCTTCTTCTTCATGAAGAAAATGTCAGCTTCTTATTCGATTTCATGAAGAAGAAGAAGAAGAAGAAGAAGAAGACGACAATGGAGTCATGGAAATTGTGAAAATGGGAGGAATAAGATTTTAGAATAATTTAATTAGATGGGTTAATTTTTTTAAATTGGGTCAAGTGGGGCGGGTTTAGTTAAAATGGGTGAGTTTAAAATTATTTTAAATATTAAATTACAACCAATGATTGAGTGCCACGTAATTAAAAAATATTATTTAATTATTTTTAATTTTGGTCCGTTCATGAAGGGGTAAATTTGGACCCAAAGGTGGATTTGAAGGGTATTTGGGGGCCAATAGGTGGATGGAGGGTAATTGTGTACCATTTTCAATACTTCGAGGGTATTTTAGGCCCTTTTCCGTATTTTTAATTTTGGTCCGTTAATGAAGGGGTAAATTTGGACCCAAAGGTGGATGTGAAGGGTATTTGGGGGCCAATAGGTGGATGGAGGGTAATTGTGTACCATTTTCAATACTTCGAGGGTATTTTAGGCCCTTTTCCGCTAATAAGATTGTCAATTAAGCCAAATATGAACCTAGGCCACTATGCCTAACTTCTGGCATGAGTTGATCAAAATAAGGGAAAACATTTTAACATAGAAAATGAAAATTGGTAAAAAAAATATAAAATGCTCACACAATCTCACAGAACCAACACCAAGCATAGAAAATGAAAATTGGCCTACAAGTTAGAAAGACAAAATGAGTTGGTAGAAGAGAGGGGAGTAGGAGACAATGGTTTTCCCAACTATACTTAGGCCAGATACAAGTTAAATATTTCTAAGAATAAACTAAATATGTACCATTTAAAATATGGTGGAAACTGGCCATGTTATTAATTTTTGACGCACCACATTTAGATAAATTTGGCCAAACATGCTAAAAATTAATAACCAAACAAAAAAGGTCTCAAAATTTAGTCTATCAATATAAAAGATAATAGCAATAACATATCCCATCGTCACATAAAAGGAGACACAACATCCTTCAAAAGTAACAAGTTGTCTAAGTTTTAAAATCCCCGATAAAATAAAATAACAACACGAAACAAATTCATCATAATTTTTAATCAGAGCAACCCAATAGTGCTTTGATTTTTGAAACCGTATAGCTCAAAAGGTTATGAATATAAGCCATTTCCTCCTCATGTTGGTCTTGGGAGATTGAATTATTAGCAAAAATCAACTTTTGAAAAGCCACTGTCAAGATTGATCCATTTTGTGCATTTCCATTATCGTTGGTGAGGCGGCCATCGTGACTTATGATGATACCTGAAGGCAAAATAAAAACTTCTTCCACATTACCTCCACTGAGAAATGACTTGTATGCTGTTGAATCTATTAGTCCATAGATTAAAAAAGCTCCCATTTTATCGATGCCTGACTCTTGAAGAAGTACCATGTTGTTCACCGTTGTCATATTAAGCTGCATATGCATATAAATAGTTTAAGAAAAAATAGTGTAAGCACTAAAAAAATAATTCTTATCCTTGTTGTTGTCGTATGTATTTTAATATTCTCTCCGTTTCAAAAAAGATAGATCTAGTTTGACTTGTTTAAAAAAAAAAGAATAAAAGATTTTTTAATTTTGTGTTTCTAAATTAAAGTTATGTCAAATGTCCTTTAATCTTGTAGTATTAAACATTTTACTTAAAAAATTAAAGTTAAAATATTGCTAAAAAGAAAAAAAAATCGTTCTTTTGAAAATAAACTAAAAAGGAAATAAGGTCTTTTTATTTAAACGGGGGAGTAATAAGTTTGTCTACCACTCAAAAAGGAAATTAGACCACAAAAAATGCCTTTTGATTAAGTAATAAAAAATAAAGTGGAAAAAAGTAAGTTCGAAATTTTGGTATTTTTACATGTGAAAACAAGATGAATCCAAATCATAAGTTTTGTTTTTTTTAATCCTTCTAAGGTAAAATATCATTATTTGATATATAAGAAGAAAATAGCAAATCATATATTCAAAGAAATAAAATCTGAAAAATACCTGAATGAATGTAATACAATTTTTTGTAGAAGTTCCCATAGATACTCGATCCATTTCAGCGGTATAATTTCCCCCAGAAAAAGCATCCCACTAGAAATAAGAAATCAAAATCAAATGATTAAAAAAAATATGATTTGATTGTCAAATATTAATGCATGATCAGAGTATAAAAGACCATATTATAATAAAATAAAATTAACTATGCATAGTTAATTCTAACAACATAATCTGAGAGCCTAATATTGATAGATAAGTAGAATTTATGACTTCATCTTGATGGTTTTAAAAAAATATTAACACTAGACCTATTGTACTTTTAATATTATGAGTTAAGATTCTCATATTTATTGAAATTTTTTGTGAATTTCATATGAAAATCAACACAAGGATTGAAAAAAGTTGATAATACAAGGGTACTTTGAAGGGTTATTTGATTAAAAAATAAGTTATATAGGTTGTTCGATTTATTGCATTAAAAATAAATATATACAGTACAAAGATACATATCGTAAGATCTTTGTTTAACAAAAACATTTCGCTATGACATCTAACTTTCTTTGGAGTCGATGTCAATATCATATTATATTAATATGTTCTTTATAACAACAAAAAATATAAATGATCAAACTACAATGTTATAAATAGGTTTGACACATACCTGATGTCTTGTGTTGATATCTTTGAGGAGGTCAAAAGTAGTTTCAAATGAAAGAGGAACCCACAGGGAAGTAGCAGCAGTAGCAATGAAGCCTTGTGATTGGGTAGTTTCTTTATTTTTTCTTATCGAAACTCTATCTTCGTTATTCAAAAGTAATGAAGTTGAAAAATCTAATTTATCTGTCATGCTTAGGATTTCACAAAACCTCTTCACCATTCTTTGAGATATGTTCATCACATTTTTCAAGCCGTCTGAAATATCATTAAAAAAGTAAAAATTAATATTGACTTATCAAATTAGGGTGTGTTTGGTGTGACATAAGGCAATTTTTTAGAAAATAATTTGTTTTGAAGAAACATATTTAAAAATTTTAATGAAAATTGATCCTTGATAATAATATTAGCAAATCAAATAGTGTTTTGATGATATGTTCAGGTGTTAAAAAAAATGTGAAAAGTGATCATTTTTCCTGCTTCTTTGTTGGAAAATATTTTTATGAAAAATAATTTATTTTTTATCAGAAACACACTATCCAAACACATGCCTAAAGAAAAATAAAACTTTACGGATATATTTTGAGTTAAAATTGT
Source organism: Solanum chilense (assembly GCA_032847665.1). Classification (NCBI taxonomy): domain Eukaryota; kingdom Viridiplantae; phylum Streptophyta; class Magnoliopsida; order Solanales; family Solanaceae; genus Solanum; species Solanum chilense. Next base: position 7,110,474 of record CM064972.1, read on the forward strand.
GATAATTGCAAAGGTGAAGAACTTTTAGACAGAAAATATTTTCTCTAGTTAAACATCGAAAAATAACCTTTTTTAAAAAAAAAAAAAAATCATACCAAGCACACTTTTAAAGCAAAAAAAAAAAAAGAAAAAAAAAGAACTTTTGAAAGGAAGGAGACGTTTCAAATAAACAAAAAAAATAATAATTAAAAAGCATGGATTCAAACCACATCAAGATTTTCATTTTTCTAATCAAAGCTGCCTTGAGATGATTCATTTTACATTGACTCTTATTTTATTTTATAGATTATTTTTGAAAAGTCATAAATAGTAAAGAATGAGATATAAAACAGAACCTCCTTTGAAACGTGTTGTGGACATTTCATTATTATATCTCTGAGACGTCCTTTCAAGTGTAGCAATCCATCTTTCAGCTCCATATATATGACGTCGACATAACAAGTGTCTAAAGAGATAATTCACCTCATGACATTTTTCATCTATTTGAACATGTTCAATCCATGCAACCTACAAGACAAAAACTAATCAAGAAAGCATAATAATAACTTGATCATTGGATATACATAAAAGTAAGGTTGTTATCATCATACGTGTAAACTTCTACCTATGTAATAAACTTCTTGGAAAATAAGCTAAATGTAAATAGTGATATTTATCATAGGTTTGAGTTATGGAAACAACCTCTTATAAAAATTCAAGATAAATATGTGTGGCCTTGTGGTCCGACCCTTTCATAGAACCCCCGCATAGTAAGTTTTTAGTGCACCAACTACCTTTTTATATAAATAGTGATATGTTGAGAGAGAGAACGTAATTCTTACCACACTTCTGCCATCGCTTATTTCTTGAATTAAACAACCAGAAGGAAACTTCCAAGCATAAGAAGGTGCACAAGTTTGAATCTCTTTGAATAAATCATAAGAAACATCCACCATTATCCATGTTGTTGGTTGAAGTTGTTTACAATAACGTATGAAGACAAACTCTCTAGCTTCAACTAGAGGAGATAGGATATGCATCTTTTCATACATCTATTTTCAAGAATCAGAAAAAAATTAGATCATTTTTGTGAAATAATTTTAATATCTATTTAATTTTTAGGATTTTTTTTTAAAGTTGGATTAAAATTTTACCAATTGTATAGAGACTTCTGTATTCCCAGAATCAAGAACATCAACAATCTTAGCTTTTGTGACTATAGTAGGAAACATGTTCATCCATTTGATCTGCATGTACAAAATCACGATTAATGATTATAAAAATTATTAATTACGCCTAAAAAAAATTTGAAAAGCTATCCAAAAGTTGATAGCACAAACACTATATTCACTCTATAAAACACATGAGAGATACTTATATATAGTCGATTAGCCTAAGACCAAAGAAAACAATATAACTTAGCTTGTAAATTGAATTGTTATAACATAAAAATGTTTAAGTGACTTACCGGATCACGAAAATTGTTGATCAAATCAATTCCAGTCATTGGCACAACTCCAAAATACCTTGATGATTCAATTCGAGCAGTTGATGATTTATAAGGTCGATTTGAATTTGGAAATGTTGTATCATAACCCTCACGATGAATAGTCCACCCTCCATCGACTGATGATTTTATCCAAAGTGGTTTATCCACATGTACAAGTCCAAGCAATTCATTGATAGCAGGAACAACTATCTCAAAAATAATTGATTTCTCCCCATTACTATCATCATGATGAAACCCATAATTTTCTTGTTCTAATTTTGATATTATTGGGATATTGTTCATCCGTAATCGAGCATTATAAATGTCATTATTATTTCCCGAAGAAGTATATCCAATGGAAGAGCCACATATATTTTGCTTCAACAAAGATTCATCAGCCAGAGATTCAAGAGTAGAATTTGAATCCATCACAAAAGACTTCCCATCATAGCTTGAGATGATATTTGATATTCTTTTACGCTGCAAAATAAAAATAATAATTGCTAAGTTAAATTACATACTATATTTATATCAAACATGATTTTGTGAATGTAAAAATATAATGTATATAAATATATGTTGCATCAATTTCCTTCTTTCTTCTCTTCAATTATTCCAACGACTTCTTCTACTACTCGAGTCAATCGACTTAGAAAAGAAAATATAAATTCACACTTTTAATAGGTATCAGAGTAAGGTCTCACAACTTATTTACAAACAATAAGTAAAAATCTTTATGATGGGAGAGTATTGATAGTCGTCATGCTTGAACAATCCTATTCCTCTTACAAAGGAAGATGAAAAGATAGTATATGATTGTCAAAAAATCAACTGAGCTAGTAAGTTAAGAAAAATATATTTATGATTATTCAAACAAACTTCAAGGCAGAGAAATTAGTGTCGGAATAACGAAGACAAGTTAGAAAATGAGAATGATAACATGGTCAATGTATGGTTTATGAAAATTAGCGAATCTAGTGAGCTCAGATCTAAAACTTGTAACAATTAAGTTTAATTAAAAGAATTATTAGATCATGATATATTTGACCTAAATCGAGTCTTAAATGATTTTAAAGCTATTCAAAGAGAAATGAAGAGTAGGAAATATAATTAATTTAACTATAAGGAATAAAGTAGACCTTATTTTGACCCATGTATCTGAGATACATGTATCTAGATGCACCGATACATGTATCTGAAATTTATCTGAGTAATGTATAGACAATTCTTTTTGAGCGAAAACAATTAATTAAAAAAAAATTATTAAAGAGATTGAATAAAAGGCTTACCTCCTCTCTCAACTTTTGAATGTTTATCTTCATTTTTTCTACATTTCTTGCTCTCTCTTCTTCTCCAATGGATGGACCATCACTCTGTGAGCCCATGTTATTTTTAATTGCCTCTTTCATTGCAATAATCTCTAAACGCAATGTTTCATTTTCGTTTCGAAGAGTCTTGTTGTCTGATCTCTCATCTTTTGTCTGAGGAAATATAATTATTTTAAGATGTTAAGTATAGTCGTAAATAAGAAAAAATATAGTTTGTTCCGTAATTACTCAAATAACAAGAAAATAAGGTAAGAATTTTTTTTTTTTGGTTATCGTAAGAAAATTGTGTTATGGTCCATTTTAAGTTTTGGAACTTTTTAGAGAATTCATCTATTTTAAATAATTTAACATGATTCTAATTCAAGAAGAAGAATATAAATAATTGATTAAAGAAGCTATATTGAAATTGAAACGTAAAATAGTCAATAATAGAAATAATTGTATACAGGGGAAAATTAAAAAGATGAGGAAGTAATTAAATGTACTGATTAATATTATAGAAAGAATTTATTCTATTTAATTATGCATCCGATAAATTTAACCCAAGTTTAAAAAATATATTTTGGGGCCCAACCCTAGAGATTCACTGGCCCTGACTTCGATCTGACCCTACTTTTTACAAGTCCTTTTTTGTCCTCTAGATTTTTGCATGATATAATGGAAAAAGATGTATTAGTTCATCATTGTGTACAAATAACAATAATAATCCATCAATTAAGTATAATTAAGTTAATAGTAAAAGGACTAATCAATTACCTTTGATTGAGTCCTTTTATTTTGAAACCAACCCTTGACCTGATCAGGATCAAGCCCTACTTCGAAAGCCAACTGATTTCGCTGGTCCTCGTCTGGAAATCGACATATCTCGTAAAATCTACATTTCAAAATTCACAAAAAGATTTATTGTTATTGACCATTAAAAATATGGTGAATCGATACGTATATCTCTATCATTAACTAGGCTCTGAAGTTCGAATTGCTCGAAAGAAAGTCGTCCTTGGTAAATAATATTTTACCACCAAAACGGGACTTAATTCCCAATGTGAATTTAGTCATAAAGATGGTATTAGATACTCATTTTGGAACTAAATATTGATCATTAATCATTTATCTTTAATTAGAAGCCTCATGTTTGTGTTTTGAGACTTTGCGTTGTCATCTTTGATCTGAAGCATTTTATTGATGTAAATCTAAATTAGTTGAATCCTAAATAGAACTTTCCAATGCAGATTAGTTGGGCCAAATTAGTGGATCCCTAAATTAAGACTTTTCAACGAAAGTTGAATTATTCGAACCCCAAAAATTTATCAAATAACACGAGAAAGTGAATGAGTTTTTTGGTTAAAAAACCAAAAAGGAATTAAAATTAAAGAAAAGCACCGCCTTATGCTAAATGTAATAATAAATTATAAAGAACAACCCAATGCACCTATAAAAGATTTATATACACGGTAGATCAATCATATCGTTAATGAATTTTGATTTTTTCACTCACATTTCTTAGGAAAATAACATCATATCTGGATAAACAAAATCAAAAAAATTATAATTCAACATACATGGAGGTTCAATTTTTTTTTTTTTGTGAATAAAATTAATCTTACGCTTCAAGTCTCTGAGTAGCCTCCACAGAGTGCCTCTGACCCTGTCCTTTCCTTTTTGATGCATTTCGGCGTGTTGACGATTCTCCAACATGTTTTTCCCCCGAATCTGCCATTTTTATTGCTAATTTTCTGTTCAATAATACAAAATAACAAAAAAAGAACACAAAAAACAAAGTCTTAATATCTTCGGTTTATTCTTTACCCAATCAATTTATGTATGAAGCAACTAGAATAGAACAAAGAGAAAATAGATATATAAGAGAGATTTTACACACCTTTCGATTGAAAGAAACATGTCATAAGTTGGTAATAAGTGATCTATTTATATAGTCGAAAATAACTAACTTGCCATGTTAAAAGACACAGAGAATCTAGTATTGCAATATAGTAAGAGGGGGTATAATAGAGAATATAAAATGTGAACACAAAATAACATTTACGATCTATTCCATTTTCCTTAAAAAAAAAAAATTGTATGTAATTAGTATTATGGTATGCTATTTAAATATTGTCCATAAATTGACAAATAATTATAACCTCCCTCAAGGAACAAAGATTTACACTCCAAATTAAGTAAAGTTAAGGCATTTAGATTTTTTTTTGGTAACTGAAAAGTCACATTCTCTCACCTCTATTTCTAGTCAAAATTAAAAGCAAGTGACTTGCAACTGGATCCGCACAAATCATAGTCAATACTCAATAAAAATAAATCAAAGATATAAAGCCAACCTAAACTAAAGTATTATGGATTAAATTTTAGTCTAAAGTCCTAAAAATGGAAAAAAGAGAGTAATAATGATCATACAAGCCTAATAATTCATCCTACATCCGTCCTAATGATCATGAAACTCATTTTATATAGAAACTAACTAAGCTAATTAAAAAAGGGAAGACCATAACCTACATTGAAGCTAACCACACTCAAATCTATAATCATGAGCTTTTCCATTTTGAAGAGCCTTGAAATGTTTCCATGCTATAAAAATTAGAATATATATGTCTAACACGGGACTAACGATATCCATGACATTGTTATGAATTTTTTACAAAAAAAGGATAAAAAATTGACCCTCAAAATTTCGTCAATGATATGGAACACTAACTTCATCATTATGTTCCCCTCAGCGTGAATATCACATGCCTCAAAGTTAGTCGAAGAAGAAAATCAATTTAGACATAAAATGGTCCAACATTAAACTTTAAGGAAAAAATAAGGATAAATTACCTATATACACATCTTTATTTTCCATAATTTCTATTATTCCCTATCATTTAAAAATATTTCTAAAATTCCTCTTTTTCCTTCCAAATCCATTGTTCCAGATACATAAAGTTATACACGTTTTTCTTTCTATTTTTACTCCTTATTTCAACTCCCTCAACCTCTTCCTATTTTTACTCACTCTATCTCTTCCTATTTTCACTCCCTCAATCTTTACTTCCTTCATTTTTTAATTTTCAGATTTAATTCTCTCTATTTTTAGTAATATCTCTCCACATTTTTTTTCAAAACAACTCAAGTTTTCCTCCATTTTCACCTTCACAATATGCATAAGGGAAAGGTAAAAGATATGATGTATTCATATTGTTTCCTGCAAAAAAATCAGTTTGCTGATGAAACTACATTATGAAATGAAAAGAAGTAGTCTCTATCAAATGTATCATTTGTTCATGTATCAAGTGTTGCTATGTATCTTCTACAGTTATTCAAATTTAGAAAAATATGTTTTCGTACACAATATCAAATTATATTCGTGATACATTTGTGAGCGAAGAAATCGAGAAAGGACGCATGCTCGAGCTTTAAATCTATTGTTTTACAAATTTTCAAAATTCCTCATTTTTGCGCATTAAATTAATGTATCAGCGCATCAGATTAATGTATCTCACACATCAAATTAATGTATCATGTATAAAATGTAATGTATCTTACTTAACAATTAATGTATCAACGCTTATTTTAGTTATGATACGCAAATTCAAATTTATACTAAATGTATCTGATACATAACAATTACCAAACAGTAATGTATCGATCTCAAATAATTACTATTATGTATTTTTAAAAAAAATTAAAGTGTTGTATTTCTCAAATAAAATAACAGACATAAATAATAATGTATCAAACACTATTTTTTTAGTTATGATACGTAAATTCAAATTTATACTAGATTTATCTTATACATAACAATTACCAAACAATAATCTATCGATCTCAAACTTAAAATCTTATGGGCAACACTTACTTATTTAATGTATCTAGTAAAAATATAATATTTATCAATTCAATCGAAAGGATCTTCATGATCTCAAACAAAAGAACATACATAAATAATAATATATCATGCACAAATTTTTTAGTTATGATATGTAAATTTGAATTTATACTAAATGTATCTGTAACATAACAATTGTCAAATAATAATGTATTGATCTCAAATCAAAAATTTTATGGGCAATGCTTTCTTATTTAGTGTACCGAGTAGAAATACAACACTTGTCAATTTAAATTGAACGGATCTTCATGATGTATCTTCTAGAAAATTTTGATAATTTTTAATCAAAATTGAAAGAATCTTCAATGAACTAGGAGAATAATTTTGAAATTCAAAATTTTCGTCAATTTTGAATCAAAATGGAAAAGATCTTCAATGACTGGAGAAGAATATAGAATCTCAAAATTTTCGATAATCTTGAATCAAAATCGAAAAGATATTCGATGAACTTGAAGATTTACAAAAAAAATCGTTTGTCCAACAACAATTCCATACAATCCTTCATAACTTATCCCGCTTTTCAAAATTTCGATATATTTTTTTATGAAATAGAAAGAATGATGAACAAGAAGGAGAAATTTAATTTTTTGTTTTTTTTGGGTTGTTACAATATAAGATTTTGAATTCTTGATAATAATTTTGAATGAAATAATGTAATTTGTGAAATCTTAATTTAATTTTTAGTTTTTCACCTTAATTAGTGGAACAAATGGATACTATGAGATTTTAAATTGATTTTACAGCTTTTTTTCCTTAATAAGTGCAACAGATTGATACATAATGTATCAACAATAATGTATCTGAATCCTTAAATATGTATCTGAAATGTCTAAAAAAATGTGGGATTTATGTAATTATAAAAATAATAGGGATAGAAGGTAATTTAAATTTTTACACTGGTATTTATGTAAGTTATACAAAAAAATAAACCAAGGAATTTTAGCTTGAAATGGAATCAAATCGCAAAAATAAGTTAAATATACGCGATCGAAAGTGATCAAGGAAAACAGTGTAGAGTTGAGAAAACCTATAAAGACCAAGCTCTAACCCAATTTTGACACGATGAGAGAGATAGAACACTAGCGATGATGGCAAAAACGGCAAACACTACAAAAAAATAGCTAAATAATGGGGGTTTGTTTTACACACTATGAACCCCTACAATTTATTGTACCAGAGGTTTCACCAACCCCCAGAATTAGGTCTGCCACAATTAAGTTGTGTAGGTTTTCACTAATCCCTGTAAAGCAGTGGAGTTATTTTGTGGCAGTTTAAACTTCCGTAAATTAATTCTCAGAATATCATTTATATTTCATGGGTCACAACCTTTAATAGTAATAACACAATAGCAGGGGTGAAAACCCCCACAATTCATGAAAATATTAATTATCTTTTTTTTTTTGTTATCAATAGAATAGTGCTCTAGCCCATTATGCATAAAGCTAATTAAGCCAATAATTGTTCAAACAACCATAAAAGTAATGATACTGCTGTCAACAATCCTAAAAAATAGTATCAAAACATATTTTTCCAATTCATTTGTGTTACACAGATTTCTAACAACTTTTCAAAAAGGTTAAGAATTGGACATCTAGTAAGATAAACTTCATCACTATGAGAAGTTTATTCATCAGAAGAAAAAGAAAAAAAAAACTAATACAGGTTAAAAGACAAATTGCTAAAAAATAGTTGTTCATACATCCTCATAGCTAGGCTGGTTGTGGAAGTCTCAAAAGAACAATCGTTAATGCACTCCCTCTTGATGGCACACATAACATAATCTTTGGAATCCTCATCAAACCTTCTAAGGAAAACAACAGAGAGTTCATATTACTGCTGCAAGTGAAGATTCAAAAGTGGCTATTCATGATGTTGATTCTTCCACAAAATTGAATAATTCTGTCACAATAGTTTCAGCAGAGGAGAAGCTAGCTTCAGTTAATGTCAAAACTGATAGATCAACAGAACTACTTAATGAATCTCCTTTTTTTTGAAAAAAAATAATATATATAACGTTCTCATGCAGTTAAACATTCTCTTTTTGGGATGAAACCCGGAGCACAATAATAGCTTCCAACATAACAAGCTCGACTCGATGAGGAATCTGCGAATCAAAATCACAAAACCTCCAAAAGCTAAAGAAACTGCACCCACAAATAACTAAGTCTAACAAATTTGAGGAGCAGTAGGGACACACCTTCAACTAGAAACACAATAGGCTTGAAGTTGTTTGATATTCAACTCTGAAGTGTAGCAATCTTCTTTTTCTTTTAAAATAATTAACCTAAATAGCCACTCAACCAACCACTTAGACCTGAAATTCGATGCTCAGTTTATAAGATCTTTCCATGCATAGACACCCAATTTTGCACCTCCACCATATAAGTTAATCATTTCGAGCTTCTTCTATTTCAAACGATTTATAATAACTGATTTTATAAAATTTTAAGAAAAAAAATCCAAAATTTGTAAGTTATTTTGAATAAGCTTGTCACTTGTACATAATTAGTTTGTTGTATAAATATTCAAAAATCATATAAAAAAGATTTTAATTTTTAGCAAATATTTTATTAAATTAAATTAGTTTAGCTTAAATGATACTTATATTTCTTCGTGTTATTAGTTTATATCTAAGGTAATTATTTTATGTCGTTAAGATTAAGATGTTCTTTAATTAATTTATGCAAAATCGTCTTGTTCAGATTGTGACCTTCTAAACAGTTAATTTAAATTTGGGTACGATCGAAATTCATTTGGGTTTCGTTTGACTATATTTCCTTGGCCATTGATGCAATCCATTGCTATCCATTTAAGTTTGATGATTTCATTTTTTAGCCCATTCGAATTCTTCACACATTCCAACCCAACCCAATTCCCTTTCTCATAAAAATCCAGAAGCCCGAATTCCCATCCCCAATTCGACCCAGCCCAATATCACCCTAACCAAATCTAACTCTCTTTAATTCTTTTATTTCCAGGCCATGACACACTCTTTTTCCCAATTTCTTTTCACAATTTAATCCCAGCCCAAATTCCCAACAAATGACCCGGCCCACGTCTGTTTCTTTTTCCCAAAGAAGAACAAAAAGACGACATCAACGTCAAAATGCAGCGCCGAAAATGCGCGTGACCAAATGAAAGCGAGATCACCCAGCAACCGCGAAGTCCAGCGGCGATTCGGCCCACTCTCGCGTCGTTCTCTCTCATTTCCCCTTTTCCTGTTTAGTACAAGGTTTCCAGAAAGAGCACCAAAACTTGAACCAGCCGCGTCTGCTCGTCCTCGTGACTATGAGATGACGCCACGTCGAGCTCCAAGAACTCGAACCGTTCACGTCCATATCAACTTTGCAAATTTTGGTCAAAAATCGGGTATTCTCGAAAAACCCAACATTCTCTTGTCCTTGAGGGTTCCAAATATTGAAATGGGATTTGGATTTTCAATTTTACCCTCATCCGCCTGTTTCCCCCCCAAGTTTTTGGAACCGTAAAAATCCCCCCTATATATATTTGCTTCAGCGTTCAAAAAAAAAGGGAGAAGAAAAAAAAGTTGGGAAAATTTAGGAGACAATTTCTAACGGGAGAAACTGGTAATAGACTTTTGGTTTGAGAATTTTAGTCGCAAAGTTTTAGAGTATAAAATATATTAATATTACATCAAGCGAGCATTCACAAAATTTGGTCGAGATTCAAGATTTCGCTTGGGTTCCTTTGTTGCTACCCTTGGCTATTTTCGTGTGGTGAAGTCGTCGCTCTCTCTCGTCGGTCTCAATTTTCACTGCCTACAGAAAGGTAATGTTTCTTCGCCCTAATATTATTTTCGTTTCTTCTCTCGTGGGAGTGATATCCTGATGTCTGAAGTTTTTTTTTTTAATTTTCATGATTGTTTGTTGTTAGTTACTGCTAAATTGGTGCTATTTTAATATAATATGCGTATTCATAGTCATTTTTATGGCGTAGCATCGAGCTAAGACCTTGAAGGTTTGTGGCCTGCTAGCATGAAGTTTCGAGTTGTCGTTTTCTTTCTTGGGGTTTGCTGTGTGATTCAATGTTTGGAGCGAGTCAGTTTAGGGGTCGTTATATAGCATGTTGTATCTTGGCTGTCCATCTATGTTTCCGTTTTGCCTTTCTTTCTCGAGCTCTACCGCTTAATGTCAGAAGGCTTGTGTGGTTCTGCCAAACCCATGTTTAAGTATTAGGTGTGTTATGTTTAGGTTGTTCCTTACTATTTGTCTATCCTTAAGTCCTTAGATCAATTAAAATGGCTAGTACATATTATAAAATAGCATTCCTTTCTCGTAGTTTGGTTCTAGTTTTTTTTAGTGTCCTTGCGATCTAGCTGCATAGTATGACTTGTTCAAATCGCGTCTTGTATGTGGATTTTTTGCAGTAAAAAATGTTCAAACTCATGGGCTGAAGTCTGCGCGCTGTGTTTCTTAATATCATTAGTACGTTTGGTAGAAAATTGTGTAATGCCTGACGAGAAGGAAGTTTGTAAGCATTTAGCTTGTTGCGTCTTTCTTTGCTTTCTTTATTGAGTTGAAACAATGTTTGGATTAGATTTTTGTTTGTCCTCTATTGGTTCCTCTATAAAAAATATTCTCTGTTTAGGTATTGTTGACACCCAATTTTGATCCTCACCGATAAAGATTAAGCATCGATCTTTTTCAATTTTTTAACAATTCCAAATAATTAGTTTTATAAATTTCAAAAATAAAAAAATAGCGTGCAAGTTATTTTAAATAAGTTTTGACACTTTTTATAAACTTTTAGATAATGTATATGTTTTACACAATTACATATAATTATTATATTTTATCAATATTCCAAAATCGACTAAAAAATATTTTTTGTTTTATATAAATATTTGGTTAATTATTTTAGCTTATGTTTTGAATCTTTAATTTATATTTGCATTAATTATTTTATTTTGTTAACATTAATAAGCTCATTAATTGATTTATAAAGATTTGTCTTATATAGCTTTCAGTTTAATCACCTAGTTAAATCAATTTGGCAAAACCCTCAAATCAAAACTAACCCTTTTATTAAATTTAACCAATTCATTCAATTCCTTTGGGGAATAGACCAAATTTGGGCCCTTTTCCCCCAACTTTTCAGCAACTCATCCCCTGCAACCCAACAACTAATCCCAAGGAAACCCAATACACATGACAAATACTATTACCGATCCAGTCCATCAATTTTGACCCAAAAGAACCCAATTCCGTCGAGCGTTGTTCCTCCAACGCTTCAACAACAACAAATCGATCCGCCCGACCCGACCTCTGTACTTGTCGTTCTTCCCAGCAGACGCAAAGAACCAGAAAACCCAGAAGAATCGCAATCCCAACCCAGACCCAAGTCTAGCAAATCCAGCTGTGTCGTCCTCTCCCATCCCACTCTCCTTATTCTTCTATTACTAGTGATATATTCAAATCATCCAGGTGTCTCCATCTCCGCGTTTCAAGCGTCCTTGCTTCGAAAGCAAGCGCTCAGATCTTTTTTCCTTTGGAAGTGGTACAAACTCCAGTTGGTTGAGCCTTATCTCTTAGAGAATTCAAAATTTGTTTTTTGAATTTTCATCCATTCTCCCTCTCGATTTCACCCTATTTTTTTCTCCTATATAAACATCCTTATTCTTCAAGGTTGAGGGGTGGAAAAAAGTTGGGAAACATTAGGTTAGCTTTAGAGAGAAACACAAAGAAAAATTAAGATTACAGAGCATTAAATAGGCAAAATATAGGGCGATAGTGTTGGTATTGTTGAAGTGTTATAATCATTCATCCACCGTCCAAATTTTTTGTTACATTTCTTAGTGGAAAATTCTCTGAACGAATTTTATACTTAAGAAGTTTTAGACAGTTCTTTTCACTTAATTCAAAGAAGCTAGAAAGTTTCCTGTTCAAAGGTTAGCAAAGTTCTTGGTTGGCTGTTCGAGCTACGAAGTGGTAGGTGGAAGGGTTGTCGCTGCCTGCTTGTTTAGTCCTAGTCGCTGCCCGGAAGAAGGTGATATTTCCCCCTTTTCTATTTTTTATTAAATGTATTATTCTTAGTTAAGATGCTTTGTATATCATTTTGTTTTCGATCTCATACCTGTATAATTTTCTGCAAAATGATTGAACATGGTTTTGATAGCTGTTTATAATCACAAGTTGACTCATTTGAGGTTCTGTACTCATAGAAGGTGTGTATCTCGACTTGTGTTTAAATCTTCACTTTTTATCATTGTTTGATCTTAAATCGGTTTGTTGCTCGCTATATCTTAAATATAGTATGGTAATGGCTTAGATTTTGGTTCAAATGGTAGTATACCTCTAATAATGTCTGTTATGTTTTTTATAATTTGTTTAAGCTTCGATTTATCTATTGGTTTGCTCTATTTTCGTCTATCTTTATATCATAGTCCCTATTCGATTTGCGACTCTTTCTGAAACACGATTTTGAGTATTGATTCATTAAGTGAGTGTAGTTTGGCTTATCCTCGTATTTACTTGAATTTTTGGGCAAAGGACACCAATTGGGTATTTAAATCTTAGGATCACTGTGTTAACTTGGGTATTCGATCTATTTTATGTCTAGCAACGTGTTCTTGTGTATTTATATTTGGCTTGCTTCAATTGTTTACAGATAAAGGAATTTTTCTAGTATGCCTTTTCTTGTCATTGTATAATGCACTAAGTGATATAACTTGTTTACATTGTAGGAGTTAGTTTCTTTTGTTGAAGTTTTGTTAAATCATTAGATCATTTTTATTATTTTCTTGGATTACATTTGTTTAAAGTTAGGTATATTATCCTTAAAATTAGAGAGAACAAGGTTGTTTTGGTTTGATAATGTGACTATTCAATACTAGTTATAATTAGTTTGTTCTCTTTATAACGTAGATGTAAATCTTTTTTAGAACTTTCTTTAAAGCCAATCAAACTTGGAGAAAAGGTCCCAACACTTCTTGTTATTTCCTCTATTGATTTGAGTTTTTGTTGAAAGAATAACGCCCGAATTAGTATTATATATTTTTCACTAGTTGTCCTCTATTTGCATTATGTGGATGTATGTTCCACTTCCCTTCCGCGTATGCTGAAAATTGCTATAGTCATGTCTTGTTGCATTTTTGCTAAAGATGTTATGCTTGTGATTTAGTGGAAGTGTCAATGCTAATATTCTCTCTCTTTATTTGTGTGTGAAACTTCATTTCGAGTTTGATTGTATTGAATCACGTTTTGTTCTTTGTGATTCAGAAAGGATTTTATATGATTTGTTTAGCCTATTTTGTTACTCTATTTATTCAAGCATCATTTTCTGTTTGGTTTGCAAGTTCTACCTCATTTTTTGGATGAGAGTAAAGTCTTAGAAGGTGGCTAAAATTAGTGGCGAAATGAATGATTGTCATGTTATTTCCGGACTCCACTAGTTTACCATATCGCTTCTTCAATTTCGTTTTACTGGTCGTTAAGTCACGAGATGTCTATTCTGTCATGTGCATAAGCACTTTACTGGAACCTCTAAAAATTATACATTTACTATCATTAGAAATTTTGTTTAGCCTACCTAGTTCATACATGTCGACTCTTGTTTATTTAATCTTCTTTATAGAATAGTGTTTGCTACAAACCTTTGAGAATCATTGTGAGACTGAGCTTGCCAATTTGTTGTTTGTGATGGGTTTCACTAGTTAAAAATATTGTGTCAATCTTATTCAATAGTGTGTACTCAAGAAGGTCATCTAAGATGCTTAATCTTTTTTTGAATATTTACATTATTCTTAGCTTTTCCTAGAACAATTTCTAAAAGGGATAAAGATAGAGTTTAAAAAAAAAATTTGGCCTTGAATGTAAAATTGATGCTCTGCTCCTTTTCCTGCGAGTCCTTGGTTACAAGGATAAAATTAGTTTATCCTTTCATTACATGCTTTGACTTCATTATATGGACATTTACTAATTTTATTCTTGTTGTCTTGCATGTGAAATCCACTTGAGTTCGTCATGAACCCTTATTTCCTTCGCTTGCATTTCGAGAGAGACATGAAGGCTCAAAATGCCTTTTGAGTCAAGCGACTCACAAAAATTGACGTACAGGTCCCTGAGTTAGAAGAATTCAAAAAATACCGAAAAGTTGAAGATTTTGGGCCTAGAAGCCCAAATTTATATTCTAAGTCTTGTATTTTGTTCTTCTAGGCCTAAGCCCTTGTCTTGTTTTATTTAGGACAATTTTCACATATAGCAAATAAAAAATTCATATATGTATGCTATAGCAAAATTTGCATAATTGCGTTCCATAGCAAACATATAAACTGTATAATTCGCTATACATATACAGTTGAAGCGAATCGTATAAACGAAGTGTATAAAATAAGAAAGAGAAAGACACTTGGGCAGAGAACTGTATAAAAATAAAGTGTATAAAACGAATTGTATTATTATAAGTGTATAGAACGATTATATACAATTTGAATTTGTATAAAATTAGAAAGAGAGAAAAACAAAAGAGACTTGACAAGGAATATACAATTGAATCGAATTGTATAAAACGTGAAAGAGAGAAATTAGATACAATTTGAAAATTATATAAAACGCGAAAGAGAGAACGGCAAAAGAAACTGACAGGGAAGTATTTTTATTGTATAATTATAAGTGTATAGGATGAAAATATATGTACTTTTATGTGTATATACATTTTTTTCACGCTTTATACAAACATAAACACAATTTATACATGTCGCTTCTGTTTATATAAGTGAGAAAGACGAGGGTGGCGAGCGAATTTCGGAGAGTGGCGAGCGAGATCTGGAAGAGGGTAGAGAGGGGAACAAAAATATCTGTATTTATACAATTTTCTATGCTTTATACAATTAGAAACAATTTTTATACACTTGTGTTTGAATACAAAGTGAGAAAGCGAGCGAGAGATTGGAGGAGAGTGGTGAGCGAGATATTTGTGAGAGAGGCGCCTGACAATTTTTTGCAAACGTTTGCTATGGAGCACAATTAAATTAAACCCTAGCTACTCCATTTATTTTAAGTTATTAGTTTGCTATTATATACAATTATCCATTTTATTTATTTATCATTTATTGTTAGAATTTTAGGACATGTGAAGAAATGGGCCTAAGGCTCGGAACAAAAAAAAAATGAAATGGGTCCATATACCGATCCAGGCAGACAAAAATCGGATTTGGACCTAACTCTCTCTCTCTCTCTCTCTCTCTTATAGATTAATTATTTGTTAATTAATTGGTGTGGCATTTTAATATTAATAAAAATACATATCATATGTCACATTATATATCATGTTCTGTCTATTGATAGACATTACATTTGTGCCTCTTACTCGCATCAATTTTGGAAAAAAAATGGTCATTAGTTTTTAGTAACTTATGTACCACCAACTCTTCATTTCATCCATTATTCTATATTTATGTCTTGTAACTTATGTAACATTTAAGCCATTCACTTGACAAATTTACTACCCACTATCTCCTATCCATTGCAAGGAAGAATTTATCACCTATAAATAGTGTAGTCTTCATTTGTGTTGAGATAGGAGAAGAAACAAGAGAAGTACAAAAAAATATATAGTGAAAAAGATGAGTGGTTTATATTGAGGTTAGTGTAGTTAAAGAGAGAGTTGGGACATAAAAAATATTTTAAGTCTTCAACTATATTCACTATACAAAAGAGAGTATTATATGTTGAAGGAAGGTGTTCTTTTGTGGAGCTTTGGACTCTTCAACTAATCTGAAGTTGCTTGAGTTATACACTGTTGTTGGGCTATTGTATCCTGGAAGAGACAAGTCAAGAGTATTACTGCTGGATCGGTGTATATTATGCCGCAGTGGGCTTGAATCACTTTAAAGAGAGCGAGATATCCGTGCCTCAGCCTAAAGATTTATTTCAGCATATAATTTTCCATTATAATCTTGCAATTTTATTATATTGTATGTTTTTTCACTAACAATTTTAAGGAGATTCATGTTTTGTTACAGTTTGAAAAAATGCGGATATCAAGATAGGGATCTCAACATAATTCCGCTCAAACGTCGCTCTCTTCTAGAGATGGAAGAGAAGAGGTGTATGGTAAAATATTTTTCTACTTGCTCAAAAGTGGAGAAAATGGTAAAGAAAAAAAAAGTTTTTACCTAGTATTTTCATGAATAAAGTGAATCTACTTTTCATGGGAAAAAAATGATGTTTGAATTCTTGAAATAGTCGGGGTATATGAAATGAGAAAAAAAAATCATTGTTAAATTGTGATTTTTGCATCTTTGACAAATGCTCTAAAAGAGTGTTACAAGAGCATATATATTTATTGTGGAATAAATCAGATGTTATTTTTTGGCTATAATGTGAAGATTTTTAGCTCTAACATGAGAGTTTTAAATAAATTTATTAAAACTATTTTGAGTATTCAT
The DNA here is from genome assembly GCA_032847665.1 of Solanum chilense. NCBI lineage: Eukaryota > Viridiplantae > Streptophyta > Magnoliopsida > Solanales > Solanaceae > Solanum > Solanum chilense. The sequence continues at coordinate 7,127,558 of CM064972.1, forward strand.
TTAACATAAAATTTTATGGTGAGATAAATTTCATTCTTGAGATGAAAAAAATATACATATACCATAAAACATGTGATGAAGTTTTCCTCGTCAAGTATCATAATATTGAAATAATTGTGAAATGCAATTTTGTTGGTTGTGTTAGTCTTGAAACTCCTTTTGATTCAATTGTGTAAGAAAGTTGTGACAAATAAAAGCAAATGGAGTTTGCTAGTCTAATAAAAATATGAGCTATGTGATTAACAACTTGAATTGATGTTGTGTTTGCAGTACAAGTACTTTGAAGGTACAAACAAACTGGATGAGAAAAAATTAAGCGTTATTTGGTGGGATGAAAAAGCAATTTTTTTTTATATCTCTATTATGAAGGTTGAAGTAAAAAAAATAATTAAACTTCAACCAGTGAAAAAGTGAGTTGAAGCACTTTATTTTGAGAAAATAATTTTACTAATTTTGATCAAGTGTGAAAACACCAATATAGTGGTTGAATACAAAATTGTTATTATAACGGTAAATTTAGACTCTTGAGGAAAAAAATACAATATTGTGAAATCATATTGATCGTTGGTATACCATCAATGTTAATTGTGTTAAAACTTGTGATAATCTTGCAGATTCATGAACCAAGGCCTTAGCAAAATAAAGAGTGTGAAGCACAGCGAGGGGGATGAAAATTGAAGCTCATAAATTTTGAGTCATATATGAGGAAACCCAACCTGGGGACTAGAGATCCTATAACCAAGTTCAATGGGAGAACGAATCATATGATGACTTGTTGTGAAATGCACTACTGTTAATTTTATTCAATCACTATGATGTGAGTGCATTTATCCTATAATTATTTATGGAGGTTGAGTCTTTAAACTCTTAATGAAAGTCTGTATCTCGTATGAGTGGGGTGTCAAATTATAGGAGCACCCTTGACATATTTCACCTATGTGAGTGTGAAAGTAGGTCACTTTCTATGAGAATGGGCTTGTTCTAAAAAACACTCAAGAAATCGAGATAACAAAAGGTCGTAACGTGCTGGCTATTATAGCTTATGTCGACACTTTGATTATTGTGTGTAAGCAGTAATTCTTTATTTCCCTTAAGTAGTCCTAGTTCAAGTCTGAGACCACTACTGACTCTGAAGTAAAGGTTATTGTTTTACTAAGTGAGGGTTCAATGCAGAGCACACCTTCATTATTCATAATAGTCTACCTTCAACTAAGTTGTGGAAAAACTCTTTTATCTTAATATTAAAATGAGTGGGGGATTGTTGGTGAGACATTTTAATATTAATAAAAATATACATTATATGTCACATTATATATCATGTTATGTCTATTGATAGACATTACATTTGTGCCTCTTACTCTCATCAATTATGGAATAAAATGGTCATTAGTTTTTAGTAACTTATGTAACCACCAACTCTTCATTTCATCCATTATTCTATATTTATGTCTTGTAACTTATGTAACATTTGAGCCATTCATTTGACAAATTTACTACCCATTATATACTATTCATTGCAAGGAATAATTCATTACCTATAAATAGTGTAGTCTTCATTTGTGTTGAGATAGGAGAAGAAACAAGAGAAGTACAAGAAAATATATAGTGAAAAAGATGAGTGATTTATATTGAGGTTAGTGTAGTTAAAGAGCGAGTTGAGACATAGAAAATATTCTATGTCTTCAACTATATTCACTATACAAAAGAGAGTATTATATGTTGAAGGAAGGTGTTCTTTTGTGGAGCTTTGGACTCTTCAACTAATCCGGAGTTGCTTGAGTTATACACTGTTGTTGGGCTGTTGGATCCTGGAAGAGACAAGTCAAAAGTATTACTGCTGGATCGGTGTAGATTATGCCGCAATGGGCTTGAATCTCCTTAAAGAGAGCGAGATATCCGTGTGTCAGCCTAAAGATTTATTTCTTCATTATATTTTCAAATATAATCTTACAATTTTATTATATTGTAAGTTTTTTCTTTAACACAAATTTTAGGGTTAAAGAACCGAAATTATCGCAAGACGCTATTAGGTTTAAACATATCAACTAAAATCGATCGCCTTCTAATAAGACTTATAAATGATAATAAATAATATTTGCAGGTATACTTCACTTACATAATAAGTTGATTTTCTTCACTTTCTTTTGAAAAAGGATGTCATTTAAATTTGAATCTAGTTAAGCGTTTTAGACAAACAAGTTAGTTACTGGAAAACCATATTAATGGGTGTTTTAGGTGCCTTAAACACCTTCCTAAAATATTAATAAGAACCCCAAACCCCCTTAAAGTTTTCAATCGATATCCAGTTTTAAGTCTTTTGGAAACAAAAGTTTTCTTATTTTTTTTTTAAAAAATTAGGTGGTGACTACGCCGGACGCCACCGTCTTGGGTGTGGCTCTGGGGGCACGTGTAGCACGGGAAGGTGTGGAAGTGCCTGGGGGCACATATTCAGGGTCCCGCTCATCATTAGAGCCGATGATCAAGCGTGCAGACGGAGCGACAGACTTAGATCGCCCACGTGCGTAGGTGCGGTCTTGCTTGGGTGCCATAGTAGATAGTACCTGCAAAGGATCAATATTAGTATGAGTAGTGGCAAACAAGACAGGCAAGCCCATACGACATAAAACATTGAAAATAGTGTGGTAGTGATACTAAAACTGTATCACACGACGGGACAGATGACGTCTCGTCGTGGCTACGACGGACCATCATGAGGTCCGTCGTGTTGTACTTGGTCTATGTGTAAATAAAGAACCCGGAAAGATGGGTCTCTGACCATCATGACGGTCAAGCAGGACGGACTGTCGTTGGTACGACGGTCCGTCGTAAGAGTCCGTCGTAGGACACTTAGAAAATGTTGAGAGACCCTTATCAGAGGGGTCTCTGACCATCATGACGGTCGAGCAGGACGGACCGTCGAGAGGACGATGGTCCGTCGTAGGTGTCCGTGGTAGGACACTTGGAAAATGTTGGGAGACCCTTAGCAGAGGGGTCTCTGACCGGTACGACGGTCATGCAGGACGGACCGTCGTGGGTAAGACGGTCCGTCACAAGTGTCCGTTGAAGGATACTTGGAAAAAAATGGAGACCCTTGGGAGAGGGGTCTCTGACCGGTACGACGGTCATGCAGGACGGACCGTCGTGGGTGAGACGGTCCGTCACAAGTGTCCGTTGAAGGACACTTGGAAAAAAAAATGGAGACCCTTGTGAGAGGGGTCTCTGACCGATATGACGGTCATGCAGGACGGACCGTCGTGGGTAAGACGGTCCGTCACAAGTGTCCGTTGAAGGATACTTGGAAAAAAAATGGAGACCCTTGGGAGAGGGGTCTCTGACCGGTACGACGGTCATGCAGGACGGACCGTCGTGGGTTCGACGGTCCGTCACAAGTGTTCGTCGGACAGGGGTGCTAGGGCTTGTGCAACGGACCCTACGACGGTCCGTCGTGGCTACGACGGACCGTCATCGGGGTCTCGTTCTGAATGACAGAGACAGAACTGTAGGTACCCTAAGCAACCCCGATGAACCCACATGGTCTTGTAGTGTTGTGGACCTATATGTGTCTATCCCAACTACCTAGGAAACTATTAATGCGAAATCACCTAGGTCTAGGGTTGTTAACATGGCAAATTCAAACATTTTGAGCCTAGGTTTAGACATAATCATATAAAGGAAACAAGATACGACTAAGAACTAAGCTAATACTAACTAATAAACAAAAATACAAGATAAATGAGTATAAATTTAGAGACACATACCTTGGAAATGTAGAAAAAGCAAATGGAGAATGATTCAGTTGGCAAGCTAGACACCTACAGCAGCAGCACCGACTAGTAGATGATAATTATAAGGCTTAGGAGGATTTTGGGGGCAATGATCAGTGGGGGGAAGTGTGGAAGTTGAAAAGAGAGGGGAGATGAGAGGAATAAAGAAGTAATGGGGGAAATATGGAGGGGTGGGGAGTAGAAACGGTCAGATTTTGAAAAGGGTCCAGCCGGGTCGGGTAGAATTCATTAATCACGCGATGGTTCCCCGACGACGGTTCGTCGCAGATGTGACACCCCGTCGTGGGTTCCGTCGTGTTTTCCCTAATTTCAAACTGACAAAAAAACGTACCTGGTGTGACGGATGCTTACGACGGTCCGTCGTGTGCGCAACGGTCCGTCCATGTATCCGTCAGTGGCTGCGGCAGAGTAGTTTTCTGCAGAACTTCCTGGTGATGTGCCTGAAAATTTAGAACCCATTAATAGAAAATGCTACCATTATTAAAAAGACGATAAGTATTGGGTTGCCTCCCAACAAGCGCCTGATTTAATGTCGCGGCACGACTGGGGACCCTTGATTACTCAGACTTCATCAAGATGGTGTGTCTCTATCGCTTCTTTCCCCGATGCTTTATGCCCAAAATAGAGTTTTATTCTATCTCTATCCCTCTTAAACCGCACTCCTTCCTTGGCTTTTAACTCAACTGCTCCATGGGGTAATACTTGGGTAATCAAGTAAGGGCCAGACCATTTGGATTTGAACTTGCCCGGAAGACAAGGTGACCCAGAACTGTCTACAAGCACCAAGTCTCCAACCATAAGCTCTTGTTTTGCAGTTTTTTGTTCATTCCCCTTCTTCATCTTTTCCTTGTGGGATATGGCAGATACCGATTGGAGCTCACCACTCTGCCTCATGGTCCTACAAATGTTGAAGGTCGCTTCTTTATTATTAAACCGAAATGTCATCTGTCCCTTCTCCATATCAACTAAGGCTCTACCTGTAGCAAGGAATGGCCTCCCAAGAATGATAGGCACTTCAAAATCGACCTCGCAATCAAGAATAACCAAATCAGCCGGAAAGATGAATGACTCCACTTTTACTAGCACATCATGGAGTATGCCTATAGGTCGTTTCACTGTCCGATCAGCCATCAGTAGCCGCATCGCAGTGGGTTTTGGATCCCCCAAACCCAACTTTTTGTAAATTGAGAGGGGCATGAGATTTATGCTTGCCCCTAGATCACATAATGCTTTCGCAAAATGTAACGACCCAACTGTACAAGGTATAGTGAATGCATCTGGATCTTCTTTCTTTTGCATTAGGGATCTTGTAGCAATAGCACTACAATGCTGCAATATATCATCATCCTCAAAAGTAACCGATCTTTTCTTGGTGACCAGATCTTTCATAAACTTGGCGTGTAACCGGGCATTTGTTCTAAAGCTTCTACCAAAGGGACATTGATAGAAAGCTGCTTCAACATTGTTATGAAGCGCCGATATTTGCCATCCTCGGTCTTTTTCACTAATCTCTGAGGGAAAGGTGGTGGTGACCTAGGCATGGGGATTACCTTCATAGGTACTTCTGCATCTTTTCCATTACTTTCCTCTGCTTCACCACTACCCTTCTCCACATTATCATTATTCTCTCTCACATTTTCCTCAGCGAATGGCATAGGTGGGTCAATTGTTTGCTTACCACCCCGAGTAGTAATTGCCATACAGTGTGCATCATTCTTTGGATTTTGGACAGTGTTGCTAGGAAGAGTGCCCGGTTACCGTGTGTTTACTGTCGCAGATAATTGGGCCATTTGCAATTCAATCTGCTTAATCGAAATTGCATGTGTATCAACTTTTTGCCCAATACTAGCTAAGTCACACCTTAACTCTTTGATGTTCTCATCACTAGCATCGAATCTCCTCATCATTTTGTGCAACATATCCTCCACTCGCGCCATACTATCTCCACCATCCGTAGGAGTAACTTCACGATTTTGGGGAGGGATATAGGGCCCATTCCTATCATTTCTGTTACCGTAGTTACCCCTGTTGAAGTTGTTGTCGCGGTTACTGTCTCGGACATAATGACCCTCACGGTTGTAATTACCGTAGTTCCGACCTTGGTTCCCTTGACCTTGGCGCCAATTATCCTGATTTGCGCCTTGGGCGCTTGGTCGGAAACCCCCCATCTGCTCATTTACTGCATAAGTGTCCTCCGCATAATAACACTCATCGTTTGGAGGTGGTGGTTTAGCCAAGTAGTTGACTGCATTAATCTTTTCTGCACCCCCAGTGACATGTTTTAGTACCAACCCAAGCTCAGTTCTCATCTGAGCCATTTCTTCACGAATATCATCTGTGGCTGGGTTGTGAGTGGACTGTACTACGAAGGTGTTTCTCCCTGTATCGGACTTCCTAGTACTCCAAGCTTTGTTGTTACGGGAGATTTTCTCTAATTTCTCAGCAATCTCAGCATAAGGACACTCTCCATAAGATCCACCTGCTATAGTGTCCAACACCGCTTTATTGTTATCATCCTGTCCCCGATAGAAGTATTCCTTCAGTGACTCATCATCAATACTGTGATTCGGAACACTTCTAAAAAATGAGGTGAATCTATCCCAAGAACTACTAACTGACTCTCCTGGTAGTGCCACAAAGTTGTTCACCCTGTCTTTGTGGTTTAATTTCTTGGAGACCGGATAGTAGCGTGCTAAGAAGACATCCCGTAGTTGGTTCCAAGTGAAGATGGAGTTTTATGGGAGCTCAGTGAACCACATAGCAGCCTCTCCCGTCAGTGAGAGAGGAAACACTCTGAGCCCTATCACATCTAGATCCAAATCAGGCCTCCCCACACAACTTTTACACACTGCCCTTACCTTAGCTATATGGGCATGTGGATCCTCAGAAGGTAGCCCTGAAAACAAACCTCTGGCAGTGAGCATTTGCATCAGACTACTAGTTACCACAAAAGTGTGGCCTGTGGGTAGAGGAGGCAAAACCAGTGGCCCATCCGAATCTGCTATGTTATTATAGCCTCTGTAGTATGCTTGGGGCCGTGGAGCGGGATTCTGTCCCCTCTGTTGATGTTCACCCGGAGCATCGGGTAACATCTGACCATGAACATCAGCTGGAGCTGGGATGTTTTGGTTTGGGTCCTCATCATTGATTCCCAAATTACGATTCATGTTTCACAGTGTACGCTCTAGGTCATGATCGTAGGGAAACAACTGTTCTCTTCCTCTCCGTGTATTTGGCATACAAGGAGGATAGTTCTGAAAAGAAATCAAAAACAATAAAACAAAGTAAAATCAAGAAAATATCAACTATACTATAGTAAGAAGTTCAAGTTAATCTAAAAGCTAAATTCCCCGGCAGCGGCGCCAAAATTTGATACGCTCAAACTTACTTCTCAAATGAGAAGTAAAGCGGTCGTGTCAAGTAAATAACCCAACTAGTGAGGTTGGGATCGTTCCCACGAGGAAAATAGTCTAGACTTAACTTTAACCTAGTATTACTATCGTTTGGTCGATAACTTTCTTGGAAAGTAAAAATATAAAAAGGGGGGTTTGTATTACCTAATGAGTAAAAATAACTAATGTAATTGAAAGAGACACTTGACAGCTTTTAATATTGGGTTTTAATCAATGAATTAAAGTAACTAGGGTTTACGTGTTCCCCACATGTTCATAACTTGATAATTCTAACTATAACAATTCTTTCCTAGTATCTTGCATGCAAAGTGATAAGTTATGTATTTCTAAATCCTTGGTACGACATCTAGAAAATCTCACTCCGCACCTTGGTCCGGCTACGTGTGTTGCTTTCCTAACCCTTATCTTTACCTCATATTAAGCATCGTATTCGATATTTGACTAAGTTATTACCTCGTACTAATCAATACTAGCCTATTAGATAGTATACACTAAATCTATGTTAATAATTCTTTTCCTATTATCTACCTCCTTGTTCCGGCAAGTAGCATTAAGGCGAGTTCTAACGTTGATCATCCGTTAAAAAGACTTCTAAGCGAAAGAATTATTAATACATGCAAGACACTATTCTAGAATTGTTATTTAAGCTAGGGTTTATCTCATTATTTGCCTATGGTTCCCACAACCCTAGTTATGGAGTTTAGTTACTCATAGCCATAAAGACAATATTCAAATATGTTAAATCAGAATTCATGTACTTACTTCAATGAGAAAGAATAAAGTCTGAAAATTTTCTTGATTAATCACCAAAAATCACTTGTAAGAATCTCCAAAAATCAAACACTATTACACAAAGTCTAATCTCACAAAGTCTAACTATATGGAATTTGATAATCAAAGAGTCTAACCTCAAAAACGAGGTTTTTCGAACTATTTATAAAAAAATAAAAACCTAAGTAAACAAGGATTCTAATTGCTGGAAATCTGCCAAAACGCGGCTAGGTCGACGGACCACGCGATGGACCGTCGTGCTCGCGACGGACCGTCGTGGACTCCGTCGTCCCATACTTGGTCATTTCTTCTGCTGCTCTCTTATTCTTCTCGACGGCAAGTGTGACGGACCGTCATAGGCACGACGGTCCGTCGAGGGTCTTCGTTTCAAAATACTTCAACTCTTGGAATCTGGGTACTGGGATCACTTCTCTGATCTTCACGACGAACCTGCAGGACGGACCGTCATGGCCACGACGGACCGTCACAAGCTTCGTAATCCCACACTTGGTCAGACTTCCCCATCTTCCTTCAGCAGCTGCGCTACGCTACCACCTACGGACCGTCACAAGCCCGACGGACCGCCATAAGCTCTGTAGGTGGTCTCTTCTGCATTTTTTCGCTCAAAATCTCCGCATTCAGCTCTGCACAGATTTCCTGCAAAACAAAGAAAAACTTATATCAAAATTAGCACAAAAGGGCTTTCGGACACACTAAACTTAAGGAAAAAGTATTAACTATATCGTGAAACCACGGTATATCAATAGGCCGGCTAGTCTAAAATTGAAGGATATGTTACTGTTAGTGAACGCGGATTGGTTGGATACTCAAAGTGTAACATTAATGAGATTCTTTGAAAGGTGGGGATATGATAGTTATTTTAGAAAATTTCTGAACGAGTTCCACAATCATAGTACTTGGAGACAGACTCAGACGATCGCATTCTCAGCATGTCTCTTAGGAACGATCATATTCCCTATGATGAAGAAAATGAGACCGATACCCGGATCGTGACGGTTGTAGATGCCATATTCAGAGGGATTAATAAAGAAAAAGAATCAAAGAAACACTACAAATTGGCCCCTATATTGGCTGACATCTATCGCTCTTTGAGTTTGTGTAAGAATGAATTTTCATTTTTCGAGGGGTGCAACATTATTCTTCAGTGGTGGATGACTGAACATCTGTGTAAAAAAGACGGCACCCAGCAACAGAAGTTGTCCAAGCTAACCCAGATGAGTCTTCTCGACAACTACGAGTTTAATCTAAGCATCACAAGTCCCATTTCACACCATGAGGAATACATGGGTTAAAGTATTCTATGACCTTAGAGATGGAGACATACAGTGGATGTTCCAAAATTTTATGTCAAAGAAGATAGCGGCTCGTGGGGCCAAACTTCCTTTTGTTGTCCTTCTTGGCATCAGAGGAATGTGACCATACAATCCAAATTGGGTCATACCTGTCCAATGGGATACTAGTTCTTTCACCGTTGATTACAATGGGTGTGTTAAGATACCTTTCGCCAAAACCATCCTCCAGGAATGGGCTGGGCGGGTCAACATGAAAGAAAGTATTGTTGAAAACATGTATTAATCCGAGTATGTTGATGAATACAAAACATGGTTGCAGGATGATTTGCGTGGTTTGGTGAACCCAAGACCATGCGTGGGTCGAGAAATTGAAGACGTCCAAATGAGGCTCCAGATCCAAACCTATCATTTTCAGAAGGAATGGGACCAAAGGTAATAGGAATTTTGACGAAGAGAGCAAGAGTACCGATCAAGAGAATTTGAAAGCCAGAGGGCCTTAGTTGTGATGTCACAAGAGTTAACCGATGCGAGGGCCTGTTTGATGTGTCTAGATACAACCCTGGATTAGCAGATCAACACTCTCCGGGCTGTGCCTCCATATTCCAAAGCCGTGTTTACAGAGCCATATGTGGTAACAAACAAGTACATTATTTGCGAAGAGGTAGAAAAGCAAGAGGAGGAGCAGGACCTTCAACTTTCTAATTCCCCTGCGTGGGATGGTTTTCTATTTGTATTCGTAATGTATTCCCCTTCCCGCAAAATGTATCCCCATTTTGATTAAAGCCTTGTTATGAATTCTATGATTATTTGTAAAGCTTATTTTAGGGGGTGCAACAATCTTTTTTAAAATGACGCAATATATCCTTCAGATCGCTAGGTCTGCCATTGGCACAAAAGGGCCACATGCATGATTAGGACACGATATATGTGTTTTTAACTATTTATGTGATATGTTGCTTTGTATGAGGACATCGCAAACCCAATCCCTATCAGAAATATCCAGAAATATGCAATAGTCACTATTACAAAGTGCGACCAAAATTTCCGAGTCTTAAGTTTCTCAACTAAAAAAAATAAAATCCGATCCCCTAAATCCTAAAACACTACTCTATCATCTCTAGTTAAGTACACAACTATGGGAAAAGGTAAGAGTGTCAAGATAGAATCCACTGGAGAAGAATTGCAGAGGAAAATGGAACAAATCACGCGGGAAATTCAAGAGGTTAGAGAAGGACTCAAGGTAAAAATTTCCATGGCAGTTTAGAAAGCCGCAACTACGATGTTAGATGAGGATTTAGCGTCTAAAATGAAGAAAAAGAAAGTCATCGAGATAGAAAGGGAGGAACTAGGGAAGAAATTAGATATGCTTTGACAGAAGATTCAGGAAAGGGAAGCAAGAGAAACAAAGATAAATTTAGCCACAGCAGATGCACTAACCAGAAATGCAACACCTGACGAGGAATTGACGGTTGAGATTGAAAAATTTATAGCCATGAAGGAAAAAATGACTGAAGTGCGTAGGAAAAACAAATCTTTCCAGAAGGAGATGATCGCCAAACTTCAAAAGTGCATGGTAAATACTCTATCTGCGAGCAAAAGGCTAGTAGTGGTCCCGATGACACCCACCTTGGAGCAACGGAGGAAGATGTCGATGAAGAAATCATCTACATGCCTCCATTCCTGGGCTGTCTAAGAGAAGGAGACAAGTGGATCACCCTCTCGACTTACGAGCCGACACATAGTGTGGGAGCGAAGGTTTTGTCGTGCGCTATTTTGTACGAGAATATTAAATGGAAACCTCATGAGGAAAGTTTCAATATTTGGGCATGAAAACTTTTCAAAGGTGTATGCCATCCACCCGAACCAGCGAGGGCACACTAGAGAAGAATGTATGCAGCTTGAGGCAAGAATCTGCCACTAGATCGATGTTTGGAACATCCCGCACATGTGGGGTGATAATACCGTTCTCACATATAACCTGCCGGAGCCAATTGAGCACACCCGATTTATTTTTCAATATTTCACACCGTTCAGAAAGTCAGTGCTGCAAATCTACAGTGATTTGGTTCAGAATGAGGTCTTAGCCTCTATCTACGAGAATGACAGAGGTCTTGATCCCATTGGGGTAAAAATTTGGAAACCTTGTGCTTATCATAATGCTACAGATCATAACCTCTCAAGGTGCCTCAGTTTTCGCTACGACGTATAAACCCTTGTCAACCTGACAAAGATCGGAGAGTTTGTTCCCTGTGACTGATGCAGTAAGGAGAGGAAGAATGAACGATTTGGAGACATCGTGTATCTTTTAAAACTCTGTTGTTATTTCTCATTTTCCATGTAACTGTATGAGAATGAATGAAAACCAATATTTCTTTTGTACTCGAACTATGTAGGTCCTGAATTCTCTCTGTGAGATTCATAGGCATCCTTTCAAGGCCCGACCCCTATCTTTCAAAAATTTCCATTCTCCCCTATTCATCCTACAAAGAAATATGAGGCTCAGATCAATGAACATCGGAAGAGATGCGACAATGAAGACCCTAGCTCAATATGATTTTACCATTCTGATATATTTCCAAATTGAAACAGGCAAACTCTTGCTTGTTCAAATAATCAATTTCACATTTACTCGTGGGTTAACATGTCCTCAAACGAAACAGCTTATGGTGTTTATTTGTTTTTGTGTGATCTATTACATTACGTATGCCGAACTCAAAGTAACATATTTGCCTTTGAGTTGTTTTCCTCAACAAGTACTTAGAAACTAGTATGTGTCAATTATACTGGCTGATCATCCCTACTGCACTTGATCTAAAGGGCCTAGATTTCTTTCCCGGCCAAAGTTCAGATAAAAAAAATCAGTAATAGGGGACAATAACAAAGAAATCAGCCTTACTGACATTGTGGTGGCTAAACCCACCGTAGCAGATCAGAATGAACTGATTATGCAGTCAATGCAGTAAATCACTAAGATGATAGTGGAAATGCAAATGAGACATGATCTACCTCCACCGGATTTTACCGACAATTCTTTGACTGATGGAAGGCCTCTGCTATACTTTCCCTCTTTAGACATAGAACAGGCTCAGAACGCACTATCTGCTCCTGCACAAAATCCCTCAGTCATCGATTTTTACACAAAATGCTCTGTATGACTCAGCCTCCTACCAGACTCCACCACCTCCTGAAAAGCCCAATCCTCAAATACAACCTCCCTTTCAAAATGCCACTCACGAAACCGCTCCACCTCCAGAAAACAAAAATACATTCCATCCCCAAACATCCCTTCATCACCAAAATCAACACACTAACCCCCAAAACTTCATGCAAAATTACCAAGCTACTCAAAATGCCCCAAGTCCCTCCGTAGCTCCACCTCTACCCAGGAAAACAACATTCCAAATTCGTATTCAAAATGAGCAGGACGTGAATTGTTTTCAGATTGACCATCATGAGGAGAAGGAAAGAGACTGGAGGTCGAAAGAAGCGGCTGCAAAGGGAAACCCAAAGTAGGCGATCCAAAAAGTAATGAAGGAACTTCAGTGCATTCCCGACGTTGCTGGTTTAAACTACGAGGACTTATGAATTCATCTGAATCTGGACCTCCCAGAAGTGTTAAAGATGCCCAAATTTGACACTTTTGGAGGAACAGGGAATCCCTTAGCAAATCTAAGGGCCTACAGTGACCAACTCATACGTGTTGGTAGAGATAAATCTGTACTAATGCAGCCTTTTAGCTGAAGTTTGACCAGGGAAGCTTTGGAATGGTTTACATCTCATTAGACCAAACAGTGGCCCAGCTGAAATGCCTTGGCTAAGGATTTCATAGAAATATTGCTTACTATGTAGAGATCGTCCCTGATCGTTACTCCTTAGAAAAGATGAAACAAAAGTCCAATAAAAGCTACAAAGAGTTTTAGTACAGATGGCAAAAAAAGGCAGCCAGAGTTCGGCCTCGCATGTCGAAAAAGGAAATTGTTAAAGTATTTGTGTGGGTTTAAGAACCCGAATATTATGACAGAATCATGCTGCTCGTTGGAGAAAAATTTGCCGAGATAGTCAAGGTAGGTTAGACTATCAATGATAGTTTGAAACTGGAAGATTAGATGTGTTGCTGCTTCGCCCGGATCCTCATGTTTATTAAAAAATAAAAGACAAGATGTGTCAGTTGCTTCTTGTAAGGGGAACAAGACCCCGAGAAGATCATCATCGTACAAAGGTTGGTATCTACTTTAACAAAGTCCATATCGGGCTTGTTATACGCAAGATGATTATCAAAATTCTCCTCCTCTAAGCTACCAAAATTCTCCTCCCCCAAATTATCAAAATAATCCCCCTTCCGTTTATCAAACTCCACCCCCATCTACCAAAATCCTCCATCAACTTACCAAACTCCATCTCCTTATTACCAAAGCGCTGGCCTAACTACGCCAACATACAATCAAACTATCGGGCACCTCCCCTAGTATAGCAAGCTCCAGTATACCAAAATAATCTAAAGAATTACCAAGCTTGAGTATACAAAAATAACCCCACAAATTACCAAGCTCCATTACAAATTTACTAGACAAATCCCTATCCCAGATATCATGTTCCCCATCCTAATGTCCAAAATTATAATCAAATGTCTTCTTCTCAAGGTAACTATGACCCCCCTAACCCAAGATTTGATAAAAGGCTCGCCAGAACTTTCATAGAGCTTGCCGAGAGCCGTACAAAGTTGTAAGAGCGATTAACTACGGCAGGTTATGTCCATCTAGTGGGACCCAAGCCAGTGGGTACCATCTCTAGGTTTTATAGACCTTACAAAAGTGTGCATACCATTCCAATAGAGTTGGACATGATACTGAGGATTGTATCAACCTCAAGCACAAAATCCAGGATCTAATGGACCAGAACATGGTCTCCCTCCAGATAGCCGCACCCAACGTCAACAGTAATCCTTTGCCAAATCATGGGAGTCAATATCAATATGATAGAGACAGATGATGATTGGTGCGTGACAAAGGCATAGTCTCAATTGTTCACGACGAGCTGGAAAGAGCCATGGCTTCGCTAGGCATCAAGGAGAAGAATGAGTTCGTGATTCTGACACTCGCAAAGGTTGTTGCTTTGGTGCCAATAGAAACTCCTACTAGGCTAAAGTTTGTGATCAAAATTGCTTCATCTCAGGGTAGGACTAGATCTAGAAGATGTTGTACTCTGAAAGAGTTGGCTCATGGAGGGCATAAGAAGGACCAAGGAACGAGGCCTATAAGCGAAGGCGAAGCTGAAGAATTTTGGAGAAAGATATAGCCGAAGGACTATTCAATTGTTAAGCATCTGGAGAAAACTCCTGGCTCAGATTTTTATGTGGGCCATGTTAATGAGTTTGCAGCTACATACGCTGGATCAACTTCTGTGATGAAGAGTTTCCCTTCAAAGAGAGGATGCACAACAAAGCCTTGCATTTCACTGTTATATGTCAAGAAAAGGCTATAAATTGTGTCTTGATAAATGATGGATCTGATCTCAGTATTTGTCCTCTGTCGACTCTGAGGTAGTTAAAGTTTAATTTGGGAAAGCTTGAGCAAAACCAAGTAACTATGAGAGCCTTTGATAAGGTACAGATAGACACACTTGGGGCGGTGAACTTAGTCATTCAGATGGGCCCTCCAGAATTTAGCGCAAAGTTTCAGGTCCTAGACATGGACACTAGCTATAACCTTCTTCTGGGAAGACCATTCATCCACATGGTTGGGGCTTCACCTTCTAACCTTCTCCAGTTGATGAAATTTGTCTTGTAGGAGAAATAACTTGTTATTCACTGTGAAGAAAGCCATTCCAGTGGGCATGCGCTAATTATAGATGAAGTCTCTCAAGGCACTGATTTCTACACGGTGGAGCTGGTTAATGCCACCGGTGATGATTTGGCTTTGCAACCTCCTATGCTATCTGTGTATAAGATGATTTCCATAGTGATACTATAGAACACATTCGAGTCGGGTTTTAGATTGGGAAGGAATTGTTATGGAGTTGTCAAGCTTATTCAGATTCCCGCCAAAGGAACAAAGTATGGTTTGGGGTATGTCCCCATAGATGATGCGATGAAGATGAAGAAGGACGATGATCAAGCATTGGATAAGCCAATTCCTCATGTATACCAATAATTTCTCATCCGGTAGTACACCTCGTGATGACCTGGGGGAAAGAATATGTGACCTTTTTGAAGAGATTAATGCTGTCATAGGGGACGAGGTCGAGCAAGCTGGTTTCTGTGGTGCTGAGATTAGAGAGAACCTGCAGAACTGGACTTCCACACCAATATTTATTCCCCAATCATCTTGGTAGAAGGATATCGATTATGCATGTATTGAAAATTGGTGGTAGTCTTTAAGAGGCCCGACACCCACCATTTTTCTTATTCTTTAATTTCTTAAAGTTTTTAAATTCCTCCTGTGATGTTTAAAAACGCAACATGGCCTTTTGTCATGGCAAAAATTTGCATTGTTTTCCAATTTGAATGAAAGCCTCTTTTATTGAAAACTTATCCATTTTATTACTTGTTTATTTTACTTTCCTAACTTTGTTGTTTATGATTTCAGTTATTTTAATTTAAAATCATCAAATGTCGTGAAATCTCACGAGTTGAACAAACAAAATGAGGCATGTGATAACGAGGGTGAAGAGTATGAAAAAGAAAATGAGATACCAGAATATGTTGCTGAGGAATTTTGGCATTTAAAAATCAAACTAACCTAGATTTAGAAGAAATTGAAACTGCGAATCTAGGTGACCAAGCCCGTGTCAAAGAGATCAAAATCAACGTCCACTTGAATGAAGCTCAAAGAAAGGATATGATTTATTTTTTACTGAAGACATTGATGTTTCATCTGGGAAGTCAGCGACATGCTAGGGTAGAGTACCAATGTGGTGTCTCACAAGTTGACGATTAATCCGGAATTGAGTCCAGTGAAACAAAAAGCTTGGAAGTTGCCTGAGTTAAATTTAAAGATAAAGAAGAGATCACCAAAGAGATAGAGTCTCTATTAGTAGAGGCGACGCAATACCTGACTTGCTTGGCCAATGTTTTCTAGTCGCCAAAAAAAAATGTGAAGATCAAAATTTGTGTTGAGTACAGGATGTCCACAATGCCAGCCCAAAGGATAATTTTCCATTGCTGAACATTCACATTCTGATTGATAATTGTGCTAAGCATGAAATGGAGTCATTTCTGATTGTTACGCAGGTAATCATCGAATCCTGATGGATGGAGAAAATGCAGAATGAAAACTTTTATTACGCCTTGGGGGTGTGTATCATTAATGGGTGATGCCATTTGATCTAAAAAATGTTGGTGCTACTTATATGAGGTCTATGACGAGCAAATTTCATGACATGATTCATAAGAAGATTGAGGTGTATGTAGATGATGTCATAATCAAGTCCCGCGAGAGTTCATACCACTTGAGGCATGAAGTTCCTTGATCGTCTGCATCGGTATAACTTGAAATTAACTCCCTCTAAATGTGCTTTTGGAGTGCCAAATGGAAAATTGTTGGGATTTATAGTCAGCAGAAGAGGTATTGAGCTCAACCTTTCTAGGATCAGACAATTCAAGAGCTACCTCCTCCGAAGATTAAGAATGAAGTGATGAGTTTCTTAGGGAGGTTGAACTACATCAGTCAATTCATAGCTCAATCAACTGTGGTATGTGAGTCTATATTAAAGATGTTGAAGAAAGATGCTTTGAAAAAGTGGACTGAAGAAAGTTAGACTGCTTTTGATGCTATGAAGAACTACTTGTCCAATCCGCTGGTGTTGGTGCCTCCGCGAGAAGGAAGCCCATTCCTGCTATATTTGTCTGACTTCGATAATGCATTTGGATGTGTACTTGGTCAACATGACGAGACAAGGAAGGAAGAGCCAACTATTTATTGCATAAGCAAGAAGTTCACTCCATATGAGTCCCATTGCACTCTTCTAGAAGGAAAATGTTGTGCGTTGACTTGGATTGCCCAGAAATTGAGGCATTTTTTGTCTTCTTATACTACATATGTCATTTCCAGAATGGACCCCCTAAAGTATTTCTTCCAGATGACAATGCCGACCAGAAAATTCTCTAAATGGCAAATCCTTTTGAGACAATTTGATATAGTGTATGTGACCCAGAAGGCGATAAAAGCACAGGACTTGGAGGATCATCTTGCGGAAAATACTATCAATGAAGAGTATGAGCCGCTCAAAACTTATTTCCCCGACGAAGAGGTATCATTTGTAGGTGAAGATATTTCTGAAGCATACCCTAGTTAGAGAGTATTTTTTTGATGGAGCCGCAAATCACCAACGAAGAGGTATTGGAGTTGTTTTACTGTTAGAATCTGGTCAACATTATCTTGTGGCATCCAAACTCCTCTTTAATTGGACGAACAATATGGTTGAATATGAAGCTTGTATACTCGGTTTGAAAATGGCCATTTACATGAAATCCACAAGTTTTTGGTTATTGGAGATTCACGTTTGTTGATTCATTAGGTTCAAGGAGAATGGGCCGTGAAAAACCCAAAGATAACACCATACATGCAATATATACAGAAGTTTTGCAAGAGATTTCATAAGATCAAGTTTAGACATACTCCTAGAACACAAAATGAGTTAACTGATGCTTTGGCCACCATCGCTTCAATGATTAAACATCAAGATACTGATTATATTGACCCTCTAGATATAGAGTTGAAAGAACATCCAATCCACTGTTCATATGTTGAAACAGAATCAGAATGGTTTGCTATGGTATTTTAATATCAAGAAATATTTAGAGTCCGAAACTTACCGTGAGAATGCGACACTTCACCAGAAAAAGTAGATATGCCATTTGACCCTAAACTTCTTTCTTAGTGGGGAAATCCTTTATAGGAGGACTTCAGATTTAGGTCTTCTCAGATGTATCGATGCTGCTAAAGCTGCGAAGCTTATTGAACAAATACACACGGGAGTTTGCGTTATGCACATGAATGGTCTTACTTTGGCGAGGAAGATCCTTTGATCCGGATATTTTTGGATGACTATGAACCATGATTGCTTCAAGTTTGTGCAAAAATGTCATAAATGTCAAGTGCATGGTGATTTGATCCGAGGGTCGCTTCACGAACTAAATGTTATGAGTTCACCTTGGACCTTCGTAGCTTGAGGCATGGATGTCATTGGTCTAATAGAGCCATCCGCCTCTAATGGTCACAAATTCATTTTGGTTGCCATTGACTATTTCACCAAGTGGGTGGAAGCAACTTCTTACAAGTCGGTAACTAAGAAATTATACCTAATTTTGTTTGCAACAATCTGATATGCAGGTTTTGGAGTACCAGAATCCATCATTACTAATAATAGTGCAAATCTCAACATTCACTTGATGAGAGATATATGTGAAGAGTTTAAGTTTACTCATCAAAACTCAACTGCCTATCCTCCTCAGATGAATGGAGCTGTAGAGGCCGCCAATAAGAACATCAAGCAGATTTTGAGGAAAATGATTGACAATCACTGAGGTTGGCATGCGATGATATCATATGCTTTGTTGGGTAATCGAACGATTGTCAGAACGTCGATTGGAGTTATGCTATACTTGGTAGTATATGGAATAGAAGCAGTCATACTCGCTGAAGTCGAGATACCGTCTTTGAGAATCATCAAAGAAGCTGAGTTGAGTAATGCTGAATGGGTCAGCAAGAGGATATATTAGTTAACCTTGATTCATGAGAAGAGAATGGTCGTTTTTTTTCATGGTCAACTATATCGACAGAGGATGATTCGTGCCTTTCACAAGAGACTAAGAGCCAGAAATTTTTAAATCTATCATTTAGTTCTTAACTACATTTTTCCTCATCAGGATGAGTACAAAGGAAAATTTGTGCCGAATTGGCAAGGACCTTACATGGTTCGCAAGGTATTATCTAGAGGTGATTTAATCTTGTCGGAGATGGATGACATTGCATGACCGAAACCGATCAACTCAGATGCTATCAAGAGATACTATGTGTGAAGCTTCAGTTTGCAATTCTGTCATTTACTTGTAATAGTTCTATTTTCTTGTATTTGCTTTGTTTAAAGTTTTATTCCTTTTGTAATGAACAACGTCTGACCAGAATTCTCAAGAATGAGATACGTAGGCGGCTTATGTCGGCCACGGTTGTTTAAAATTTGTTATTGAAGATAATCTTTGAGGGGGAACTATGTTTGACCTCATTCCTGCCTCAACGGGATACGTAGGTGCCATAAGAGTTCGGTCATATCTCCCGTAAGATTTCTATATTTTGTTACAATGGAAATCAGGACTCAAAAATTCTTGACGAAAATGTATTTTTCCTCAACAAGTCGAGACTGAAGTTACTCTGAAGTTTGCCACTGGGACATAATTTTTGACCAATAGGTAAAGATAAGACAAAATATTTAACTGGGACAAAAATTTTGAGGATGGCCTCAAGATTTCAACATGAGTTTACCAATGGTGTAAAATGACTTTGAATACTCCTCAGTGAATAATCAGATAGACCTCCAAGCATAAGACTCAGAGAAGTTCGCTAAGCCTGACGTGACGTGGTACTTGACAACGACCTGAAATCAGTAAATTCTTCAATCGATGAATATGGAGAAGTTAAGGGGGGGGGGGAAAGAGCTCCCCAGAATAACAATTTTTTGGTGGATGCAGGAAATATTTTATGTTGCCTCTACCGAAGACTTGGGAACATGAACAACACTGTTTCATCCAATTCCCAACAACATGAAGTCTATAATGAACATACAACTATGTTCAAATAGCGTCATCTGCATCATGTTATCAAGCATGATAGTATTACTACCTGAAGGTTCATTTCACCTGTATTATCATTTTAGATGATACTCTACCTGGAGGATCATTTTACTGTATTTTCAATTAAGATGATATAGTTATCCAAAAGGCGCCCAGAAGATCACTTTGTTGCTCTATTGAAAGCACTGTCTTCATTTAGTACCAAGGATGGCACCAAGAGGAAAAACTCAAGCATCGTGAGTCAATATTCACGCATCACAGAAAAATCATGCATCCTGAGTCAATATTCATGCATCGCGAGTCAATATTCATGCAATTCAGAGAATCATGCATTGTGGGAAGATATTCATGCCTCGCGAAAAATGTCATGCACCGCAAGAAGATATTCATGTGTCAAGGAAAATTATGCATCGCGGGTTAATATTTGTGCATTGCGGAAAATCATGCATTGCGAGTCAATATTTATGCATCGCAAAAAATCATGCATCGCGATTTAATATTCATGCATTGCGAAAAATCATGCATCACGAGTCAATACGCATACATCAAAAAAATCATGCATCGTGAGTTAATATTCATGCATCACGGAGAATGATGCATCGAGGGAAGATATTCATGCCTCGCTGAGAATGTCATGCATCACAAAAAAATATTCATGCATCACCAAAGATCATGCATCGCGAAAGATTATACATCGCGGACAATCATGCATTTCAAGAGAAAATTCATGCATCGCGGAAAAATCATGCACTACGGAGAAGAATCATGCATTGCAAGAGAAAATGCATGCATCGCGGAAAAGTCATGCATTGCAGGAGAAGAAATTCATGCATCGCGAAAATGTCATGGATCGTGAAGGAAGGGAAAAAGAATTCATGTATCCCATGAACATCAACTGTATGTTTTATTTGGCAAGAGTAAACACCAAGAGAATTATTAAAGACGACATCAAGAGAAATATGAGCACACTACATCAACTTCTATTTATTTAGACATCAAAAGAAGAGTACATGGAAGATTACGTGGCAAACATATAATATAAGCTTTATTTACTTTACGTTAAAACCGATTGAGTTGACGCCAAATGCTGATGGAGAACAATCAAGTGTTGACATGGTAAAAGACATTGTATCCCATTTGAATTGCATTTTTATGCTGATGAGTTTTATTTCAGTCTTTGTCGAGAGCATCTGAAAGGATGAATTCTCCAAAAGCAAACCATAGGTGCGGACAAAATTAAAAAGGATGCAGCACGACGTGGAACTTTTTCCTTAGCAGCGAACTGGGATATAGTCCAAAGAGGAGTGTCAAACTCTTAGGGCCGACAAGAGGAGCGACTTCCACCACAATCAAACTACTCCCCTATCAGAAGGTATGTGAGTTTTCTTTAGATTTATTGTTTTGATTCTCACATCCAAAATTTTGGTTTGCCGGAAGTAATTTTCCAATCTGAGTGACAATACACTAAGAGCTATGAATGTTATGTCCGTATAAGTTCTTAATTATGGGTGTGAAGTGCACCACATTCATGGCTAAAAGGTTACAAGCCTCTTTTTCATGCTCGATCTATTTGTCATTTGTCCAGAACCAAAGATTATCTAGCATAATAGATTTCCTTTTCAATCGATCGAGTCGAAATACAACTCGATTCCTTGAGTTTAAGGATATGTTGGCGGAGTCAATGTTGAAAAATTTATTCTAACACTCACTCTTAAATCTTATTCTCGAGCATTTTGGTCCCTTCATAACTCGGTATTGAGGTGACTTCTGAATTCTTCCAAAATCATGCGTCAAATCTAGCGTATAGAACTACAATTGGCCTGAATTTTCATATAGCCTGAGATATGTTGGAAACTTGTTTCGGGGTTTGTCCATAATCCCTGATTTTGTACCAAATTCATTTTCGGAAAAGATGAAGAGGTGGTCGGTCAAAATTGGATTAGTCAATTTCATTTTACTCGAATTTCTTGCATCAATCCAAGAAAAATGAGGAACAATTGTTGACACCCAATTTTGGACCTCCACCATATAAATTAATCATTTCGAGCTTCTTATATTTCAAACGATTTAAATAGTTAGTTTTATAAAATTTTAAGAAAAAAATCCAAAATATGGAAGTTGTTTTAAATAAGCTTATAACTTTTAATAATTTTAAGTTATATATATGTTTGTATATAATTTTGTCCATAATTAGTTATTTTATAAATATTCAAAAAATTATCTCAAAATGATTTTAATATTTAGTAAGTATTTTATTAAATATAATTAGTTTAGCTTAAATTATGCTTATATTTCTTCGAGTTATTAGTTTATAACTAACTTAATTATGTTATGTTGTTAAGATTAAGATGCTCTATAATGAATTTATGCAAAATCATCTTGTTCAAATTGTGACCAAGTAAACAGTTAATTTAAATTTGGGTACGATTGAAATACATTTGGGTTTCGTTTGACTAAATTTCCTTTGTCATGGATGCAATCCATTGCTACCCATTTGAGTTTGATGATATCATTTTTAGCCCATTTGAATTCTTCACACCTTCTAGCCCAACCTAATTCCCTCTCCCATAAAAATCTAGAAGCCCAAATTCCAATCCCCAATTCGACCCATCCCGATATCACCCTAATCAAATCTAACTCTCTTATAGTTCCTTTATTTCTCGGCGTTGCCACACTCTTTTTCCCAATCACTTTTCATAATTTAATCCCAGCCCGATTCCCAACAAATGACGCGACCCACGTCTGTTTTTTCTTCTCAAACAAGAACAAAAAGGCGACATCAGCGTCAAAACGCAATGCTAAAATTGTCCGTGACCAGACGAAATGAGGTCGTCCAAGCAACCATGAAGTCCAGTGGCGATTCGACCCACCGCGTCTTATAGTCTCTCCTTTCCCCTTTTCCCGTTTTGTACAAGGTTTCTAGGAAGAGCATCAAAAGCTTAAACCAGACGCGTGTGCTCGTCCTTATAAATACGAGATGACACCACGTCAAGCTTCAAGAATCTGAGCCATTTGCGTCCATTTCAACTTTGCAGATTTTGGTAAAAAATCTGGTATTCTCGAAAAACCCAGTTGTCTCTTGTCCTTGAGGGTTTTGAATTTTGAAATGGAATTTGGATTTTCGATTTACCCTCATCCGCCCGTCCCCCCCCCCCCCACAAGATTTTGAACCCTAAATCCCCATATATATATTCGCTTCAACGTTAAAAAAAAAGGGAGAAGAAAAAAAAGTTAGGAAAATTTAGGAGACAATTTCTAATAGGAGAAATTGGTAAGAGACTTTTGGTTTGAGAATTTTAGTCTCAAAGTTTTAGAGTGAAAAATATATTAATATTACATCAACCGAGCATTCACAAAATTTTATTGACGTTCATGATTTCACTTGGGTTCCTTTGTTGCCACCCTTGGCTATTTTTGTGTGGTGAAATCGTCGCTCTCTCTCATCGGTCTCCATTTTTGCTGCCAAGGAAAGGTAATGTTTCTTTGCCCTAATATTCTTTTTGTTTCTTCTCTCGTGGGAGTGATATCCTGATGTTTGAAGGTTTCTTTTATTTTTATGATTGTTTATTCTTAGTTACTGCTAAATTTGTTCTATTTTAATAGGGATAATCCATAAGTATCCCCCCAACCTATGCCCGAAATCTCAGAGACACACTTATACTATAGTAAGGTCCTATTACCCCCCTGGACTTTTTTTATTAATAATTTTCTACCCCTTTTTGTCCTATGTGACACTATTTTATGGGTCTAAAGCTGGTTATTTTTTTTCAAATTAGTGCCACGTAGGCCCAAAAAGGGTAGAAAATTACTTATAAAATAAGTTTAGGGGGGGGGGGTAATAGGACATTAGTATAGTATAAGTGTGTATCTTGAATTTCTGACATAGGTTGAGGGGGTACTTGTGCATTTTCCCATTTTAATATAACATGCGTATTCAAAGTTATTTTTATGGCGTAGTATCGAGCTAAGACCTTGAAGGTTTGGTGGCTTGCTAGAATTAAGTTTCGAGTTGTCATTCTCTTTCTTGGGGTTTGCTGTGTGATTCAATTTTTGGAAAGAGTCGGTTTAGGGGTCGTTATATAGCATGTTGTATCTTGGCTGTCCATCCCTATTTCTGTTTTGCGTTTCTTTCTCGAGCTCTACCGCTTAATATCAGTAGGCTTGTGTTGTTCTGGCCAAACCATGTTTAAGTATTATGTGTGTTATGTTTAGGTTATTCCTTGCTATTTGTCTATCCTTAAGTCCTCAGATTAATTGAAATGGATAGTACATATGATAAAATAACATTCCTTTCTCGTAATTTGGTTCTAGTTTTGTTTAGTGTCCTTGTGGTCTTTCTGCATAGTATGACTTGTTTGAATCGCGTCTTGTATGTGGATTTTTTTCAGTCAAAATTGTCCAAACTCATGGGCTGAAGTCTGCTGGTTGTGTCGCTTAATATCATTAGTACGTTTTGTAGAAAGTTGTGTAATGCGTGACGAGAATGAAGTTTGTAAGCATTATAGCTTGTTGCGTCTTTCTTTGCTTTCTTTATTGAGTTGAAACGGTGTTTGGATTGGATTTTTGTTCATCCTCTATTGGTTCCTCCATTTAAATCCGTTTGTCTGTTTAGGTATCCCCATTTTTAATTGTTTGATATATAGTCTAGCTATTTTCAATCACCTAGGATAAATTGGTTCGCAGTTGTCCCTAGCAGCCTGTCTTTAGCATGATATTAATGTCTTTATTTTTCCTAAATAGTCGTTTGGCCATAGCATGCTTTGACCATAGCATAGAGAATCTTATTTACTGGTTATGCATCTTGTATCCTCTCCACATTTTTGAGTGATTATTGACTGCTGGTTTAGGTTTACTTATTACATAATGTGTCTAAAAGCGTATATGTATTACTGTACAGTTTCATGGCTAATTTGTTATTTAGCATTCCAATTTGAATCATTTGGTTTCCAATGCAATGAAATTCCTTTTTTTAAAATTTTTTTGCCTCTTTATTCCCATTTAGTTAATTACTGTTTTGTTTTCTTTCTTTTGCTGTGAAATCTCTCCCTGAGTCTGTGGTGGAACCTCCTCTCTCTTGCATCCTCGAGATGAACCATAAATGCTCAAGTTATTTTATCAAGTCAGTTTTCTATAGCCGTAGATCAAGCTTCAAAATCGACGAATAGATTGCGAAGTTGAAGAGATTGGGCAATGAAGGCAAAAAATGTTGTATTTTGTTTTTTGGGCCTAAGCCCATGGTTTTTTTTGGATTATTACTTTGTTAGAATATCAGGAAAGGTGAAAAATTGGGTCTAAGGCCCAAAGTGAAATGGTTCTCAATATCGGTCCAGCCGTACAGAAATCGGACTTGGACTTAACCTGACTCTCTCTCTCTCTCTCTCTCTCTCTTTCTCTCTCTCTCTCTCTCTCTCTCTCTCTCTCTCTCTCTCTCTTATTTATCGCTCATTTACTTGTTAACTAATTGTCGTTAGTTTAGGGTCATAGAATCCAACATGTGGAAAACTTGTTCCAAAATCAAGTAGCAAACAATTCACCAGCCACAAAATAATTGCAGACCACTGGTAAAATGTATGAATCTTTGGTGAACAACTCGTAGCATTAGTATATGACACACCATAGTAAATTTTGAACCTTCCAACAATGTGTCTACCATATATATCGTTAAAAAAGCATTATCAATAGTTTCCTCATCTCTAGAAGAAATGCACCTGACCTTTCCCAAAATAGGAGTCATCCCCATTATAATAGAAGCCAACGAAGATCTACATATTGTGAAGAGTCTGAAAAAATTCCTATCAAACACAAATACATAATAGAGGATCAATTTGGTGAATTTTCCTCTACCAGTTGAAGACAATGGTGATGTCGTCATTATTATATCTTACCATCCAGTTGATTCTTAGTTCATGAATGATTCAAAATTATAAATACGAAGCACTCAGGCTGGACAGAGAAACAGAACACATATAACAGCTGATAGAAGTAGTTGTACTACCTATAAAATTGGGATAATGTACAATTACCCTCTCAATCTATGCCCGAAATCTCAAAGACACACTTATACTATACTAAGGTCCTATTACCGCCCTGAACTTATTTTATTAATATTTTCTAACCTTTTTCAGCCTACGTGGTACTATCTTATGGGTCCAACGCTGGTTGATTTTTTTTAAACTAGTGCCACGTAGGCCAAAAAGGGGTCAAAATTACTTATAAAATATGTTTTGGGGGGGGGGTAATAGAACCTTAATATAGTAGAAAAGTGTCTCTGGGATTACGGGCATAGGTTGAGGGGGTATTTGTGCATTTTTCCTGTATAATACAAACTATTGAATGCATCAAGATTTTAGTTTTAAGGGGTTTGAACCGGCCTTTTCCAATAAGTCACTTCGTTCTTAAATATCATGACGCAAAAGAAAGCCTAATTACTAGCATGCTGGCGATCACTGATGGCAGATCACTTACATGAATCATGAGTTTTCTACTGAAATACCAACACAAATAAATATTTTAATCATTTTGTACCAAATGTTTAACAAAATTGACACTAAGAAGAGGAAAAGCTATGGACGGACTTGGGACATGATTAAGGGTTATAAAATAGTTTCAAAATTAGGAATTGGTGACTCAAGTTTTAAGTATTGAGTAGGGGTGACAAATTTTAAATTAAGAATTAAGGGGTTGAATTGTTCATCCCTAAGTTTCATTATTTTACACTTTAGTCCATATTATTTGAAAACCTTAATATTAAGAAATTGAGGGGAAAAAAAAGCTATTAACGACTCACTTTTCCCCCTTTTTTCTCTTACTTATTCTTCCATTGTTGTGAACATTTGTTGTTGGTTTTCTTCTTTATTTATTTGTTGCTGCTCTTCTTTTTCTCCAACTTCATTCTTTTTCTTCTTGTTCATCACCATCTTATTCTAGTTGTTCATCATTTTTTTCTTCTTCAGTTGATATTCACATTATACTGCTGCTTTGAGACAATTTTCATTCATATATCATTGACCATTACATCATAGGTGATTTTAATATGTAAACAAATGATTTTTGCTCTAATTTTTTATTTTGGTTGTTTGAGTGTTTCTTCAAAAATTTACAGACGCTTACCCATCAGGTAAGTAATATGTTGCAGCAAATAGTACTTATTGGATACATATTACCGTACCATGTCGAGCAAGGACTGAACCAGAAGCTTGTCCCAATAAATAAGTCATTTACGACAACCGATGAGTCATATGCTGCACCAGATGACTCATCTGTTGCAACAAAGGGCATACCCGTTGGATACATATTACAGTATCAGGCAAGCTAGGGAAAGAACCAAAAGATTGAGTCATTTATTGCAACATATGAGTTATCTGCTGCACCAGACAACTCATCTGTTGCAACAAATGACTTACCCGTTGAATACATGATACAAATCCAAGCCAAACTAGGATGAAACCAAAAGTTTATCCAAATAAGTAAGTCACATATCTCAATAGATGACTCATTATTTTATATATTGAGTATCTTAGTTTTATATAATTATATATCTTATTAAGTTATTGTTTTTTGTATAGGTATAATATTATGACCTCAAACATTGCTGAATCCGTGAATGCAATGTTTGAAGTTGAAAGAAAAATTCCTATAGTCAGTTTATTCGATGAAATAAAAATGAGATTTGCAAAATTATTTCATGGGAGATCAACCGAAATGTTTTCAATCATGGTTCCGATTTATTAGTTAATAAGAGAAAATTTTCAATTATTTAGTTGAGATTAACCGAAATGTTTCAATTTATTAGTTAAATAACCCGACCCGACTCGGATCCGTGCGACCCATTATATTTAAATCTTTCCCTGTTTTTTTTTGAATTTCCCACCATTTGAAAATGTCTGTTCCGAAAGGTTGCAACTTTCAGGAACAACCAGGACAGTTTGAAAGGTTGGAAACTTTCATTAATGGTTGTGAGGGTTCTTAAAGGGTTGCAACCTTTCCAAATATGTTCTTATTGACTATAAATAACATTCATTCCTCAGAATATTTACCTACAAATTTTCTTGATTTCATCTTGTTCTTTTCCAGAAAAATTTCTTCGTGTACTTTACTGTTGTTGAGTGGTTTGCCGACACCAGAGTTTTTGGTATCTACACGCTGATGATTGAGATCAGTTTATCCTGGGAGGATATATTCCAAGTCAAAACTCAGATACTAAAGGAAATAATTTCCTTAATGGGACACTGTCAATTCAATGGACTTGATATTTTTCCTGTTTAATTTTTTTTCCAGATTTCGGTACGTTACAAATTTTAGTTTTTCTTAATTAATTTTTGTTCATATTTCTTACTGATTCAGTAAACTTTTATTACTCTGTGTTTCTGCAAAGTTTTGTCAAAATCAGTAATTCTATTTTTTCAAACACATGTTAATAACAATCTTAATGAAATTAATAAAAGAGATATTAATATGTGTTTTGGTGGAGACAAAAATCTTCGTGATTTTATAATTCTTGAAGTATGCAACTATAAGTTATTGCTTACTATGACTGTATCGATTTTAGTTTATCATAAATGGAAAACAAAGGTGTTAAAGTGGCTAATGTTGCACCAACCCGAACTGTTGTACCACAAGCAGAGAAACCGGGTAAATTCACTAGTATAAATTTTAAAGGATGACAACAACGGGTATTTTTCTGGCTTACTATTCTTGGTCTGAAGAAATTTACCAGTGAAGAAACTCTAGTGCCTGCTGCTGATAAGCCAGACAGAGAAAAATTCATGATTATTGAAGCATGGAAATAGGTAGACTTCCTATGAAAAGACTACATTTTGAGTGCTTTAGAGGATGACATATATAATGTCTATAGTGCAATAACAACTTCAAAAGAGTTGTGGGATCCACCTGAGAAGAAATATAAGATAGAAGATGCATGCTTGAAAAAGTTTGTGGTCGTAAATTTTTTAGACTATAAAATGGTAGATAGTAAACATGTTGATTCACAAGTGCAAGACATGATCTGATTGCTAAAAATATGGTTGTAAATGAATTTTTTCAAGTGGCTGCAATGATCGATAAGTTGCCTTCTTCATGGAATGACTTTAAGAATTATCTAAAGCAATAGCGTAATGAAATTCGAAGATCTTGTGATTCGGCTCAAGATTGAGGAAGATAACAAAAACGCCGAAAAGAAGTCTCGTAAGAGTTTAACAATTATTGGAGTTAATATTATTGAAGAAGCTCCTACCAAAGACAAAAAGAGAAAGAAGTCAACAGGTAGAAGTCAGAACAAGCCAAGAAGAAATTCAAAGGCAACTGTTACAATTGTGGTAAGGATGGTCATAGGTCTTCTGACTATCTTGCTCCAAGAAAGGACTAAGACAAAGGCAAAGGCAAAAGTCAAGCAAACATCGTGGAAGAGATGGAAGATGCTGATGACTTATCTGCAATGATCTTTGAGTGTAACTTAGTTGCGAATCCCAAGAAGTGGTTTCTCGACTCATGTGACACTCGACATATTTGCTCTAAGAAAGATTCCTTTGAAACATACACTACTGCTGAGTAGATGAAGATTTGTTCATGGGAAACATAACAACAACAAGCATTGCAGAAACTGGGAAAGTAATGTTGAAAATTAAATCTGGCAAGGTGTTGACTTTGAACAGTGTTCTTCTTGTCCGTACTATCAGGAAGAATTTAGTTTCTGCTGCACTACTAGTTAAGAACGGGTTTAAGTGTGTCCTAGTTAGTGATAAAGTTGTAATAAGTAAGAATGAGATGCTCATAGGAAAGGACTACCTCAATGAGGGCCTTTTTAAAATCAATGTAATGGTTGTTCACAGTATTAATAAGATTTCTAATTATGTTTACTTATTGGAGTCAAATGATTTATGGAATGCCCGTTTAGGACATGTAAGTAACAAATTTGTTACTTTAGAAGTATTGCCTGATTTTAAATACGACAAATGGAAATGCAAAATATGTGTAGAAAGTAAGTGTATTGAACATCCCTATAATTTTGTTGAAAGAAATTCAAAACCTTTAGACTTAATTCAAACGGATATATGTGATATGAAGTCTACACCATCTTGTGGTGGGAAAAGTATTTTATAAGTTTTATTGATGATTGTACTCGATTTTGTTGTGTATATTTGCTTAATAGTAAGGATGAAGCAATTGATGCATTTAAGAAATACATAAATGAAGTACAAAACCAATTGAATCTAAAGATAAAAATGATTCGAAGTGATAGGAGTGGAGAATACGAATCTCCTATTGTAGAGATTTTGTTTGGAATATAGTATTTTTCATCAAACTATTGTACCCTATACACTGCAGTCAAATGGTTGGACAGAAGAAAGAACAAAACATTAATGGAAATGATTGACCGCATTAATGATTAATTCTGATTCATTGGGAAACCTTTGGGGGAACCCATCCTTGCGGCTAATAAGATACTCAATAGGGTACCCCGTAGCAAAACACAATCAATTTCATATGAATTGTAGAAAAGTAGGAAATCCAATTTGAAATATTTCAAAGAGTGGGGGTGTTTTGCTAACGTTGTGGTTCCTTTACCCAAAAGAGTAAAAATTGGACGCAAAACTGTAGATTGTGTATTTATTGGATATTCTGTGAACAGTAAGGCTTGTATATTTTTTGTTTACAAATCTGATAATCCTGAGATTCATGTTAGTACGATAATTGAGTACAATAACGCAGAGTTCTTTGAATATATTTATCTGTATAACACTGAATGTGAGTCAAAAAGTGAAAGACCTAAACTACCGCGAGAAGAATCAAAGGAAAATACACTACCTAGTGAGGATCCTAGGCGTAGAACTCGCCAACAGAAAGCCACATCTTTCAGACAAGATTTTTTGGCACTGTTGCTTGAAAATGAGCCTCAAATATTTATAGCAGCTATGTCTTCATCTGAGTCAACTTATTGGAAAGAAGTTGTCAATAGTGAAATCGAATCAATTTTAAGTAATCATACTTGGGAATTGACTGATCTTTCTCTAGGAAAGAAGCCTTTAGGATCAAAGTGGATCTTTAAAAGGAAAATGAAAGCTGATGGAACTATTGACAAATATAAGGCTAGACTTGTAGTCAAAGGATATAAACAAAAAAAAATTTGGATTATTTTGAGACATACTCTCCAGTACAAGGATAATATTAATTAGGATGTTAATAGCACTAGCGGCAGTGTATGATCTTAAATTCCACCAAATGAATATAAAGACAACCTTCTAAAAAGGAGAGTTGGAGCAAGAAATTTACATCGAACAACCTGAAGGGTTTGTAGTTCCTAGTAAAGAAGAGAAAGTGTGGGGACTTATGAAGTCGCTTTATGGGATCAATCAAGCACCCAAACAATGACATGCTAAATTTGTCCAAAAAATGTTGACAAATGGATTCAAAATTAACGAATGTCATAAGTGTATTTACATTGAAAACATTGTGAATCAAAAAGTCATTTTTTGTCTGTATGTTGATGACATGTTAATAATGATTAAAGATATTGACGATATAAATGCTACTAAGCGCATGCTGTCTAGCAAATTTGATATGAAGGACTTAGGAGTTGCTAATTTGATCTTAGGGATTAGGATTCCCAAAACTCCTTAGAGACTAGCATTATCTCAATCTAATTATATTGAAAGAGTATTCGATAAGTTAAAATACTTGAATATAATTGTTGTCAAAACTCCAATTGATTTAATCTTTTCATTTCAAAAGAATGAAGGTGAAAGTGACTCTCGATTGGGATATTCCATAATGTTGGGAAGTTTGATGTATATTATAAATTGTACGCGACCAGATATAACATGTACTATTAGCAAACTGAGTCGGTTCACTAGTAATATGAATCAAACTCACTTGATGACCATGAAACGTGTGTTAGGGTGTCTAGAGCCTAACATGTTTTTATTAAGGTATAAGGTCCTTAAATGACTTATAATATGGTTTAGAGGCAGTGTATATAGTTGGAAGTGATTTGGAAGTTGAATGTCAAGGAATGACCGAAACGTTCGACGACTAATCACTTATGTTTCTCATGTGTTCATGCGTGTTTAGTGTGATATGAGCTTATGAAGTCTAAAAAAGATTTATAATTATGTTTGAAGATATTATATGGAGTTTTGAGAAGTTTGGAGGTAAAACGACCAAGAACGTTCAAGGTGTTCGAAAGATAGCCCTTAAGACGCTCAACGTGTGTCTTGATGGGGCCTAGCCTGTTTGGACGAGTTGCGAGTATTGGTTTTAGGTGAAACTTAAGGGTTGTGTTTATGTTGGAAACGTCCGGGTAAAAAGTTTAAAGGGACCCGCAAAATGCCCCACAAGAAGGACCCAAGGCTGGTCAAGACACTGCCTTGGCAGTGTCAATCGACGGACCAAACGACGGCCAATTGGTCAACCAACGGCCAGTAGGTGAGGTATAGTAGATTTTTACTTAGATTAGGAATGTCTCAACCAAAAAATTGTCCAAGTAACAATCAACGGAAGCCAAAGGACGTCCAGTAGACTGACCTACGGCCAATCGATTGGTCCGTCGATGGTGGCCTCTAGCTGCAACATTGCGTCTGTTTTATTTAAGGGTGAATTATAAATTCACTCCACGCCCTAAAATGAATCTAATATGTTTATTTAGATACTTTTGGGTTTATATAAGTCATCTAACACGTGAAGAACCCATTCAAAATCCTCTCCCACGAATTGAAGTTTTCCCTTCAAAAATATTCTCTCTAGAAACCACCATTGTTGGTGAAGTTCAAGAATAGATTGGATCTTTGATTTCCATGGATTAATAATCATGTTTTATAGGTATTCATGTATATAAAGTTATGGTGATCCTTCATCTCTAAATAACCTTTCACTTGGAGAGTTCTTCTTAACGTTTTCAAAGAAGATTTTATGATTAATCTTTCAATCTAGCCATGGATTCCTTATTAAAACACCTTCAATGATTAAATCATGATAAATTGATGTTAATGTAACGTGATTTTACTCCAATTTCTTGATGAACCCATGTCCCTTCCAAAAATCGATTTAGTCCTTGCATGGGCTTTGGGATCTTGACTTGTTATCGATTGAATTGTGATTCTCTTATGTTGAATCGCTTATATCTACTGTTATTTAAGTTAATTGATTATGAATTGATGATGAACGATCCATGAGGATCAATGTATGAAGATTTGAGTATGAATAGCCTATGTTTCTAAGTGTTACAGTGAATTTCGATTATAGCAATTGTGTATGATTTCAATTATGCAAAGCATCATTGTAGCTACTGCTTTTAGTTTGTATTATGTAGGAATTGTGGGTGTAAAACCTTGATGATCAAATTAAAGAAAGTCTTACATGAATTGATCTAGATTCTTTTAGCTTATGAATTGATATTGCTATGTAGGTGATGCGATCTATGTTCTAAGATGAATAAAGTATGAATAATACTTGATTTTCTATCTCGTAAGTTAATTCCTAGCATGTAATTTATTGTTAAATTATGATTGATGATTAATAATTTGAGAAAATTAGTAAGATGGCCTATTCTCTCTACTCTACATTGAATTGATAGTTTAATGCCTACGATAGTATCTTGATCTTGTTGAGATGTATGAATGATTTCTATATGATTAAGTGTACATTTAGATACTGCCTTAGATTTCTATTGTTGATGAAATATGATCTATAATCCATGCAAGTGAAATTCGTTGATGGTCTATGTCCTTATACCCTCTAGTATGTTAATGTATTGTACTAGTTGTAACATGACCTTGTAGTAGCTTATGCTTAACTTCATGTATGATTATGGTACCTTAAGCTACTTCCCCATAATTTATTTATTGATAAAAGAGTATTAATGGTCAATGATGACCAAAGGCTAAAGGATTGGTAAGAATTCCTCTACTCTTCTACTTCTCTATTTCTTTATAGTAATGTTGATGAAACATTGTATGTCATTGTGTATATGGTCCACTTATGGTGGCGGTGTTTACTTTATTGTAAATAAATATGTATTGAACATGGCTTTGAATGCAAATTGATGATTATATGAATGAGTGGTTATGATGATCACTTTATGTGTAACTGGTGCCTAGTCTTCTACTTGATTTGTGAATCTAGGTTATGTTACTTTTGTGATGAGCATGTAAACGGTTAGGTAATATCATGTGTAGGTGATTCCATTAACTAATTGTTAAGGATTGATGAACCCTACGCATGTACCCCTATGTAAATGTATGAATAGCTAATGTTAAGGAGCCTTAAAGTATATTATGAAGATTCTCTTGTCTCCTATGCTAAGTTGTGTTGTGTGGTCTATACTTGAAAGTGTAATGTGGTCTAAGAGGGTGGCTGCCTCAATAAGGTTTTGATAGCCATTATGTGATCGAGTTGATCCATTTTCACACACACACACACACACACATTATACATGCTTACAATGTAGTGAATGTTCATAGAGTCTAATGAAAGGCTGTTCTCATATTCACTAGTGTCTACTACTATGCATGTAAAGTGTGTGTATGTGAAGCATGTTATGTATTCCTTACTAGGATGACTTGATAGGTGTACTAGTATGGGAAAGGGTATGGAAATTTGCCTATGCATTGCATGTGTGGACCTTGATAGGATAGTTCTAGTTTTGGTTTATATATGTAAGAATGTGTAGGTATGAACATGTGTTACTTAATGTGTTATGTGAAAGGTTTGATAACACACACACACACACACACACACACACACATATATATATATATATATATATATATATATATATATATATATATATATATATATATATATATATATATATATATATATATATATATATATATATATATATATATATATATATATATATATATATATATATATATATATATATATATATATATATATATATATATATATATATATACACACACACATACATGTATGAAGATCTAGTCAAGAGAGAGGTCTTGAATGGTGTATTCATGTAGATGATGTTTTACATATACTATGTTCATGAGAAGGGATTCTTTACATGATTTAGGTTGATGAACTTTCATCTATGACCTATGAGTTAAGCATATTAGGGGATGACTCTCCTAAACCTATGTTTTATAAAGTAAAAATATACTAGAGGTTTTCAATAAAGGGAACTTAGCTTAGCACCGAGTGAACTTGAATATGAGTGTGTGTCCCTTCCTATAGTAGGAAGGTAGGTCAACCTAAACCTCATGGGGTGTATAGCATCATGACCCAAAAGGGTGTTAGATCGATGTTTCAATAAGTGAATAACTACAATGCCTAATCTTGGCATAAAGAGGGTTTTCACATGTGCCCCCAAGTTCCATAACTATGTTTCCACCATAGGATACTAGCTAGTGGATCCACCTAAAAATCTATGTCATGTTTGGTTCTACTTTGGCCGGTAGACAACCCTTTTTAGGTGTGGGGTTTTATGACACCGGATTTCATGTTTAGCATCACATGGTCTATGTTGATTAAGGCTATAGTTTACCTTAAGTAAAATGGACAATGGAAATAAATGACTAGGACCCTAACTAGAATGACTTAAGGGAGGTTACATAGGATAGGTGGAAGTCATGAACCCATCAAGACATTGCACAAGTAGCTCCTTAGGAAGTTCTAGGAAGGTGTTGCAATGCATGTCACTATATATGTGTCCTTATGCATGACATTGTAGTATTTCTTTACTTGTTATGACGATGTGCATGATATGAGTCTTTATGCATGATTTTGATCTTGTTGACTATATGATGAAGGTCTTGCATGACATAAATGAAGTGGTCTCCTCTTACTATGTTGATATATGACTTGGATGTAAAGGCTTGTGGTCTCATGATAGGTTTACTAAGTATGTGTGAGGTTATCGGGCCTTACATGTAATTGCGCTACTAGACTTAGATTAGGGGCATGGGTTAGGTCTTATTAGGTTCTATGTGAAGTAAAATAAGTATGTGCATAATGACTAGGAGTTCACTGTATTGTCCATATAGTCTTGACTTAACTAAGTCTATGTTGTACTATACTTCTATGATGGTATGTGTTGTCTTGTGTAGATGATATGTATGTTTTTTTGTGGCCTTAAGGTGATGCGTTGCACCAAGTATCACTAAAGGGTTACTTAGGAAGTTAATGAACAAAAGAGAAGGTGGTTCGTTGTTAAGGAGAAAAAGGCTTACTGTAATGTGCCTTAAGAATGCAATAAATTCATATGTGATGTTATGTGATGTTTGTCCTTTGAATATGTTTATATGAAGTATGTGAATGATCCAAATGCTATGGTATGAAGGTTTTATAAGGATTTACTCAAAAAGGCATGAAGTATGATTTCAAGAAAATGTCCCTTTTAAATGCATATTTTTGCATGGTTGTCATATTTAGTGCATTGTTGTACTAATCTCATTCTTCTCTACTTTTTATACAAAGTGTAGGTTATGGATGCTTAAAGGGTTTCTATATGATTGAGGAGCTTTATAGGTGATTCCCAAGCTCAAGGAAAGGAATCCTTAAGTCCAAGGATGTCCTAATGTGTACTTACTGTAAAGTCTATTAAATATCTTATAGTTTTTTATTATGTCTTAAGGATAATGTCCCTAATGTATTCTAAGGTAGTTGAGTATAAGATGACAAAGATACTTAGGTTCTAAATATGTATTACGACTTTTACATATATACACACACACACACACACACACACACACACACACATATATATATATATTTAAGAAGTAAAGTTTCTAGCATATGATGTGCTATGAAAAGTTAAATTTTCCGCTATACTACTATGTCAATTCGATGAATGATAACTATGTTCTTGTACGAGACCTCCGAGAGGTCAATTACGCTATGTCGCTTCTAGGGGGTGCTCCCTGGATGTGATATCTTTACATTATAACAAATATCCTGCTGTGATTGAAGGATATAGTGATGCTAATTGGATCACCAGGTCAAATGAAATAAAATCTATAAGTGGTTATGTGTTTACACTTGGTGGAGGAGAAGTCTCTTGTAAATCATCCAAACATACATGTATCACTAGCTTCACAATGAAATTTGAATTTATTGCTTTAGATAAAGCTGGTGAAGAAGCTGAATGGATCCGAAATTTCCTAGAGGATATTCCATTTTGGCCTAAACCTGTGGGACCTATTTGCATACATTGCGATAAGACAATCATCAATAGGTAGGGCAGGGAGCGTCATGTAAAACGATAAGTCTCTTCATATACAATAGAGACATAATACCGTAAGACAAATCCTCTCTAGTGGAATCATCACAATTGATTATGTGAAGTCAAGTGAGAATATGTCAAGTCCACTAATGAAAGGCCTAGTGAGAGAGGCAGTTGAAAGATCATGCAAGGGAATGGGTTTACGACTTAGTACAAGTTAGCATGGCGGTAACTCTATCTAGTAGACTGGAGATCCAAAGAGCTAGATTCGAGGAGAAAAACAAAGTTGTGACTGACGGTTCAATATTGTCAATCAACTCAACCCATTCTCATTATGAAGACAATGTTCAGGAACATGGTTAAGACTTCTTAATGAGTTAATAAAACTTAAAGTTTGAAAGGATTTGCTAAAAGTTTGGAAGGTTTGACCAAATAGTGTATCTACAAGATGAAACGGTTAGAAATCACCTATGTGAGTGTGAAGTGTAAGACGCTTCAAAGAGAATCTTATGTAAAAATCCTTTTCTCTGTACACTCATGAAATCAAGAGGTGTTCATAGCTGAAATGAACACAATCGTATGAACCATAAATAGTAAAGGGTTAATTGTGTGACATATAATTGTCTAGATATACACGAAGGCTCGACGGTTCAAAGATATCACATATATCGATTGACCTATATTCGACATATGTTCACTACGAAAAGTCCATGGGGAAACCTACTTATGCAGATGCAATTAATCCTTGCCTGTAAAGTACACAATTGTCTGTGCATTCCTATGTTATAACCATTCCCCATTAATGTGGGGGATTGTTGGGTATGTAACAAGAATTGATGAGAAATAAAGGGAAAGAGAGAAACCTAAAAAGTTGGGAACTTGAAAAGTCCTCTTATGCTCAAGTGAAAAGGCATTTGTCTCTCATCGGTGGTGGAAAGAAAAATAAGATAATTTAAATACAGAAACTATCCTATTAATTGTTAAAAGGTTTGGAAAGAGGGAACCCTCCCTCTGCCGTTGTCGTCGCTCGCTCGGCTTTGGCTTTTGAAAATGATCGATCAAGAGATTATTTTTTTGGACAAAGTTTATTTTATTTAATTATTTAATTAATTAAATCAAATGGCCAAACTGGTTTCAATTATTTAGTTGATAACATAAATATATTCAATTATTTAGTTGAGATTAACCGAAATGTTTCAATTTTTTAGTTGAATAACCCGACCCGACTCGGATCTGCGTGACCCATTTTATTTAAATCTTTTTAAGTTTTATTTGAATTTCTCACCATTTGGAAATGTAACAACTCATACCTTAGACCAAAATTGATAATTTTTCAGAAGTTGCATGTGCCAACGACTGTGCCAACTACGGACCGTCAGTTGAATTATGGTCCATCAGTCGACTCTGTCGATGGTCCAACTGACTTTTTGTTCCAAGTCATAAATGACGGTCAACAAGTACGGACCATCAATCGACTTACGATCCTTCAGTAGACTCCGTTGATTGATAAGCTTATTTACAGTTCTCACTCGCAAATGACGGTCGACCAGTATGGACCGTCAGTTGACTTACGGTCCATCTGTTGACTCGATTGATTCGCCAGCTGACTTTCAACTCTTAGTAACAAACGACGGTTGGCTATTACGGATCGTCAATCAACTCTGACAGCTTTTAAGTCAGAGGTCTTTTGGTCTTTTCCCACTTTGTTTAAACCCCAATATACATCTTTTTGAACCTAAATCATCATATTTTAGTAAATTTAAGACTAGAAACATAACTAAAACTTACCTAAGTAAAATCGTTAAATCAAAACTTACAAAATAAGAAGCAAGAAAGGAGGAAAAGGTCAAGAACACTAGTTCAAGAACGCAACAAGGTTTCCTCAGTTCCAGCCCAGAAATCTAAATATTTCTCCGTGGATTTCATCACCAGGAATGTGGAATGTCAATAGTGGGTTCCTTTAACCCATTGTGTCCCTAGTTTTCGGTCAGATTCTTTATTCTCATATCATGATTATACCTAGGGTTCTAAAACTTCAATAGAACTTCATGAATTAATTATTTATATGTTACAAATAAAATTACCATATTATTGCTCAGATTATAGCATGAATTCAGAACCCTAGCAATGTATTTCTTTGGTTCTTGAATTACACATGCTAGGTAAGATGTTTTAGCTACATCATTATCATATTAAATATTGCATTCTCACTTTGCATGTTCAATTTTGAGCTATCCAGTATTTACATAAACTCAGTCATAATTATTTAATTACCCAATTCATTGGGAGTAGCATAATACCGGGTTGGACTAGGGTTTAGCATACCGAATAAGTCCCAGAACTACTAACCAAGTAGGTTGTAAGTCCCCTCTATGGGCATCAGTTTAGTGATCATGCCGGCATGCCTTTATACCTTTAACAGGGTATATTGGATCCTATCGATGGGGCGTATAAATTGAACTCCACATTTAGCTCATGTGGTTTTATTATCGGTTATTAGTAGCTCCCACAGTTCAGTTAGACTCTAATGCATTGACCATATTTATAGTTCAGTTATTATTTAGTGTCAGCATGTTATAAATTTGGTCATTGCATCCACTTAGCTCAGTATTCAGTTTATCATGTTCAGATTATTATACTTGCTTTTGTGTTTGTTCAGTTATGTTCTATTTTAGCTTTACTCTATCCTATATGCTCAGTACCTTCAAGTACTGATGCATACGTGCGCTACTTCTTCTCATGATGTAGGTTCAATTTCTCATCATCCAGATCGCGCTTAGATCGATTTCCGATATCCAGATCATTATATTCAGTGGTGAGTCCTCATTATCCTAGGACAATAATCATAAGTTTATTTTCATTATTTAGTCCTTTAGTTTCAGTTTTTTCTATAGTTAGTTGGGGCTGTCCCAGCATTTATAATCAGTTTAGAGTCTATTTTTAGACATAGTTAGTTTCAGCTTAGTATTGAGTTAATATATCTTTGTATTTAACTCGTCGGTATTTCATATATCTCAGTTATAGAATATGGGTATTCCCCATATTTTCAGTATAAATTATGCTTTAGCTTCTACATTAAGTTTATTATCTTTAGTATGCTCATGATCATGCCAGCAGGGTTAGCTTGGGATCACTTGTGGTCCTAGGTTCTGTATTCTCCTCTTGGGGTAGCTCAGGGCATAACAAAACTTGGTATCAGAGAACTAGGTTTAATTGTCCTAGGATATATGAAAAGCCGCACTAAGTAGAGTCTTTTTCATGGGTATGAATTGCACCACATCTAATAAGAGAGAGACTAGAAAGTGTTTTAAGGAAATTTCACTTTGTTGTTACTCTTATCATGCGTAAGGTATGATCTTATTCCACTATAACTTGACATTCTTTGTTTCAGATCATGCCTCTTCGTAGACCTAACTCTAGGAATGTGAATGCCAAGAATGCAAATGCAGCTCCTCCAGTACCAGATCAAGAAGTCTCCAATGCTGAGTTCATGAATGTCATAGAGATGTTGGCTAAGATTATGACCAACCAGAAAAATTGGGTTCGTGCTCCTGTGAATCCAAATGGTGGATCAGCAGCAACGAGGGTCTGTGACTTTGTTAGGATGAATCTGCCTGAGTTCTTAGGATCACAAACTAATGAGGATCCTCATAATTTCTTGGATTAGATCAATAAAATCTTGAGGTAATGTAAGTCACTAGGAATGATCGGTTGAATTGGCATCATACCAGTTGAAGGATGTTACTTATATCTGGTACACTCTGTGGAAGGAAAATAGAGGTACAAATGCAGCTCCTATTACTTGGGATTGCTTTAGTGAGACCTTTCTGGATAGGTTTTTCCCAATAGATTTGAGAGAAACAAAGGCTCAAGAATTCATGAACTTGAGGCAGGGAAAAATGAAAATACAATAGTACAGGATCAAGTTTAACCAACTCTCTAGGTATGCTCCTCACATGGTTGCTGATTCTAGGGCTCAGATGAATAAGTTCTTGTATGGATTGTTGGATTTGGTGAAAACTAACTTTAGAAATGCTATGTTACTAAGAGATATGAACATCTATAGGCTTATGACTCATGCTCAGCTGGTTGAGGGTGATAACTTAGAGAACATACCAAGGAGAATATCAAGGCTAGGATTGGGACTATGACTATTCTCTGTAGAAATTGGGTGGTGGAAATAGCTCACTAAATCAACAAAAGTTTTCAGCTCCATCCTCTTTGTGAGATAGTATTCCATCCTCCAAAAGCAGGCATGACCAGAATGTTAGATCACCAGGCTCTAAGTCTCAGGGAAGTGTTTCAAGCACCAACACGTACCCCACTTGCCCTAAGTATAGTAAGAACCATCCGGGCGAGTGTCTCAGAGGAAAAGAAGGATAATTGGGGTGCGGTCAATCCGGTCATAGGTTGAGGGATTGCCCTTCTAGACAGGGTCAAGGCGGTGGTAATGGTAGAGATCAGTCTACAACATGATCAACACCAACAAGTCTCCCAACTCAGTAGGGTAACTCATCTGGTATAGGTAGCAGTCAGCGCCAAAATAATTTGTATGCTCTTCAGGCTCGCCAGGATTAGGAAGGTTCTCTTGATGTAGTTACTCGTACATTATGAGTCTTTGACATTGATGTTTATGCATTGTTAGATAAATGGACTACTCTTTCCTTTATAACTCCTTACGTAGCTGTCCAATTCAGTGTTAGTCCAGACACTCTCTCAGAACCTTTCGCAGTCTCTACGCCAGTCGGTGATCCAGTTATAGCTAGACGGGTATACAGAAATTGTCCTATCAGAGTATCTCAGAAAGTCACCTCAGCAGATCTTGTAGAGTTAGAAATGGTAGACTTCGATGTCATTGTAGGCATGGATTGGTTATATTACTGTTATGGCTCAGTTGATTGTAGAACTTATATTGTTCATTTTTCAGTTTCCAGACAAACCAATCTTTGAATGGAAGGGTAGTATCTTAGCACCTATGGGTCGATTCGTTTCTTACCTTAAGTCTAGAAAGAGGATCTCTAAGGGTTATCTCTATCATCTAGTTTGGATTAAGAATTCTAGATTTGAAACCCCAACCCTTGAGTAAGTTCAAGTAGTCTTTGAGTTTCCAGAAGTATTTCCAAAAGATCTTCCCGGAATCCCTCCCGGAAGGGAAATTGACTTTGGAATTGATCTCCTTCCAGATACCCATCCTATTTCTATTCCTTCTTAAAAAATGGCTCCAGCAGAGCTTAAGGAATTGAAAACAAGATTGACTACAACTCCTATCATGACTCTACTAGAGGGTTCAAATGGTTATGTGATCTATTACGATGCATCCAAAAGTGGCATAGGTTGTGTGTTAATGAAGAGAGATAAAGCTATACCTTATGCTTCTAGAAAGCTTAAGGTTCATGAGAAGAACTATCCGACTCATGACCTAAAAGCTTGCTGCAGTTGTATTTGCGCTCAAAGTATAGAGACACTTCTTGTTATGCTGTTCATGTAGATGTGTTCACTGATCATAAGAGTCTTTAGTATATGTTTACCCAGAAAGAGTTGAATATTCGTTAGAGGAGACAACTTGAGTTCCTTAAGGATTATGATATGAGTGTGCATTATCATCCTGGTAAGGAAAATGTTGTAGCAGATGCTCTTAGTAGATTATATATGGGTAGTGTAGCCCCTGTTGAGGAAAAAATGAATGAGCTAGTGAAGTATGTCCACAGTCTTGCTCGCTTGGGAGTTAGCCTTATGAGCATATTAGACAATGGTGTAACATTTTAGAATGGGATTGAATCTTCTTTGGTACTGGAGGTTAAGAAAAAGCAAGACACTGATCAAACCTTGCTTGAACTTAAGGGCCAACCTTGCTTGAACTTAAGGGTGCAGCCCACAATCAAAGAATCGAGGTTTTTTCCCAAGGGGAAGATGGTGTACTTCGCTACCAGGGTGGATTGTTTGTTCCTGATGTGGGTGAGTTGAGAATGCATACCTTTGCAGAAGCCAATAACTCCAGGTATTTTATTCATCAAGGTGCCACTAAGATGTAATGCAATCTGCGGCGAATCTATTGGTGGAATGACATGAAAAGGGATATAGAAAACTTTTTGAGTAAGTGCCCCAATTGCCAGAAAGTCAAGGTAGAACATCACAAACTAGTAGGTATGACTCAAGAGATCGATATTTCTACTTGGAAGTGGGATGTTATCAATATGGATTTCATCACAGGGTTACTTCGTACTCGCAGACAGCATGACTCCATTTGGGTGATAGTGGATAGGATGACTAAGTCTTCTCGCTTTTTGGAGGTCAAGGACTATGCTAAGCTTTACATTAATGAAATTGTGAGGTTACATAGGGTTTTCTTGTCTATCATCTCATATAGAGGTCCTTAGTTTACCTCTCATTTCTGGAAGTCATTTCAGAAGGGTCTTGGTACTCAAGTTAAACTTAGCACAACATTTCATCCTCAGACGGATGGACAGGCAGAGCGTACTATTCAGACCCTAGAGGATATGGTAATAGATTGTGTTATTGATTTGAGGGTACTTGGGATGATCACTTTCCTCTTATTCAATTTGCCTACAACAATAGTTACCATTCTATCATTAAGATGTCCCTTTATGAGGTTTTGTATGGGCGTAGATGCAGATCTCCTATTGGTTGGTTTTAAGTTGGTGAAACAACTTTGATAAGGCCAGATTCAGTTCTTTATGCGATGGAGAAAGTGCAACTCATTAAAGAGAGACTTAAGACAGGCCAAAGTCGTTAAAAATTTTACACAGATGCAAAAGAAAGGAACTAGAGTTCCAAGTTGATGATTGGGTTTTCTTTAAAGTATCACCTATGAAGGGGGTGATGAGGTTTGGCAAGAAAGGGAAGCTTAGTCCTAGATATATTTACCCTTACAAGATCTTGAAAAGGGTTGTCAAGGTGGCATATGAGTTA
This sequence comes from Solanum chilense, assembly GCA_032847665.1. Classification (NCBI taxonomy): domain Eukaryota; kingdom Viridiplantae; phylum Streptophyta; class Magnoliopsida; order Solanales; family Solanaceae; genus Solanum; species Solanum chilense. The sequence continues at coordinate 7,171,732 of CM064972.1, forward strand.
GATTTGCCAGCAGAACTAGCAACAGTGCATCCGGTCTTCCACATCTCGCTCTTGAAGAAATGTGTGGGTGATTAAGCCTTTGTAGTGCCATTAGAGAGTCTGGCGGTGAAAGTAGTCTTTCTTATGAGGATGTACTAGTTGATATTCTTGATAGTCAAGTTAAAAGGTTGAGAAACAAAGAAGTCACTTCATTCAAGGCTTTGTGGAAGAGTCAGTCTATAGAGGGAGCTACTTGGGTAGCAGAAGTAGCCATGAAAGCCAAGTATCCTTACCTTTTTCCTTCCAATTCCACTCCAGCTTGAGGTAATAGTTCCTCTTCAGGTTTTCAGTTATTCATGAGTAAATTCAACCTTAGAATCATGTTCCCTCAGTTTGTACTTGCATTTTCAGAGTATTTGCATGTTTTTGGAACTCAGCCTAGTCAGAAATTTAGTTCTCAAGTGTTTAGTGGTAGGGATTGCAACTCTCTCCCTCTATTTCAGCTATTTTAGTCTTTATTCGAGGACAAATGTTCTCAAGGGGGAGATAATATAACAACCCATCCCCTAGATATTCATATTTTTCAAAAGTTGCAAGTGTCAGCGACGGAGCCAACTAGTGACCGTCAGTAGATTTACGGTCGGTCAGTCAACTCCGTCGATAGGCCAGGTGAGTCTCAGTTCCATGTCACAAACGACAAACGACTAGTACGAACCGTCAGTCGACTTACGGTCTGTATTTCCACTCCATAAATTGATCAGCTTACTTCCTGTTCTCAGTCATAAACGATGGTCGACCAGTTTTGACCATCAATCGACTAATAGTCCGCCAGTTGACTCCGTCGATTCCCCATCTGACTTTTAACTCTCAGTCGCAAATGACAGTCAACCAGTATGGAGCGTCAGTCAAAATATAGTACGTAAGTTAACTACGTTGATTTGGCATATGACTTTCAACTCTCAGTCACAAATGATGGTCAACCAGTACGGACCATCACTACTCGACTTACGATCCGCCATTCGACTCCGTTTGTGACTCCAACAACTTTTAAGTTAGGGGTATTTTTGTCTTTTCCCACTTTATTTAAACCCAATATACGTGGTTTTAACCCTAAATTATCATATTTTAGTCAGTTTAAGCCTAGAAACATAACTAAAATTTACCTAAGTAAAATCATTAAATGAAAACATAGAAAATTAGAAGCAATAAATGAGAAAAAGGTCAAGAACCCTAGTTCAAGAACACAACAAGGTTCCCTAAGTTCAACCCCCAAAATCCAAATATTTCTTCGCGAATTTCATCACCAGGTACTTGGGATTTCAATAGTGGATTCCTTTCACCCTTTGGGTCCCTAGTTTTCAGTCACATTTTTGATTCCCATATCATGATTAGGCCTAGGGTTTCTAGAACGTCAACAGAACTTCATGAATTAAATACTTATATGTTACAAATTAGATTACCATGTTATCACTCCGATTATTGAATTAATTTCAGAACCCTGGCTATGTATTTCTTTAGTTATTAAATTATACATGCTAGGTCAGATATTTCAGCTATTCAGTTGTACATGCCTCTGTTATTAATGCATCATTATCATATTAAATGTTGCATTCTAAGTTTGTATGTTGAGTTTTGAGCTATCCAATATTAACACAAACTCATTCATAATCAGTTAATTACATAATTAATTGGGAGTAACATAATACCGAGTTGGACTAGGGTTCTACGTACCCAATTAGTCCCAGAACTACTAGCCAAGTAGGTTGTAAGTCCCCTCTGTGGGCATCAGTTCAGTGATCACGCCAGCATGCCTTTATACCTCTAGCATGATATATTGGGTCCTCTTGATGGGGCATATACATCGTACTCCACATTTAGCTCATTATTAGTAGCTCCCCTAGTTCAGTCAGACTCTAATGCATAGACCATATTTACACTTTAGTTATTATTCAGTCTCTGCATGTTATAAATTTTGTCATTCCATCAAGTTAACTCAGAATTCAGTATATCATGTTCCAATTATTATAATTGCTTTTGTGCTTGTCCAGTTATGTTTTGTTTCAGCTTTACTTTATCCTACATGATCATTACCTTCAAGTATTGACGCGTATGTGCGCTACATGTTATCGTGATGTAGGTTCAGGTTCTCAACTTAGATCGGTTTCCGATCTCTAATTAAACACATTTAGTGGTGAGTCCTTGTTCTCCGAGGAAAATAGTCATGAATTTTTTTTCATTATTTAGATCTTTAGTTTCATTTTTTTCTAGAGTTAGTTGGGGCTGTCCCAACATTTCTAGTCATTTTAGAGGCTATTTTCAGACATAGTTAGTTTCAGCTCAATATTTAGTTAATAACTTCCTTGCATTAAACTCATCAGTATTTCATTTATCTCAGTTATAGAATATGGGTATTACCCATGTTTTCATTCTAAATTATGATTTAGCTTCCGCATTCAGTTTATTATCTTTAGTATGATCATGATCATGCCATCAGGGTTAGCTTGGGATCACTTGTGGTCCTAGGTTCTGTGTCCGTGTATCGGGGTTAGCTCGAGGCGTGACAGGAAATATGTGTTTTGAAAGGTTGCAGCTTTCAACAACAGTCTGGACCGTTTGAAAGATTGCAAACTTTCATTAATGGTTGGGTGGATTCTGAAAGGGTTGCAACCTTTCATAATCTGTTCTTCTTACCTATAAATATCATTCATTCCTCAGATTTTTCCTTACGAATTTTTCTGATTTCTTTTTCTTCTTCTTCCCAAAAATTTCTTTGTGTACTTTACTATTGTTGAGTGGTTCGCTGACACAAGAGTTTTTGGTATCTACACGCTGGTGATTGAGATTATTTTATCCTTGGAGGGCATATTCCAAATCAAACCTCGGATACTAGAAGAGAATAATTTTCTTAAGGGGACACTGTGAATTAAGTGGACTTGATAAATTTTTTCAAATTCTGGTACGTTACAAATTTTATTTTTTCTTAATTAATTTGCATTCATCTTTCTTACTGAACTTTGGTTACTTCGTGTTTCTGCAAAGTTTTGTCAAAAACAGTAATTCTGATTTTTCAAAGACAACTTAATACATCGTCTTCATACTATTTGGTGAACTAATACATAATTACATATTGTGAGGAAATTAATCTGGTGCCTCCCGAAGATTCAAGAATTGTTGCTTTGGATATTTTGGAGAGAGAAATATCTCCTCCATATGTTGACCCAAGCAAACCGTAAAGAAGGCAAACGAAGAGGAGGAATGGAGTCGGAGAATCATTTCCAACAAGAAAAAATAAGTTTTTAGTATGTAAAAATATTGGACAGAAGAGAACAACATGCCCGACTGGAAATGCTCCGTAATTATGATGTTAGTGAAATAACTATTTTGTACGTAGTTATGAATCTGATAATTTTAACTCATTTTGGTTAATTATGTCAGTAATTATGATTTTTCAAAGACAGTTTAATAACATCGTCTTCATATTATTTGGTGAAATAATACTTAATTGCGTATTGTGAGGAAATTAATCTAGTGTCTCCCCAAGATTCTTGAGTTGTTGCTTTGGATATTTTGGAGAGAGAAATATCTACTCCGTATGTTGACCCAAGCAAACCGGAAAGAAGGCTAACGAAGAGGAGGAGTGGAGTCAGATAATTTCCAACAACAAAAAAAAAATTGTTCAGTATGTAAAAATATTGGATAGAAGAGAACATGTCTGGTTCGAAATGCTCTGTAATTATAATGTTAGTGAAATAACCATTTTGTACTTAGTTATGAATCTGATGATTTTAACTTATTTTTATTAATTTTGGTTCATATTTATTATATAAACAATATTAGTTATGCTCATCCTTTGCATTTTCTTTTTTTGCATATTTTGCATTACATGCATTATCTATCGCATTATTTGTTACAATAGATAACTTATTTGTTGAAAATAATCAAATAAATATGATCATCTGTTGCAATAATCATAGGAGTTACAAGAAATGTCTAATATGTATTATTTGTTGCAATAGATGACGAATCAATTGGAAATAATAAAGCATATATGCTCAATTACATTTTCAATGTATTTTAGAGTAATTATATGATTAATTGGTTATTTTGATACAAAATACTTCATTAGCCCATAAATAGTGACAAATAAATTATTTAATTATAATTATCTTTTAATTAATAAGTTCAATTAAATTTTTAATGTATTATAGAGTAATTACAAGATCAACTGATTGTATCCGTCTTAAATAAAGTGATCAATTGATTATTTTGATATGTAAAACTTAATTAGCCCATAAATAGTGATGATAAAGTTATTTTATTTAATTGACTTTTAATTAATAAGGTCAATTACATTTTCAATGTATTGTAGAGTAATAACATGTTCAACTAACTGTATTTGTCTTCAATAAAGTGATCAATTAATTATTTTGATATGAAATGCTTCATTAGCCCATAATTAGTGAAGAATAAAGTTATTTAATTGTTATTACCTTGAAATTGTAAGTTTAGTCATAATCTCAATGCATTATTTGTTGCAATAGATAACCCATCTGTTACAACAAATGTTCGATATGTATTATTTTTTTGCAATAGTTGACCCATATATGCTCATCAGTTGCAATGGATGATTCATGTGTTGCAACAATTATAGGAATTTAGTACAAAAAATGTGTAATATGTATTATTTGTTTCAATAGATTACCCATCCATTGGAAATGATCAAGCAAATATGCTCATGTATTGTTGAGTAATTACATGATCAACTAACTGTATTCGTTTTAAATAAAATGATCAATTGATTATATTGATATGAAATACTTAATTATCCCATAAATATTGTTAAATAAAGTTATTTAGTTATAATTATCTTTTAATTAATAAGTTCAATTATATTTTCAATGTATTGTAGAGTAATTACATGATCAACTAATTGTATTCGTCTTGAATAAAGTGGTCAAATGATTATATTGATATGAAATGTTTCATTAGCTCATAATTAGTGATAAATAAAGTTATTTAATTATAATACCTTGAAATTATAAGTATACTCATAATCTCAATGCATTGTTTGTTGCAATAGATAAATCATCTTTACAACAAATGTCTAATCTGTATTATTCATTCTCAATAGACGACTTATATATGCTCATATGTTGCAACGGATGATTCATATGTTGTAACAATTATAGAAATTTGTTAAAAAAATGTCTAATATGTATTATTTGTTGCGATAGATGACCCATCGATTGAAAATAATCAAGAATATATGCTCATCTACTGTAGAGTAATTACATGATCAACTAATTGTATTCGTCTTAAATAAAGTGTTCGGTTGATTATTTTGATATGAAATGCTTCATTAGCTCATAATTAGTTATAAATAAAGTTATTTAATTATAATAACCTTTCAATTATAATTTTAGTTATAGTGTCAATGCATTATTTATTGCAATAGATAACCCATCCGTTACAATAAATGTCTAATATGTATTATTTTTTTGCAATAGATAACCATATATGATTATTTGTTGCAATGGATTATTTATTTGTTGCAACAAATATAGAAATTTGTTACAACAAATTTCTAATATGAATTATTTATTGCAATAGATGACCCATATAATTTAACATTTTGAAAATTTAAGAATATAATGAAATTCGTGATAAAAAAAACTGAACATCTATAAAATATAAAATATTGTCATGGACAATAATATTATTAACTAAATATGAGAAGTCTTCATAAATAACTATTCATATTAGGTTCTTCAGCTTACAGAATATGACTTCAACAGTGCATAACTTCTACAACTTCTGCTGCACTTTTATGGCTCATATAGGTGACTCAACATTGAAAGGAAGAGGGATAGTTGCAATTTGTTGTTTCTTTTTTCATATTTGATAATATCTTGGAAATTAATTTTTTTCTTCTCTTAATCTTCAATGGTGTGTATTACTCTAAAAAATTTCTTGATGGAATAAAACCTCACTCAGATATCAATTTCTTAACAACACTAGTATGAGCATCAAGAGACTTCTTCACATCTTCACCAATAGATATTAACTAAGTCTCTTTGTTCTTGCATTCTTTATAGCATGCAGAACATGAGCTAGGGTGAATCCACTATATTTTAACCACCAACATCATCAACATGCTAACCACCAGTTTTAGCACCAACATCACCAATATCAACACCAAGATTAACATCAGCATCAACACCAACCTTTATTGCAACATCATCAGCATCACCAGGAACAATAAGTGCTTCCCTTTTGATGGTTGTTGCTCCAGCCAATTTTTTTTTTTATCAGATTCACTGTAGGGTCTGATTTTGTGTCAATGATTCCTAGAGTTAAGAAAATGGCATTTGCAACTCTTGCTCTGTGGGACAACCCAGGGATTTTACAATCTATAAATAAAAGTATTTTATATTAAAAATAATCTATAAATTATAATAGAAATTAAAACAGCAACAAACGATTGAGATTTCATCCAATAAAAGACTTATTTGCTGCAACAAATAGGTCATTTGTTGGACGAGATCTCAATCATTTTTGTTGCAACAAATAGGTCATTTGTTGAATATAAGTAAATCAATAACAAATAATTGAGTTTTCATCCAAAAAATTACCTATTTGTTGCAAAAAATAGGTCATTTGTTGAACGTAAGTAAATCAGTAGAAAATGATTAAGTTTTCGTTCAATAAATGACCTATTTGTTGAAATAAATAGGTCATTTATCGTACATAAGTAAATCAGTGGCAAATGATTACGTTTTTATCCAAAAAAATGACCTATTTGTTGCAACAAATAGGTAATTTATTGGACGTAACTTTTCGTCCAAATCTCATCTATTTTCTTGTTCTTATCTTTGAAACCATGATCATCATCACCCTTATGCTTGATCCTGCGCTTGAGAAGATCATACGCCATGCTCATTTGAAAACGTGCATTGTTACCCTCCAACAGATCAAGAAAGTATCCAGAACAACTGGACATAAAGAAAAAGAGGATCACAACATTTTTCCAGCAACATTAATAGTAGATCTAATAAGACAAAGATAATATAGTCTGCCAAAAGAAACATAGGTAGTGACTTATTATAATCTTTAGCATATTATAAAACATATAGCAGTACAAACTTGAGGACCAAATTTTGGTTGCTTCAAGTGGATTTCAATTGTTTTTGAAGTCACAACCATTTGGTTTTGAAGTCACATTTGTTTTTAAATCACAACTATTTCTAAAGCTTTAACAACTATTTGTTTTGAAGTGACAAGTGTCTAGTCCAAAAATACTCAGATTTGTGATCAAGAATTCATTCTAAAAGCTGAAATGGTCCCAAATCTATAGTTATCTATATTAGATGTACAATAAATGATACTCTGTTACACCTATACATCATAAATGTACAAACTCAACCAATGAAAAAAATAAAAAGGGGCAGTCATTACACCTATACATCATAAATGTACAAACTTAACCAGTGAAAAAAATAAAAAGGGGCAGCCACTCTAGTCAACAAAAAAAAACTATCAATAAAACTTGGGATTGGATCATCTAGCTTTGCCAAATTTACGAGTAAATGACTTAAAAAGTAAAAATAAATAGAGAAATATGCATATTTCCAAACTCAAAATAAGAATGACTTGAAAAGTAGTCATTTGTGAGGAAATATGACTTAAAAACCCGATAAAAAATGGAAAAAATAGCAGCAAAACTTCATCAAGTAAACACCAAAAAATGCACAAAGTAGATGCAGAAATTGCACTAAATCAACTATCAAAACTAGAAAAAAAATTAGAGCAATACCTACATTAAACCTGTAACAGCCTGTTTCCAAAATAGACCAAAACCAGTTTTTCAGAAAATATGTAGGTGCAAATGACGGACCGTATCCTGACCCACGGTTCATCATGCACATCCGTTGATGGAGTCAGAAACCCCCATAATCTTAGCCAAGGAAAAATTGACTAAGTGTTGCACGATGGACGAACCTACGGTCCGTAGGTCAGACTATGGTCGTCTGCGTCCTTCGATCAACACCTCATTCACCCACTCTCTAATATGAATCACAGGTGACCAGAACGAACCGTCGTTCGATCTACGGTCCGTAGGTCTGACCGTAGGTGGAATGCAGTTGGATCAACTTCAATTGATCATTACTCTTAGCAAAAAAATGAATTAGGTGTCCCATGACATACCCACATATAGAAAATTGAATTATCTTCCCATAGCCACCAACCTTACTAAAATCGTAACTCTGAGTAAAAAGTTATGACCATTTAAGTGAAGGCCTATTGAAAAGACCCAACCTACGAACCCAAATGACGGACCGTCAATTGAACGATGGACTGTCAATCCAGGTCGTCGTTTGGTCCGACAGCAATTAACTCAGGGGTCTTTTGGTCTTTTTCATTTTTTTAAACCTTAAGATATGTCATTTTTATCCTAAATAATCAGATTTTACTCAGTTTAAGCCTAGAACATAACTAAAAGTTACCTAAGTCAAATAATTAATCAAAACTTAAAAAATTAGAAGCAAGAAAGGAGAAAAAAAATCAAGAACCCTAGTTCAAAACGCAACAAGGTTCCCTAAGTTCCACCCCCGAAATCCAAATATTTCTTCGCGAATTTCATCAACAGGTATGTGCGATTTCAATAGTGGGTTCCTTACACCCATTGGGTCCCTAGTTTTCAGTCACATTCTTGATTCCCGTATCATGATTAGGCCTAGGGTTTCTAGAACGTCAACAGAACTTTATGAATTAATTACTTATACGTTACAAATAAGTTTACCATGTTATCACTCCGATTATTGAATTAATTTCACAACCCTGGCTATTTATTTCTTTATTTATTAAATTGTACATGCCTCAGTTATTAATGCATCTGTCGCGCCCCATTTTTGCAGAGAATGGGTTTTGTGCACGACCTAACAACTCTTTTGGGATTTTTAGTTTGAGGAGTCACCACCTAACGAATTAAGGCGCGTTAGGGCACCTATCTAACCTAACTAAATCTAGCTAAGGTCAGCGAGCCAAAGATTGGGGTAAGGGTTCAAATTACCTCGAAGGGAAGGTGTTAGGCATCCCTCGAGGTCCACAAATGTGGGTCCCAGCCGTATCTCATGCAATCTATGTGGGGGTTACAATTAGCAATCTAGGTCACTTCATTTAATAGTTTATTTAATCTTGTTAAGTGATAACAAATACAAAACAATTAATACTATTTTTTCATTAATTTAAGCATGCAAGGCTAGGTGATAGCAATAAATAAACAATCCAGTTTTATTTATATTTAAGCTTGTGAGACTATGCTATAAACAAAATTTTGTAAATATTAAACAATTAATATGTGAGAAAGTAAGGTTTTGAAAATTGAGCAAGTTATAATTTTTTATTTAAAAAAATGTTTGTTTCTTTATAGGGATGATGCCACGATATTGTTGATCGCGCTCCTCCACCATAGAAACAATTTTGATTTGAGGTCGGTCTAAAAAATAGTTTATTTTTTTTGAAAAATGATTTAAAAGATTTAGTTCACACGTAGGCACATAAACATTTACATATAAATGCACATAATTTCTTTTGAAATCCATGGGTAGGTGGTACTTCCGGGGATGCGTCGAGTTTAAAAAATTGGAACTAGACCTCGTAGTTCCTTTGACTTTCCCACTAACGATAGGTTAGGAGATAGTGCTTATAATTTATGTTCAAAATAAACAATGTCATAATCAATCCAAAGTTTAAAGAAAGATTGAATAATGACTTTTTTAAGAAAATTATGTTGCAAGGTTTTGATATGAAATATTTTTTTAAGCCAAGTAATTTGCTAAATGCATGAAATGATTCTAATTTAGTATTATAAAAAAAACATATTGCAAGGAATGCGGAAATCTTCAAGAAGACGAATGGGATTACTCATGGAATAATATTAACTAATTTTAGGTAAGGGCACAAATATGCACAAACAGATTCTATTTTTTATGGATATGTTAAGAGTTTATTTACAAGCCTATAGACATGATTTCTAGGTGTTCAAAAAAAAGAGTAACACATATATGCTTGATTTTGTAAATCTAAATGATTAATCCTTAGGCATGGTTTCTACATGACAAGACAATGCTAAAAGTTATAACATTTCAAACACCTAATCAGCCTACTAAATTTATTACGATTTGATTTTGGCATTCAAAAATTAATGGAGTCTAGTTATTATTATTTTTTTAAAAGACTTATTAACAAAAGCGTCGAACAAAATTTAAAATTCATATAACACCTACAAATAATAAATCTAGGTGGTTAAAGATAAACCTATAGGCATGATTTCTAAAAAAAAAAATGAACAAGTAAGCATGTAAATCCCCCTCCCCAAGACGATCCCCAAATAAATTTACATATGATCTTTAGAGTTACAAATGTTACAACATTCGAATAAATAAAATAAGAAAGAAAAAAATAGATTCAAATAAACAAATAATTCTTTCTTCATGGTTGATCTTCAACTTGAACTTCAAGTTTAAAACCTGTTAAAGCAGTCAAATAACGGTTGAGCAGATTAGGAATGGTAGCAATGAAAAACAAGTTTATCCAACCTTTACTCGAACAAAAGCAAAAAGCAAAGTAGCGAAGAAGAGCACTTGAATGTTTATCGAAATCTTAATGTATTTAGGATAGCAAGAGAGCAATGGGAGAATGAAGAGTGATGAGAGAACTTGTAATTGAGAGTGAAATGAGTGTGTTTTCTTGTATGTATGAGCAATGAGAGAATGAGAAAATTTAAGAATAATGTAGCATTTGTGGTAAGAAAGTAAGAATGAGTTAGAATATGTGAGTTCTTTTCAAAGATGTCAATGTGTGAATGAAAGGAGGGGAGGGAGTCCTATTTATATAGCAAATAAGGGTGCACTTAATAAGGGAAATAAATAAATTAAGGAATCAATTATTATACTATTTTCCTTAATTTAGAGGGGAGCTAAAATCAGAAAATTATAAGAATATTTTATCACCAAAAATAAAAATAAGTACAAATAATCTTTTCTGAACAAAGAAGAGACAAAAAAAATATATTATTTTACCATATATAAATAAGTAAGCAATCTGTTTTAAAATTAATTAGGGTAAGCGATCAATTAACAGTGGTTAATAAAAGACATACAATCGCATAACACATGAATAATTACACTTATAAAAAAAAAAGCAGATAATTAACTGAAAATCTGGGGAGGGTATTTTTCTTTAAAGGAAAGAAACATTTACACATAAGTCAAGGATCATACCTTTCCACCTTGATTTCTAGCACCTCTGTATATTGACATAAGAGTTAACAAAGTCTATTAACAAAACAGATAGTCAACAACTATTAATTCTATTAACAAAGCGGAAAAATTGAGTGAATACGAGCTAAATAGCATTTATCTAATAACGGAAGGTGGCGAAAATGACAAAAAGGAATAATAAATGCTAATTTGAAAATTACTCAATTAATGTCAAAACTTATCGAATATTGCAGAAAATCAGCCACAAGTGAATTAGACGGTAGCTTCTTTTCACAGAAGATGCTTCTAGATCATAATTAATCATATAAAGAAACTAATCTTAAAAAGAGATAGAAACAAAATCATAATGCTACTCAAATAATGGCAAAACGAATGAACGAATTCATGCTTACGAAGAAATTCGCCTAAAACATGTAAAAGAAAAGATAATCTGGGCATTGCACAAAAGATGTTAATAATAAATTTTTTTAAAAACAAACCGGGCGGATCTGTTGAGATCAGTCTACAAACGACCGCAAAATATTTGAACCACACCGGAGCTTCCTGTTGCCCATCGTTGAGCTTGTCGTCTGCTTTACAGTTGCTCTGTCTGGCGCTGTTGCTACTCGCTGATGGGGCTGTTGGCTTTCCGCCGGGGGCTGCTGGTGTTGTTTGTCGCAGCCGCTGGTGCCTGCAAAAAAATAAAAGAAGAGAGGCGTAGGGGAAGAGGCGAAGAGAGGAGAAAGAAGAAGAGAAGAAGAAATGATGGAGGAATGAGAGGCGGGAGAGGGGGCAGTTATTGGTGGCTGCTCTCGCCGGAGCGAATGGAGAAGAGAGAGCGGGTGGCGCTGGAGAGAGGAGAGGCACCTTGCTGGTTGGGAAAAGGGAGAGAGAGAGAGAGAGAGGGGCGACGGGAGAGGGGAGAAGAAGAGAGGGAGAGGAAATGGAGGCGGCTGGAGAGAGGCGATTTTAGCCGGAAATAATGGAGGGAGAGAAGAGAAGGGGAGGCTGTCCGAGAGGGGAGGTAGAAGAGGAGAGGAAAAAAATATCTTCTTAGGTGTAGATCTTTGATAGTTCAAAAATAGAGAAAAGAAGGATTTGATCTCAACCGTCGATTAGATAGAGATCGAGGGTTAGGATTAGATCTAGGAATTAATTAAGATGGATGGATGAGATTTAAAGATGAAAAAAAAAATTAAAATCAAATTGGTTGGAGGATTGGAATGGCTAAAATTGCAATTAAATTGGCTAGAATTGAAATGAAAAAGGCTATGATTGTAATAAAAACTTAATTGGAGTGGCTAGAATTGGAAGAAATTAGAATAGAATAGGCTAGAATTTAAATAATTTTATTAAAATACTACATACATTAAAATATTTTTTGTATAATTGAAAATTATCTAAATTTAAAAACATTTGAAATAATATTTACAATAATTTTATAAAGTAAACGATACTAAAATATATAATTTTTGAGAAAAATCGACTAAAACTTCAAAACTTTAAGTAAATTTTAAAATATGTATTTAGTCGAATATAATCCTAAAAAATGGTTAAATGTCGGTCAAAATTGGGTGTCAACAGCTGCCCCTTGGTTGATTGAGAATGAAGAATGAATTGTCAGGCAACCAACGTTGACTTAGTAGCCGATTTTGTCCGACCGACGAGAGATGTCAGTTGGATCAATTGAAAAGATATAGAGTTGAAAAAAGGGTACGACCGAGACTTTGGTTTTAAGTCGCCTACATATCTCTGGTTATACGAGAATCAGGTCGTGTGTAGTTCTAGATTCAAGAGCAAATGAAACTCTTAAAAGTTGAAAGAGCGCTACGGTATTTAAAAGGCATGATATCGGCTTGAATGGATAAGATTAGAGTAGCGAGAAAAGAGAGATAGAGTGGCTAAAAGAGCATGACAGAGAAGCGAGAAGAGCGTGATAGAATAAGGTACTCTGCCTTTGAGCACGGTTCAGAGTATGAGTAGCAAAGAATTGATAGGATCTTTGTTGCAATGATAGCATAATAATTGTAATCAAGGGGCGATCGATTATATCTGCAAATTCTAGATAAAATGTTAGCTTATGAATAGATAAAGTATGAATAAAATATGACTTCTAGATAAATGACAAGAGGTGATAAGGAACGTATCTGTTTGAGACGTAGTTCAAGCCTTGTTAGTCTTTAACTTTTGAAGGATTGAAACCCATCTCTGAAGAATAACGTCAAACTCCAAAATATTTGATAGTATAAACATATAATAATATAAGTAAAATGTCTGGTTGTAAGGAGAGACGAGAGTAAATGTCGTATTGTAAGGCAGACGAGCCTAAACGTCCTATTGTAAGGTGGAAGATCCTAAATGTCGTATTGTAAGGCAGACGAGCCTGAATGTCGTATTGTAAGGCAGACGAGCCTAAATGTCGTATTGTAAGGCAGACGAGCCTAAACATCCCATTGTAAGGCGGAAGAACCTGAATGTCGTATTATAAGGCAGACGAGCCTAAATGTCATATTGTAAGGCAGACGAGCCTAAACATCCTATTGTAAGGCGGAAGAGCCTAAACATCCTATTATAAGGTGGAAAAGCCTAAACATCCTATTGTAAGGCGGAAGAGCCTAAATGTCGTATTGTAAGGCAGACGAGCCTAAATATCGTATTGTAAGGCAGACGAGCCTAAATATCCTATTGTAAGGCGGAAGAGCCTAAACATCCTATTGTAAGGCGGAAGAACCTGAATGTCGTATTGTAAGGCAGATGAGCCTACATATCCTATTGTAAGGCGGAAGAGCCTAAATGTCATATTATACTAAGGCAGGAGAGCTTAAATATATATTAAGTCAATCGTAGAAGAAAGTTGATAATAGCCTCTTCAAAAAATAATCTGAGGATAGTATGACTTACATAGTAGCTCCTAAATATGACAGTACGCTCATATATAATTTAATCCTGCATCCAGAGAAAAATCGTAAATTCAAAAAGCGAGAGAGGGTCATACCTGTGCTTGTTTTGCCTTTAGAGTTGCATTCCATTGTGATGAAATTTTTGAGGATTTCTCAAAAATTTCTGCCCCAGTTTAGAGTATAAGATATATACTCGCTTTTTTTAAAACATCTTTATGAAAATTTTTGAGGTTTCCTCAAAAATTCTGCCCCAGTTTATTAGTAAGGAATTTTGATCCTGTTTCACTCAAAGAAAAAATTGTAAGTTCCAAAGAAAGTCATTGTCTTGTATTTGGACATTAAGGCTCGACTTCGAATTCAAGTGTCAATTATATTAATGGATTGTCAATTCGTCTAGATTTGAATTTGCAAAGGAGTGTTTTGAATGACCATGGGAGAGAAAGAAAATTTATTTGATAGAGACCGGACCCATCAAGGGTTGCCTACGTATCCAAAAAGGAAATCAGGTCAAACGTAGTTCAGAATTACAAGGAAAAATGAAAGGAATGGGGAAAACTTTGGGCATAAGGTCTGAGAACAATAAAGCCAACTTTATTCATAAGAGTCTTGTCCTTATCACTTTCTCTGATGTGATTTACGCTTTCTTTTCAAGTGCCTAATGTACATCTTCGTAGGATCTCCTTGAACGATGAATGTATTCGCCATAGAAGGATTGCAATTGTTGTTTTGTGGTCCTTGTTGCACTATAATTTTTCCTTTTTCAATCATATTCTGAATCTTATTTCTCAATGCTGCACATTCTTTGGTGTCATGACCTTGAATGTTTGAATGATAGGCACAATTTTTGGATAGATCAAAGTTTGAAGTAGAGTGCTTGGGAATCCATCCATTTATTGGTCTTAGAAGTCCTTTAGCCCATAATCTCTGAAAAATGTCGGTCAAAGTTTCCCTCAAGGGAGTGAAGACACGAGGTTTCCTCACCTTATGTTGAGATACCTGAGGGTTGGAAGGCTCAAGAATAGCATGAATTTGCTCAATATTCTGATTTCTTTGTTTCAGAGATATATATGTGGATGTATCTTCGTTCCGTTCATCTAATGAGTCTTTCAGGACTTGAAAAGATTTTTGTGTATCAGCAATTCTTCCAGACTGAATGCCATATTCTAACTCTTTTCCAATTCGAATTAGACTATCAAAACTTTGAATACTAGCAAAGAATAGGGTTTTGTAGTATATACCCTCAAGTGATCTGATGAGAGTTTGGACTAACTCCTCCTCATGCGGTAAGTGACGTATCTTGGAGGCTTCCATTCTCCATCGTATGACATATTCCTCAAAGATTCATGACTTAATTTCTTCAACTTGATCAAATTTAACATTGTAGGGTCAACCTTTTTATTAAACTTGTATTGTTCCACAAAGTCTCGAGCCATGTCTTCCCATGCCAGCCATTTGTCAAAGTCTTGTTTGACGTACCAAGTGAAGGCTATTCCTGATAAGCTTTGAATAAATAACCTCATCAGGAGAGGTTCATTGTTTTCTAAGCCAACTAGCCTGCTGTAAAAATCTTTGAGATGTGCCATTGGATCCCCACGTCCGTCGAACATGTTGAATTTTGGAATTTTAAATCCCGATGGCAATTCAACTCCTGGGTGTAGACATAAATTTTTATACCTTAAGTCATGAGTAGGTATTGAGTTTAATCCTCCATTCACCGTTTTCTCCAAGTCATGCATTTTTCGCTGCAGTGCATCTAGCTTAGAATTCTCTATTTTGTCACCTATTCCCTCATATTGTGAAGCATCAAAATTGAGGCGTGTTGGAGACCTTTGTTGAGAGAGGGTGTGAGTAGGAATAGGATGAGGAGAGATAGTCCAAAAGGTACTTTGTTGTGGACGAGAAGATGAGTGATTTTTTCGAAGGTTGAACATATTTGTCATGTTGCGGGTTCTTAGTCGAGCCAAAATCCAAATACTAGACAACCTTTAGTCAAAGAAGCAAATCAAACATAAAAGCCAGTTATTATACAGTGAGCCAAAATTATAATTTCAAATGAATGACACAATACCCTCAAAGTGGGACAATTATAACAGTTAATAGAATAAGACACATAATTGATTCAAGTTATACTTTGCCAGTTTGAAGTTTAGAGTCGAAGAAAGCTTTTAACTCCATTTTGACATAATGACTTGATTTAAAATATGATGATCAAATTGACACATAAATATGCAATTTGTCTAAAGGGAGTTGGGGCCCTTTAGACGAGAGGGTGGCTACTAATTACATGGATTGACACCAAGGGTCAGACCTCCTAGGGCTTATGCAGCATGTATGACTTAACCAGGACTTCTAAGAGTTGGCTTGACACGGACTTGAAAGGGATTCTATGCGATAGGCTCGTGGCTTCGCGGTAGTAAAACTATCCACTACGTCCACGCATATGCCGACTCTCTATAATGGGTATTTGAATAGAATTGGAGTAGTTGTGAGAGGTGCAAAGGCACAACATCACGAAAAATAAAAACAAGGAGAGGGTCCCAATTGGGGGAAATATGAGCGGAATGCCATTTATCAAAGCAATAAACACTTAGCATTTAAATTGAAAAGTGGTAACATAGAAGCATTTTATAAAACAATAAATAAATAAGCATAAATAAATAAAAGGAATTTAAACATATAAAGGTGTAAAAAATAAAAATCACGCAAATAAGGAAAGAGGATAGGGGATTAAATGTAGTAAACAAATAAGGGAAACGGGGGAATGTGAAACATGGTAATAAACAAATAAGAATGGGGAAAAGGGTTGGAACATGAAAAAAAAAAACATAGTAAACAAGACAACAAAATCATAGCTAAATATGATGAACACCTAGCAAATAACAAAATAAATAATATAAAGTAAACCCCATATAAATAAACATGAAACACGTAATGGTAAGAACCTAATATCCCCAGGGGAGTCGCCATTCTGTCGCGCCCCATTTTTGCAGAAAACGGGTTTTGTGCACGACCTAACAACTCTTTTGGGATTTTTAGTTTGAGGAGTTGTCACCTAACGAATTAAGGCGCGTTAGGGAACCTATCTAACCTAACTAAGTCTAGCTAAGGTCAGCGAGCCAGAGATTGGGGTAAGGGTTCAAATTATCTTGAGGGGAAGGTGTTAGGCATCCCTCGAGGTCCACAAATGTGGGTCCCGGCCGTATCTCATGCAATCTATGTGGGGGTTACAATTAGCAATCAAGGTCACTTCATTTAATAGTTTATTTAATCTTGTTAAGTGATAACAAATACAAAACAATTAATACTATTTTTTCATTAATTTAAGCATGCAAGGCTAGGTGATAGCAATAAATAAACAATCCAGTTTTATTTATATTTAAGCATGTGAGACTATGCTATAAACAAAATTTTGTAAATATTAAACAATTAATATGTGAGAAAGTAAGGTTTTGAAAATTGAGCAAGTTATAAATTTTTATTTAAAAAAATGTTTGTTTCTTTATAGGGATGATGCCACGATATTGTTGATCGCGCTCCTCCACCATAGAAACAATTTTGATTTGAGGTCGGTCTAAAAAATAGTTTATTTTTTTTTGAAAAATGATTTAAAAGATTTAGTTCACACGTAGGCACATAAACATTTACATATAAATGCACATAATTTCTTTTGAAATCCATGGGTAGGTGGTACTTCCGGGGATGCGTCGAGTTTAAAAAATTGGAACTAGACCTCGTAGTTCCTTTGACTTTTCCACTAACGATAGGTTAGGAGATAGTGCTTATAATTTATTTTCAAAATAAACAATGTCATAATCAATCCAAAGTTTAAAGAAAGATTGAATAATGACTTTTTTAAGAAAATTAGGTTGCAAGGTTTTGATATGAAATATTTTTTTAAGCCAAGTAATTTGCTAAATGCATGAAATGATTCTAATTTAGTATTATAAAAAAAAAAACATATTGCAAGGAATGCGGAAATCTTCAAGAAGACGAATGGGATTACTCATGGAATAATATTAACTAATTTTAGGTAAGGACACAAATATGCACAAACAGATTCTATTTTTTATGGATATGTTAAGAGTTTATTTACAAGCCTATAGACATGATTTCTAGGTGTTCAAAAAAAAGAGTAACACATATATGCTTGATTTTGTAAATCTAAATGATTAATCCTTAGGCATGGTTTCTACATGACAAGACAATGCTAAAAGTTATAACATTTCAAACACCTAATCAGCCTACTAAATTTATTACGATTTGATTTTGGCATTCAAAAATTAATGGAGTCTAGTTATTATTATTTTTTTAAAAGACTTATTAACAAAAGCGTCGAACAAAATTTAAAATTGATATAACACCTACAAATAATAAATCTAGGTGGTTAAACATAAACCTATAGGCATGATTTCTAAAAAAAAATGAACAAGTAAGCATGTAAATCCCCCTCCCCAAGACGATCCCCAAATAAATTTATATATGATCTTTAGAGTTATAAATGTTATAACATTCGAATAAATAAAATAAGAAAGAAAAAAATAGATTCAAATAAACAAATAATTCTTTCTTCATGGTTGATCTTCAACTTGAACTTCAAGTTTAAAACCTGTTAAAGCAGTCAAATAACAGTTGAGCAGATTAGGAATGGTAGCAATGAAAAGCAAGTTTATCCAACCTTTACTCGAACAAAAGCAAAAAGCAAAGTAGCGAAGAAGAGCACTTGAATGTTTATCGAAATCTTAATGTATTTAGGATAGCAAGAGAGCAATGGGAGAATGAAGAGTGATGAGAGAACTTGTAATTGAGAGTGAAATGAGTGTGTTTTCTTGTATGTATGAGCAATGAGAGAATGAGAAAATTTAAGAATAATGTAGCATTTGTGGTAAGAAAGTAAGAATGAGTTAGAATATGTGAGTTCTTTTCAAAGATGTCAATGTGTGAATGAAAGGAGGGGAGGGAGTCCTATTTATATAGCAAATAAGGGTGCACTTAATAAGGGAAATAAATAAATTAAGGAATCAATTATTATACTATTTTCCTTAAATTAGAGGGGAGCTAAAATCAGAAAATTATAAGAATATTTTATCACCAAAAATAAAAATAAGTACAAATAATCTTTTCTGAACAAAGAAGAGACAAAAAAAAAATATTATTTTACCATATATAAATAAGTAAGCAATCTGTTTTAAAATTAATTAGGGTAAGCGATCAATTAACAGTGGTTAATAAAAGACATACAATCGCATAACACATGAATAATTACACTTACAAAAAAAAAAGCAGATAATTAACTGAAAATCTGGGGAGGGTATTTTTCTTTAAAGGAAAGAAACATTTACACATAAGTCAAGGATCATACCTTTCCACCTTGATTTCTAGCACCTCTGTATATTGACATAAGAGTTAACAAAGTCTATTAACAAAACAGATAGTCAACAACTATTAATTCTATTAACAAAGCGGAAAAATTGAGTGAATACGAGCTAAATCGCATTTATCTAATAACGGAAGGTGGCGAAAATGACAAAAAGGAATAATAAATGCTAATTTGAAAATTACTCAATTAATGTCCAAACTTATCGAATATTGCAGAAAATCAGCCACAAGTGAATTAGACGGTAGCTTCTTTTCACAGAAGATGCTTCTAGATCATAATTAATCATATAAAGAAAATAATCTTAAAAAGAGATAGAAACAAAATCATAATGCTACTCAAATAATGGCAAAACGAATGAACGAATTCATGCTTACGAAGAAATTCGCCTAAAACATGTAAAAGAAAAGATAATCTGGGCATTGCACAAAAGATGTTAATAACAAATTTTTTTAAAAACAAACCGGGCGGATCTGTTGAGATCAGTCTACAAACGACCGCAAAATATTTGAACCACACCGGAGCTTCCTGTTGCCCATCGTTGAGCTTGTCGTCTGCTTTACAGTTGCTCTGTCTGGCGCTGTTGCTACTCGCTGATGGGGCTGTTGGCTTTCCGCCGGGGGCTGCTGGTGTTGTTTGTCGCAGCCGCTGGTGCCTGCAAAAAAATAAAAGAAGAGAGGCGTAGGGGAAGAGGCGAAGAGAGGAGAAAGAAGAAGAGAAGAAGAAATGATGGAGGAATGAGAGGTGGGAGAGGGGGCAGTTGTTGGTGGCTTCTCTCGCCGGAGCGAATGGAGAAGAGAGAGCGGGTGGCGCTGGAGAGAGGAGAGGCACCTTGCTGGTCGGGAAAAGGGAGAGAGAGAGAGAGAGAGAGAGGGGCGACGGGAGAGGGGAGAAGAAGAGAGGGAGAGGAAATGGAGAGAGGGAGAGGAAATGGAGGTGGCTGGAGAGAGGCGATTTTAGCCTGAAATAATGGAGGGAGAGAAGAGAAGGGTAGGCTGTCCGAGAGGGGAGGTAGAAGAGGAGAGGAAAAAAATATCTTCTTAGGTTTAGATCTTTGATAGTTCAAAAATAGAGAAAAGAAGGATTTGATCTCAACCGTCGATTAGATAGAGATCGAGGGTTAGGATTAGATCTAGGAATTAATTAAGATGGATGGATGAGATTTAACGATGAAAAAAAAATTAAAATCAAATTGGTTGGAGGATTGGAATGGCTAAAATTGCAATTAAATTGGCTAGAATTGAAATGAAAAAGGCTATGATTGTAATAAAAACTTAATTGGAGTGGCTAGAATTGGAAGAAATTAGAATAGAATAGGCTAGAATTTAAATAATTTTATTAAAATACTACATACATTAAAATATTTTTTGTATAAATGAAAATTATCTAAATTTAAAAACATTTGAAATAATATTTACAATAATTTTATAAAGTAAACGATACTAAAATATATAATTTTTGAGAAAAATCGACTAAAACTTCAAAACTTTAAGTAAATTTTAAAATACGTATTTAGTCGAATATAATCCTAAAAAATGGTTAAAGGTCGGTCAAAATTGGGTGTCAACAGCATCATTATCAGATTACATGTTGCATTCTAAGTTTGTATGTTGAGTTTTGAGCTATCCAGTATTAACACAAATTCATTCATAATCAGTTAATTACATAATTTATTGGGAGTAGCATAATACCAAGTTGGACTAGGGTTCTACGTACCCAATTAGTCCCAGAACTACTAGCCAAGTAGGTTATAAGTCCCCTCTGTGGGCATCAGTTCAGTGATCACGCCAGCGTGCCTTTATACCTCTAGTAGGATATATTGGGTACTCTCGATAGGGCGTATGCGGTGTACTCCACATTTAGATCATGTGGTTTTATTATCGGTTATTAGTAGCTCCACTAGTTCAGTCAGACTCTAATGCATTGACCATTATCTAAGTGTTTCTTCGTGAATTTCATAACCAGGTATGTGAGATTTCACTAGTGGGTTTCCTTCACCCATTGGGTCCCTAGTTTTCAGTCAAATTCTTCATTTCGATATTATGATTAGACCTAGGGTTTGTAGAACTTTAACATAACTTCATGAATTTATTAGTTATATGTTCCAAATCAGATTATTATGTCATTACTAGGACTATTGCATGAATTTCAGAACCCTCGCTATGTATTTCTTTAATTTTTGAATTACATATATTATGTCAGATATTTGAGTTATTCAGTTATATATGCCTAAGTTGTTAACGCATCATTATGAGATTAAATGTTGCATTCTCAGTTTAGATGTTTAGTTTTGAGCAATCGAGCATTTATAGAAAAATCATACATAATTAGTTAAATGCATTAATCAATGGGAGTAGCATAATACCGAGTTGGACTAGGGTTCAACGTACCCAGATTAGTCCCAGATCTACTAGCCAAGTAGGTTGTAAGTCCCCTCTGTGGGCAATCAGTTTAGTGATCACGCCAGCATGCCTTTATACCTCTAGCAGGGTATATTGGGTCCTCCCGATGGGGCGTATACATCAGACTCCACATTTAGCTCAGGTGGTTTTATTATCGCTTATTGGTAGCTCCCACAGATCACTCAAACTTTAATGTATTGACCATATTCACAATTCAGTTATCATTCAGTCTAAGAATGTTATAAATTTGGTCATTGTATTCAATTAACTCATAATTCAGTATATCATGCTCAGATTATTATACTTTCTTTTGTGCTTTTTACGTTATGTTCTATTTTAGTTTTACTCTATCATACATACTTATTACCTTCAAGTACTAACACATACGTGCGCTACATTTTATCGTGATGTAGGTTCAGTTTCTCAGCATCCAGATCATGCATACATTTCCGATCCCCAGTTCAGCAGAGTAAGTGGTGAGTCCTCATTCTCCTAGGACAATTTAGTCAATTAGTTTCAGTTTTTTCTAGACTTATCTTGGGCTTTTTCCTAGCATTTCTATTCAGTTAGAGGCTTATTTCAGACATAGTTAGTTTCAACTTTGTATTGAGTTAATATTTCCTTTGTATTAAACTCATTGTTTTCCAATATCTCAGTTATAGAATATGGGTATTCCCCATATTTTCAATTTAAATTATTATTTATCTTTCGTATTCAGTTTATTATCTTTAGTATGCTCATGATCATACCAGCAGGGTTAACTTGGGATCACTTATGTTCCTAAGTTCTGTTTCTGCATCTCGAGTGTCACTCGGGGCGTGATAAAACTTATTAATAGAACACTAGTTTTAAGAGTCCTAGGATGTCGAAAAAGTAGCACAAAGTAGAGTTCTTTTCATGGGTGTGAACTGTACAACATCTGATGAGAGGGAGGCTATGGAGTGTTTTAGGAAAACTTCACTTTCTTGTTACTCTTATCGTGCATAAGGTATGGTCTTATTCCACTCTAACTTGACGTTCTACGTTTCAGATCATGCCTCCGCATAGATCTAAAGCTAGGAGTGCAAATGCCAGGAATGCAAATGGAGCTTTTCCAGTCCCAGATTAGGAAGTCTCCAATGTTGAGTTCAGAAATGCTATACATATGTTGGCCCAGATATGACCAACCAGAACAATTGGGTTCATGCTCCTGTGCATGCAAATGTGGATCAGCAGCAGCAAGGGTCCATGACTTCCTACAACCATTAACCCACTACCCCTATTTTCCTTACCTCACAAACCACCCTACACATTATATATAAACACATAAACAAAAAAAAAAATCAACAAGAACACATGAAAAAAAAGAAAAAAAAAAAGAGGATTAGAATCACTCTCAAATCAAAAAAAATTCATCAATAAAGAAAAATCTAAAGCACACCAACACACAACAAAAGAAACAGAAAGGAAAAAAGGAAAAACACAACACACATTCATATAAGAAATTGTGAGTGTTCTAGTCGAGGTTCCATCCAGATTTTGTGGTATTCATCTTTTTCCTGTCTTTTTTAATCTATTCATGGAATTTGATGCTATTTTATGAAAAAGTCTCTTATATTTCATTTTATTTATCAATTTGATTGAAATGATTAATTTGTTAGTTATTAAGTACCTATTTTACGAATGTAGGCTGCACTAATTGATGATTTTTTAATTTATATTTATTTGTTATTTATGATATTTTAAAAATAAACGGACCGTAACATTATTCTTGTCTTGATTTAAATAATAATGGTGAAGTACATATGATTAGACTAAAACCAAATAAATAAATAAATTATTATTGTTTTATTCTAACAAACAAAAAATGAGATTTATTTTTAACAATGTGTTATTGTTTGTTTGAGTAGAATGTAGATACTTAATGTTGATATTAATTATAAGATAGTAAACAAAATATTGAAATACAAAATAAAAAGATATGAATATGATCCAAAATTTTATCCTAGAATTTGAGTATTTTGTTTTATTTTATTTTATTTTTCTTTAGAAAGACTAAGTATTTTTTTTTAACTTTGCACAAACATGTAGGTACATAAAAAAATATTTATTTTTTTATTAAGAATGTGGTTACATATTTGTTTTAAGACATTAATAATAAACTCAAGGATGCAGTGATGCACCTTATACAGTAATTCAATTAATTTTTATTTATTTAAAGTAAAATATATAGAAAATAAGGGTAATATATAATTGTGGTGGAAAGAAAACAGTTATATCTCCAATCGTGAAGACCAAGAATACGGTTATGTATCTAGGTCGAGACAAAATAAAAGTTCATCAATAAAAATGCAAACAATTCATGATTTAAAAATAGTATATCAAAAAATATTTTAAAATTAGTATAAGTCAATAAAAGCAATCGTAGTAAAACCAGGGGACTCGAGGGATGTCTAATACCTTCCTTCGGTCAACAAAATTTCTTATTTGAAATTATTGTTTGCAAAACAAAATAAACAATTATTCCTTTTTTGTTAGGGATTAAAACAAAAAGGTGACTTGGAACAACATAACTCAATTTCAAGTGGCGACTCTAAGAAAATTAAAATAATCCATTAATCAATGAAGTAACTGAAATTGAAAAAAAACCCTACCGCTTGCGCGAAAAAGGGGTGTGACATCTCTGGCGACTCCGCTGGGGACTAACTAGAATTCGAGCTTTGTTATATTGACTTTTATTTGATTTTATTATTTTATTTTTATGGGTTACTTTTTTTTTGATGGCCTAATATGTTATTTGCTACTCATTTTGTTGTTTTTAAAATTTATATTATTGAATTTACTATACAAAAAATTCTCTCATTCACACCTTATGAGTCTTTGACTACACTTACACATGTTCACAGGAATATAGTTATACATCCTATTTTTCCTTGAGATAAAGTTGGAGTGTCTTGACACCCAGTGAAGTAGTAGCATATGTTAAACGCGGTTGGACCAGCACTGAAGTTGAAATAACGCTGCTACCGATAAGTTGCACCCTCCTTAGCTCGAGTTGTCCACTTGAGTAAGTCAGTCTAGACACCTACCTCATTTAGGTCTTGGTTACCACGAGTAGGCTCCGCTCATTTGCATAATTTATATTTAACTTAGTAAGTCTCCAAACAAGAGTTGGGCCAGCATGGTCAAGTATCCTTTTTTACTTGACCAATATTTAGATCATTTTATGTGCTACATGAAAATGCATCTATTTAGAAAGTCTTTAGAAGTTGACTCATTTTTGTGTGATTAGTATAATGGAATTTTGATTTTTTTTTTTAAAAAAAAAAAGAGGGAGAGAGAGAGAGAGAACATAAAAATATTTCTTCTTGTAGTGTCATTATACTTTAAAATTGATAAAATGAAAGAATTTTCTCGATTCAACTAAAAATATTTAAGTTTATTTTGTATCATTAAAAAAAAAATCAAAATATTGTATTTTCAAACAAGTGTTAATATATATACAAAATTAATTAAGTCGTTCAATCTGAACGAACTATGCAGACCTGATTCTCACCCCGATGAGATACGTATGTAACCTTCCTCTGGTTCGGTGATTTAAAAAAAAAAAAGTAAAAAAAAAAAAGAAGTATTTCTTATAAAAAGTAACTTTTTCTTTATAATATTTCTGAATTACGCAGAACTGATTTTTGCTTTGACAAGATACGTAGATAATCTTTATTTTGAGGTTCGGTCCATCCTAAAACAAATTTAAATAAGTCATTGTCACAAAAAATGGGGGAAAACGAAAAAAATATGTAAAAAAATATTGACTTGGTTGGTACTAACATTCTTAGAAGTGTGTGTAAGAAAAATAATACAAAATGTTAAACTACTTTACAACATGGACCAACTTTGTTGTGATCTTTAAACTTCTTTGGGTATCTCTTCATATTTTTTTATACTTGAAAAACTATTTTGCTTAAAGTTAAGGTTAAAAAAAATTCGACATCATGCTCATTTTTAGTGCATAAATGCACTTTTTTTTAATCTCACCTCCATGTGCGCACTATTAATTAGATACACAGCACCGAGACCTAAGTTGGAATTAAAGTGAAAAGACCAAATATCTGCGAGTTCAAGCAAAATGACAAAAGAAAAAAAGCTAGAATAAAAAATGAAAGGAGAAAAAATGGACAAAAAAGAAAGAAAATGAATGGAAAAAAGATATCAAGAAAACAAAGATCGAATACGAAAAATGAAAAATATTGAAAGTTGTGCAAATTTTAAGTAGAAAATAATCACTTTACCCCAAATGATTGTCCTACCTTTCTCCAAACCTACACTACAAGTCAATAACAAGTCCTATTTGATCCCATTTTGAGTGTTCTCACACCAATGGTTACTTACACAAGGGCCAAGCATGTGGTATCTTAATCTCATATACTGAATATCTTTGATATAAAACGTCCTAAGATGAAACACTTCTATTATGTAGAGTAGGAATTCATTTAATGCGAGAGCACTTGAAACATGAAGATGTAAATAATTTTATACCTTAACTTAGGCAAGATGAACTCAGGTAAATACTTAAGTATGTTTGAGATATCATTTGAAATTATAGTGATTACTCAAAGTTGATCTCAAATTTGTCTGAAAGTAGTTGAAGATGACTCATATGCATCATGCTAAATTGTCGGTACCAACTAAAATAAAAACATTGTCAAAGATGAACTGATTCATTTTTTAGTTTTTCATGAATTATGTTTGACTTGATTCTTGGTATACGAGATACGTAGGTAGTCTTACAATAAGGCTCGATCTCACAGAATAAAATTTTATATCCTTGTAAAAAATAATCAAAAATAATAAACTAAAAACAGTGACGAAGTTCCTCAATTTAAAAAATTGGGTCATATTTTTATCACTCTCATTTCTAGGAAATAAGTACTCTAGTTGCATTCTAATCTTAGAAATAAACTCTCGATTATCTTTAATTTCTAGGGAACAAACTCCCTAATTGCATTTTATTTTTCTTTGGTACTAGTATTTCTCATTCATACTAATAGTGTAAATAATATTTTTCTGGTGCAAACTGGGGCAAAAAAAGTGTTGTGGTTTTATTTGATGATTCTGTTAAAAAAGGACCCTCATAAACAATGAGAATTAGATTAGCAAGACTCTCCTAAATAATTTGAGTTAGCGTAGTAGGACTCTCCTAAGTAATGGGGCGTAGTACTAGAAGGACCCTCCTCATAATAAGATTAGCAGGACCCTCCTGGATAATGTGACTAGAAGGACCCTCCTCATAATAAGAATAGCAAGATCCACTTGGAGAATGGGATTAGCAGGACCCTCCTGGATAATGGGACTAACAGGACTCATCTGGATAATGATATTAGCAGGACCCATCTGGATAATGATATTAGCAGGACCCTTCTGGATAATGATATTAGCAAGACCCATCTGGATAATGATATTAGCAGGACCCTTCTGGATAATAGGACTAGCAGGACCCACCTAGATAATGGGATTAGCTAGATCCTCCTAGATAAAGGGACTAGCAGGACCTACCTTGATAATGGGATTAGCATGACCCTCCTGGATAATGGGACTAGAAGGACTCTCCTCATAATGAGATTAGTAGAACCCTCCTGAATAATGGGACAAGCAGGACCCACCTGGATAATGGGATTAGTAGGATCCTCATGGATAATGGGACTAGAAGGACACTCCTCATAATGGGATTAGCAGGACTCACCTGGATAATGAGATTAGAAGGACCCTCCTGGATAATGGGACTAGAAGGACCCTCCTCATAATGAGATTAGCAGGACCCTCCTAGATAATGGGACTAGCTGGACCCACATGGATAATGGGATTAGAAGGACCCTCCTCATAAGGGGTATAGCAGGACCCACCTGCATAATGAGATTAGTAGGACTCTCCTGGATAATGCAATTTGGTGACTTTCTCCTCGGATAAACACTTCCTAGTCTGAGATTATGTTTTATATTTACATTTGCTAATAACTCACAAAACATTTCTAGTGAAAACTGGGGCAAAAATGTTGTTTTTGTTTTTTTGTTGGTGATAGTTTTCAGGTTTCTTCAAGCGAAACATGGATTTAAAATTCAAGAATAAAGTTTCAACTCTTTTTCAGAATGATCAATCCCACGATTGTCAGAATCAGTTTCTTCAATGCATGTAGCAGCCTGACTTCCTCACATCTTTTACTAGTCAACTTCCTATCAAGAAAATATGCAGTCATTAAATAGCATTTTAAAATTGTCATTTTGAAAAATATCAAAAGCTTTGTCTAAGTGGCAAGTTCAGCTTCCAATCCAATTTAAGATTAATATATTCACCCAAAAATCAAGGTGATATCTTAAAGTCAAGATTCAAGTGATGACTCAAGAAAAGCTGCATAGATAGGAGCTTGTACATTTATTTTTCTTTTAAGGCGGAATGATCTGGTGGACTCTTATACTTATATCACTTTGTATTGTGAACCCTTCTACTTGGTCTTTTGTCACATGAA
Organism: Solanum chilense; assembly: GCA_032847665.1. Classification (NCBI taxonomy): domain Eukaryota; kingdom Viridiplantae; phylum Streptophyta; class Magnoliopsida; order Solanales; family Solanaceae; genus Solanum; species Solanum chilense. The sequence goes on from CM064972.1 coordinate 7,200,147, forward strand.
CTCCTGAATTCAGTAAAACACAATTTTTTAAACATGTTTTTTGACTATTCAACTATGTGTATTACAAACGTCTGACACGTAATTTTAAAAATTATTTAAAAAGACTTGTATGATTATATAATGACACATGTATATATGATCACTTCATGTCATTTTTTTTATTATATTTGATTAATATACCTAGCTACACTTTCTCTTTTCAATTTTTGTTTCTCTTTGCCATAGCCGTCTCTATTCCTAAAATCTCACTTTTTCTTATCTTCATTCACAACTGGAAAATATCAAGCTACATAGAATGCATAATATCAGGCCAAACACAAGGTGACATGCTACTTCAAATGCTTCAAGGAGAATATGTAGCTAGGTCTGGGTGAAAGTGACAAAAAGAATTTTTTATTCACTTATGTTTTTTCTTTTTCCAATATCTTCTACTTTTTTTCATGGAAGTAAAAAATATTGACACAATTTATAATTATTCACAACTTGGCCGGTGTTCGGAGATATTTTTGGTTATGTTGGATTGGGATTTTGATGGTAACTGGTGGCACTAAGAAAAAGTGAGTGTTGATGTTGCTTTGGATCCTATTCGAAAGTTGCCATATTCAAGAACGTATATTTAGGGATTTCTAGAAATGGGTATTATGAAATTGATACAAAAAGTATATTTCTGAAAATTTATGAAATGGGTATGAAGGAAATTGATGCAAGAATGTATTTTACTGAAAATTTTGAGTTGGATTTTGGAGGAAGCTTGACTAAGTGGGTTCTTGATAAAGATGGATTGCAAATGAGTATATTAATTGTTGATCTCCGGCGAACGCTAACCTCCGGTGAATCAATTGTAGGTCTCTGGCGAGCGCTAGTCTCCATTGTTGATAAACCGGGAAGAAGGAAAAAAGAATTTGGTTAGATGTGGAAATGGTAAAAAGATTGGGGAAGTGGGGAAGAAGAAGACTTTTTAATTAATTATCTTTTAATTTATTTATTTTTTATTTTAATTTTTTTAACCTAAAAAAAGTTATTCACTCGCCTTAAAGAGAATGAACTCACACAGTTCGCCAACTCAGCCATCTTAAAGACACACAAGTTCAATGGTCACAAGGATTTATTAAATTGTTTTTAATGAGTTTAAGGGTCCAGATGACAAGGAGGTAAGTAGAAGGTTCACAATACAAACTGATACAAGTATAAGGGTCCACCAGATCATTCTTCCTTCTTTTAACTTTTAGCTTTCAATTTTTTATGTAAGGATAAGAGCAGCGATCTTGAGCCTCGATTGGAACCTCACTTAACTTACAACTCATCACTTCATCTCCTTAAACTACATATGACCTGATTCCCTTATCACCCAGTATATGTAGTATGTCCAAAACAAGGACTCGATCGCACAAATTTTGGTCTCTCAAATAAGAGTTATGTCAAAACTTGTCACTTTGTCTATTCTTTGTCTCAAAACTCGTCGTGTTTCCAGTCATAGAGGGCAAACTGTAGACACATAAATTTTGACCGAATTTAAGTTTTATACCCTTTATAGAGTTTAAATATTTTATAAATATTTTAAATTTTATCTTATTTTACTAAGTTTATTTTAAAAATTGTTGAAAACAACAAAAATAAAATCACTTTTGAATGTAAAGTTTTATTTTTATTTGTTAAAAAATAAAAGAAGAGAAATTACAAAAAAAAATGTGTTTTTTATAATTAAGATCAATAATAGGCTAGTATTTCTTAATTATAATTATCTATTCAATTATTGTTTTATTTTTATAATTAGCAAATATTTTTATTATTATAATTATTATATTGATTATTAAAAAATAGTATCTTAACCCCCACTTCTATCCCCATTTTCTACAACTTCCCACAACCATCAACCCACTACCCCTATTTTCCTTCCCTCACAAACCACCCTACACAATATATATACATACATAAACAAAAAAAAAAATTCAGCAAAAACACATGAAAAAAAAAATTAAGAGAGGATTACAATCACTCCCAAATCAGAAAATTTTAAGCAATAAAGAAAAAACAAAAACACACCAACAAACAACAAAAGAAACAGAAAGGAAAAGAAGGAAAAACACAACACACATTCATATAAAAAAATTGTGAGTGTTCTAGTCGAGATTCCATCCAGATTTTGTGATATTCAACTTTTTCTTGCCTTTTTAATATATTTATGGAATTTGATGTTATTTTATGAAAAAATTTCTTATATTTTATTTTATTTATTAATTTGATTGAAATGATTAATTTGTTAGTTATTATATCCCTATTTTATGAATGTAGGTTGCACTCATTGATGATTTTTTAATTTATTTTTATTTTTTATTTGTGATCTTTTAAAAATAAATGGACCGTAAAATTATTCTTATCTTGATTTAAATAATAATGATGAAGTACATATGATAAGACTAAAAATAATTAAATAAATAAATTATTATTATTTTATTCTAACAAACAAAAAATGAAATTTATTTTTAACAATGTGTTATTGTTTGTTTGAGTAGAACATATATACTTAATGTTGATATTAATTATAATAGAGTAAACAAAATATTGAAATATAAATAAAAAGATATGAATATGATCCAAAATTTTATCCTAGAATTTGAGTAATTTATTTTATTTTATTTTATTTTTCTTTAGAAAGACTAAGTATTTTCTTTAACTTTACACAAACATGTAGGCACATATAAAAATATTTATTTTTGATTAACAATGTGGTTACATATTTTTTTTGAGGCATTAAAAATAAAAACTCAAGGATGCAGTGATGCACCTTGTCCTGTAATTCAATTAACTTTTATTTATTTAAAGTAAAGATATATAGAAAATAAGGTTAATGTATAAGTGTGGTGGAAAAAAGACAGGTATCTCTCTAATCATGAAAACCAAGAATACGGTTACGTATCTAGGTCGAGACCGAATAAAAGTTCATCAATAAAAATGCAAACAATTCATGGTCTGAAAGTAATATATCCAAAAATATTTTTAAATTAGTATAAGTCAATAAAAGCGACCGTGCTAGAATTACGGGACTCGAGGAATGCCTGATACCTTCCCCTCGGTCAACAGAATTCCTTACCTGAACTTCTGGTTCGCAAAAAAAACTAAAGAGTCATTTCCTTCTAGTTAGGGATTAAAATAAAAAGGTGACTTGGAACACCATAATTCAATTTTAAATGGCGACTATGAAAAAATTAAATTAATCCCTTAATTAATAACGTCACTTAAATTGGAAAAACCCTACCGCTTGCACGAAAAAGGGGTGTGACAAGGTACAATCAATGGTGGCCATCGACGAATCGTAGCCTGACCCACGTTTTGTCCTGCACGTCCGTCGATAGAGTTAGAAACCCCCAAAATCTCATCAAAAGAAAACTTGACTAAGTGTTGCATGACTGACTGACCTATGGTCTGTAGGTCAGACTACGGTTCGTAGTTTGCATCCTTCAATCAATAACCCATTCACCCACTCGCTGATATGAACCACGGGTGACTATCATAGACCGTCGTTCGATCTACGGTCCGTAGGTCTGACCAAAGGTGGAAACTAACAGACAGTTAGGTGGGAAATACAACTGGGTCAACATTAATTTGATTATAATTCTTAGCACAAAATGAATTAGGTGTCTCAGGACATACCCAAAGATAGATAATTGAAATATATTTTCATAGCCACCAACCTTGCTAAAATCAAACCTCCGAGTAAAACGTTATGTCCGTTTTAATAAAGGCTTGTCGAACAGACCCAACCTACGAACCCAAACGACGGACCGTCGATTGAACGATGGACCGTCAGTCCAGGTCGTCGTTTGGTCCAACAAAAATTAACTCAGGGGTCCTTTGGTCTTTTTTCAGTTCGTTGAAACCCTCAGATACGTCATTTTGATCCTAAATCATCAGATTTTAGTCATATTAAGCCCTAGAAACATAACTAAAACTTACCTAAATCAAATCATTAGTCAAATCTTAAAATATTAGAAGCAAGAAAGGAGAAAAAAGTCAAGAATGATAGTTTAAGAAGGAAACAAGGTTCCAACAGTTTCAGGCCCAAAATCTAAGTGTTTCTCCGTGAATTTCTCACCAGGTATGTGGTATTTCACTAGTGGGTTCCTTTCACCAATTGGGTACTTAGTTTTCAATCAGATTCTTGATTCCCATATCATGATTAGACATAGGGTTTCTAGAACTTCAACAGAACTTCATGAATTTATTAGTTATATGTTCCAAATAAGATTATCATGTTATTACTAAGATTATTGCATGAATTTTAGAACCCTAGTTATGTATTTCTTTAGTTCTTGAATTACACATGCTAGGTCAGATATTTCAGTTATTCAGTTATACATGCCTCATGTTTTAACACATCATTATCAGATTAAATATTGCATACTCAGTTTGCATGTTCAGTTTTGAGATATCAAGTATTTATAGAATATTTAGACATAATTAGTTAACTACATTAATCAATGGGAGTAGCATAATACAGAGTTGGACTAGGATTCAGCGTACCCAAATTAGTCCCAGAACTACTAGCCAAGTAAGTTGTAAGTTCTCTATGTGGGCAATCATTTTAGTGATCATGTCAGCATGCCTTTATACCTCTGGTAGGGTACATTGGGTCCTCTCGATGGGGCGTATACATCGTACTCCACATTTAGCTCATGTGATTTTATTATCGGTTATTAGTTGCTCCCATATATCAGTCAAACTCTAATGCATTGCCCATATTTTTAGTTCAGTTATCATTTAGTCTCATCATTTAATAAATTTGGTCATTGCATCCAGTTAACTCAGAATTCAGCATATCATGTTCAGATTATTATACTTGCTTTTGTGCTTGTTCAGTTATGTTCTACTTCAGCTTTACTCTATCCTACATGCTCAATATCTTCAAGTACCGACACATACATGCGCTACATCTTCTCGTGATGTAGGTTCAGCTTCTCAGCATCCAGAGCACGCATAGATCGATTTTCGATCCTCAGTTTAGCAGATTCAGTGGTGAGTACTCATTCTCGAGGACAATAGTCATGAGTTTATTTTAGTCTTTTAGTCATTTAGTGTAAGTTTTTGCTAGACTTAGTTGGGGCTTGTCCCAAAATTTCTAGTCAGTTAGAGACATATTTCAGACATAGTTAGTTTCAGCTTAGTATTGAGTTAATATTTCTTTTGTATTAAACTCATCGTTTCCAAATATGTCAGTTATAAAATATATGCATTCCCCCATCTTTTAAGTTTAAATTATGATTTAGCTTCCGTATTTAATTATTATCTTTAGTATGCTCATGATCATGATAGAAGGATTAGCTTGGGTCACTTGTAGTCCTAAGTTCCGTGTCCGCGTCGTGGGGGTAGCTCGGGCATGACAAAACCAACAGCCAAAACTTATCAAAACTACAGCAATATCTAAACTAAACGACAACTTAAACAGACTAAAATTGCACTAAAGCATATGCTAAAACTACAACAAGCATCAAATATTATATAAAAGTGAATAAAAAGGACCAAGATAACATTTTGATATACTAAAAAGAATGAAATCAATAAATAAAACTTAAACTAAAAAGTTATAATTTTGTAACGGAAAACACCTAAAATGATTTGTTCATTCCAGTATTTCTTTAAAAATATCAATCAAAAATTCTATTTTTTTTTCAATAAAACAAAGCTTTACCCGCAAATCGATGTTCTCTTGGCTGAAATTAAAATAGATGAACTGGAAGCTCAAAAGTTAGGCGTCGAAAGTTGAAATTTGTCGGAAAAGCTGGTTGGACGAACGAAGCAATTTCAATTATGAGACGATCGTTGCTACGCAACCGAGAGAGGAGAACGTGTTTGAGAGAGAGAAGTGAAAAGTTTATTTATTTAGTGTGTGAATTGTTTTGTATTTATTAAAAGATTTTAAGTTTTTGAAAATATTAATTGAGTCTTCAATTAACTTAATCAACTATTTAAGTGTCTTTGACCTTTTTTTGGTCAACATTGTCACCAATAATTAATTTAAGACTTATATGATACCTTTCCTTCAATTTTCTCCGGATGCTTAGAGAGATGTTTCAAGTAACCTTGAGGTAGGTATACTTTCTTCCGCAGAGAAATGTACGATCCAGCACACTCATGTCATAGCTCCATACACATCGATGATGTTGACAATGTAAAATCCGAACTTCTAGATGTTGATATCAATGAGGCTGGTGAATGCAATCGACTCAGATGCCATTGTTTCCTTCTCCAACACATTGCTATGCACAGAAACCCTAAGATGTTAATTGGAGAGAAATTGAGAGAAAATCATGAGAAGAGGAGAAGGAACACTTATCTGGTACAATAGCTTTGCGGAATGACAGGAAAAAAGAAAATATTTTCGCCTTTATATTATAAATAATGAAATTTTAATTTTAATTTTAATTTTAAGGGTTTACCAGAGCTAATCACCCCCACAATTTGTACAGATATTAACGGGGTTATTCAAACCTCCCTAATCAGAAGCAGTTTAATGTTAACCTCTATAATTAATCCCCCATAAATTAATGTTTTCTTAAGTGAAAATGGACATTAAAGAGACTCGACTATGTTAGGAGTCATATACTGTTTAGTGCCTTTTCACTACTTAGATTTAGTATTTGGTTAATAAAGTTTCTTTTGTTATGAGATTCTTATATGTTAAGTTGTTTGGGTCATTAGAGTTTGTTGGACTCTGAAAACTTAGACTAAGCCTAAGTTAGTAGTGTAAGGCTACATGTTGAAAATCTTACGGAAAATATCTTCATCATGAACATTTGTATCGTGTTCACCAAAGTTTGTACTTCACCAATAACTCTTATAGGAAATTGTCATAGCTTGAGGAGTATCGAAAGACAATATCCTTAAGGATATTTCACCCGATATGAGTGTATCCCCCAGATTCAACAAGCTTTTCTAGTATAATACTAGGAGCCAGAAAAATAACAAGGATTAAATCAACGAAAAAATCGAACACTAGAATATATGTGAAAGTATAATCTTCTCTATACTTCCTCATGAGAGAGTAAATAAAAGTAGGCTTATATGGGCAACCAAATGGACCAATTAGTAGCTCTAGCGTTCAGCAAAAGATTCAAACATCTCAAAATTGAAGAATAATAATAAAGTCTCCAAGACTAGTGGATAGTTGTCTTAGAGAATTGTCGATAAACATATAACAATTAGGGGTTAATGACAATAAAGATAATGATTCAATTTGACAAAAATAAACACTAGATTTAAAGGAGTATTACTAGCCACTCAATGCTATTAAATGAGAGATGAAACTAGACAATAATATGAATACTTTCTTTTTTGAGTTAATAGAATTATTTTTTCAACAATCCTCTATATATCTCAAAAGAATATAAAGAAATAGAATGAAATAAGTTTTGCTGGATTTTTATTTATGAGTCTAATGCAACGAATTTAGTGTCCGTAGACTATGGACAAGACCTAGAATAAAACAAGATTAAACATATAAAACAATCTGTGAAGTTTAGAACTTCTATGAACCAATATTTCTTTTGTAAATCCATCGTCTTATTCTATCACATTATTCTCACACAATCTTTGTCTTTATCGTGATTTTGCGCTAAGAGGCCATGCACGTGTCCTGATATGCATGAGTGCTCTAGAAATTTGCCACAATTTCACAGAAGCGACACCACTTCACATTCATACAGGTTCAATTATAAGGTGTATTATGCAGAGCAATACACCACCTATAAAGTATATGACTTGACTTAAGAGTTTAACTCAACCTCACTTTTCCTTATAAACTGTTCCACTATATTCACACATCATAGGAGGGATATAACTTTATAATAATCTTACTTGATTAACTAATGACTTGTTATTATCAATATGAGCCTAGTCTATGGGATCTCCAATCACATATGTTGGGTTACCATCATTGTTGATCTTCTCAAATATAATTGACTAAAATTTTACTTTCCTCGATGTTTCATTAGTCAGTCAATTGATAAGATTCACCTTCGACTACACATTATTTACATACGTAAATAATTCATCTCACTGTAGCTGCCTTGTCACATTATGTCTCAAACACACATATCAAATATTTTCATTGAAATGATTATTTTTTTCACAACTGTTATTGCTTGCCAACCACATATAGATTTTAAAATCCATAAAATGTCATTGTATCCCTCTAGTACAACAAAAATACTTATTTATTGAGAACTTTACTTCTAGTACCTCTCATGTATCACCACACTATTTTCTAGATAATGTGTTAAGAATCGATACCACTTTCAACAACAAGAACATTAGAAGTATTTTTACTTTTAAAATCTCAAACATTATTTTATTTTATTTTTCCCAACTCTAACATTGCATTCGATCAAATCACAATTGATTATCATAACTATCCACTCATTACTATTGATTATGTATATGCAACATTCATGAGCATACAATTAAATAACATAAAGAGACACCCCTACACTTTCAAATATTTGTAATAAGGTTATTACTTCTCTTGAACATTCATAAAAGAAAATTTCCTTTTTTCGCACAATTCAAAATGAACATGAATAAAACTATTTAATCCGAATATTTTTTCTCTTATAGTAACAGAACATTCTCATGAAGATACAATAGAAGTTTTTCAAACACTATTCAAATAATAGGAGTCGAATGACTTTTCAACAAGAACCGTTATCAATTATCAATTTTTTTCATTACAGAAGCCATTCAAACAATTTTTTATCGGAAGCTTACCAAATATTTGTATTTGTTATAAAATTAAGCTCATACCAATATAAGTATAAAGAGAAGAAGACAATACATAGAGCTGAAGAAGAGAACTTTTCTTCTATTCAAGTGTATTATGAAATGGTGAGTGATATATCTATTTATAGTGTTGAGATATCCTCCCAAAGGTCACCACATTATTAGATACATAGTTATCTTTATCACCTTGAAAACACTTAAACGTGAATTCAATTAATTGTTGGATGACTCTAATGGACCATACACATAAAACAATGGATTTATAAAACTCCCTCTCGGATGTCCATATATAATGTGCCTCGTTAAAACCTTACTAGGAAAACCCAGTAGGAAAAAATTCTAGTAAAGGAAAAAGAGTAAACATACCTTTTGATACGCATTATTTGTTGCCTCATTAAGCACCTTGCCAGGAAAATCCAGTGGGACAAAACCTTAGTCAAGGAAAAAAAAGTGCAACGCGTATCGTACTCCCCCTGATCAATTCATCACCAAGAAACTTTTCATCTTTCTTTTTGACATCAAAGTGAATCCTTATTTATGCCAACCGATCTCTTAATCATTAAGGTACTTAATGAATGTGATTTATCCATAAAAAAATTGCATTAAAACCTTTCTATGTATGATTGATGGAGAAATATATTATCAATTTGTAGGTCAAGACAACATTCTGTCTTACCAAGGCCTTTTCACCCTTTCAGACACTCAACAACTTTTAAAAGCTCTTTAAGAGTGCTAATGACGTTGAAGTCATTAACATACACAACTATAATAAGCAATTCAGATTCTTATCTTTTCATAAAAATTCAAGGACAATTAGGGTCATTCTTTTTGTACCCTTCCTTGATTATTTCAATCCATATAAGGATTCTTGAAACTTTATTGAAAAAGTTTCTTTCAAACTTTTGTATGTTTTAGACACCTCTATTGCTTCAATAATTTTCATATAACATTCATTGTCTAGCTAGGCATGATAATTATTCATTGTATTCATTCATGTTTTTCATATGTTGCCAGATCAAAATAAAACTCATTGCACCCACCATAAGAGAAAATATCTCCAATAATGTTAGGATTTTTGCGACAAACTTTTATGCCCCTAGGCATAAACCGTATTTCATATCTTACGGTTATATTATTGCATAGTATTTATTTGTACCCCACTGACATTATACCTTGATTTATGGACTATCAGTCCAAAATGTCACTTTTCTAAGTGAAATAAAATATACTTGAATTACGCATTTTACTTGGCCAATCATTTATCTGTCCACACTCTATGACAGATTTGAATTCAAGATCCTCTTTACAATTTATATCATTGAGCGCTACCGCATATCAAAGATACCGTCGACGGTTATTTGACATCGATTACAACAAGACATAACTTATCGAGATCTCTTCATTTTTCATAATTTTTCAAGCACCTGAACATTTTCCGAGGTTTTATGAAGTGTTATGTCAATGTGATTTTTTATTGCACTTGCCTCAATATCATGGCCATATTAATCATTTGCTCCTCTCCTTCTTCAAGGAATTTTATATTTGGAACTGATTAGTCTATTACGCTTTCAGCGTATCACAGACTCTTTCCTTCAAGGACTTCATATTGGAGCATGTGTAGCTGAATTATATCAAAGGGTCATTATATTCATCTGACAATTGATTTGCAACATTATGCAAATGAATTATCATTTGAACTTTAAGTTCACATATTTATTTAACGAGGATCTAGATAATTCATCATTAACCTCACACATAATTTTCAGCTGTCAATCATCTCTCCCCCTAATGTTAGAAAATCTGACATTCGTCCCAACCTTACTTGTGAATTCATCTTTGTGCGTGGTGGAACAATTAAAATTATAACCTCACATTTAATATTTTAGATGAAAATTATTTGGTTCCTGACCCTGAACCAATTTTAATGGGAAAACCTTGTTGGCTTGATGTATATATGTGTTGCTACATGTTAAATATAATTATCTCATACCAAATCTTATTTGGGAGTTTTGTTCTCATAACCATGATTTAGCTATAATTGGAAACATACAATTTCTGCAAAATCAACCAGCATTATCAATATAATTTCATAATTTGGAACTGTGCTCTTAATTTAATAATTCGAGTAAACAACCTTACAAACACCAATTTGTAAGTTGACACCAAAGCACATGTGATCATTGCATAGATGCATCTATCATATAATTGCAAATGATTCACATCACAGGTGAATATACTCATATTCACCTTTTTATATGTTCCAAAAATTTTAGGGAATTACAATCTCAACCTTGGTTGGTACAATAAACATTTTATGAAGAGAACAAGAAACACAAGAGAATTCTTGAAGAATCTTTTATTTTTTCATCATCTAATCTACATAAATTCTCAATTACATTTGAATCACATTTAAACCATAATGGTCAAATGATCATGCTAATTGATCTTTATTTCAGTATACTTTTGGTTTACATTTGCATGTGAATTCATCGGCATGTCCATCTATGTGTGCAACAAATAAGAGTAAACAATGGGTGACCTTTTTATATAAATATCTATAACTCATTTCGGTTGTACTAATCTTAAGATAATAAATCTTTTTATAATTTATAGTCTCAATATATTTTTCTTCAATTCATCCGAAACTCAAAAAGTTTCTTTTGAGACTTACTACAACCCCAATATTATTCCTCTTGTAATAATACAACTCATTAGAGCTTGCAATTAATTTTGTGTGCTATCACATATTCCATGACCATCCATGTGGTGAACATCTCCTCAAGGAGAAATTATATTATTATTGTCATGGTCAAAACTGTTACGAGCAAGACATATTTCTTGTTTTACTTATGTTGTACCGTAGGCACACAAAGAATGACAAATTTGTATCGCCACGCAATAATATTATTTTGATCATGGCACAACCTTTATAGTCAATAGTTTTTATTTCTTTTTCCCTTTTGGTAGTTCACAAATAAAAATACCATAATATTTATGGCATATAAACGTACACGATCATTGACCATTTCTGTCAAATAAAAAATTATTTCTTTCTCTCAAACCTCTCGTAGAGATGAGTTGTGACATATATCTTTTTTTTTCCAAACCTCCCATAGAGGTGAGTTGTGGCATTTATCCAACCCATAATGATTTTATCAAATCATGACTCATTCTCTACTCATCACAAGTCACATTCTCTTCAAGAAATGATCTAATCATTATATGTACCTCATAAATTTGCATTATAGGTTCGTCATATTTCCATGACACACCTCAACATCACTTTGAAATATCAAGTGTACCATCACTTTATCTTCTTGTCTTTGATGGAGTATTTATGAACTTGTCAAATTATTGGATCGACAACATTCACAAGTCCAATGACCTTCATACCATTTTGATAATAAAAATTGTCTTCACATTTTGAAGAACTATTTGGAGAACTCATAGTGTTCTTCCTTTCATAATTACCACAATGATGACTACTATAGTTTCGTCCTTTCACGCCCTTTTTCATATCGTTCATCATTTGTCATCTTTAAGACTAATTTTTTACTGCTACCATATTCATACGATAGAATGGAACAAATCAACATGCGAATTTCAAAGTTATCATATGTTGCTACCACATTATTTTCAAGGCATGGAGCGAATTCAATATGATGAATTTCTAGACTTTTCATCAAAATATATTATTTTTGTTCTTAGTCATCATTATCATCATTATGGTGCATTAGAATTAAAATTCAACGTCTTATCCATATAAAGTCATCTTATGTCATAAATTCATGAGATTGGATCCAATACCATATCATCACGATGCATCAAAACTCAAATTGATGTCTTACCCCTTGGTGCGATAGAACATGAATCTACCGTCTTAGCCTCAAATATTTTTTTCATTATGGTGCATCTGGACTTTAACCTGATGTCTTACCCTTTCGGTGAGATGAAACTTGAATCCACCGTGTTATCCTTAACCAACGGTATAATAGACTGAAGTACAACGTGACTTAGCCTGTAAGTTTTTCAAAACAATCAAAATAATATTCAAACTCATGCTATTTAAACTATATAACTTCTCCATTTAAGAAATTTTGTATAACATGTCATATTCAACCAATAGTAGTTTGATTGTCTTGGTTCGTACTCAATGTTAGTGACCGAACACTATTGTGTTCTAAATCATAAAAAGATTTTAAAAAATACATACCTGATTTTTTGAATATAATACCTTGATTCTCATAATGAGATCAACCAAACCATGAGCTAAAAAAAACTAAAACTCAATCGCAATTGGCTAGAGTCTCGTGCTGATAACGTGTTATAAAATTAAGCTCATAGCAATATAAGTATAAAGAGAAGAAAACAATATACAGAGATGAAGAAGAGAACTTTCTTCTATTCAAGTGTACTATCAAATGGTGAGTGATATCCCTATTTATAGTGTTGAGATATCACTCCCAAAGATCACCACATTAATAGATACATAGTTATCTCTTAAGGTTCTTATCACCTTGGAAACAATTATACATGAATCCAATTAATTATTGAATGACTCTAATGGATTATCCACATAAAACAATGGATTTATAACAATATTTACATTTATGGATAATGACTAATTATAATGGCTTGCTCAATTCTGCCGATTAATGATTAGAATATTCAAAAACAATTCAAATACTAATGACTCATTAATAAAATATTATTCCCATATTAGAATTAACCAAGCTAGACAAGAAAAATAAGTCTATTGACAACTTGATCCTTCTTTATTATTTAAAAAACAATTTAAAAACAATGTCCACCCAACACATTGCCCCTTAATTTTTTTCCGTAATGATCAAATAAGAATTCAGCACACAAGTAATTTCTCACATGTATTTGCTAAGTGTAGAACAACATCACTAAGATATTGTGTATGAATATTATTATAACATGATAAACATTAAATACAGGTAACTTATATTCATCTCAACATTTTAGCACATTATCAAATTCAAATAAACATTTATTCAATTGCATAAATATTAGTATCATGTACCACCTTAGAAAATGTCAATATATACATGTGAATATTTTAGAAGAATTTTCATTCTAAGAACATCAATTAGTTCTAGAATCACCAACATAAATATAAATAAATCATTCTTCAGTTTTCAATTTGAGTATAGACCAAAATAATTTTACTTAGAACAAACATGCCCAATAATACCAAAGTCTAACACCCAACATCTCATATCGATCACAAGATTCGTTTAAGAAATGACCACAATTATTTATATGATCTGCTTAGCCATTTTTAATTTGCGAGATTATCATTTCTTTGAATCTTCTACAATATAGACTGAGGGTATATTTAAAGAGTTTGTCATATTAAAATCTATTAAAATATAAACATAGAAGTTAGTACCTTAGTAACATGAAGATAAAAACTAACTTAGTTATTCTCCTCCTCCTAATAAGAAGAGCTTCACCCAGCGTTATTTATCACTACATCCCAATGTAGACATACAGTTTTCAAGTTCCGAAGTTGTATTAGTCTCAATACTGAAACGTCTTTCTCTCTCACATATTCACTTAACACACCAAAATTGAGAAGTAGAGGAGAAGGAAAATTTCAATACGCGGAACAATTTGCAAGTAGTATTTTTCGTAAGAATAAAGAACGAAATATCCTTAAGATTGTTGGAAATCTTACGGAAAATATCTTTATCATGAACACTTATGCTGACTCCACCAAAGTTTGTACTTCATCAATAACTCTTATAGGAAATTGTCATAGCTTGAGGAGTGTCGAAAGACACTGTCCTAAAAGATATTTCACCCGGTATGAGTATCCCTCAGGATTCAACAAGTTTTTCTAATATCGTACTAGGAGTCAGAAACTATCAAAGAGTAAATCAACAAAAAAAAAACCAACACTAGAATATATGTGAAGTATTATCTCTGGAGCTTATATAGGCAACCAAATGGACAAATTAATAACTCTACCGTTCAGCAAAAGAACCAAACTTCTCAAAATTAAAGAGCAATAAAGTCTCCAAGACTAGTTGATCATTGACTTGGAGAATTGTCAATAAAGGGCTTACAATTAGTTTTTTTTTTTTTTAAGAATGGAACGATTTTATTAATTTAATAAGAAGGTTTATCCATACAAAAGTGGAACTAGTCTATGGGATGTAATTCCATTCACATCTCTTTCGAGAGCATTTGTTACAAGAGAAGGACATGTTGCAAAAATATAAGGTTGATTGTAGATCATTTGTTGATCCTTCGTTATCCTTTCGTATTCAGATAGAAAGTCTGCTACTGCATTAGCCTCCTTCGGAATGAGCTTCAGGAATGATCCTTCGAGTTGTAGTAGCAGCGACCTACAATCCGCGTATATATGTGAGTACATGAGGTAGCTGCTATTCAAAGAGTTAAGTAGTACCTGAGAATCAATTTCTACCAGTAGATGTTTAATGTTATTATTTTTGCTACATTAGTCCATGTAGCAATGCCAGGACTTCAGCATGAAGGGCGTTTCGTGCTTTGATCTTGCAAGCAAACCCCACAATCCATGTGCCTAGTTGATTCCTAATGACTCCTCCAGTACAACTATTTATGGTTTGAAATTCAAAGGAACCATCAATGTTCAACTTAAATTTACCTTCAAGGGGTTGAAAAGAGATATTATAAGTTGTACTAGGAGCTCTACTAATATTCATTTTTAAAAAAAAAAAAAAACTTTGCTATTTCTATTTTTTCAAATGTTCCAAAGAATTATTGGATCTAGAATAGCGATGGGCACCAAATGGTGATTGTTTGTGTTAAAAAAGGACATTGAAGTGCACCGTTGTTTAATGCTAGCTTGAATGTCCTGGGAGTTAATGGAGATATATTATTTTCCCCCATATATTTAGCATCCGGAGTCGGAAAAAAAATATGCTCAATGTTTTCTTCTATGTTAGGACAAGAGGGACAGTTTTTAGAGCTAGTAATATTTCTATTGTATAAGGCACTCAATGTTGGTAGTTTATATGAGAGAAGAAGTCATTGAAAGAATTTTATCTTTTTAATAATATTTGTCTTCCAAATCCAAATATTTTTGTAATTCATACTAAGAGTAGGTTCGAAAATGATTTGGAGATACATAGCGTAGGTGCTTTAAGTGTTAAAGAGATTGTCTTTACTATTGTTCCAAAAGAATGTGTTTGTTTTATGTGAGTGAGTTTGGATGTAGTTGTTTTCTATAGACTGTTTAACTTTTCTAGGAAAGATAAATGATAGGCATGAAAAGTTCCAATTGTTATCTGTTAGGAGTTTATTCAGTAATAGATTTGATTCATTTCTATTTATTGGGCGTTGTATTGTCTAACGAAGTGAGCAAGTACTTTCTATCCAATTATCTTCCCAGATTCGAATATTATTTCCATTCCCAACGTTCCAGGTGATGCCTTTGTACAATAGCGGATAGACTCTTACAAGGATTTTCCAGATATAGTAATCATAGGGATAACATTTCATATTGTGCATTTGATTTCTATTTTGGTATTTGTTGAGAAATTTAGCCCATAGGTGATTTTTAATTTTTTTGAATCGCCAATTTAAGCTTGCTAAGAGGGCAAAGTTTTTCCCACCTGTTTTTTGTATGCCTAGTCCTCCGTAGTTTATAGGGGTCATTACTAGTTCCCAATTTGCCAGGTGGAGCTTTATTTTATCCAGTACAGATCCCCAATGGAAGTTCCTTTGTATTCGATTTATGTGTTTAAAAGTTGATTGGGGAAGAAGATTGCATTCCATTGCGTATGAAGGAATGGATGCTAGTACTGATTTTACTAGAGTAGTTCTTCCTGCTAGTGTTAGTAGTCAGGATTTCCAGCCACAAAGCTTATTGTTCATGTAAGTTTTGCTGAATGCCTCTCAAAGTGAGAATCTTTCCATTATATAGAGAGAATAAATATTACAAATCCCTAAAGATCCGTCATTCCTATCCCTAAATATCGCTATTCTATCTCTACATATCTGTCATTCAAACCTCTAAATCTGATTTGCTATCCCTTCAAATCAGTCATTCTATCACAATATTTATTCTTTTGATTCTATAAAAAATATATATGATCATGCTAATTTATATCACTATATAATTATATTAATAAATACAATTGTTTTGATGTCCATCATGCTAACATCCCCCCTCAAATTGATGTTGGTGGATCAAGAAGCATCAATTTGCCTACTAGAAACTGATGGCGTTGCCGTGCCCTGGATTAATGCATCAGCTATTTAAAGATCACTAGACACATGTGGAAGATTAGGGACTCCTTTATCTACAGCTTCTCATTTATTAAGACAATCTACTTCGATGTGTTTGGTCCTCTCATGAAAAACTGAATTAGTAGTAATCTGAATAGGACTTGTATTATCAACATGAAGAGGAGTAGGATGAGATTGAGGAAATCCAATCTCATAAGTAATCCACGAAGCGATACAGCCTCGGAACAAGCAGTAGACATGGATCGATATTCAGCCTCAATTGAAGATTTTCATACACGATCTTACTTTTTACTCTTCCTAGATATCAAGGACTCTCCAAGAAACATGCACCAACCAGTGAATGAGTGACGAGTATCAGGACATCCCGCCTAGTCAGAATCACTAAAAGCATTAAGATGAATAGGAGAACCAATTGAAATGAACAATCCATAAGTAGATGATCCTACAAGATACCGAATTATGCGATGAACAGCCACCGAGTGGAGATGACGGGAGCTTGCATAAATTGACTAGCTTGTTGAGCTGTAAAAAAGATAGCAGGCTGAGTAATAGTAAGGTAATTTAGACTCCCAACTAATTGTCGAAACATAGTTGGATCAGGAAGAAGATCGTCTTCCTCACGATGATACTTCACATTCAATTCCAATAGAGTATCAACGGAGGAGGAATCTTGAAGACCAGACAAAGAAATCAAATCCTAAGTATATTTGTATTGATTTTGAAACACACTGAAGCAATATTGTTAACGTCCAAATCCAAAATATATGTAAGAGTACCAAGATATTTAATATGAAAAGAATATTTAAGTTGCTGTTGGAGGCTAGTGATGAGTCAAGAATCAGTTGCTGTGATGATAATGTCATCTACATACACCAAAAGAAGAACAGAACCTGTAGATGTTTCCCAAAGAAACAAAGACGAGTCATATTTGCTCTACTCAAAATAAAATTGTAGCAAAGTAGACCAGAACTTATCAAACCAAGCTCTTGGAGCTTGTTTTAATCCATACAAAGACCGCTTCAACTTGCATACATCTGATATTGGTGATGAGAACAAACCAGGTGGAGGTTTCATATAAATATCTTCGTTGAGATCACCATGGAGAAAAAAAAATTGACATCCATATGTCCATGGAAAAAAGCATTTTTGACATCCATCTAATAAAGAGACCAGTTTTCTGAAGCGGCAATGACAATAATAGTTCGCACCATAGACATTTTTGCTACTGGTGCAAAAGTCTCCTCATAGTCACCCCATACTCTTGTCTGTTACCAAGAAAAACCGATCGAGCTTTGTACCGATAAAGAGTTTCATCTGACTGAAGTTTAATTAATTAAACCCATTTACATCCAATAGGTCGGACATTTGAAGTACATGAAACAATATCTCATGTGACATTTTCTTTAAGAGCCAAAAGTTCCTCCTTTATGCTTTTTGCCAACATTCAAGCTTGGAGGGTTGTGAATAACCTGTTGGAAAATAGATGGTGGATAAAGTAGAAGAAAAACCATACCATTTAGGAGTTTGAGACACTCTAGTAGATTGCCGAGGAGGCTCAAGAGGAGCAGGCCGTGAAAAAATCTCAATATGAGTAGGAAAGAAATACTGATTCTCAAAGTAAATAACATTCCTAGAAACACAAAATTTGTTAGAACATGGATCATAATAAATAAATCTTTTATACGAAGTACTATAGGCCATAAAAGCACATTTAGTAGGCTAAACAGAGAGTTTATTGCGTTTAGAAGGAGGTAGGTACACAAAACAAACACAACCTAATGTATGAAAACTATGATAACTTCGATGTTTGTGAAAAAGTCTATAATATGGAGACTCAACGTTTAACACTTTAGATGGAAGTCTATTAATCAAATAGACATCACTAGACACAACTTCAACCCAATATTCAGAAGGAACAAATGACTCAATCAATAAAGTACGAGTGACATCCAAAAGATGATGGTTTTTACACTCAGCAACTCACAAAATACTTGAAATGATCATGAGAAATAACTAGTGAAATTCCTTAAACATCACTATCAATGACATGAAAACACTTTGCAGCACGACTACCAAAATTAGGAAAAGGAAGATTTTTACTTTTGTCTAATTTACAAGTAGAATAATCAAAGGAAGCAGCTGAAAATTGATTTTTATTTCCCAATAAACCAAAATTGGACAAATGAGACAACATAATAGAATTGGATATCTTAGACATTTATGCCAAACTTCATTCTTAGTAGCGGTGGAAGCAAAAGCCAGAACAGGAGGAATAGAATGTTGTATGAAGCAATCTTCCAACTTTAGGACCCTTCGGCGATTATCGTCCTCAACACCTGATCCTGCACAAGGCAACTATTAGAGAAAAATTCACATTACAATTGTTATCTACCAATTGGCTCACTGAAATAAGACTACTGGAGAGCTTTGGTGATACAAAAACATTTTGGAAGCTTCAGTAATATCCCCAACCTTGGTAATGGGTAATTACAACTATTTGAAACCTGAATCTGTGTTGGACCATTATACTCACAGATGTTTTTGAGTATATCAGTTGAGTTGGTCATATTGTAAGAAGCACCCGAATATACAAACCAAAATTTAGATATTACCTCTGTAACATTTCAGAAAATGTACTTGTCTAGTGAAGAGTTTATTAGGTTGAGAATATGTATTGGGGCAAAAAGGCATCCCAATTCCCAATATAGATAAACATTGGTTATGTTAGAAAATATTGACTTAAGGGTGTTTGCCAATTCTATGTAGTAACAACTAACTTAAGATACATTTTGATATTCAAATGTTCCAACCCAAGCTTGTTTAGGAATTGTACCTACAATGCAGACACTAAGCTAAAAATTTTGATTTCATATCTTACACACATTAGCTACGAGGCATCCAAGTGTCAAGCCTAGGTACTATAGCACATGATCATTTAAAATGATCAGGTAGATTAAGCAGTGCCAAAAGACATAGTGAGGATCCTTGGGACAAGAAGTGAACTTTTCAAGTGCAACTACAGAGTGCACGGCTAGGAAAGTGCAAGGCAACACATGTGCAAGCACGTGTGCTACTGGCCAAGAGACTGACCAAGACTAACAGATTTGGTTAGAGGGCCGGTGCGCGTCGAGTCAAGTCATGTGGGGCCGAGCTTCCTAACCAATCATAGGCTCTAACGAACTTACCTAACTAACTAACTAACTAGCCTTAGACTAACTGAAATAAACTAACTAGTGTGCCCAAAATCCTAAGACCTAACCGGGTGACACTAGCCGAGTAGCTAACTAAAGAAACATCCTAGTACCTAACCTAGGATGGTCCAAAGGGGTTGGTTAGTCCTAGTGACACAGGGGTACTTTAGTAATTATCCTAGGTCACTTAATTAATTAAATAAGAAACTTAATTAATTAATGTACTTTCACGGTCAAACCCGAACCTTTAGCAAATTTTTAGAATTTGGCTAAGTCAAATGCTCTCCTATTTTTAGTCAATATAGGAAGGGCGTTTTGGTAATTAGCTAATTGATTTATTTAATTAAGTTAATTAGCCTAAGTTGAGTTAGTCAATATTAAGTTTCTAATACTTAGACTCATTTTTATCCAGTAGAAACACACGATTGAAAAACAGTGAAAAAACGTAAGAAAAACAGAAAAATACTCTCGGTTATCCATAGGCTATTTCATGGCAATTATTCAAGATTTTCGTGTTAAGTACAGGGTGATCTTCGTAGATTCAGTTATACAGCAAGGTATGGGTTTTCTCTCTTGGAGTTTTTTTCCAGGAGGCTTTTCAAACGTTTTGAATTCAAGAAAACTGAAACTAGGGTTTCCCAATGAAATTGTACAATGTTCATCTCCCTAGTTCTCACTATTTTCGATTCTAGTAGTATGTATAATGCAAATCTCAAGCATGTTATTGGTATGTAGTGCTAACTTATTATTATTTGTTAGGGTTCTGTGATTTGATAATGTTGAATGAGACCTATAGTTTAGATCCATATGATTAAAGTACCATTTACATGAGATAAGAATGTTGTAATGCCCAATTGTGTTGAGAAGATGAAATTGCTATAAGCCGTTTATGAAATTCAGTTTACTGTTGAAAGGAATGAAGTTTTGAATTACTGTGTGTGTTTACAGTAGATATGTTTGTAAGTGTTTGGAATGCAATGTTTCCAAAAATAAATAAGAATGAGAATCAAAGCTAGTTAATGAATCTTCAATGCCAAATCAACTTTATAGCTTGGCCAACCTAAGCACTGAATTGTTCTTATGATCTAATCAAATGTTAAAAGTTGGCTTGCTTAAAGTTATGAGATTACTATAGTATATACATGAAGTTAATTGACTTGGCTAGTGATAATATCATGGCAAGTGTTTAGTGAAAGTTTGGTTTATGCCAATAAATTGGCCAGCAATATTATTTCCAAAATGTAATAGAATTGGTCAATGACTAAGTCATACCAATCTTATATGGCCAATGTAAATTATGTTGTTTCTTGTAAGGCCAAATACATGTTAAAGATTAACTTGACAAGATGTAACTCAATGAACTCATAACCTTGGGTATGTAATGATTGGGATCAGTCCCAACATATCTTATCTAAATGAACGTGTGAACATAGTAGCACATTGAATAAGTCCTCATAACTTTCATAAAGAATGGTACAAGACTATCAAATAACATTGAAAAAAATAAGGTGAGTAATGAAATAACTAAAAACTTATGAGTTTTGAAATTGACCATAAAATGGGGTGTTAAAGGAAGTGAGACAAGTCGCACTTGCACCTAATCAATTATGTTAAAGATACTCACATAAGAGGATGTTAGAGATCGTGAGACAAGTCTCATTCACACCATAATGATAATGTAAAATTTAAGTTCACATTCATCAAGTATAGAAAGGTATGACAAGTTATCCATTGATCTAAGTATACCTCATACTAGAAGCAAGCTTCCATAATGTATGAGTCAACTCTAAAAGTTGTAAAGTATGATAAATTGAGCTAAGCACCGATAGACTAGTAATGATCTTGTGCAAGCACATGTAAGCCTCATTAAATGAGACTACCACCAAGGTATATAAGGGTCCCCAAATTCTTCTAGTCTTTGAACTATGTCGCCAGCATATGTTACTAGCTAGTGGATCCACCTAAGAAAGCTATGAAGTATTCGGTTTCACTTTTTTCGGTGAACCACCTCTTTTCAGTGTGGGGAAGACATATGATTTCATTTTAGGTCACATGATCTATGTCGGTTAAATGCTAACGATTTTCTAAGAAAATAAGAAATAAAGAACTAGGAATATGAGGGGTGTTCGGATAGGATGACCAAAAGGTGAGGTTAGACTAAGTAATGATATAAGTCATTCTTAGTCATTTCACATAAAGATCCCAATGGAAGTCTTAAAAGGATATCCTAAGTCAACCTAGCATGTTCAAAGTGAACATGAGATCAAAGAAGAAGAAACGTAAGTTCAAAGTGAAATAAGTAAACAAAAGCATAAGTATATCAAATCATCAGTGTTTGATAAGAATGAAGTTTTAACAGTTATTGGCTTATGACAATAAAGGAAGTAAAACATAATGACTCATCAATTGGAGTATGAATATATGCTCCAGCATCTTTATATTATGAAAATGATCAAATAATGGGCATAGCCAATAAAGATTGACTTATAAAGACGTCATGCCCAAATTAGCAAGAATGGAAAGAATAACTTGTGAGTAGGGTAGTCAAATCATTTCCTTAGTCATTTGGATTACTTACTTGATTCATTATAGGAATGGGACTACAATAAATCATTGCACTCGTAAGTAAAATATAGGATCAAAGGATGTCATTGAACTGCACAACAAAAAGAATGAAAGACTGAAAAATAAATTAAGTCCAGGAGAGGGAGCTCTCGGCCTAAAGGGAGCAAGAATATTAAATTTTGATTGAGTTGTTCTAAAATTATGTTCATGATTCCAATGTCTTATGTTCATATAGAAAATGAGTGTGTGCTTTAAATGCATAAAAATATGTCATATTCATAGTATGATTCATAAATAACGAATTAGGAAAGTGAAGTGACTTCACTTTCCAAAAATGGTATGTTGTTATAGGAAGAGCTTACCTTGATCATGCATAGGTCTTATGTGTTTATGTGCATACATCTATTATTAGTACAAGTGTGTACTAACCCATATAAAATTACTATTTTTATAGGTTCAGGTCCTTGAAGAAGATTGAAGATCAGTTGAAGCGGTTTGGACTAGTATCTCTAGACTTTGGTAGGCCCTCTTGAGTTCGAGGATGCCTACGCTTTATATTCTATCTTTGGTAGATTAGACATAGCTAGTTGATGTTGTCCCTAGCGTTTCCTTTCAAACATTTGTTCAAGCTTTCGTGTTAAGGCCAGTTTGGCAATTATTAATGATATTATGAATTCTTCATTTCAATTGTTCAATCTGTTAATAGATGGTTGTTTATTTTGAGTTTTTAGTAGTCAGTCTTATGCAAGAATTATATGAAGTCTAAGTACACTTCAGTAAAGTTAAAAAGTTTTAAATTTTCGCTAAATTTAACTATATGATTGTGATGAAAGCTAAGAAGAGCTTGTCTGCAACCTCTCAGAGGTTAACGACGCCGGTCTCATCTAGGGTCAAGGACACGGGTGACAACCTCATTTCCTTGTAGTCTCAAAGTTGAAAATGTTGACAAGATCATTTGTTGTACCATTTGAGAAGTAAGAACTTGTCCTACCCGAGATGAGCTATTTGTAATGCGGGACACTGTTTGATAATGTGTCCATGTTGTTTACAATAATTAGAGAACTTCTTGCCAAAATTACGAGCAATATGACCATATTTCTTGCAACTATAGCATTGAGTTCTAGCCATATCCATGGCCTTTTCTTTCCCTTGAGTTGTAAATGCATCAGTGACAACATTTCCTTGATGAGAAGCATTTTGTGTGAAGAGATGTTGCTCTTCACAAAGTAATTCCTAAAAAAGACATCCAACGAGGGAGATGGATCACGACTCATCAAGTTGAAGATAACACTTTCAATGTCAGATCGTAATTTCATCAAAATTTGATCTCGCTTGCTTTGTTCATGAATTCCTTGAATGATGGAGACAGATTCAGAACGTATTTTAGCATAAACAATATCGTTAAATTCATCCCATAAGTTTTGAATCCAGAGAAATAATTTTGAACAGAGAGACCTCCTTGTGAATACATAGCAATTTCATGCTCTAACTGAAAGCGCCTTGCGCTATGGTCTTGGTTGTAAAACTTAAATAATCCCACATGGAGTTTGTTGTCTTGTATGGCGTGAGATTAAGAATAATAAGAGGGTCAAGTGACCCTAAAATCCATGTCATCACCTGTGCATCTTTAACCTTCCATTGATCGAGCTTTTAGGACTTAAAATGATATGACGACATGTTCTTGACAAGCTAAGGAAGATAGAAATGCAATGATGCAAAATAACTGAATGACCAAGACTAAGATTTCAAGACGTCTTAAATTCCAAGATACTTAGGGATAATTGTTGAACAACAGTAAACAGAACCAAAGCTTTCAAAAAAAAATCTGGAAGGAACCACAGATGAAAGACACGAAGAATCAAAGCACTAAAAAGGCTTTGATACCATGTCAGTTTTGTTGAATTTCTCTCAAAGTGAGCGTCTTTCTATTATATATAGAGAATAAATATTACAAATCCCTAAAGATCCGTCAATCCTATCCCTATATATCAGATATTCTATCTTTACAAATCTGTCATTCAATCCCTGTAAATATGATTTGCTATCCCTCCAAATCAGTCATTATATCACAATATTTACTCCTTTGATTCTACAACAAATCTATATGATCATGCTAATTTATATCACTATTTAATTACATTAAAATATACAATTGTGTAGATGTCCATCATGCTAACAGTTCATATGGTCTATGATGTATTGGTAGTCAGAACTCTTAGGATGGTGGTTAGTGAATGGATGTCCAAGGTATTTTCCTACTTTATATTTCTAATTAGTATTTAGAGCAGACGATAGATTGTTTCTATCTTCTTCATTAACATATGCAGAAAAGATAATAGTTGAGTTGTTAAAGATTATTTTTTGGCCAGATTGATTTGAAAGAATATTGAAAATGTGGATAATGGTATTAGCATTTTTAGCATCTGCTTTAGCTAAGAGGATTATACCAACTGCGAATTGAAGATGGGAGATGGGGGTACCTACTACAGATTTTAACTGGTTGCTAGAGGTGTTTTTTAATGGCATACTTTATAAGTCTAGTTAGAAATTCCATGTGTATAATGAATATATAAGGTGATAAAGGGTTACCTTGCCTTATGCCTCTAGTAGGAATGAAGTAATTCGTAGGTCTCCGATTATCAAGAATAGATATAGATGAGTTCGATATACAAGACATGATGAGATCAATTAAATTTCTTGGAAAGTTTAGGATTGTGAGGGATTGCTAGATAAACTACCATTCTAATCTATCGAATGTTTTCTTTAGATCAATTTTTAAAAGCATTTTACCAAATTTCCCTTTCGCTTTTTGGAAGGAGTGGATTGCTTCTTGAACAATGATAACGTTGTCTACGGCTCGTCTACCAGGGATGAAGCTACATTGTTGAGGACTAATGATGTTGTCTAGGTAAGGTTGATTCTATTTACCATTATTTTTGTAATGATTTTATAAATCGTGTTACAAAGACTAATGGGTCTATAATGGGTGATCTGTTCGGGGTTCTTCATTTTTGGAATTAAGCATATACAAGTTTTATTAATTTCCGTAGGAATAGTGTGAGTACTAGGAGCTTTCATGCAAGTATTTATTACTTCATCCTCTGTATCACTCCAATACTTCTAAAAAAAAGGATGAAGCCCATCAGGACCCGGAGATTTTAGAGGCTTGAAAGAGAAGATAATGTTTTCGATTTCCTCTTTTTCTAATGATCTACCTATGTTGACACTGTCCTCCAGATTGAGGGCATTACCACATACTACAGGGTTATGTAATTCACCTTTATTAAGTTCAGTCGAGTAAATGTTTTGAAAGTGTTAGTTAATGATATTGAGAATGGTGTTAGGCTCAAAAGTCCAATTTCCTACAGAGTTGTTTAGTCCTAAGATTCTATTTCGTCATCTTCTATTGTTAGTGGTGGTGTGAAAGAATTTAGTATTTGGGTCTCCCTCATTTAAACATAGGACTCTAGACTTTATTTTGCAATAATCCTTTTTTTTTTTTTTGAAAACTTCGTTGAAGTCATTAATGAGTTTCTTTTCTAGATTCCAGTGAAAAGAAATTTTTGTAGGCTTCATCTATTTTCTGGAGTACATGAATTCTGTTAAGGATGCTCTTATTTTATTTAAAATATTGTCGAACGTTTTCTTATTCCATATTTTAATGTTTCAAATAATGTTTTCTAGAGCACTGTTATAGTTATTAATGTACTTCCAATTGTCTTTTACAATGTTTGGAAAGTCGGAATGCCCTATCCACGTGGATTCGAATCTAAAGAATTCCCTAAGTTATGGGAGCTTCTTTGACAATTAAGAAGAACTATACAATGGTCGAAGTGAGTATGGGGAAGGTGATGAACATGAGCGTCAGGGAAAAGGTTTAGTCAGGAATGATTACTAAAAAACGATCAATTTCTTCCATTATAAGTGTATTGTTATTTTTATGTTTATTTGACCATGTGTATTTTTGTCCCGTGAAACCATAGACAATCATATACATATCATCTAGGAAACTAATAAATTTAGAACACTTTGTGTTATTATGGGTCTGGTACCAAGTTTTTCCAAAGTATTAATGACTTCATTAAAGTCTCCACAAACTAGCCACGGCCCTTTTACTCTAGTAGTAATAATTTTCAAATTTTCCCATAGTATTTTCCTAAGTCCATAGGTACTTTTGGCATATTTTCCTAAGTCCATAGGTACTTTCATAGTGTTGGGTTACTTCACCCACACATCAAACATGTTTTATTCAGCAAAATTCATTCTAAAAAGGTTTAAGGTTTGATGTTCTTGAGTTATATTCTTGAATTGCTTTTGTTCTTGAATTTGTGATGATATTGAGGAGTTCTTGAGAGTTAAAGGTCTATTTTAGAGTTGTATTTGATAGATTCTTGTGCACATATGTTGGGTATCTGAATCAAAAGAGAATTTGTGAAAAATAATCGAGTTTAGGCAAATTGGAATAAGAAAACGAAGATGGAACAAGTCGGGCAAATCTGGGTGCTACGTCGCGACGCGGACCGATTCCTCAGGATTGCAGAAAAATATTCCTCGTGGAGTGGAGCGATCACGGACTTTTTTGCTTCAAAATATATTTCATAAATAGAAGATTTAAATACAACTCTGCGTCGCGGACCAGCTTTCATGTCGTGATTTCTTGCTATTTTTTCATGATTAGCTATCTAAAATCATTTTCTAAACATCATGAGATCTTTCCTATCAAAAATCTCAATCCTTGAATCCATAATTCAATTCAAGGATCAGTTAAGAGTCAAGTCAAGAAAAGTTAAGCGCTAAGTCAAGAGATGTTCGTAGAGTTTTTCAAGAGTCTTGCAAATGATTTAACTTTGTTTTAAGACTTGAATTTTGAGTTCAATAAAGGGTGAAGTGAAAGTTCATTTCTTCAAAAGTATATGAGTACTATGTATTCTCAAAGAGTTTAAAATGTTTTCACATTTAAACAAATAAGGAAACTTTGATTTCCAAAGAGCCTTTGAGCTAATTTTCAGAAAAGAGTAAACACTTTCACAATTATGAAAGAAGGGAAACTTTGATACCCAAATAATCTTTGATCTAAGTTTTGAGAAATTATCTCAAACCACATAAAGAAGTTATGTTTTTAAACATAAATAGATAGTATACTTTGGGAGTAGTATTGAGCACCGATATGGGGGAGAGTTCAGAAAAGTTT
The DNA here is from genome assembly GCA_032847665.1 of Solanum chilense. NCBI lineage: Eukaryota > Viridiplantae > Streptophyta > Magnoliopsida > Solanales > Solanaceae > Solanum > Solanum chilense. Next base: position 7,228,131 of record CM064972.1, read on the forward strand.
GAGCCGCCATAAACCATGTAGTCATCATGGGTAGAAAAGGTTCATACTTTTTAGATGATTCCTTTAGTGCATTTAAGGATAGACTAGTGGATCCACTAAATAGTTCAAGTTATATACTCATGGAAATGTATAGGACAGTTCTGGCAGCATGAGACATTATGTTGTATCATCACGATAACTCTCAAGTGATGGTTCTCGGTTAGTATTTTGATTTTTATATACATTAGGGATATTTGTATTTTCATATACAAACAAAGCTCATATTGCATATTTGAATACACACAAATTTATTATTGTACTTTTAAATAGAGTCATGTTTTAATGTCTTTCTCTGTACTGCATTTGTTTACACTGCTTTATATTAAAATGAGTTCAGATAAGTGAATTGAATTGAGCCACGTAAGTTCTTAAGATCCTTTCAAGCTTATGTCTTGTTCAACATTCCAACTCGCATACTCGTACATTCAACGTACTGATGCTAGTTAACCTGCACCATCTTATGATGCACACGCATGTAACCAGGATCATCATCCAGCACCTCGTTGATCAAGTTGAGCACTCAGAATTTGGTGGTGAGCCTTTTTGCATTGCTTAGATCTCTTTTATTTCTTTTAGTATTTTTGTTCATTAGGATGTAGTGGGTCTTATCTGACATCTACCTCAGTTATAAGAGGCTTCATATATAGACAGTCAGTTAGTTCATTTGTCTTTACTTTGTTATTGGCTTGTGTTCATATTTGAGTTGTCAGTTTGGTTAAGTTAAATATTTATTTTTAAATCATTAAGTTAAGTTTGAGACAGTTGAGTTATCTTGCATTTGAGTTCTTTTCTTAATGCTTAAAGTCTTCCACTAAGTAAGTAAGCTAGACCAAGGGTTCGTTTTGGACCAACAATGGTTCTCGAATGTCAGTCCCACCCAAGGTGTAGGCTCAACGAGTGACAAAATTGGTATCAGAGCCCAGAGTTTAAGAGTACTACGGAGTGTAAGAAGTCGTGTCGATAAAGTCCTAGTTATTTAGGTCTCAATACGGAGAACCTCTCTGAAACAATTTCTTCAACAAAAATCTTCATTATTGTCTAAAGTTTTGTCGATAGAACTATATCCATCAAGATGAACACCTCTTTCTAAGCTGGTTCAATCGTCGATTATTGAACCATCATTGAACCTGACTCTATGATTGAATCTGACCCTGATGTCACTTATTAGGACCAAAAATAATTAAGTGTAATGTGGATGCTAGCAAAGCAAGCCTCTAAAAATCATGAGTAAGAAGACAAACGAGAAATATACCAAAAGACACAAAGATTTAACGTGGTTTGGTCAATTCGACCTACATTCACAAAAGAGATTAGCAATCCATTATAAATATTAGAGTACAAAATATAAAGGAAAATAACCTCTACCAATTCACTCAATATATATAGGAGGTCCACACAAGTGATAACTTATCATACTTGTGTCCCGCAATTTCTCCCCCTAAGCAAAACTCTGACTACATTGTTAATGTTGATTAAGTTAGAAGATACAATGTTATATTTATAGAGTCCTAAACCTTTTTCAAAAAGAAAAGGACTAAAATGAAAGCCTATTTATAGTAAGAAACTCATGAAAATAATACCCAACAGATTCTCCCACTGAAGGGTTGGTGTTGGTGTCACTCACGAAGGGTTATGATCATGACAACTATATCGAAGCTACATAAAGGGACAAAATAGTCAAAACACACAAAAACAAGAAAATGACCAAGATGGTCATTACACTTCTAAAGCTTACATGTATAGTAGTAATTCATAACTTATCAATATTATTTTCTTCTTCTTTTGTTTTACACAGTTGAAATGAATGTGTAATGACACTTCCACTTATAATTGTAATATGACAAAAAAACAAATATAATGACCAAAAAAACTATATTCCAAATCGATTAGCCAAAAGTAAACTGCTACTTTTTTAAATATATTTTTTTTTCAAAACCAGACATTTCTACTTAAGAAGGTTTTTCTAATCTGGCCAGATAGTTTATCAGTATAAAAAATTATAGCAATAACATATCTCATGATCTTAATATCTTATAAGTCAAAGGAAGGGAACATATCATCCTTCAAACATATTAAATTTTCTAAGTTCAAATCTCAAAAAAAAAAATAACAACTTTGAAACTAAAACATCACATTTTTAATCAAAGCAACCCAATGCTGCTTTGATATGTAAAACTGTAGAGCTCAAAAGGTTAAGAACTGAAGTCACTGCCTCCATACGTTGTTCCTGGGAGACTGGATTATTATTAGTACAAATCAATTTTTGAAAAGCCACTGTCAAGATAGAACCATCTTTTTCACTTCCATTATTGCCCCTCTCCGAGGCAAGGCGGCCATCGGGACTTATGATGATACCTAAGGGAAAAATGTCAACTTTTGTGGCATCACCTCCATTGATAATTGAAGTGACTATTGGTAAATCTATGGGTCCATAGATTAAAAATGCTCCCATTTCATCGATGCTTGACTCTTCAAGAAGTAACATGTTGTTCTCTTTTAGCATATGAGACTGCATATATATGTTAGAACAATTTAAGAAGTATTAGTATAAGCACTAAAAATATTAAAAATTACTCCCTCCGTCCCATTTTACGTGGTACAATTTTCTTTTTGGTCAATGCCCAAAAGAATATTACATTTCTTCATATAGTAAATATTTAAACGTACAATTTCTCTTTTACCCTTGTTTATCCCCCTTAATTTTAAATAGATCTAATACATTTATAAAGAGAGAGAAAAATGTGTTCACTTTTAAAGGACAATTTGATAAACAATTCTAAGTCTTCATTTATTTCTTAAAGTCCGTTCCGGATCAAATGGTGTCATATAAAATGGGATGAAGGAAGTAGTATGATAATTTTCCCTCAATAATAAAAAAATATTGTTTTTTATCTCATCTAACAACATATTATCAAATAATATTATTATCTATAACATATTTAGCTACAGGTCATCAACTAATATTTTATCATAATATTTACCTAAAAGATAGAAAACACATGAGCAATTATTAATTCAGAAAATAGCAACTTATAAATATGACAATACCTGAATGATTGTAATATCGTTTCCGGGTAGAGTTCCGGTTAGTACTCGAACTAACTCAGTCACATTATTTCCTTCAGCAAAAACATCCCACTATAAAAACAAAATCAAAATGAAACAATTTACAAACTCATAATTCAATCGACAAAAATTAATTCATGAGATGAATATAGTAAGACTATAATTAAATAAAATAAAACTGCACAATTAATGCCAAGAGCTGAACATACAGATAAAATAACATAGGAGTCCAATATAAGTAGATCGGACAAATTCAGGATTTAAACTTAGTAGTTTAAAATCTATAGATACTAAATTCATTCTAGTTTTAAGATTATGAGTCCCAAATATTATATATGTTGAAATTTTTGTGAATTTCACATGAAAAATCCTTATAAGAATTGAAAAAAGTTAATCTAATAGGGTACATTTATGTTTAGTTAAAAACAAGTTATACATGAATTACTAATGCAAAAAATATTTCTATTAAAAGTCTGGTTCATTGAATTAAAATTGAATATACAACATAAAAATACATACCGTCAGACCTCTCTATATCAAATATATTTCACTATAACATCTAACTTTCATTGGAACTAATATCAATATCATATGACATTAACATGTTATCTATAACATCATTTCGATTCAACAACACAAAAATATATAAATTATCCACGTCATAGAGAAGTTCGATACATACCTGATATCTAGTCTTGTCATCTTTGAGGAAATTAAAAATAGTTTTGAATGCAAAAGGAAACCATATGGATGTAGCGGCAGTGGCAATGAAGCCTTTTGATTGGGTAGTTTCTTCATTTTCTCTAATAGAAACCCTATATGTATTATTCAACTTTGATGAAGTTGAAAAATCTAATTTTTCTGTCATGCTTAGGATTTCACAAAAACTCTTCACCATCCTTTGAGATATCTGCTTAACATTTTGCAGTCCTTCTGAAATATCATTAACCACTAAAAATTAAAAATAAACAAAAGAAAAATAAATATTGACTTGCCAAAATAGGATGTGTGTGGTGTGATGGAACTCGTACATTTCAGAGAGTATTTGACATATTCTTATCTTATTTTGTAAATTAAAATTTTAAAACCTGAAAATACAAAGAATTGAAAATAAAATCAAACCTTCTTTGAGACCATGCCTAGTAGGACATATTGCATCCACTGGAAAATTATACCTTTCACACATTCTTTGAAGTGTAACAATCCATCTTTTAGCTCCATATGTTTGACGACCATACAACAAGTCTCTAAAGATATGATTAACCTGATTTTTTTCATCTACTTGAACATGTTCAATCCACGTAACCTACAAAAGAAAAAAGCATATCAAAAAAGCTATAAAACAATCTTGATAATTGGAAACATTTTCGATAAGAATCTATGTTGCAAATTCATACTTTATAGATTTGAATCACGCAATGTGAGGATTATTCAAGATATAAGGATACAACTATTCAGTATATTTAGTAACATTTGAACATTTAGGGCATCAACTGTCATGACTCAAAAAAAAAACGCGATGACACTTCTATTGTTCCAACAAGACAAGTCAGCGAAAAATTCAAAATATAACAACAAATGTGGAAGCAAAGAAATACTATGAAGTCTAACACAATCAGATTACGTGGAAAAAAAGCCAACACATCTTAATACGTCAAATCCATGAAATATCTCTGAATCTGAAGTCGACGACTCTCCTAGATAAAATTCAACATTTCAGGGCTGATAAAACTGATGAAATTCCATTCGAAAACTGAAAAGTTAGATTGCTACAAGAAAACATTTAACACAAGGATCCAAAACTAAATATTTAGAGTGTGAAGAATATAACACAAGGATTTAAGATTGATTTAATCAAGAATAAAGATAGTTTGATTCTTATACCAATATTAAAAGATATGTATCCACACTTATAAAAAGTTTTCCTATGTAACACTCTTTGGAATATAAACTACACGTGAATAGTGATATATGTTAGGTTTGAGTAGTTGAACAATCTCTTGCAAAAATGTAAAGTAAATCTCTGCAGTGCCCGTGTGATACGGGCCCTCATCGAGACCACACATAGAAAAATATTAGTGTTTTAAAGCTATTGTGAGAGGAAGTGATTCTTACCAGACTCGTGCGATCACCCATATCTTGAATTATACATCCAGAAGGAAACTTCCAAGCATAAGAAGGTGCACAAGTTTGAATCTCTTTGAATAAATCATATGAAACATCCAGCATTATCCATGTTGTATGATCAAGTTGTTTACAACAACGTATGAAGAAAAATTCTCTAGCGTCTATTAGAGGAGACAAAATATGCAACTTTTCATACATCTGTTTTCAAGAATCAAGAAAAAATTAGATCAATTTTTATGAAGCAACTTTAATATATATTTAATTTTTAAGAAAAAAATATTAAATATGAATTAACACTTACCAATCGAATTGAAATTCCCATATCCCCAGAATCAAGAAAATCAAGAATCCTTGCTTCTGTGACTATAGTAGGAAACATGTTCATCCATTTGATCTGCATATACAAAATCAATTAGAATATGATTAATGTTTAAACAATAATAATCATGCCTAAAAACATTTCATATAATTAGAGTCGGCTATATAAATATTCATTGTATATGTTTGTGTCATTTAAACTCATCTTACTTGTGAACAAAACTATTATAATATGAAAATGTTTAAGAAACTTACCGGATCAAGAAATATTTGGATCAACTCAATTGTAGTCATTGGTACAACTCCACAATCCCTTGATGATTCAATTCGAGCAGTTGATGATTTATATGGTCGATTTGGGTTTGGAAATGCTTTGTCATAGTACTCGCGATGAATAAGCCACCTCTCATCAGTTGATGATTTTACCCAACATGGATTATCCAAATGAAAAAGTCCACACATTTCAATCATAGCAGGAACAACTACATAAGAAATAATTGATTGTTCCCCATTATCGCGATGAAAACTAAACTTTTTTGGTGTTAATGGGGAAATTATTGGAATATTATTAATATTTATTGAATGTGCTCGAACGTTATCAGTAGAATTATTATTATTTTCTTGATTTATAGGAGGAGGACATCCAATGGAAGAGCCACTTATAATTTGTCTCAATAAACTTTCATCAGCTGGTGGTGTCAAATTTGAATCCGTCACAACAGACTTCCCACGGATACTTGATATGATTTTTGATAATCTTGCGGTCTGCGGGAAAAAAAAAATTGTCAAGTCACATGACATGTTATATATATAATATGTAATTATTATTAATAGACATAATTTTGAGTACCTAAAAATAAAGGATAGAGTATATAACTTATGTCAATGTATATAATTTAAATTTTTTTCATTCAATTAGTTTACTATGAGATGAAGGTGATCTCTCTTGTCTAGGGCAGGTGCAAGTCATAGGCACTGCGCAGAAACGAATACATGATTTAAGTGGACTAACAAATAAAGGGGAATATGGCAATAAAAGAAATAGTAACACCAAGGAGAAGATAGACAGAGATCAAAAAAAGTGTTATCAAGTGGTGAACTTGGATTGTATCATGTATATAAAAGTAAATGAAGAAGAGGATATAAATTTTTGAGTCGCATTGTCATGATTTTTATTGAAAAATATATAAAGCTATCCACCTCATCCGTGTATAGGTGGGGGATAGTGTAAAGGGTAGGCTTCTTAGATATAGATTCCTAGTATATCTAAACTATGTAAAAGATTAAGTTGTGATATCTAAGAACACTACTTCTCCTAGGTTCCGTCGCTATTTTTAATTTCTTATATATTCATTATTGTAATACATATTTTACACTCTGAATAAAGAACTCTTTCATTGTATGGTATCTGAGCCTTTTGGTTTAACAACCATTTTTTTTCTCATTCTGAAAAATAAAAAAATATGTAATAGGTTAAGTTGTGATGTCTAAGGACAGTACTTCTCGTAGGTTTCGCCGCTATTTTTGGTTTCTTGTATATTCATTATTGTAGTACATATTTTACACAATGACTAAAGAACTCTTTCAGATAGATGGTGTTTATGCGAAGTATGAGTGATTAAGCAGTACAGATTTTTGAAATCTAGGAGTAGGTTGTATCGTATAAATTTAGTTGTAGGCTTGGAGAAAGTTGTTGGATTTAGGAACAACAGTGAATTTTTGTTTTCAACAAGGAAGAATGATCTGGTTTCTTCTGACCCAAATAGTGGACGAAAAGATACGAGTCTTGGTTTTCAAGGAAACACTCAGACGTTTTATGTTCAAATTTACATGGAATCACTTATTTTGCTCATAGGGAACAATGTCATTTCGAGTGGGTTCTTGGGAGGAACGGAGGGTTTATGGACTTAATGAGTAGCGTGGACTACAAAATTTATCGATACAATAAAGAAGAATCTGATCAATAGGTAAGGTATTTCATCAAAGTTCATGGATGTTTCAAGGTATTGAAAGTGAAAGATGTTTTTATCAAATTTGATAAAACATCTTCACTTTTCAATACCTTGAAACATTCATGAACTTCGATGAAATACCTTACCTACTATCAAATTCTTCTTTATTGTTTCGATAAATTTTGTAGTCTTGCTAATCATTAAGTCCATAAACCTCCCATTCCTCCCAAGAACCCACTCGGAACAACATTGTTCCCTTTGAGAAAAATAAGTGATTCATGTTATTCTGAACATAAACCGACCAAGTGTTTCATTGAATACCAAGACTCGTATTTCGTCCACTATTTGGGTCATAAGAAACCAGATCATTCATCTTAGTTGAAAACATAAATTCACCATTGTTCCTAAATCCAACAACTTGCTCCTAGCCAGCAACTAAATTTATATGATACAACTACTCCAAGATTCCAAAACCTTGTACTGATTTATCATTACCCATACTTCACATAAAACACTATCTATCCCCCACCTTGTCATGATTTTTATTGAAAATATATAAACCTATCCTACCTCGTTCCACTCCGGCCCGTTGTCATCCCCAAATGTAAAGCAAATTTTACCAAAATTGTCTTCCACAACTAAACTTATTCTTGTCCCCCCCCCCCCCCATTCTCTCTCAAAATTTCTCAATGTCTGATTCTGACTCCGTTAATATTCCTCCCTAACTTTCAGAGAAATCCTACTGAAACTACCTGCCAAATCCTTAATTCGATTCATATTTTCCTGCAAATCATGGCTTTCCCTCATCACAAGTTCTCCTTTCTTCTCCGCTAACCTCGCCCAAGCCCCACATTCCAACACCCTTCTTGGAAGGCCTTACGTCGTTACTTTTAATAAAGAGAACTATTTGTTGTTTCAAGACTCTAAAAATCAACCCTTTTCCATACATTAGAATTGAATTTCCCTTTCAAATACCAACGAGGGTATTTAACAATTTTGGCTTTAAGCTACCAAAGTACTTGACCTTCCCTAGCTCCATCACTTCATATGCATAATCTAAGAACGGACATATGAGGCGACTCAGGCTTAATCAAAAGTGAAGATAAGGTTATAAACTTCTGAATAGAAGGGTTCAGGGAACAAGACTCCGCAATTGACCACACAAATTGTCAAACAAACACGCTATGCCTTAATAATAATAGTATTTCTTTTTTAAATAGCCTTTTTAAGATGCAAATTAATATTGTTGGAATAATGATCCGAAGTGGGAGTAGGAATCCTAAATTGTTTAGGATTTGTTGTTTAGTATTTCTTTAATTCATGTCTAGTTGAGATTCGTTTATTCTAGTTCATATGGAAATAAGTTTTCTAGTCCTAGTTTGATTTGATTTCTAACTATTATGAATAGGGATATTACTAGTTAATTTCTATAGAAAGAAATACAGAGAAAGAGAAAGAAATATAGAGGAACAGAAAAACTTGTAATAATATTCAAGATCTTTTGAGATTATGAATAAAATAGTTTCTTCAAAATAGTATTAGAGCTTCTACAATCCTAATAATTATTTTTGAAGAGAATCCATTATCGGTGGACGACTATGACTCATAAATGTCGTTCCCTTGCCAATGTTTATGTTGACAAAGACTAGACTAATGATATATGCATGCTCGGGGAAGGAGTTAGAAAAAGATTGTAAGTTTAAAGAGGGACAACCAAACATGACACAAGAGAAGAAGCTCTTCTCTAATTAAAAGTTGGAGGAAGGTAAAAAATAATTGTTGGAGCGAAGTGTATCAACACTTGGAAGTTGAAGAGAAGTGTCTCAGCACAACCAAGAAAAAAATGTGAGTTTGGAGAAAAATGTTCTAACACTTGGAAGTTGGAGAGAAAGTGTTCCAACGTAACTAAGAAAAAAAATTAATGGTAATTGAAGCTAAGTATTTCAATAATTGAAGGTTCAACAGAAGTGTTTCAATAAATGAAGATTGAAGAGAAGAGAATTTTTCCACTCCAACAACGGCAACAAGAATAAAAATGAAGATTCGAGAGAAGTGCTCCAATACTACTACTATGACTACAACAACAAAATGAAGATTCGAGAGAAGTGCTCCAATACTACTACTATGGCTACAACAACAACAAGAAAAATGCAACAGTATACAACTTTGAATTACAGGAGAATGTTGGAATAGTAGTTCAAAGTTGTAGAAATCTTAAGTTGTTTAGAATTTGGTAATTAGTATTTTTTCAATGTATTCCTAGTTAGGATTTGTTTGTCCTAGTTCATATGGAAATGATTTTCTTAATCCTAGTTTAGTTTGGTTTCTTATTATTTTAAATAGGAATGTTGCTAATTATTTTCAACAGAAAGAAATATACAGAGGGAAAGAAATATTAAGAAATAGAGAGAACTTGTAGTAAGATTGAAAGTATTTTTGATTACTTGATGAATAAAATATTTTCCTTCAAAGTGGTTGGTATAATTCTTTTTGAAAAAATTAAATTGAGATGCAAAGTTTTTTCTTCTTCTTTTTATATGGAAAAAATTACACTTTCTATATATAATACTCTTGTGGTTTCAATATATTTATCCTATTTTAATTTTACAGAAAATTTGAAGTTTAATGAGAAAAAGAAAATTGAATCATATTGTATTAATTAAACTTAAGATTGAAATAGACTATACATCATCTTTTTAAGAATATATACCTATAAATTATAATAATCTTATTATAGCTAAAGATGAGGTCCCTCGAATTTGAATCATGCTATATAGTAGATCTATATTTAAAAGAAAAGGTCATCAACAAGAATGGGATATCAAGCCTAAAAGAAATAGAAGCAGATACAAGTCCAAACCAACTATAAAGGGGAGGAAACCAAATCCTAACAACTAATTATTTCTTTTCAAGGAAAATAAATAAATTAAAACGCAAAAAAAAAAAAAAAAAGATCTACCTGCTCTCTTAACCATTGATTTTCCATTTTCATTTTTTGGAAATGAAGTGCCCTTTCTTCTTTTCCAATGGGTAGATCATCACATTGTGGGCATATAGCATTTTCCAATTTCTCTTTCATGCTCTTATTGTCACAACGAAATCTTTCATTTTCTTTTTGAAGAGATTCGTTATCTGATCTCTCATTCATTATCTGAAGAAATATATATATTAAAAATATAATTATATAAAAATATAGATAAATAATATTAGATATCATAAGCTAATTAAATGTATAAAGAGATTTAAATTAATATTTCTTATGTTAATTTCATTTTCCGTCCCAAGAATTTCGATACATTTTGATCTTGGTTCTTGTGGTATTTCAAGAATAACATTGAACTTCATTACAATTTATTGAAATGTATGATTATGGTCCTTTTATGGAAAATGTTTCAAAACCTTATCATTATCAAATATGGAGTAACAATATAATACATGCTTAACATAACAATTGGGTAATTATGTGATTCAGCAATCAATAATTATGATAAATTTGTCAATATTCACAAGCAAAGAAATCAAAAGTGCACATTTTAATTAATTGAAGGTGTATGTACTTAGTTATATATGACGAGAATCAACACTAGAATTTAATTACATTTGGTAATAGTTATATATGACAAGAATCAACACTATAATGTAATTACATTTGAAAAAACTAAGAGTGATATCAATATATGCATATTTTAGATGTGTGAAAAATATTTTGTCACTCCATCTTTGTTTAAAAGCTCAAATTTTCGTTCTAATTTTGAACAACATACATTTCCTTCCTCATGTGCAATATATATTTTGAAGGATTATTTTTTGCATGGGTGAAAAACTTATTCCATTAAAATATAATTTATCCAACTCGTGATCGCTTCAATTTGGATGAATTTGATTAGGCCTATTTTAATGAAAGTCAATTTGGGCGATACTCAAAATGCATGTTTAAAAGTTCTTTGATATATATAAAAAAAAATGTAGCTCAAATTGATTCATAAAAGAAGTTATTAAAAATAATTTTGTTTGGTAATCTTGATTTGGGAAATTGGATTGTGGTTCATCTAAGTGCAGCTCAAACAAAACAAACTATTAACCTATTCGTTTATTTGTTCAAATCATTTTGACTGGCCTAAACCTAATTTGATCCGCCATTTAATATGCGTAGATTTTTTTCATTAATCCAAAAAGGGAAATCATTAATTCCTAATTATAAAATCATATTTTCTTTGACTAAATTCTCAAACCTAATGGAAATACAAAAAAAAAAAAAAAAAAAAATTGTTCATTTAGGTGGGAAATAAAAAATGAGAGAAAGTGAATGTACGAATTAATGTATAGGAAAAAAAATATCGTAATTTAACCAAATTTAGAGAAGCAAATTTGGGAACTAAAACAAGAGATTCAAGGGCCTGCCATGGGTCGAGACTACTTTTAACTAGCCATTTTCCTTGATTTTTTAATAATATGTTAACAAGGAATATTAATTCACTATTATAATAATAAGAAGAATAATAATAATAATTAATAATAATAATAATAATAATAATAATAATAATAATAAAATAATAATAAACAATCAATTAAGTATAATTATAATTATAGTAAAAAGACCAATAAATTAAAATACCTTTGTCTGAGTTATTTTATTTTGAAACCAAAACTTGATCTTTTTAGGGTCAAGCCCTACTTCTCTACTCAATTGTTCTCGTTGGTCCTCATCTGGATGGTCACATCTCTTGAAGAATCTTCATTTCAAAAATCACACAAAAAACAATTACTATTGATCAAATTTTTTAAAACAATAAACCTAAAAATAAAAAAATAAAATTTTTTTTATCTATTATAGCAGATGTGTTATATTAATAAGTATTTCTCTATCATTAACTGAGATCTCCAAGTTTGAGTGTTGAACTAAAGTCATCCTTGATAGAAAATGTTTAACCCCTAAAACGGGATATAATTTGCAATGTAAATTTGGATAATTAAGCAAGTCCCTAGAGAGGGTACTAGCTGACCAAGGACATTGAAGAGTGGTATATCCTCATGTATCCTTAAACAAAGGCTTGATGTTCGCAGTTGTTTTCTTTGGCCAAGAGTGTTTTATTTTCAAAAGTGAGACTTTGCGAATATGAATTTATCGTACCCTAAAGTGGGTTTTTTCAATATAAATTTAGATTAATTAGTTGAGCCCTAAAGTAGAATATTTTAATGTGAATCTGAATTAGTGGAATCCTAAAGTGAAATTTTTTGACGCAAGTCAATATTAGCTGATTCCAATAAAAAGGTATTAAACACGAAGAGAAAGATTGTTTGTAAATATGAGAAATACATTAAAAATTAAAGAAACTCATCTCCTTTTGTTAAAGTTATTAATGAATAATCAAGAACAACTAGTTCGTTAATAAAGGATGTATATACATGGTAGATCTTATCATCCAAAAAAAAACATATTTTTGAACCATTTAAGCAATTCGATCAAAAATTTTGAAATGCAAAATAAAAAATACATATATATTTATCAATAGCCTTAAGCAAAAAAACAAAAGGCAAAACATGAAATAAAGAAAATTAAATTTGAATTATTAAGAAAAATGCGCACACACACATACACATTGATAATATTTGATCATACAACTAATGGATTTTGATTTTATCACTCATGCTTCTTAAAAAAATAGCGTAATATCTTTTTTAAAAAAAGTAAGAGAATTGAACATCAAGATTATTTTTTGTAATAAAATTGTTCTTACTCTTCAAGCTGCTGAATTTGTTCCACGGAGTATCTTGGGACTTGCGTTCGCCCTTTTGATATTTTTTTGGAGGTTGATTCTCCCGAATCTGTCATTTTTCTTTAATAATTTTTCGTTCAATAAAACAAAAGAACACAAGAAAAAAACAAGTGTTAGTATGTTTATCTATTGTTACCAATCAATTTATATAACAAACAATCAAAATAAATCCAAGAGAAAAGAGATGTCTAAGAGAGATTCTTACCCACCTTTTAATTGATGAATAGAGATAGAGAAAGATGTCATAAGTTCATGGTAAATGATCTATTTATATAGTAAAAAACAAGTTAGACTTGACATATGATTGAAACATTGAATCTGATCTGGCAAAAAATTAAGGATAAAAATTTAGAGAATACAAATGTGAACACAAAATAAGAATTGTGATATATTTTAATTTGTTTTTGTCTTTTGCAAAATATTTGATTTGAGATTAATATATATGGTTTGCTATTTATATATTGTCTATGTAAATTGTATCATAGGCTAAATTTCATAAATAGAAATATAATTATGGCTTTTTGAGTCATATATTAAATTTCATAAATGGAAATATAATTATGACTTTTTGAGTCATAGGTCAAATATATATATATATATATATATATATATATATATATATATATATATATATATATATGGGTCCATAAACAAAGTGATGTCACACATCTCTATGGCCTCCATTTGCATTCAGCTTTTTTCCTTTTTTGTTTTATTTTTAAAAATAAATTAATTATTATATCATTAAAAAATTACTTAAATTTATTACAATAAATATTTTATTAATGGAAGATCATTTATAACAAAGACGCTTCATATTTTTTATTTATTTATATCACTTATAATAAAAGGAGAAACATAATTAATTTATTTTGACTTTTTTAATTTAAATTAATTATTCTATTGTAAAAATATATTACTTCATTTATACAATAAATATTTTATTAACGTAGGAACACTTATATAAAAAAAACTCTATATATTTTTTTTCTATTTGTCTATCTCACTTCTTATCATGAAATCATAATAATTTTTTTTTTTACATTTTAAGTATTTTTATTTTTATTTTTTAATTTATTCACTAGGAGTTATTACTTATGACTTGCACCTCTTTAAATTTTACTTTAACTCTCATAAGTTTTATGTCCATAACCGTCAAATTAAATTTGTATGTTTATGATGTCTTATGGTATTCCTTTATTTTCTCAATAAATTCATATTAGTTTCATGAAGATTCACATTCACAATTATCCTTTTTCTTTTCATCATATTGATTTGGTTTACAACAAAAAAGAAGTACATCTTCGTAAGAAATATTTCATTGCAAACTTTTATTTTTATTTCCTCTATTTTTGTCTATAGAAATTCGTATTTGGCTTGTTAATAAAAATAACATGAAACAAAAAAAAGTACATGAAGTTGATAAATATATCATTCCAAGTCCTTATTTTTTCATTTCCTTTATTTTATCGATATAACTTAATATTTATTTTTATGAAGATTCACATACAAAGGTATAAATGCTCTTCTTCATCATACTTGTTCGTGAATTAACTAACATGTAACAAAAAAAGTATATGAAGGTAATATATATTTTATTCTAAAGTCTTTCTTTTTATTTTTATGTACTTATACATGCTTTCTTAATATTTTTTCTTTATGTTTGTATTATCATTTATCAAGTAAGTATGATTAAAAACTCTCTAATTCTTGAGAATGTGTTGTCCCTATGCAATTGCTCTTTCTAATAGTTAATTTTCCAGCTATAATATAGTTTAATTATAATATTTGTTAGATTTCAAGAAATAATTGTTATTTAGTATTGTTAATACTATTGAAAAGATAATATACAACTATATTATATGTGAACACCTAATTTTTGACGTGCTTATTTTAATTCGATAATATTTTAGTAAGAAATTTTATTTTTATTTGTATTTTGGGTATTTTTTTTATTATTTCATTGGCTCAAATGACCCAATTTTGTTTAAATTAGGCTGATTTAGATCAATTTTGATGGCCTAGTTGATTTTGACCCGGTCAATAGAAATGGTTAAGATTGAATCTTAACCATTCATGATATTTTGATCCAAGGGCTATTATTGGACCCAAACAAAAATACAAAACTCCAAAAATTAGCATTTTTTTTATTTTAAATTTTTTATTTTTCTTCTTCCCCTTACTACCATGCCGCCGGCTGGCCACTGCTGCCGCCACCACCGCTCGGTGGCCACCACCTTTTTGGCCGGAAAAAATCTTTAAAATTATAAAATCTTTTCCTTTCACCCTCCTCTACCTAAATCTACAAACTTTTCATCCATATCTATTGCCAAACTCCGTAGATCTAAGAAAAACCAAATATGAATATTTACTTTTTTTCTTAGATTATAAAGTTCCGGTCATTCCCATCCCAAACCCTTTACAGTAATGTGTAGAGCTCTTCAAGGGCTATCATTTGATATAAATTTTAAGTTCAAAATCCGTCAAAAAATTTTCCAGCAAAGTTTTCCTGCGACCCTCATTTACCCGGAAGTTATGTCAATCTTTCCCCCCTCTCAATCTTTATCCAAATTCATCATTATCTTTTTTCGTTTTACCATATAAGTCGTTTGATGTCGAATTTGTGTTATTAATGTTCTTTAAGTTTATCATGTTGATGTTGTTGCTTGAAGTATTATTATTATTTTTTATTTCGTTTTATGTTTATTACTTTTTTTTTTTACTTTTTTTTCTGCATTATTTTGATGTGTTTGATCTTTAAAATTGTTTAGATGTTTAGATTTTGTGTTAGTGGGTCAATTTGTTTGGGTCTTAATGAAATGGGTCAACATTTGGGCCTATTTTCGATTTTTTTCAGATGGCCCATCAGCTATTATTCAAGGGAATTTTTTTAAAATGTCATTATTTTAGTATTTAATAGGGTATAGTGTCAACACATTCAATATTTAGTGATAAGTAAAAATTTTACCTTAGTATGTATTTTAATTATATTTTAATTATTTGGTTTAATTAAAAATAATACCTAATTTATAGAACAAACTGGAGCTATTTAGGGAAGAGAAAAATTATAAAAAGTAACAAATGCTTAAAACTCTCTACATCAGTTACAATTTTTTCAAAATCTGAATGATATATCTGGCCATTATTCATGATGTTCATCCAAAAAAAAATTATTGCGAGTTTATTGTTTTGGCAAATAAACTGGGTAAATGATTTTTAGAAAATAAACACAAACGAAAAGTTAAAATTCAGGTATGTTTTAGTTAACTAATCCTTATATGTTTTGTATTTGATTGGGATTTGATGCGATTTTGTTTGTATAATAATTATTCATATCTATTTGCGTTTTGAATTATTATATATTTTAATCAATGCAATTATCTTTAACTTTTCTACTGATATATATAAATAGTATTCTGATTTGAAATTATTTTTTTAACTTTTGTATACGAAACTATATATCCAATAGAATACGTATTTGATGCATCAATTGTTTAGAGAAGTAATAATGTTCGAATCGTTTATTTGAATTACTATTGTAATTTTATTGTTTTGTATTCTTGATACAAATTAATGATAATGTCATTATTTTCGTATTTAGTATTGACTATGTGATTTTTTTTTACTATAAAGTATATATGGGGAGCATTAGTTTTATAATAAAGCATTCTAGACATTGGATTGAAGATAATTGCTATGTTGATTACACAACTGAGGAAATTATGATTAAAAAATATGCATCGTATAAAGATTTAGTTGATGAAGTTTCTAATCAGATTGGGGTAGATTTGAGGTATAACATATTGAAACTTAAGTATAAAATAGCATTGCACCTTTGGAGATACACAACGATATGGGAATGAGAGTATATGTCTCATTGAAGAAAAAAGCTCGAGAATTCGCAAAGTACCCCATTTGTTTAACTGTATTTGAGAATGATCGTGATATATATTGTAGAAATCAGTATGAAGAAGATATTGGCATGTGTATGATAAACGGAGGAAGTACTACTGATAACCAAGCAATAGTTATTAGTGCACCATTTACCAGTAATGAGTTAAGTAACTCTATTATCTGCAATATGAATCATAAAGAAGTCATTGAGGATCAAGTTTTTAAGAATAAACGTACTTTGAAAGCTGTGATGATCAAATATGCCATTGATAATAGATTTCAGTTGAAGACAGAAAGATCAAGTTTAGTTAGGTATTTTGTATTTATATAGATTTTATCTTTTGTTGTTATAGTAATTATTCCATATAATATCATGTATTAATTTATTTTATTTATTTTTTTTTATAATTCGAGCAGTTATACACTTGTTTGTGTATCTAAAATTGTGGATGGATAATGAAGGCTTTCAACATCAATAAATTCGGAATGTTTAGATTTAGAAAGTTTGGAAATGAGCATACATGTTCATTAAAAGATAAGGTGTATAGTCAGAGACAAGAAACAAGCAGTCTTGTTGGAGGTATAATAAAGCCCAAGCTAGTTGATCATAAAAGAAAGTTGACACCGAAAGACATACAAGTTGATGTTAGACTCGAACTTGGCGTAGATGTATCCTACTCTGTGGCATGGAATGCTAGATAAAAGGCACTAAATATATTAAGGGGGACACCATCTGATTCATATAGTAAATTACCTAGTTATTTATATATATTGGACACCACTAATCCTGGATCGCATATAAGAATGAAGAAGACGGAAGAAAATGAATTTCTATATGTCTTTATAGCTTTGTTTCCTTTCATAAAAGGTTTTGAAAGTTGTAAGCCAATAGTTGTAGTAGACGGCAGCCATTTAAGGGGACTTATAATGGCACATTTGTGTTTGTAAGCACACTGGATGGAGCAGGTAACTATTAGATATTTATACTTTTATAATGGATTACACACAGTATTATATTTATTAAAAATGTATTTATTGTATTTGCCGATATGTATCCTAATGTTTTCATTGTATATATTCAGGAAATATATTGCCCATAGCATACGATATTATTGATTCGAAAAATGATGCATCTTGGACTTATTTTTTTGAACAATTTAGAGAAGTTCATGGTTTAAAGGATAAAATGTGTGTTGTATCAAATAGAAACGAGAGTATTATAAAAGCAGTTTCGAGGATATACAATATACCACATTATGCTTGCACGTTTCATCTTTGAAAGAACGTGAAGACACTTTACAAAAAGTCACATGACAGTCTTTCAGAAGTGTTTTATGCAATGACAAAGGCATACAGACATTTTGAATTTAATGAACTGATGAAAAAAGTAGAACATGTTGATATTAGGGTGAAGAATTATTTGGAATTGGCTGGTTATGATAAATGGGCAAGAGTGTATGCAACGGTTGATCAAGGCAATGTGATGACATCAAACATAGCTGAATGCATAAATACATGCCTTGTGGAAGCAAGAGAATTACCTATATATGATTTTCTTGAGGAAATTAGAGAAATGTTTGGTCGATGGAATTTCAAAAACCATACATCTGCTTCTAATACATTCATGACACTTTGTGGTAAAGCACAAGAAATGCTCGCTGAAAATGAAGAATTTTCACTGCGTATGACGGTATGTTTATTCTTCCTTAAAAGTGTTGTATTTTGCATTTCATTTAGTAAAAAGTAAAGATTGTTTAATTGGTATGATTTAAATTCCTTTTAACTTTATGTAATAGGTAGTTGCAACAAGTAATTATGTGCACAATGTTCGTCATGAAGGGGAAACATTTATTGTTTGTCTTGAAAAAAAACTTGCACATGTAGGAGATTTCAAGTGGATGAAATACCATGTTCGCACGCTTGGGCTGTTTTAAAGAAGAAATTTCTTGATCCTGAACCGTATTGTTATGACCTTTACAAGCCATATACATTACTTGTTACATATGCTAATCCAATCAATCCATTACCTGATCGAAAAGATTGGAACGTGCCTGCATATGTAGAGAATGAAATAGTTAAGCCTCCAAAATTAAAAAAACTACCTGGTAGGCCTCCAAAAAAGTTTCGTGATTGGACGTACAGTGAGCTATGTGGAAAGAAGAACAAGAATTCTTGTAGTACTTGTGGTCAAAAGGGACATAACGGGCGATCATGCAGGAATGGACCACGAACTAAATAGTTAGATATGTTGGATTTTGTTTTGAAAAATAAATTTACATGTGTTTGTACAAATCGTTTATCCTTGTATTTGATGTTTTCATAATGTTCAATGAATAATATTTTATTAAAATATATTCGTTTGCGCGTATATACTTGTATCCTAATAAAAGTTTTGTATTTGTAATGTATAACTTAAATGTTCTTAAAAAATAAAGTAAACAAAAATTAAATAAAATAAAGTCGTTGATTTAAAAAAAAATAGAATACACATTAATAAAAAAATCTTTTTGGAGTCCCTTCTTAGAAGAAATAGAATGTGGTATAGATATTCTTCCAGATACTCGCCATATACTTATTCCGACATACACAATGGCTCTAGAAGAGTTAAAAGAGAAGCTGATAGATCTCCTAGAGAAAGGTTTTATTTGACCAAGTGTCTCACCTTAAGTGCTCCGGTCTTATTTGTGAGAAACAAAGATGGTTCCCTTATGATTTATATAGATTAGCATCAGTTGAACAAGGTTACTTTCAAGAATAAGTATCCTCTTCTAAGAGTTGATGATTTTTTCAATCAGCTTCAGGGTGCTACCTGTTTTTCTAAGATAGACCTCAGATCAAGCTACTATCAGTTGAAAGTAAGTTTGGCAGCTGTACCAGAATCGGGTTTTTAACAAACACGCAGTTAAATAAATTTGAGGATTAGAAATATAATATTTTGTAAATTTTAGAATTATTTTTTCAATGGTTTATTGAAATCTTGGTTTATTTTTAAATTTATATACTTTAGAAGAAACCATACAAATATCAGACAAAACAGTACAAATTGATGCACTATAAAGTATAAATATTCTTTTTGTAGTTAAGAAACAAACTTTTAGGATATATATAAGTTCATTTATATCACACCAATCATTATCATGTAGTCCATATGTCATGTCAGAATTATGAGCATTCCAAACCATTTGTAGGGTATTCGATATTCATAAGCGACTACAAGCTTTTCATATAAAGTATTCCATCTAGTAGCCACTGTTTTTTGGAATTTTTCTAGGTGGAAGATTATTTTCAAAACAACGATTTTGAAAATCTTTACGCCTAGACTTAACTTGACATTTAAATATAAAATGACATGCATTTTCAACTTTCGTACATCCGTTATCATAAATATGTACACCATCTCTAACCATCAAATTATATATATGTGCAGTACACCTAATATGATAATTATCACCATAGAAAGGACAAAGTTTAAGTTTTTAAATTTTCAACAACAACATTATTACTTGAAGCATTATCTAACGTTATACTACTTATTTTATCACATATTCCATAACTTTGTAAAATGTCTAAAATAGTTTAAGCAATATAACTACCGGTTTTTTTGCATTTGACAACATTTATAACCTAAAATTCTTTTTTGCATATACCAATTTTCATTAATCCAATGTGCGGTAACAGTCAAATAATCGTTACCGTTTACACTACGACCCATATCAGAAGAAATAACTATTTTACAAGTATTATAATAAAATAAAAAACGAAGATATTGAAAATGTTGTGCATGATAATCAAATACAACCTTTTTTATTGTATTTATAGCAAAACCTTTAAAAATTGGATTATATACAATTTGAATATAATGTATAAAACCGGAATTTTCAGCAAAACTAAATGGCAAACCCATAACACATCATTTTAGCTAGTTCTTCAAGATCTGTTTCTCTATTATATGAAAGTGGTAAACTAGAGCCAGAAATATCAGACGGATTTAATTGTGTTTGTACCATGTTAGAGCCGCCTACTCCTACATTTTCAGGAACGGGGGTACCATTTTTTTTAGCTTTCGCTACCGCTTTATCATGCAAAAATTCATTTTTACAACAAGACATTAAATGACTACTCAAATGTCCCGTCCCGCCAGATTTACCAATAGTTTTATGATTTAATCTATGTTTACATTTATTACAAATAGCTTAAGTTTTATCTTCATTTTGTGTCATAAATTGCCAAACAACCGATTTTTAACACGTTCTACCTTAGGCCTAGGATGAACTGGGGGAACAGGGGCAGGACAACGAAAGGGAGCGGGATTGGGAGTATTAGTAGCCGTAGGTGGCTCAGTTTCAGTATAATATTGATGATTATTTACAGGATTATCTTGAACTTTCTCACAATAATAGAAATGATTTTGATGCCTATGTTAATCAAAATACAAAAGCTACTGAAGATATTCTAGCATGGTGGAGAAATCGCGGCAAAGGATTTTCAAAACTAGTACCAATGGCTCGAGATATATTAGCAATGCAAGCGTCGTCGGTAGCTTTGGAAGGCGTCATTAGCGCAACAAGGTTTCAACTTGGAGAATATAGGCATTCAATAGCAGCCGACAACTTGGAGATATTGATATTATTTTGAGATTGGATTAATGCCGAGAGAAGAAATTTGGGTCGTGAACCACTACCGACCAAATTTCAAGATGACGTTGATGAAGTAATGCAGGATTATAGTAACGACGGGATTGAAGCAATGGAGATCTTTCTATTCAACCAATTCCCGAACATATTACCAAAGAAATGTTGAATGATTTACGAAGGGATTTATATTGTGACACCAACTATTAGTAAAAGTATGATAATTCGAGTTTTAATTCAAACAGAAACCTTCTTAGAAGGTGGTTGTGTAGATTAAATCTTTTAATACTCACTAATATTTTTGTAAATGTAATTGTAATACCAAATAAATATTAATAAAAATATAGGCTATTCGCCTTAATTTGTTTTTTAATATTGTTGTATTAAATTTAATTTTTAATATTGTCAATTTTTAATTTTATAACTTTAAAGTTTGAATTTAAAAATTTCAAACTTTAAGAGTTTGAAATTTAAATTTTATAACTTTAAAATTTGAATTTAAAAATTTCAAACTTTAAAAGTTTGAATTTAAAAATTTCAAACTTTAAAAGTTTGAATTTAAAAATTTCAAACTTTAAGAGTTTGAAATTTAAATTAGTTTGAAAATTAAATTTTATAGGGATAATAACCAATTACCTCCCTAGCCTATACCCAAAATCCCTACGACACACCTTATCTTTGATGAGGTCCTATTACCCCCTCCAACTTTTTTTTAAAGTAATATATTACCCCTTGCGTGTCTACGTGGCAAAAATCGTGATTTCACCCATGTAGGGCGCGTGAGTGCGGAGTGAGCGCAGCTTTTGGCTAACAATGACCAATAAAAATGAGCCACGTGTCAAAGCAATTTGAAAAAAAATTCAAAAATAAATTTTTTGTTTCTCTCAAAGCATCTTCTTCCTCTTTTCAAAAAATAACCCCATGTTTATGGTTCTTCATTTTTGAAAAAGCTCCACCCATTATCATTCAAGCTCCTTGATTTGAAAAGGTAAAGTAAAATTTAATATATTCTGTACATCTTTTTATGTCGATTATTAATTCTTATTTTATGTCGATTATTAATTCTGAACTTGATAATTATATTAAACCAAATGATAAAATAATAAAAGATCAATATTAACAATTTGAAACAAAACTCATTATCTTTATTCATATAGATTTATTAATTATGGGGTATAGGGAGTGGGGTGGGACGTGAGAGAGGAGTAGTATATTTCATTAAAGTCACTTTATCAAAAACTGAAAAAGTGGGTCCCGGCGCGTGTTCAACAAATAAATCGACCTTGCAGATTATTTTTGCCACGTAGGCACGCAAGGGGTAATATATTACTTAAAAAAAAGTTGGAGGGGGTAATAGGACCTCATCAAAGATAAGGTGTGTCGTAGGGATTTTGGGTATAGGCTAGGGGGGTGATTGGGTATTATCCCAATTTTATAACTTTAAAATTTGAATTTTAATTTTCAAACTTTAAAAGTTTGAATTTAAAATTTTCAAACTTTAAAGTTTGAATTTAAAATTTCCAAACATTAAAGTTTATAAAATTTAAATTTGAAACTTTAAAAGTTTGAAAATTTTAAATTTAAACTTTAAAGTTTGAATTTAAAAAATTTCAAACTTTAAGAGTTTGAAAATTAAATTTTATAACTTTAAAGTTTGAATTTTTTTAATTTTTTTTGACTTTTAAAGTTTGCAATTTAAATTTTTAATTTTTAAATTATTTTTATAAAAATTATATTCAATTAAAAAAATTAAATCTTAAAGTTTTAAATTATTTTTTTTTAACTACCGGTCCGGTATACTACCGGTTCCCTTCCGGACCGGGACGGAACAGTACAAATTTTACAGGTTTCCCGGTCCGGTCTGGTCCCGATTCCGAAACGGTACGGGTTCGCACAGTACCGATTCCGTCCCGGTTCCGAAACTTACCGGACCGATTCACCCGGTTCCGGTACCGCTGCCAGACTTACCTAAACCTGCATCTCCAACTAATATTAGGAGTTTCTTGGGTTTGAATGGATATTATAAAAGGTTCGTATAGGGGTTCTCGTCTATTTCGTCTCCTTCTATCAATTTGACTCAGAAAACAGTGAACTTCTTATTATCAAAGTTGTCACCAGTAGCTTTTTCACCATTTGATTCTTTTTCATTGTTCCCACTCTCAAATGATGCGTTTTTCTTTTTATTCTTATCCCTTGATAAGAGAGTCGCATCTGGTTCATGGCTTCTTGCAATTTGCTTTGCCAATGCCTCTTAGTTGGGAAGCAAATTTTCAAACTCTTCAACTGAAGGTTACTTTGTCCAGCCCTAAATAAAGGTGACGAATAAATACTCCTTCTTCAATCCTCGAATATCTTACTTCAGCAATTTTCTCATCGGGATCTTATTATGAAATTTCAACACAAATAATTTTAACTCATAAGAAATATTCAGATATAGACATGCATGCATGTGTTAGCATTGCCCATTCATTTTCCAGTAGTT
>CM064972.1:7253616-7351615 GCA_032847665.1 Solanum chilense
AAAAACTATATTCCGAATCGATTAGCCAAATGTAAACTGCTACTTTTTGAAATATATATTATTTCAAAACCACACATTTCTACTTAAGAAGGTTTTTCTAATCTGGCCAGATAGTTTATCAATATAAAAAATTATAGCAATAACATATCTCATGATCTTAATATTTTATAAGTCAAAGGAAGGGAATATATCATCCTTCAAACATATGCAATTTTCTAAGTTTAAATATCCAAAAAACAAAAATAACAACTTTGAAACTAAAACATCACATTTTTAATCAAAGCAACCCAATGCTGCTTTGATATGTAAAACTGTAGAGCTCAAAAGGTTAAGAACTGAAGTCACTGCCTCCATACGTTGTTCCTGGGAGATTGGATTATTATTAGTACAAATCAATTTTTGAAAAGCCACTGTCAAGATAGAACCATCTTTTTCACTTCCATTATTGCCCCTTTCCGAGGCAAGGCGGCCATCGGGACTTATGATGATACCTAAGGGAAAAATGTCAACTTTTGTGGCATCATCTCCATTGGCAATTGAAGTGACTATTGGTAAATCTATTGGTCCATAGATTAAAAATGCTCCCATTTCATCGATGCTTGACTCTTCAAGAAGTAACATGTTGTTCTCTTTTAGCATATAAGACTGCATATACATGTTAGAACAATTTAAGAAGTATTAGTGTAAGTACTAATAATGTTAAGAATTACTCCCTCCGTCCCATTTTATGTGGTACCATTTCCTTTTTGGTCAATCCCCAAAAAAATGTCACATTTTCTCATATAGTAAGTATTTAAACGTACAATTTCTCTTTAACCCTAGTTGATCCCACTTAATTTTAAATAGTACTCTAATACATTTATAAAGAGAGAGAAAAATGCGTTCACTTTTGAAGGACAATTTGGTAAATAATTCTAAGTCTTCATTTATTTCTTAAATTTCGTGCCGGATCAAATGGTGTCATATAAAATGGGACGAAAGGAGTAGTATGATAATTGTCCCTCAATAATAAAAAATATTGTTTTTATCCCATCTAACAACGTATTATCAAATAATCTTATTATCTATAACATATTTAGCTACAGGTCATCAACTGATATTTTATCATAATATTTACCTAAAAGATAGAAAACACATGAGCAATTTTTAATTCAGAAAATAGCAACCTATAAATATGACAAATACCTGAATGATTGTAATATCGTTTCCGGGTAGAGTTCCGGTTAGTACTCGAATTAACTCAGTCACATTATTTCCTTCAGCAAAAACATCCCACTAAAAATAAAAACAAAATCAAAATGAAACAATTTACAAACTCATAATTCAATTGACAAAAATTAATTCATGAGATTAATATTGTAAGACTATAATTAAATAAAATAAAACTGCACAATTAATGCCAAGAGCTGAACATACAGATAAGATAACATAGGAGTCCAATATAAGTAGATCAGACAAATTCAGGATTTAAACTTAGTAGTTTAAAATCTATAGATACTAAACTCATTCTAGTTTTAAAATTATGAGTCCAAATCTTATATTTGTTGAAATTTTTGCGAATTTCACATGAAAAATCCTTACAAGAATTGAAAAAAGTTAATCGAATAGGGTACATTTATGTTTAGTTAAAAACAAGTTATACATGAATTAATAATGCAAAAAATATTTCTATTAAAAGTTTGATTCATTGAATTAAAATTGAATATACTACGGAAAGATACATACTGTCAGACCTCTCTATATCAAATATATTTCACTATAACATCTAACTTTCATTGGAACTAATATCAATATCATATGACATTAACATGTTATCTATAACATCATTTTGATTCAACAACACAAAAATATATAAATTATCCACGTCATAAAGAAGTTCGATACATACCTGATATCTAGTCTTGTCATCTTTGAGGAAATTAAAAATAGTTTTGAATGCAAAAGGAAACCATAGGGATGTAGCGGCAGTGGCAATGAAGCCTTTTGATTGGGTAGTTTCTTCATTTTCTCTAATAGAAACCCTATATGTATTATTCAACTTTGATGAAGTTGAAAAATCTAATTTTTCTGTCATGCTTAGGATTTCACAAAAACTCTTCACCATCCTTTGAGATATCTGCTTAACATTTTGCAGTCCTTCTGAAATATCATTAACCACTAAAAATTAAAATAAACAAAAGAAAAATAAATATTGACTTGCCAAAATAGGATGTGTGTGGTGTGATGGAACTCGTACAAATCAGAGAGTATTTGACATAATCTTATCTTATTTTGTAAATTAAAATTTTAAAACCTGAAAATACAAAGAATGAAAAATAAAATCGAACCTTCTTTGAGACCATGCCTAGTAGGACATAATGCATCCACTGGAAAATTATACCTTTCACACATCCTTTGAAGTGTAACAATCCATCTTTTAGCTCCAAATGTTTGACGACCATACAACAAGTCTCTAAAGATATGATTAACCTGATTTTTTTCATCTACTTGAACATGTTCAATCCACGTAACCTACAAAAGAAAAAAGCATATCAAAAAAGCTATAAAAACAATCTTGATAATTGGAAACATTTTCGATAAGAATCTATGTTGCAAATTCATACTTTTTAGTATTGAATCACACAATGTGAGGATTATTCAAGATATAAGGATACAACTATTCAGTATATTTAGTAACATTTGAACATTTAGGGCATCAACTCTCATGACTAAAAAAAAAACGTGATGACACTTCTATTATTCCACCAAGACAAGTCAGCGTAAAATTCAAAATATAACAACAAATGTTGAAGCAAAGAAAAACAATGAAGTCTAACACAATCATATTACGTGGAGAAAAAGCCAACACATCTTAAGACGTCAAATCCATGAAATATCTCTGAATCTAAAGTCGACGACTCTCCTAGATAAAATTCAACATTTCAGGGCTGATAAAACTGACGAAATTCCATTTGAAAACTCAAAAGTTAGATTGCTACAAGAAAACATTTAACACAAGGATCCAAAACTAAATATTTAGAGTGTGAAGAATATAACACAAGGATTTAAGATTGATTTAATCGAGAATAAAGATAGTTTGATTATTATACAAGATTAAAAGATATGTATCCATAATTATAAAATTTTACCTATGTAACACTCTTTGGAATATAAACTACACGTGAATAGTGATATATGTTAGGTTTGAGTTGTTGAACAATCTCTTGCAAAAAAGTAAAGAAAATCTTTGCAGTGCCTGTGTGATACGGGCCCTCATCGAGACCACACATAGCAAAATAATAGTGTTTTCAAGCTATTGTGAGAGGAAGTGATTCTTACCAGACTCGTGCGATCACCCATATCTTGAATTATACATCCAGAAGGAAACTTCCAAGCATAAGAAGGTGCACAAGTTTGAATCTCTTGGAATAAATCGTATGAAACATCCAGCATTATCCATGTTGTATGATCAAGTTGTTTACAACAACGTATGAAGAAAAACTCTCTAGAGTCTACTAGAGGAGACAAAATATGCAACTTTTCATACATCTGTTTTCAAGAATCAAGAAAAATTAGATTATTTTTTATGAAGCAACTTTAATATATATTTAATTTTTAAGAAAAAAATATTAAATATGAATTAACATTCACCAATTGAATTGAAATTCCCATATCCCCAGAATCAAGAAAATCAAGAATCCTTGCTTCTGTGACTAAAGTAGGAAACATGTTCATCCATTTGATCTGCATATACAAAATCAATTAGAATATGATTAATGTTTAAACAATAATAATCATGCCTAAAAACATTTCATATAATTAGAGTCGGCTATATAAATATTCATTGTACATGTTTGTGTCATTTAAAATCATCTTACTTGTGAACAAAACTATTATAATATGAAAATGTTTAAGAAACTTACCGGATCAAGAAATATTTGGATCAACTCAATTGCAGTCATTGGTACAACTCCACAATCCCTTGATGATTCAATTCGAGCAGTTGATGATTTATATGGTCGATTTGGGTTTGGAAATGCTTTGTCATAGTACTCGCGATGAATAAGCCACCTCTCATCAGTTGATGATTTTACCCAACATGGATTATCCAAATCAAAAAGTCCACACATTTCAATCATAGCAGGAAAAACTACATAAGAAATAATTGATTGCTCCCCATTATCGCGATGAAAACTAAACTTTTTTGGTGTTAATGGGGAAATTATTGGAATATTATTAATATTTATTGAATGTGCTCGAACGTTATCAGTAGAATTATTATTATTTTCTTGATTTATAGGAGGAGGATATCCAATGGAAGAGCCACTTATAATTTGTCTCAATAAACTTTCATCAGCTAGTGGTGTCAAATTTGAATCCGTCACAACAGACTTCCCACGGATACTTGATATGATTTTTGATAATCTTGCGGTCTGCAAGAAAAAACAAAATTGTCAAGTCACTTGACATGTTATATATATAATATGTAATTATTATTAATAGACATAATTTTGAGTACCTAAAAATAAAGGATAGAGTATATAACTTATTGTCAGTGTATATAATTTAAATTTTTTTTTCATTCAATTAGTTTACTATGAGATGAAGGTGATCTCTCTTGTCTAGGGCAGGTGCAAGTCATAGGCACCGCGCAGAAACGAATACATGATTTAAGTGGAGTAACAAATAAAGGGGAATATGGCAATAAAAGAAATAGTAACACCAAAGAGAAGATAGACAGAGATCAAAAAAAGTGTTATCAAGTGGTGAACTTGGATTGTATCATGTAAATAGAAGTAAATGAAGAAGAGGATATAAAATTTTGAGTCGCATTGTCATGATTTTTATTGAAAAATATATAAAGCTATCCACCTCATCCGAGTATAGGTGGGGGATAGTGTAAAGGGTAGGCTTCTTAGATATAGATTCCTAGTATATTTAAACTATGTAAAAGGTTAAGTTGTGATGTCTAAGGACACTACTTCTCCTAGGTTCCGTCGCTATTTTTAGTTTCTTATATATTCATTATTGTAATAAATATTTTACACTTTGAATAAAGAACTCTTTCATAGTATGGTATCTGAGCCTTTTGGTTTAACAACCATTTTTTTTTCTTCTCATTCTGAAAAATAAAAAAATATGTAATAGGTTAAGTTGTGATGTCTAAGGACACTACTTCTCATAGGTTTCACCACTATTTTTGGTTTCTTATATATTCATTCTTGTAGTACATATTTTACACAATGAATAAAGAACTCTTTCAGATAGATGGTGTTTATGTGAAGTATGGGTGATTAAGCAGTACAGAGTTTTGAAATCTTGGAGTAGGTTGTATCGTATAAATTTGGTTGCAGGCTTGGAGCAAGTTTTTGGATTTAGGAACAACAGTGAATTTTTGTTTTCAACTAGGAAGAACGATCTGGTTTCTTCTGACCCAAATAGTGGACAAAAAGATACGAGTCTTGGTATTCAAGGAAACACTCAGACGTTTTATGTTCAAAATTACATGAAATCACTTATTTTGCTGAAAGGGAACAATATCATTTCGAGTGGGTTCTTAGGAGGAACAAAAGGTTTATGGACTTAATGAGTAGCGTGGACTACAAAATTTATCCATACAATAAGAAGAATCTGATCAGTAGGTAAGGTATTTCATCAAAGTTTATAGCTAAGGTTATAAACTTCTGAATAGAAGGGTTCACGGAACCAGACTCCACAATTGACCACACAAATTGTCAAACAAACACACTATGCCTTAATAATAATAGTACTTCTTTTTTAAATAGCCTTTTTAATATGCAAATTTATATTGTTGGAATAATGATCCGAAGTGGGAGAAGGAATCTTAAATTGTTTAGGATTTGTTGTTTAGTATTTCTTTAATTCATGTCTAGTTGAGATTCGTTTATTCTAGTTCATATAGGAATAAGTTTTCTAGTCCTAGTTTGATTTGATTTCTAACTATTATGAATAGGGATATTACTAGTTATTTTCTATAGAAAGAAATACGGAGAAAGAGAAAGAAATATAGTGGAACAGAAAAAACTTGTAGTAAGATTCAAGATCTTTTGAGATTATGATTAAAATATTTTCTTCAAAATAGTATTAGAGCTTCTACAATCCTAATAATTATTTTTGAAGAGAATCCATTAACGGTGGACAACTATGACTCATAAATGTCATCCGCTTGCCAATGTTTTTGTTGACAAAGACTAGACTAATGATATATGCATACTCGGGGAAGGAGTTAGAAAAAGATTGTAAGTTTAAAGAGGTACAACCAAACATGAAACAAGAGAATAAGCTCTTTTCTAATTAAAAGTTGGAGGAAGGTAAAAAAATAATTTTTGGTGCGAAGTGTATCAACACTTGGAAGTTGGAGAGAAGTGTCCCAGCACAACCAAGAAAAAAATGTGAGTTTGGAGAAAAAAATGCTCTAACACTTGGAAGTTGGAGAGGAAGTGTTCCAACGTTACTAAGAAAAAAAAATTAATGGTAATTGAAGAGAAGTATTTCAATAATTGAAGGTTCAAGAGAAGTGTTTCAATAATTGAAGATTGAAGAGAAGATTTTCACTTCAACAACGGCAACAAGAATAAAAATGAAGATTCGAGAGAAGTGCTCCAATACTACTACTATTACTACAACAACAACAAAAAAGATTCAATAGTATACAACTTTGAATTACAGGAGAATGTTGAAATAGTACTTCAAAGTTGTAGAAATCTTAAGTTGTTTAGAATTTGGTATTTAGTATTTTTTCAATGTATTCCTAGTTAGGATTTGTTTGTCCTAGTTCATATTGAAATGATTTTCTTAATCCTAGTTTAGTTTGGTTTCTTATTATTTTAAATAGGAATGTTGCTAATTATTTTCAACAGAAAGAAATATACAGAGAGAAAGAAATATAAAGAAATAGAGAGAACTTGTAGTAAGATTGAAAGTACTTTTGATTACTTGATGAATAAAATATTTTCCTTCAAAGTGGTTGGTATAATTCTTTTTAAAAAAATTATATTGAGATGCAAAGTTTTTTCTTCTTCTTTTTATATGGAAAAAATTACACTTTCTATATATAATACTCTTATGGTTTCAATCTATCTATCTTATTTTAATTTTACACAAAATTTGAAGTTTAATGAGAAAAAGAAAATTGAATCAGATAGTATTAATTAAACTTAAGATTGAAATAGACTATACATCATCTTTTTAAGAATATATAACTATAAATTATAATAATCTTATTATAGCTAAAAATGGGGTCCCTCAAATTTGAATCATGCTATATAGTAAATCTATATTTAAAAGAAAAGGTCATCAACAAGAATGGGATATCAAGCCTAAAAGAAATAGAAGCAGATGAAACCAACTATAAAGGGGAGGAAAACAAATCGTAACAGCTAATTATTTCTTTTCAAAGAAAATAAATAAATTAAAACGCAAAAAAAAAAAAAAAAAGATTTACCTGCTCTGTCAATCATTGATTTTCCATTTTCATTTTTTGGAAATGAAGAGCCCTTTCTGCTTTTCCAATGGGTAGATCATCACATTGTGGGCACATAGCATTTTCCAATTTCTCTTTCATGCTCTTATTGTCACAACGAAATCTTTCATTTTCTATTTGAAGAGATTCGTTATCTGATCTCTCATTCATTATCTGAAGAAATATATATATTAAAAATATTATTATATAAAAATATAGATAAATAATATTAGATATCATAAGCTAATTAAATGTTTAAAGAGATTTAATTAATATTTCTGATGTTAATTTCATTTTCCGTCCCAAGAATTTCGATACATTTTGATCTTGGTTCTTGTGGTATTTCAAGAATAACATTGAACTTCATTACAATTTATTGAAATGTATGATTATGGTCCTTTTATGGAAAATGTTTCAAAACCTTATCATTATCAAATATGGAGTAACAATATAATACATGCTTAACATAACAATTGGGTAATTATATGATTCAGCAATCAATAATTATGATAAATTTGTCAATATTCACAAGCAAAGAAATCAAAAGTGCAAATTTTAATTAATTGAAGGTGTATGTACTTAGTTATATATGACGAGAATCAACACTAGAATTTAATGACATTTGGTAATAGTTATATATGACAAGAATCAACACTATAATGTAATTACATTTGAAAAAACTAAGAGTGATATCAATATATGCATATTTTAGATGTGTGAAAAATATTTTGTCACTCCATCTTTGTTTAAAAGCTCAAATTTTCGTTCTAATTTTGAACAACATACATTTCCTTCCTCATGTGCAATAGATATTTTGAAGGATTAATTTTTGCATGGGTGAAAAACTTATTCCATTAAAATATAATTTATCCAACTCGCGATCGCTTCAATTTGGATGAATTTGATTAGGCCTATTTTAACGAAAGTCAATTTGGGCGATACTCAAAATGCATGTTTAAAAGTTCTTTGATACATATAAAAAAAATGTAGCTCAAATTGATTCATAAAAGAAGTTATTAAAAATAATTTTCTTTGGTAATCTTGATTTGGGAAATTGGATTGTGGTCCATCTAAGTACAGCTCAAACAAAACAAACTATTAACCTATTCGTTTATTTGTTCAAATCATTTTGACTGGCCTAAACCTAATTTGATCCGCCATTTAATATGCGTAGATTTTTTTCATTAATCCAAAAAGGGAAATCAATAGTTCCTAATTATAAAATCATATTTTCTTTTACTAAATTCTCAAACCTAATGGAAATACAAAAATAATAATAAAAAAAAATTGTACACTTAGGGGGAAAATAAAAAATGAGAGGAAGTGAATGTACGAATTAATTGTATAGGAAAAAAATATCGTAATTTAACCAAATTTAGAGAAGCAAATTTGGGAACTAAAACAAGAGATTCAGTGGCCTGCCATGGGTCGAGACTACTTTTAACTAGCCATTTTCCTTGATTTTTTAATAATATATTAAAAAAGGAATATTAATTCACTATTATAATAAGAATAAGAATAATAATAATAATTAATAAAAATAATAAGAATAATAATAATAATAATAAAATAATAAACAATCAATTAAGTATAATTATAATTATAGTAAAAAGACCAATAAATTAAAATACCTTTGTCTGAGTTATTTTGTTTTGAAACCAAAACTTGATCTTTTTAGGGTCAAGCCCTATTTCTCTACTCAATTGTTCTCGTTGGTCCACATCTGGATGGTCACATTTCTTGAAGAATCTTCATTTCAAAAATCACACAAAAAATCATTACTACTGATCAATTTTTTTAAAACGATAAACCTAAAAATAAAAAGAAGAATTTTTTTTATCTATTATAGCAGATGTGTTATATTAGAAAGTATTTCTCTATGATTAACCGGGATCTCCAAGTTCGAGTGTTAAACTAAAGTCATCCTTGATAGAAAATGTTTAACCCCTAAAACGGGATATAATTTGCAATGTAAATTTGGATAATTAAGCTAGTCCCTAGAGAGGGTACTAGCTGACCAAGGACATTGAAGAGTGGTATATCCTCATGTATCCTTAAACAAAGGCTTGATGTTCGCAGTTGTTTTCTTTGGCCAAGAGTGTTTTATTTTCAAAAGTGAGACTTTGCGAATATGAATTTATCGTACCCTAAAGTGGGTTTTTTCAATATAAATTTAGATTAATTAGTTAAGCCCTAAAGTAGAATATTTTAATGTGAATCTAGATTAGTGAAACCCTAAAGTGAAATTTTTTGACGCAAGTCAATATAAGCTGATTCCAATAAAAAGGTATTAAACACCAAGAGAAAGATTGTTTGTAAATATGAGAAATACATTAAAAATTAAAGAAACTCATCTCCTTTTGTTAAAGTTATTAATGAATAATCAAGAACAACTAGTTCGTTAATAAAGGATGTATATACATGGTAGATCTTATCATCCAAAAAAACCTATTTTTTAACCATTTAAGCAATTCGATCAAAAAATTTGAATTGCAAAATAAAAAATACATATATATTTATCAATAGCCTTAAGCAAAAAAACAAAAGGCAAAACATGAAATAAAAGAAAATTAAATTTGAATTATTAAGAAAAATGCGCACACACACATACACATTGATAATATTTGATCATACAACTAATGGATTTTGATTTTATCACTCATGCTTCTTAAAAAAATAGCGTAATATCTTTTTTAAAAAAAGTAAGAGAATTGAACATCAAGATTATTTTTTGTAATAAAATTGTTCTTACTCTTCAAGCTGCTGAATTTGTTCCACGGAGTATCTTGGGACTTGCGTTCGCCCTTTTGATATTTTTTTGGAGGTTGATTCTCCCGAATCTGTCATTTTTCTTTAATAATTTTTCGTTCAATAAAACAAAAGAACACAAGAAAAAAACAAGTGTTAGTATGTTTATCTATTGTTACCAATCAATTTATATAACAAACAATCAAAATAAATCCAAGAGAAAAGAGATGTCTAAGAGAGATTCTTACCCACCTTTTAATTGATGAATAGAGATAGAGAAAGATGTCATAAGTTCATGGTAAATGATCTATTTATATAGTAAAAAACAAGTTAGACTTGACATATGATTGAAACATTGAATCTGATCTGGCAAAAAATTAAGGATAAAAATTTAGAGAATACAAATGTGAACACAAAATAAGAATTGTGATATATTTTAATTTGTTTTTGTCTTTTGCAAAATATTTGATTTGAGATTAATATATATGGTTTGCTATTTATATATTGTCTATGTAAATTGTATCATAGGCTAAATTTCATAAATAGAAATATAATTATGGCTTTTTGAGTCATATATTAAATTTCATAAATGGAAATATAATTATGACTTTTTGAGTCATAGGTCAAATATATATATATATATATATATATATATATATATATATATATATATATATATATATATAAACAAAGTGATGTCACACATCTCTATGGCCTCCATTTGCATTCAGCTTTTTTCCTTTTTTGTTTTATTTTTAAAAATAAATTAATTATTATATCATTAAAAAATTACTTAAATTTATTACAATAAATATTTTATTAATGGAAGATCATTTATAACAAAGACGCTTCATATTTTTATTTATTTATATCACTTATAATAAAAGGAGAAACATAATTTATTTATTTTGACTTTTTTAATTTAAATTAATTATTCTATTGTAAAAATATATTACTTCATTTATACAATAAATATTTTATTAACGTAGGAACACTTATATAAAAAAAACTCTATATATTTTTTTTCTATTTGTCTATCTCACTTCTAATCATGAAATCATAATAATTTTTTTTTTTACATTTTAAGTATTTTTATTTTTATTTTTTAATTTATTCACTAGGAGTTATTACTCATGACTTGCACCTCTTTAAATTTTACTTTAAATAATATTCATAACTCTCATAAGTTTTATGTCCATAACCGTCAAATTAAATTTGTATGTTTATGATGTCTTATGGTATTCCTTTATTTTCCCAATAAATTCATATTAGTTTCATGAAGATTCACATTCACAATTATCCTTTTTCTTTTCATCATATTGATTTGGTTTACAACAAAAAAGAAGTACATGAAGGTAAGAAATATTTCATTGCAAACTTTTATTTTTATTTCCTCTATTTTTGTCTATAGAAATTCGTATTTGGCTTGTGAATAAAAATAACATGAAACAAAAAAAAGTACATGAAGTTGATAAATATATCATTCCAAGTCCTTGTTTTTTCATTTCCTTTATTTTATCGATATAACTTAATATTTATTTTTATGAAGATTCACAAAGTTATAAATGCTCTTCTTCATCATACTTGTTCGTGAATTAACTAACATGTAACAAAAAAAGTATATTAAGGTAATATATATTTTATTCTAAAGTCTTTCTTTTTATTTTTATGTACTTATACATGCTTTCTTAATATTTTTTCTTTATGTTTGTATTATCATTTATCAGGTAAGTATGATTAAAAACTCTCTAATTCTTGAGAATGTGTTGTCCCTATGCAATTGCTCTTTCTAATAGTTAATTTTCCAGATATAATATAGTTTAATTATAATATTTGTTAGATTTCAAGAAATAATTGTTATTTAGTATTGTTAATAATATTGAAAAGATAATATACAACTATATTATATGTGAACACCTAATTTTTGACGTGCTTATTTTAATTCGATAATATTTTAGGAAGAATTTTTATTTTTATTTGTATTTTGGGTATTTGTTTTTTATTATTTCATTGGCTCAAATGACCCAATTTTGTTTAAATTAGGCTGATTTAGATCAATTTTGATGGCCCAGTTGATTTTGACCCTGTCAATAGAAATGGTTAAGATTGAATCTCAACCAAGGGCTATTATTGGACCCAAACATAAATACAAAACTCCAAAAATTAGAATTTTTTTATTTTAAATTTTTTATTTTTCTTCTTCCCCTTACTACCATGTCGTCGGCTGGCCAATGCTGCCGCCACCACCGCTCGGTGGCCACCACCTTTTTGGCCGGAAAAATCTTTAAAATTTTAACATATTTTCCTTTCACCCTCCTCTACCTAAATCTACAAACCTTTCATCCATATCTATTGCCAAACTCCGTAGACCTAAGAAAAATCAAATATGAATTTTTACTTTTTTTCTTAGATTTATAAAGTTCTGGTCATTCCCATCCCAAACCCTTTACATTAATGTGTAGAGCTCTTCAAGGGCTATCATTTGATATAAATTTTAAGTTCAAAATCCGTCAAATAATTTTCCAGCAAAGTTTTCCAGCGACCTTCATTACCCGGAAGTTATGTCAATCTTTCCCCCCTCTCAATCTTTATCCAAATTCATCATTATCTTTTTTCGTTTGACCATATAAGTCGTTTGATGTCGAATTTGTGTTACTAATGTTCTTTAAGTTTATCATGTTGATGTTGTTGCTTGAAGTATTATTATTATTTTTTATTTCGTTTTATGTTTATTATTTTTTATTTTTTTCTGCATTATTTTGTTGTGTTTGATCTTTAAATTTTTTCAGATGTTTAGATTTTGTGTTAGGGGGTCAATTTGTTTGGGTCTTGATGAAATGGGTCAACATTTGGGCCTATTTTAGATTTTTTCAGATGGCCCATCAGCTATTATTCAAGGGATTTTTTTTAAAATGTCATTATTTTAGTATTTAATAGGGTATAATGTCAACACTTTCAATATTTAGTGATAATGTCAAAATTTTACCTTATTATGTATTTTAATTATATTTTAATTATTTTGTTTAATTAAAAAGAATACCTAATTTATAGAACAAAATGGAGCTATTTAGGAAAGAGAAAAATTATAAAAAGTAACAAATGCTTAAAACTCTCTACATCAGTTACAATTTTTTCAAAATCTGAATGATATATCTGCCATTATTCATGATGTTCATCCAAAAAAAAATTACTGCGAGTTTATTGTTTTGGCAAATAAACAGGGTAAACGATCTTTAGAAAATAAACACAAACGAAAAGTTAAAATTCAGGTATGTTTTAGTTAACTAATCCTTATATGTTTTGTATTTGATTGTGATTTGATGCAATTTTGTTTGTATAATAATTATTCATATCTATTTGCGTTTTGAATTATTATATATTTTAATCAATGCAATTATCTTTAACTTTTGTACTGATATATATAAATAGTATTTTGATTTGAAATTGTTTTTTTAACTTTTATATACGAAACTATATATCCAACAGAATACGTATTTGATGCATCAATTGTTTAGATAAGTAATAATGTTCGAATCGTTTATTTGAATTACTATTGTAACTTTATTGTTTTGTATTCTTGATACAAATTAATGATAATATCATTATTTTCGTATTTAGTATTGACTATGTGATTTTTTTTTAACTATAAAGCATATATGAGAAACATTAGTTTTATAATAAAGCATTCTAGACAATGGACTGAAGATAATTGCTATGTTGATTACACAACTGAGGAAATTATGATTAAAGAATATGCATCGTATAAAGATTTAGTTGATGAAGTTTCTAATCAGATTGGGATAGATTTGAGGTATAATAGATTGAAACTTAAGTATAAAATAGAAGGGTTGGTGGTGGTGTCACTCACAAAAGGTTATGATCATGACAACTATATAGAAGGTACATAAAGGGACAAAATAGTCAAAACACACAAAAACAAGAAAATTACCAATATGGTCATTACACTTCTAAAGCTTACATGTATAGTAGTAATTCATAACTCATCAATATTATTTTCTTTTTCTTTTGTTTTACACATTTGAAATGAATGTGTAATGAGACTTCCACTTATAATTGTAATATGACAAAGAACAAATATAATGACAAAAAAACTATATTCCGAATCGATTAGCCAAATGTAAACTGCTACTTTTTGAAATATATATTATTTCAAAACCACACATTTCTACTTAAGAAGGTTTTTCTAATCTGGCCAGATAGTTTATCAATATAAAAAATTATAGCAATAACATATCTCATGATCTTAATATTTTATAAGTCAAAGGAAGGGAATATATCATCCTTCAAACATATGCAATTTTCTAAGTTTAAATATCCAAAAAACAAAAATAACAACTTTGAAACTAAAACATCACATTTTTAATCAAAGCAACCCAATGCTGCTTTGATATGTAAAACTGTAGAGCTCAAAAGGTTAAGAACTGAAGTCACTGCCTCCATACGTTGTTCCTGGGAGATTGGATTATTATTAGTACAAATCAATTTTTGAAAAGCCACTGTCAAGATAGAACCATCTTTTTCACTTCCATTATTGCCCCTTTCCGAGGCAAGGCGGCCATCGGGACTTATGATGATACCTAAGGGAAAAATGTCAACTTTTGTGGCATCATCTCCATTGGCAATTGAAGTGACTATTGGTAAATCTATTGGTCCATAGATTAAAAATGCTCCCATTTCATCGATGCTTGACTCTTCAAGAAGTAACATGTTGTTCTCTTTTAGCATATAAGACTGCATATACATGTTAGAACAATTTAAGAAGTATTAGTGTAAGTACTAAAAATGTTAAGAATTACTCCCTCCGTCCCATTTTATGTGGTACCATTTCCTTTTTGGTCAATCCCCAAAAGAATGTCACATTTTCTCATATAGTAAGTATTTAAACGTACAATTTCTCTTTAACCCTAGTTGATCCCACTTAATTTTAAATAGTACTCTAATACATTTATAAAGAGAGAGAAAAATGCGTTCACTTTTGAAGGACAATTTGGTAAATAATTCTAAGTCTTCATTTATTTCTTAAATTTCGTGCCGGATCAAATGGTGTCATATAAAATGGGACGAAAGGAGTAGTATGATAATTGTCCCTCAATAATAAAAAATATTGTTTTTATCCCATCTAACAACGTATTATCAAATAATCTTATTATCTATAACATATTTAGCTACAGGTCATCAACTAATATTTTATCATAATATTTACCTAAAAGATAGAAAACACATGAGCAATTTTTAATTCAGAAAATAGCAACCTATAAATATGACAAATACCTGAATGATTGTAATATCGTTTCCGGGTAGAGTTCCGGTTAGTACTCGAATTAACTCAGTCACATTATTTCCTTCAGCAAAAACATCCCACTAAAAATAAAAACAAAATCAAAATGAAACAATTTACAAACTCATAATTCAATTGACAAAAATTAATTCATGAGATTAATATTGTAAGACTATAATTAAATAAAATAAAACTGCACAATTAATGCCAAGAGCTGAACATACAGATAAGATAACATAGGAGTCCAATATAAGTAGATCAGACAAATTCAGGATTTAAACTTAGTAGTTTAAAATCTATAGATACTAAACTCATTCTAGTTTTAAAATTATGAGTCCAAATCTTATATTTGTTGAAATTTTTGCGAATTTCACATGAAAAATCCTTACAAGAATTGAAAAAAGTTAATCGAATAGGGTACATTTATGTTTAGTTAAAAACAAGTTATACATGAATTAATAATGCAAAAAATATTTCTATTAAAAGTTTGATTCATTGAATTAAAATTGAATATACTACGGAAAGATACATACCGTCAGACCTCTCTATATCAAATATATTTGACTATAACATCTAACTTTCATTGGAACTAATATCAATATCATATGACATTAACATGTTATCTATAACATCATTTTGATTCAACAACACAAAAATATATAAATTATCCACGTCATAAAGAAGTTCGATACATACCTGATATCTAGTCTTGTCATCTTTGAGGAAATTAAAAATAGTTTTGAATGCAAAAGGAAACCATAGGGATGTAGCGGCAGTGGCAATGAAGCCTTTTGATTGGGTAGTTTTTTCATTTTCTCTAATAGAAACCCTATATGTATTATTCAACTTTGATGAAGTTGAAAAATCTAATTTTTCTGTCATGCTTAGGATTTCACAAAAACTCTTCACCATCCTTTGAGATATCTGCTTAACATTTTGCAGTCCTTCTGAAATATCATTAACCACTAAAAATTAAAATAAACAAAAGAAAAATAAATATTGACTTGCCAAAATAGGATGTGTGTGGTGTGATGGAACTCGTACAAATCAGAGAGTATTTGACATATTCTTATCTTATTTTGTAAATTAAAATTTTAAAACCTGAAAATACAAAGAATGAAAAATAAAATCGAACCTTCTTTGAGACCATGCCTAGTAGGACATAATGCATCCACTGGAAAATTATACCTTTCACACATCCTTTGAAGTGTAACAATCCATCTTTTAGCTCCAAATGTTTGACGACCATACAACAAGTCTCTAAAGATATGATTAACCTGATTTTTTTCATCTACTTGAACATGTTCAATCCACGTAACCTACAAAAGAAAAAAGCATATCAAAAAAGCTATAAAAACAATCTTGATAATTGGAAACATTTTCGATAAGAATCTATGTTGCAAATTCATACTTTTTAGTATTGAATCACACAATGTGAGGATTATTCAAGATATAAGGATACAACTATTCAGTATATTTAGTAACATTTGAACATTTAGGGCATCAACTCTCATGACTAAAAAAAAAACGTGATGACACTTCTATTATTCCACCAAGACAAGTCAGCGTAAAATTCAACATATAACAACAAATGTGGAAGCAAAGAAAAACAATGAAGTCTAACACAATCATATTACGTGGAGAAAAAGCCAACACATCTTAAGACGTCAAATCCATGAAATATCTCTGAATCTAAAGTCGACGACTCTCCTAGATAAAATTCAACATTTCAGGGCTGATAAAACTGACGAAATTCCATTTGAAAACTCAAAAGTTAGATTGCTACAAGAAAACATTTAACACAAGGATCCAAAACTAAATATTTAGAGTGTGAAGAATATAACACAAGGATTTAAG
Source organism: Solanum chilense (assembly GCA_032847665.1). Lineage (NCBI taxonomy): Eukaryota > Viridiplantae > Streptophyta > Magnoliopsida > Solanales > Solanaceae > Solanum > Solanum chilense. Next base: position 7,270,983 of record CM064972.1, read on the forward strand.
ATTGATTTAATCGAGAATAAAGATAGTTTGATTATTATACAAGATTAAAAGATATGTATCCATAATTATAAAATTTTACCTATGTAACACTCTTTGGAATATAAACTACACGTGAATAGTGATATATGTTAGGTTTGAGTTGTTGAACAATCTCTTGCAAAAAAGTAAAGAAAATCTTTGCAGTGCCCGTGTGATACGGGCCCTCATCGAGACCACACATAGCAAAATAATAGTGTTTTCAAGCTATTGTGAGAGGAAGTGATTCTTACCAGACTCGTGCGATCACCCATATCTTGAATTATACATCCAGAAGGAAACTTCCAAGCATAAGAAGGTGCACAAGTTTGAATCTCTTGGAATAAATCGTATGAAACATCCAGCATTATCCATGTTGTATGATCAAGTTGTTTACAACAACGTATGAAGAAAAACTCTCTAGAGTCTACTAGAGGAGACAAAATATGCAACTTTTCATACATCTGTTTTCAAGAATCAAGAAAAATTAGATTATTTTTTATGAAGCAACTTTAATATATATTTAATTTTTAAGAAAAAAATATTAAATATGAATTAACATTCACCAATTGAATTGAAATTCCCATATCCCCAGAATCAAGAAAATCAAGAATCCTTGCTTCTGTGACTAAAGTAGGAAACATGTTCATCCATTTGATCTGCATATACAAAATCAATTAGAATATGATTAATGTTTAAACAATAATAATCATGCCTAAAAACATTTCATATAATTAGAGTCGGCTATATAAATATTCATTGTACATGTTTGTGTCATTTAAAATCATCTTACTTGTGAACAAAACTATTATAATATGAAAATGTTTAAGAAACTTACCGGATCAAGAAATATTTGGATCAACTCAATTGCAGTCATTGGTACAACTCCACAATCCCTTGATGATTCAATTCGAGCAGTTGATGATTTATATGGTCGATTTGGGTTTGGAAATGCTTTGTCATAGTACTCGCGATGAATAAGCCACCTCTCATCAGTTGATGATTTTACCCAACATGGATTATCCAAATCAAAAAGTCCACACATTTCAATCATAGCAGGAAAAACTACATAAGAAATAATTGATTGCTCCCCATTATCGCGATGAAAACTAAACTTTTTTGGTGTTAATGGGGAAATTATTGGAATATTATTAATATTTATTGAATGTGCTCGAACGTTATCAGTAGAATTATTATTATTTTCTTGATTTATAGGAGGAGGATATCCAATGGAAGAGCCACTTATAATTTGTCTCAATAAACTTTCATCAGCTAGTGGTGTCAAATTTGAATCCGTCACAACAGACTTCCCACGGATACTTGATATGATTTTTGATAATCTTGCGGTCTGCAAGAAAAAACAAAATTGTCAAGTCACTTGACATGTTATATATATAATATGTAATTATTATTAATAGACATAATTTCGAGTACCTAAAAATAAAGGATAGAGTATATAACTTATTGTCAGTGTATATAATTTAAATTTTTTTTCATTCAATTAGTTTACTATGAGATGAAGGTGATCTCTCTTGTCTAGGGCAGGTGCAAGTCATAGGCACCGCGCAGAAACGAATACATGATTTAAGTGGAGTAACAAATAAAGGGGAATATGGCAATAAAAGAAATAGCAACACCAAAGAGAAGATAGACAGAGATCAAAAAAAGTGTTATCAAGTGGTGAACTTGGATTGTATCATGTAAATAGAAGTAAATGAAGAAGAGGATATAAAATTTTGAGTCGCATTGTCATGATTTTTATTGAAAAATATATAAAGCTATCCACCTCATCCGAGTATAGGTGGGGGATAGTGTAAAGGGTAGGCTTCTTAGATATAGATTCCTAGTATATTTAAACTATGTAAAAGGTTAAGTTGTGATGTCTAAGGACACTACTTCTCCTAGGTTCCGTCGCTATTTTTAGTTTCTTATATATTCATTATTGTAATAAATATTTTACACTTTGAATAAAGAACTCTTTCATAGTATGGTATCTGAGCCTTTTGGTTTAACAACCATTTTTTTTCTTCTCATTCTGAAAAATAAAAAAATATGTAATAGGTTAAGTTGTGATGTCTAAGGACACTGCTTCTCATAGGTTTCACCACTATTTTTGGTTTCTTATATATTCATTCTTGTAGTACATATTTTACACAATGAATAAAGAACTCTTTCAGATAGATGGTGTTTATGTGAAGTATGGGTGATTAAGCAGTACAGAGTTTTGAAATCTTGGAGTAGGTTGTATCGTATAAATTTGGTTGCAGGCTTGGAGCAAGTTTTTGGATTTAGGAACAACAGTGAATTTTTGTTTTCAACTAGGAAGAACGATCTGGTTTCTTCTGACCCAAATAGTGGACAAAAAGATACGAGTCTTGGTATTCAAGGAAACACTCAGACGTTTTATGTTCAAAATTACATGAAATCACTTATTTTGCTGAAAGGGAACAATATCATTTCGAGTGGGTTCTTAGGAGGAACAAAAGGTTTATGGACTTAATGAGTAGCGTGGACTACAAAATTTATCCATACAATAAGAAGAATCTGATCAGTAGGTAAGGTATTTCATCAAAGTTTATAGCTAAGGTTATAAACTTCTGAATAGAAGGGTTCACGGAACCAGACTCCACAATTGACCACACAAATTTTCAAACAAACACACTATGCCTTAATAATAATAGTACTTCTTTTTTAAATAGCCTTTTTAATATGCAAATTTATATTGTTGGAATAATGATCCGAAGTGGGAGAAGGAATCTTAAATTGTTTAGGATTTGTTGTTTAGTATTTCTTTAATTCATGTCTAGTTGAGATTCGTTTATTCTAGTTCATATAGGAATAAGTTTTCTAGTCCTAGTTTGATTTGATTTCTAACTATTATGAATAGGGATATTACTAGTTATTTTCTATAGAAAGAAATACAGAGAAAGAGAACGAAATATAGTGGAACAGAAAAAACTTGTAGTAAGATTCAAGATCTTTTGAGATTATGATTAAAATATTTTCTTCAAAATAGTATTAGAGCTTCTACAATCCTAATAATTATTTTTGAAGAGAATCCATTAATGGTGGACAACTATGACTCATAAATGTCATCCGCTTGCCAATGTTTTTGTTGACAAAGACTAGACTAATGATATATGCATACTCGGGGAAGAGTTAGAAAAAGATTGTAAGTTTAAAGAGGTACAACCAAACATGAAACAAGAGAAGAAACTCTTTTCTAATTAAAAGTTGGAGGAAGGTAAAAAAATAATTTTTGGTGCGAAGTGTATCAACACTTGGAAGTTGGAGAGAAGTGTCCCAGCACAACCAAGAAAAAAATGTGAGTTTGGAGAAAAAAATGCTCTAACACTTGGAAGTTGGAGAGGAAGTGTTCCAACGTTACTAAGAAAAAAAAATTAATGGTAATTGAAGAGAAGTATTTCAATAATTGAAGGTTCAAGAGAAGTGTTTCAATAATTGAAGATTGAAGAGAAGATTTTCACTTCAACAACGGCAACAAGAATAAAAATGAAGATTCGAGAGAAGTGCTCCAATACTACTACTATTACTACAACAACAACAAGAAAGATTCAATAGTATACAACTTTGAATTACAGGAGAATGTTGAAATAGTACTTCAAAGTTGTAGAAATCTTAAGTTGTTTAGAATTTGGTATTTAGTATTTTTTCAATGTATTCCTAGTTAGGATTTGTTTGTCCTAGTTCATATTGAAATGATTTTCTTAATCCTAGTTTAGTTTGGTTTCTTATTATTTTAAATAGGAATGTTGCTAATTATTTTCAACAGAAAGAAATATACAGAGAGAAAGAAATATAAAGAAATAGAGAGAACTTGTAGTAAGATTGAAAGTACTTTTGATTACTTGATGAATAAAATATTTTCCTTCAAAGTGGTTGGTATAATTCTTTTTAAAAAAATTATATTGAGATGCAAAGTTTTTTCTTCTTCTTTTTATATGGAAAAAATTACACTTTCTATATATAATACTCTTATGGTTTCAATCTATCTATCTTATTTTAATTTTACACAAAATTTGAAGTTTAATGAGAAAAAGAAAATTGAATCAGATAGTATTAATTAAACTTAAGATTGAAATAGACTATACATCATCTATTTAAGAATATATAACTATAAATTATAATAATCTTATTATAGCTAAAAATGGGGTCCCTCGAATTTGAATCATGCTATATAGTAAATGTATATTTAAAAGAAAAGGTCATCAACAAGAATGGGATATCAAGCCTAAAAGAAATAGAAGCAGATGAAACCAACTATAAAGGGGAGGAAAACAAATCCTAACAGCTAATTATTTCTTTTCAAAGAAAATAAATAAATTAAAACGCAAAAAAAAAAATAAAAATTTACCTGCTCTGTCAACCATTGATTTTCCATTTTCATTTTTTGGAAATGAAGAGCCCTTTCTGCTTTTCCAATGGGTAGATCATCACATTGTGGGCACATAGCATTTTCCAATTTCTCTTTCATGCTCTTATTGTCACAACGAAATCTTTCATTTTCTATTTGAAGAGATTCGTTATCTGATCTCTCATTCATTATCTGAAGAAATATATATATTAAAAATATTATTATATAAAAATATAGATAAATAATATTAGATATCATAAGCTAATTAAATGTTTAAAGAGATTTAATTAATATTTCTGATGTTAATTTCATTTTCCGTCCCAAGAATTTCGATACATTTTGATCTTGGTTCTTGTGGTATTTCAAGAATAACATTGAACTTCATTACAATTTATTGAAATGTATGATTATGGTCCTTTTATGGAAAATGTTTCAAAACCTTATCATTATCAAATATGGAGTAACAATATAATACATGCTTAACATAACAATTGGGTAATTATATGATTCAGCAATCAATAATTATGATAAATTTGTCAATATTCACAAGCAAAGAAATCAAAAGTGCACATTTTAATTAATTGAAGGTGTATGTACTTAGTTATATATGACGAGAATCAACACTAGAATTTAATGACATTTGGTAATAGTTATATATGACAAGAATCAACACTATAATGTAATTACATTTGAAAAAACTAAGAGTGATATCAATATATGCATATTTTAGATGTGTGAAAAATATTTTGTCACTCCATCTTTGTTTAAAAGCTCAAATTTTCGTTCTAATTTTGAACAACATACATTTCCTTCCTCATGTGCAATAGATATTTTGAAGGATTAATTTTTGCATGGGTGAAAAACTTATTCCATTAAAATATAATTTATCCAACTCGCGATCGCTTCAATTTGGATGAATTTGATTAGGCCTATTTTAACGAAAGTCAATTTGGGCGATACTCAAAATGCATGTTTAAAAGTTCTTTGATACATATAAAAAAAATGTAGCTCAAATTGATTCATAAAAGAAGTTATTAAAAATAATTTTCTTTGGTAATCTTGATTTGGGAAATTGGATTGTGGTCCATCTAAGTACAGCTCAAACAAAACAAACTATTAACCTATTCGTTTATTTGTTCAAATCATTTTGACTGGCCTAAACCTAATTTGATCCGCCATTTAATATGCGTAGATTTTTTTCATTAATCCAAAAAGGGAAATCAATAGTTCCTAATTATAAAATCATATTTTCTTTTACTAAATTCTCAAACCTAATGGAAATACAAAAATAATAATAAAAAAAAATTGTACACTTAGGGGGAAAATAAAAAATGAGAGGAAGTGAATGTACGAATTAATTGTATAGGAAAAAAATATCGTAATTTAACCAAATTTAGAGAAGCAAATTTGGGAACTAAAACAAGAGATTCAGTGGCCTGCCATGGGTCGAGACTACTTTTAACTAGCCATTTTCCTTGATTTTTTAATAATATATTAAAAAAGGAATATTAATTCACTATTATAATAAGAATAAGAATAATAATAATAATTAATAAAAATAATAAGAATAATAATAATAATAATAAAATAATAAACAATCAATTAAGTATAATTATAATTATAGTAAAAAGACCAATAAATTAAAATACCTTTGTCTGAGTTATTTTGTTTTGAAACCAAAACTTGATCTTTTTAGGGTCAAGCCCTATTTCTCTACTCAATTGTTCTCGTTGGTCCACATCTGGATGGTCACATTTCTTGAAGAATCTTCATTTCAAAAATCACACAAAAAATCATTACTACTGATCAATTTTTTTAAAACGATAAACCTAAAAATAAAAAGAAGAATTTTTTTTATCTATTATAGCAGATGTGTTATATTAGAAAGTATTTCTCTATGATTAACCGGGATCTCCAAGTTCGAGTGTTAAACTAAAGTCATCCTTGATAGAAAATGTTTAACCCCTAAAACGGGATATAATTTGCAATGTAAATTTGGATAATTAAGCTAGTCCCTAGAGAGGGTACTAGCTGACCAAGGACATTGAAGAGTGGTATATCCTCATGTATCCTTAAACAAAGGCTTGATGTTCGCAGTTGTTTTCTTTGGCCAAGAGTGTTTTATTTTCAAAAGTGAGACTTTGCGAATATGAATTTATCGTACCCTAAAGTGGGTTTTTTCAATATAAATTTAGATTAATTAGTTAAGCCCTAAAGTAGAATATTTTAATGTGAATCTAGATTAGTGAAACCCTAAAGTGAAATTTTTTGACGCAAGTCAATATAAGCTGATTCCAATAAAAAGGTATTAAACACCAAGAGAAAGATTGTTTGTAAATATGAGAAATACATTAAAAATTAAAGAAACTCATCTCCTTTTGTTAAAGTTATTAATGAATAATCAAGAACAACTAGTTCGTTAATAAAGGATGTATATACATGGTAGATCTTATCATCCAAAAAAACCTATTTTTGAACCATTTAAGCAATTCGATCAAAAAATTTGAATTGCAAAATAAAAAATACATATATATTTATCAATAGCCTTAAGCAAAAAAACAAAAGGCAAAACATGAAATAAAAGAAAATTAAATTTGAATTATTAAGAAAAATGCGCACACACACATACACATTGATAATATTTGATCATACAACTAATGGATTTTGATTTTATCACTCATGCTTCTTAAAAAAATAGCGTAATATCTTTTTTAAAAAAAGTAAGAGAATTGAACATCAAGATTATTTTTTGTAATAAAATTGTTCTTACTCTTCAAGCTGCTGAATTTGTTCCACGGAGTATCTTGGGACTTGCGTTCGCCCTTTTGATATTTTTTTGGAGGTTGATTCTCCCGAATCTGTCATTTTTCTTTAATAATTTTTCGTTCAATAAAACAAAAGAACACAAGAAAAAAACAAGTGTTAGTATGTTTATCTATTGTTACCAATCAATTTATATAACAAACAATCAAAATAAATCCAAGAGAAAAGAGATGTCTAAGAGAGATTCTTACCCACCTTTTAATTGATGAATAGAGATAGAGAAAGATGTCATAAGTTCATGGTAAATGATCTATTTATATAGTAAAAAACAAGTTAGACTTGACATATGATTGAAACATTGAATCTGATCTGGCAAAAAATTACGGATAAAAATTTAGAGAATACAAATGTGAACACAAAATAAGAATTGTGATATATTTTAATTTGTTTTTGTCTTTTGCAAAATATTTGATTTGAGATTAATATATATGGTTTGCTATTTATATATTGTCTATGTAAATTGTATCATAGGCTAAATTTCATAAATAGAAATATAATTATGGCTTTTTGAGTCATATATTAAATTTCATAAATGGAAATATAATTATGACTTTTTGAGTCATAGGTCGAATTTCATATATATATATATATATATATATATATATATATATATATATATATATATATATATAAACAAGGTGATGTCACACATCTATATGGCCTCCATTTGCATTCATCTTTTTTCCTTTTTTGTTTTATTTTTAAAATAAATTAATTATTATATCATTAAAAAATTACTTAAATTTATTACAATAAATATTTTATTAATGGAAGATCATTAATAACAAAGACGCTTCATATTTTTTATTTATTTATCTCACTTATAATAAAAGGAGAAACATAATTTATTTATTTTGACTTTTTTAATTTAAATTAATTATTCTATTGTAAAAATATATTACTTCATTTATACAATAAATATTTTATTAACGTAGGAACACTTATATAAAAAAAACTCTATATATTTTTTTTCTATTTGTCTATCTCACTTCTTATCATGAAATCATAATAATTTTTTTTTTTACATTTTAAGTATTTTTATTTTTATTTTTTAATTTATTCACTAGGAGTTATTACTTATGACTTGCACCTCTTTAAATTTTACTTTAAATAATATTCATAACTCTCATAAGTTTTATGTCCATAACCGTCAAATTAAATTTGTATGTTTATGATGTCTTATGGTATTCCTTTATTTTCTCAATAAATTCATATTAGTTTCATGAAGATTCACATTCACAATTATCCTTTTTCTTTTCATCATATTGATTTGGTTTACAACAAAAAAGAAGTACATGAAGGTAAGAAATATTTCATTGCAAACTTTTATTTTTATTTCCTCTATTTTTTGTCTATAGAAATTCGTATTTGGCTTGTGAATAAAAATAACATGAAACAAAAAAAAGTACATGAAGTTGATAAATATATCATTCCAAGTCCTTGTTTTTTCATTTCCTTTATTTTATCGATATAACTTAATATTTATTTTTATGAAGATTCACAAAGTTATAAATGCTCTTCTTCATCATACTTGTTCTTGAATTAACTAACATGTAACAAAAAAAGTATATGAAGGTAATATATATTTTATTCTAAAGTCTTTCTTTTTATTTTTATGTACTTATACATGCTTTCTTAATATTTTTTCTTTATGTTTGTATTATCATTTATCAAGTAAGTATGATTAAAAACTCTCTAATTTTTGAGAATGTGTTGTCCCTATGCAATTGCTCTTTCTAATAGTTAATTTTCCAGATATAATATAGTTTAATTATAATATTTGTTAGATTTCAAGAAATAATTGTTATTTAGTATTGTTAATAATATTGAAAAGATAATATACAACTATATTATATGTGAACACCTAATTTTTGACGTGCTTATTTTAATTCGATAATATTTTAGGAAGAATTTTTATTTTTATTTGTATTTTGGGTATTTGTTTTTTATTATTTCATTGGCTCAAATGACCCAATTTTGTTTAAATTAGGCTGATTTAGATCAATTTTGATGGCCCAGTTGATTTTGACCCGGTCAATAGAAATGGTTAAGATTGAATCTCAACCAAGGGCTATTATTGGACCCAAACATAAATACAAAACTCCAAAAATTAGAATTTTTTTATTTTAAATTTTTTATTTTTCTTCTTCCCCTTACTACCATGTCGTCGGCTGGCCAATGCTGCCGCCACCACCGCTCGGTGGCCACCACCTTTTTGGCCGGAAAAATCTTTAAAATTTTAACATATTTTCCTTTCACCCTTCTCTACCTAAATCTACAAACCTTTCATCCATATCTATTGCCAAACTCCGTAGACCTAAGAAAAATCAAATATGAATTTTTACTTTTTTTCTTAGATTTATAAAGTTCTGGTCATTCCCATCCCAAACCCTTTACATTAATGTGTAGAGATCTTCAAGGGCTATCATTTGATATAAATTTTAAGTTCAAAATCCGTCAAATAATTTTCCAGCAAAGTTTTCCAGCGACCTTCATTACCCGGAAGTTATGTCAATCTTTCCCCCCTCTCAATCTTTATCCAAATTCATCATTATCTTTTTTCGTTTGACCATATAAGTCGTTTGATGTCGAATTTGTGTTACTAATGTTCTTTAAGTTTATCATGTTGATGTTGTTGCTTGAAGTATTATTATTATTTTTTATTTCGTTTTATGTTTATTATTTTTTATTTTTTTCTGCATTATTTTGTTGTGTTTGATCTTTAAATTTTTTCAGATGTTTAGATTTTGTGTTAGGGGGTCAATTTGTTTGGGTCTTGATGAAATGGGTCAACATTTGGGCCTATTTTATATTTTTTCAGATGGCCCATCAGCTATTATTCAAGGGATTTTTTTTAAAATGTCATTATTTTAGTATTTAATAGGGTATAATGTCAACACTTTCAATATTTAGTGATAATGTCAAAATTTTACCTTATTATGTATTTTAATTATATTTTAATTATTTTGTTTAATTAAAAAGAATACCTAATTTATAGAACAAAATGGAGCTATTTAGGAAAGAGAAAAATTATAAAAAGTAACAAATGCTTAAAACTCTCTACATCAGTTACAATTTTTTCAAAATCTGAATGATATATCTGCCATTATTCATGATGTTCATCCAAAAAAAAATTACTGCGAGTTTATTGTTTTGGCAAATAAACAGGGTAAACGATCTTTAGAAAATAAACACAAAAGAAAAGTTAAAATTCAGGTATGTTTTAGTTAACTAATCCTTATATGTTTTGTATTTGATTGTGATTTGATGCAATTTTGTTTGTATAATAATTATTCATATCTATTTGCGTTTTGAATTATTATATATTTTAATCAATGCAATTATCTTTAACTTTTGTACTGATATATATAAATAGTATTCTGATTTGAAATTGTTTTTTTAACTTTTATATACGAAACTATATATCCAACAGAATACGTATTTGATGCATCAATTGTTTAGACAAGTAATAATGTTCGAATCGTTTATTTGAATTACTATTGTAACTTTATTGTTTTGTATTCTTGATACAAATTAATGATAATATCATTATTTTCGTATTTAGTATTGACTATGTGATTTTTTTTTTAACTATAAAGGATATATGGGAAGCATTAGTTTTATAATAAAGCATTCTAGACAATGGACTGAAGATAATTGCTATGTTGATTACACAACTGAGGAAATTATGATTAAAGAATATGCATCGTATAAAGATTTAGTTGATGAAGTTTCTAATCAGATTGGGATAGATTTGAGGTATAATAGATTGAAACTTAAGTATAAAATAGAAGGTAGCATTGCACCTTTGGAGATACACAACGATTTGGGAATGAGAGTATATGTCTCATTGAAGAAAAAATCTCGAGAATTCGCAAAGTACCCCATCTGTTTAACTGTATTTGAGAATGATCATGATATATATTTTAGAAATCAGTATGAAGAAGATATTGACATGTGTATGATAAACGAAGGAAGTACTACTGATAACCAAGCAATAGTTATTCGTGCACCATTAACCAGTAATGAGTTTAGTAACTCTATTATCTGCAATATGAATCATAAAGAAGTCATTGAGGATCATGTTTATAAGAATAAACGTACTTTGAAAGCTGTGATGATGTAATATGCCATTGATAATAGATTTCAGTGGAAGACAGAAAGATCAAGTTTAGTTAGGTATTTTGTATTTATATAGATTTTATCTTTTTTTGTTATAGTAATTATTCCATATAATATCATGTATTATTTTCTTTTATAATTCGAGTAGTTATACACTTGTTTGTGTATCTAAAATTGTGGATGGATAATTGTTGGAATTCTGACCCCCAAATTCGCCTTAGGAACAGGTTTATTCTATATGTTCCTTTGAGAAATTATAGCAGTTACGTTTTGTGAAGTAAATAAAATAATGACACAATATTTTATCGCGGAAAACCCCAATTCACAAGGGTAAAAACCACGACCTACACCTCTGTAGGATTTACCTCCACTTTATTAACTTTCAAGTCTCAACAAAAGATTACAAAGCGATGTAACCTAAGGAATTATAAACTCTAATTCCTAGAGGAATTATAAACTCTAATTCCTAGCTAAGAAATTATAAACTCTAATTTCTAGCTACCCAAAGACACAAAACCCCCCGGTTTTATATCTTCCGATGTTCTTCAAGTTCTACAACTTGTCGAACAACTCCTACTCACAACACTCAGATTGTAAAGAAGACTCTTGAATACAATCTTATAATTTTTCCTCACAAATTGCTACACTCCCAATAAATCTCAAAACTCTTTCAAACTTCTTGATCGTGTTTTGATCTTCTCTCTATGTAAGTGCGCAATTTTTTTTTATGCAAATAGCTCCCTATTTATAGATCAAAACTTCAACAAATCCTTGTATAATTCAACTTGTATTTGCCTTCTACAAATCCTTGTTGACTTCTACTTGGACTCCTTTTCTACAAAATTTCCTTAAATAAATAAGAAAACACAATTTCCTTAAATAGATTTCCTTAAATAGGAATTAGTTTTCCTTCTTTCACTTGGCTTTGAACTCATTTATAAAAGGAAACTTTTTGTACTTGTTGCTTGTCAAAAAAATAATAATTCCACAGCTTTATAACTTCTAATTCACGTGGTTGAAGTTCTCCTTATCCAAGTCGGATTCGTTCTGTAAGGAACACGTCTTGTACAACCTGTTTCTTTCATCTGTTTCTGTATTTGTCAATTATCAAAATCTTTATCATTCTAACAAATTCCCCCTTTTTGATGATGACAATTATACATTTCGAACTCAGCAAATAAGACACACATCTTCCTTCTTTTGCCATGTTACTACTACAACTCCTTAACTTTGCCATACTTCAAAACAATAATATTTTAACAAATTCCCCCTTTTTGACTTTGGCAAATTTTATCTGCTTGCATTGAACTGGTACACATAACTCATATGCAGCTGCTTCCCCCTTTTGACATTAGGCAAATTCGATAATCATGGTCACTGGGCTATCACTTACACAAACACTTAAAAATTAAGAACCCAATGAGCTAAAACAAAGCATTAGCATAAACATAGGAGATAGACATTAACCTGAAACTCAAACCCAACATTAGCATTAATCAAAAAGCATATACACCACAAATGTAATCAAAATTAAACATAGAATCAAGCACTTGTGATGAGAAAAAATTGGAAGTCAAAGGCTAGAGTGGTTAGGTAATATCAAAAGATGAGAGGATAAATAAAAGTCATTTTTCAGCAGCAAAAATATCTTTTGGATTAGCAAAATTAGCAGCCTTCTCAATTTCAAAGTTAACCTTGGTCTTTGCACGCTCAATCCCCTTCCTTTTTTTTTTCACTTTTAAGGAACTTGTTCAATCAATCATGTTCTTTATGCAGAAACAATAGTTCACTCATCTTTAATTTCAATAGAGTCAGTAAGAGGAACAAATTTTCTTGAATATCACTTGTAAAGGAACATGTTCTCTCAATCTGTTCCCTGGACGTGTACTATCAACTGCAGCACCAACTATAAATTTTATTTCAATTCGAAATCCCAATTTATATGGTTCCCAATAGAAGAACTAGGTACGATAGATGTATCTTTCATCTATTCCCTTTTACTAGATGCATCCAAGTTGATCCTAATAAGTGAACTTTGTTTAAGTATAGGATCTCCAAAATATTCCCCCTCACAATGTAAATCCTCCAAGACTTTACTCAATACAAAATATTCCCCCTAAGAACCAGCACACTCTACTTTCTTAATCTGTATTTATAAGGCCCCAAGTAGAGGTGTCCTCCATCAAATTCATCTCAACCACAGACCATCACATTGGGATAAGGCTTTTTAAGAAGATATTTGTTTTGGTAGTATTTAGGGCATGAATATCTTTTGGGACAAGTGGAAGAAATAGGTTCAAGTGCATTGACTTTATCTTTAATCATGAATAATTGTAGTGCACATACCTTAGATCTCTGGATAATGCTGAATTTTGCTTCAATTTTACCAAGTTTCTCTCCTGTGCTAGATGCAAATACAATGTTATAGTGCATGAGTAGCATGACTTTAAAAGTGGTATAGAGACATACAACTTAATGTACAAAACTGAGCATAGAATTCAATATTAGAGGGCAATATGCGCAATGTTCATTAGCCATTTTTGGATACTTATGTAACCTTAATCATCCCCAAGTTTCAAATTGTTCCTCTTGAAAGTGTTTTCCTTGGCTGATCATATTTTTCATTGATTGATCATCTTAGTGCGCATAATTGATAGATACTGCATAGGTTGAACCTGTTTCCTTCAACATGCTTCTTCAGTCTTTCTCCATTTTTTTCAACCATTTTTTTCAAATTTTTTTTTCAGTTAATGTTATTCATCCATTCTTCTTCCTTTTTTTTTTCTCAAGTGAGAGGATTTTTTTTTTAAGTTACAATCATGCATCAGAAACAACATGTTCGATTGGTGAATGTTGTCTGCTTCCTCTCACTTTTCCTGCAAATTCAAATGTTAGATTTAGGAACCCAGACTAGCTTGGGTCCTTTGTATTGACAAAAAGGATGAATAAGATCTCTATAAGCCCACTTGGGCAGATTATTTTTCCTTTGAGTATACATGTTCCTTTGAACAGTTTTATAAGTTCCTCTTGCATTATTTTCTGCACTAGCTTTGTATTTAGGACAATATTGTTTAGAGTGACCTGAGATACCACAAATAATACAAAACATAGGATTCCCATTTATGGATTGTTCATACCCTATTCCAGTTTTAATGATCCTATTATTGTTACCTAGATGGGTTACTATCATGGAGGATTTTGTCCACTTATTTGCTCTTTCCAGATCACTTCTCATCCTAGTTAATTCAAGATTTATTCTTCTAGAGTTTTCCTTTTCTAGTTTTAAAATATTTGAGTTTGTCGACCTCAAGTGTTTGGTCAGGCAGTTCACTCCCTTTTTCTTTACCAAGAACTTTTAATTTTAGATTCTCAGTTCTTAGTTCCAGATTGTGAGATTCAAGTTGCTTGATTTTCCCTAGAAGGTCATGTTTGTTCTTATTAAGATCAATGTGCTCAAACTTTAAGCTAGATAAGGAAGCAAGTAGTTGGCTCTTGGTGTTAACAAGTTCTTGAATTGTGTCTATGGAAGCAAGTAATAAGAATGAAAGTTTTTTCTTAGAGAACTTTACTAGTTTATCTTTTAGGTTAAGAAGATTTACCTCAGTTTCTTCAGAGTCTGATTCAGGTTCAGCATCTGATTCTTCTATCGCCATCAAAGCAATGTCCTCATCATCTTCTTCATACATGTCTGAAGAACCTGTTCCCCAAGCTGCATACATTGCTTGTTCTTATTCTTTGTTTTTCTTTTTATTAAAGAGTTCCTTCCTTTCTTTTTCAGTTTTTTCCTTTTTCCATTCTAATTCCCACATTGGGCAATCCTTGATCTGATGATCTGTCTCACCACACTTGAAGCAGCCTCCGCTCTGTAGTCTCTCAAGATTTCTTTCTTTTTGGGGTTGTGATTTCTTGCTAGCGTTTAATCCCCTTTTTAAGAGTTTCTTGAAGTTCTTACTTATCAGAGTAAGATCATCATCATCTATGTCAGATTCATCACTTTCAGTTGCTTTAAATCCAAGATTTTTCTCTTTTTTTCCTTCACCTCTTTTGTCAACATTCATCTCATAAGTTTTGAGATTTCCTACTAATTCATCCAAAGTCATATTGGTTAGATCTTTGGCTTCTCTGATGGCAGTAACTTTTATTTCCCATGATCTAGGCAGAGTCCTTAGTACTTTGTCTACCTGTTCCTCAGTGGTTTATACTTTGCCCAAGGATATTAACTCATTTACAACAGTGGTAAATCTGGTGATCATATCTTGAAGTGATTCTCCAGGTTTCATCTTGAAGGCTTCATATTCAGAAAAAAGTCTTGCAATTCTGAATTTATGAACTTGAGTTGTACCTTCGTGCGTTTTTTAAAGTGTCCCATATTTGTTTTGCAGAGGTACAACTAGAGATGCGGTTAAACTCATCAGGTCCTAATCCACATACCAGAATGCACTTAGCTTTTGCATTCTTTCCTAACATCTTGTAATCGGCTTCTCCATACTTTTCTATAGGTTTAGGTACCTTATTCCCTTCACTATCAGTAATAGTAGGAATTAATGGTCCATTAGTAATTCTAACCCATAGTTCGTAATCTTCAGCTTGAATGAAATCTTCCATTCTTGTCTTCCACCAAGAGTAGTATTCTCCATTAAATAATGGTGGTCTATTGATATGTTGCCCTTGACCATGCCCAAGAGGAGGTGCAGAATTCATTATGATCTTATCTTGAGTTGTTAGACTCTTCAAAGATAACCTGCTCTGATACCAATTGTTGGAATTCTGACCCCCAAATTCGCCTTAGGAACAGGTTTATTCTATATGTTCCTTTGAGAAATTACAGCAGTTACGTTTTGTGAAGTAAATAAAATAATGACACAATATTTTATCGCGGAAAACCCCAATTCACAAGGGTAAAAACCACGACCTACACCTCTGTAGGATTTACCTCCACTTTATTAACTTTCAAGTCTCAACAAAAGATTACAAAGCGATGTAACCTAAGGAATTATAAACTCTAATTCCTAGAGGAATTATAAACTCTAATTCCTAGCTAAGAAATTATAAACTCTAATTTCTAGCTACCCAAAGACACAAAACCCCCCGGTTTTATATCTTCCGATGTTCTTCAAGTTCTACAACTTGTCGAACAACTCCTACTCACAACACTCAGATTGTAAAGAAGACTCTTGAATACAATCTTACAATTTTTCCTCACAAATTGCTACACTCCCAATAAATCTCAAAACTCTTTCAAACTTCTTGATCGTGTTTTGATCTTCTCTCTATGTAAGTGCACAATTTTTTTTTTTTGCAAATAGCTCCCTATTTATAGATCAAAACTTCAACAAATCCTTGTATAATTCAACTTGTATTTGCCTTCTACAAATCCTTGTTGACTTCTACTTGGACTCCTTTTCTACAGAATTTCCTTAAATAAATAAGAAAACACAATTTCCTTAAATAGATTTCCTTAAATAGGAATTAGTTTTCCTTCTTTCACTTGGCTTTGAACTCCTTTATAAAAGGAAACTTTTTGTACTTGTTGCTTGTCGAAAAAATAATAATTCCACAGCTTTATAACTTCTAATTCACGTGGTTGAAGTTCTCCTTATCCAAGTCGGATTCGTTCTGTAAGGAACACGTCTTGTACAACCTGTTTCTTTCATCTGTTTCTGTATTTGTCAATTATCAAAATCTTTATCATTCTAACAATAATGAAGGCTTTCAACATCAATAAATCCGGAATGTTTAGATTTAGAAAGTTTGTAAATGAGCATACATGTTCATTAAAAGATAAGGTGTATAGTCAGAGACAAGAAACAAGCAGTCTTGTTGGAGGTAAATAAAGCCCAAGCTAGTTGATCATAAAAGAAAGTTGACACCGAAAGACATACAAGTTGATGTTAGACTCGAACTTGGCATAGATGTATCCTACTCTGTGGCATGGAATGCTAGAGAAAAGGCACTAAATACATTAAGGGGGACACCATCTGATTCATATAGTAAATTACCTAGTTATTTATATATATTGGACACCACTAATCCTGGATCGCATATAAGAATGAAGAAGACGGAAGAAAATGAATTTCTATATGTCTTTATAGCTTTGTTTCCTTTCATAAAAGGTTTTGAAAGTTGTAAGCCAATAGTTATAGTAGACGACAGCCATTTAAGGGGACTTATAATGGCACATTTGTGTCTGCAAGCACACTGGATGGAGCAGGTAACTATTAGATATTTATATTTTTATAAAGAATTACGCACAATATTATATTTATTAAAAATGTATTTATTTTATTTGCCAATATGTATCCTAATGTTTTCATTGTATATATTCAGGAAATATATTGCCCATAGCATACGATATTATTGATTCGGAAAATGATGCATCTTGGACTTATTTTTTGAACAATTTAGAGAAGTTCATGGTTTAAAGGATAAAATGTGTGTTGTATCAGACAGAAACGAGAGTATTATAAAAGCAGTTTCGAGGATATACAATATACCACATTATGCTTGCACGTTTCATCTTTGAAAGAACGTGAAGACACTTTACAAAAAGTAACATGACAGTTGTTCAGAAGTGTTTTATGCAATGGCAAAGGCATACGAATTTAATGAACTGATGAAAAAAGTAGAACATGTTGATATTAGGGTGAATAATTATGTAACGACCCTCTTAGTCGTTTTAGAAATTCCAACTATTATTTTTATATTAATATTTTTACTAGTTTTGATAAATAATTTATGACTTATAAGAGCGACCGATATGATTCTCTGATTTAATAAGGGATTATTTTGTTGCTAATAATAAATGGAAAAAAAAAGAAGAAAAAAATAAATAGAAAAGAAAATTAAGTAAATAAATAAAATAATAATAATAACAATAATAAAAGGGCAAAGTGCCCTAAAAGGTTAAAAGCCTCAAGCGGCTACGTTGAAGAAAAAGAATGAACAGAAACAAAAAAAAACGCAGATAAAGAAAAGAAAAAAAAGGGAGAAAAGAAAAGGAAAAAGGAGGAGAAACAATGATATTTTTATCTCGAGATATCAAGGTAATTATTCTTATCCTTTCTATTAAATTTTTGTGTAACTAGGAATAGATTTTTAGGTTAAAACGTGTATAATTTATACTAATATGTGAACTGGGGTTATAAATGTGTATAAGTATTATGGTTCAATCATTGGACAATGATTAGTCCTAATCATTGGACAATGATTACTCCAAGATTAGGATTATTAATAGTGGAACAATAAATTGGAACATTGAAAATAAGTGGTTTCAACAGATAGTTTTGTAGTCCGCCATTGATGTGCTGGGCAGTTAGTTTCGGCTTTGATTATTTTCATTTGATTATCATATTAGGATTCAAGTTTTGATATGTTTAGATATGTGTTAAATAGTGGGTACATTATGATATATAAAAATCATTATAATTATGTTATTCAGAGAATTAAGATTTAACCCTAAACTTGAAATTCAGAAAATATGAGATTTGATCAATTGGTTGGAATAAAGATTTAGAAATTTTATTATAAATTTGGATGAGTTTTGGGTCTAAGCTAGAGATATAGCAATATTAATGTTGTTAGTTTCGAAATTATATCGTGGTTATTTATTTGAATAGATTTTATTGGTTTGGAAGTCAACAAAAAGAGGAAGACTCAAGTTTTCGAGTCATTGTTCGACTATTTGAGGCAAGTGGATTTCTAAACTCTTGTTAAGTGTATGAAATGCGTGTATGTCCTTGTGGTATATGTTGGGGAGTAACGGGATTGGTGATGGGTTGACTTGTCCACATTGATTAATTTTAATGATGAAAAGAATGGGGACAACAAAAGGCAATGTGATTAATTGTTTATGTGTGTTGTGTTGAGAAAGGGTTGAAGGCTTGTTGAATCATTGTTGATGTAACTTCATGTTTGTGTGGTTGTGAACTGTGCGATGTTATGAAAATAGTCATCTCCTCATTATATGTGTGAACTTGTCATCTACATTATTCTGAGGCATTGGTTGTGGCAAGTGTAATGTGCATTGACAAAAAAATGGGTACTTAAGAGGATGTACCATTTCGAGGGACGTATCGCGCGCCGCGATGGATACTATATTTCGAGGGACGTATCGCGCGCCGCGATGGTTACTATTATCGAGGGTCGTGTCGTGCGCCGCGACGGATGCATGGACAGATATGTCCCCCATGGGTCCCGGACTGAGAGATAGCGGGTGTGTATCACTAGGTCAGACATGCATCATTACACTTGACATTCATTCCATTGCACTGCACATACTTATCATTTGTGAACTTGATATCGTATTTTGCTGATCTTCTGATTGCCTTTCTGCGGAACTTGAGATTGATTAATATTGAGCTTGTTATTGCGGATATGTAATTTTTGAAGTATTCTTGTTGAGGATATGTAATTTGTTGAAGTGTTGTTGTTGAGGATATGTAATTTGTCTAAGTGTTGTTGTTGAGCTACGTGCTATGTAAACTGTGAGCTGTTAGGTTGGGTTGATTTTAATGCAGGTTGTAGTTGTGGAGGTTTGGTTGGGGGTGGTAGGAGTACCCGTATTTTATCTCCTTAGCTTGTGTTTAGACGTTTTACTTGCAGGGTACCGTGTGGTTTGTTACTCAACCCTTGCTACTACAAATTTTTTTGTAGGTTACTAGCCCGGACTTTGTGATATTTCCCTTCTCCTTGTCTGAGGTTTCTTGGAGATTTGTCAAGTAGTTGTTTCCATCGCAGCAGACTTTCTTCTTCTTAAATATGATCTTGTTCTATTCTAGAAACAAGTTCATTTGAGACATGAGTTTTTCTTTTGAATCAATTGTAATACTTTAGAGGCTTGTACACGTGACTACCAGGTTTTGGGGGTTTTATTAAGTTACTTATATTTTATTTCCGCACTTTATTGTAATGGTTGAGTTTTAGGCTGACTTGTCTTGGTGGGATAAGACGAGTGCCATCACGTCCATTTTTGGGTCGTGACAAAATGGTATCAGAGCCCCAGGTTTATAGGTCTCACGTGTATACAAGCCGAGTTTAAATAGAGTCTCGAGGATCGGTACGGAGACGTCTGTAATGACTTTTAGGAAATATCTTCACTTCTTGGATCTCTATTGTGCGTACTTGGTCCCATTTTGATTCTTATCGCTTCACACTGTTCGCTTTCATTTATATGATAACTCGTGCGTAGTTCCTTTTGTGAATCATTGGCATGTCGTGTATTGGTTTGATGTTAGATCTGATATTAAGGTGGAAATGATATACTTATGAAACGAATGCATGATCATATTTGAAAGAGTTGAGTAATGTTAGTCATCATTGTAAAATAATAATAATAAATATAGTACTTATCTGGTATAAGCAAAAATATGGAGTGGTTCGACAATTAGAAGTTAAATGTTTGAAGAATTGATTAGATAATAAATAGTGTAACCTTGAAAAATACAATTGATATAGTTGTCATACCATTAATGGGTTTCTTAGCAAATGATGTTGCACCAATTCAGGTCAGAATCCCTTATGTTGTTTCACAGATCGAGTGTATACCAAAGAAGGTCATGATACGACTATTGCAATGATACTGATAAGTACTTGGTCAGAATTGTGGTGTGTCTTACTTTTTTAATCGAAATACCCTACGAAAGAATACATATAGCTTGGGTTAGATACAAAACTAATCTGGTAATATTTTAAAGCTATTTGATGGATAAAGTGTGTGACCTATTTGAAAATGATCTTCTCAATAGATATGATATGTTCTAGTGGTGGATGCAATGAATTTTCACGATGTCTTACTAGTGGTACATAAAAACGGGCATGTTGATTGTTAAGTGCAAATACTAACTACTTTAGGAGTTATCTATTGTATTACATGCTCATACAATAAGACTTGGTGTTGAATTCATATTCGAGATACCAACTAGCTTGTTAGTACGAGTGGATGTGTTAAGCATTATTTATAAGGAAGCTTTTAGTGGTGGATCTTTGGTATGATATTGATATGTTCAGGTTGTGAAATGTATTTTGTGGATTGTAAATGAATGTTGATTTCATCTTAAATTTCATGGATGATAAACTTATAAGTAAAGGAAGTGTCAAAAAGTATACTTGTGTGAATGTAATTGAGAATTTTAGTAAGAAAGTGCATATAAATTGAATAAGTACCTTGGATGGTTGGCATAGCTAGGTTTGGATTGTCATGTTAATGGCGAGGCTAAATTCGTAGTGAGGGAAATGACGAACTAAGCATGATGATTATAAGATTTTATGACACAATATGATTGAAATACAACTATATGATACGGGTGTTGGTTAAAATAATTTTTTTATGGTAATGATGAATTTTGAGTATCTAAGGTTATGGTTGTTTCTATTTAATAAGTAGTGTGGTTTTATGGTAATTTTTATAAGGAGTTGGGATGTCATCAAATAGAATTGAAAGGGCTTGAGCCATAATCACATAAATTAGCGGGATGTAGTTTAATCTTCGGATTGAGGTGAGAGCAAGTATAGTTTCTCTTATTGCTAAGGCTAAAGAGTTATCTTTAAAATGAATGAGATTTGGGTTCAGAGACGCGTGATTTTATATGTTTTGCTCTACTTATGATAATAGTGTCACAGATTCATCATATTGGTTAAAAGCTATTGGATAAAACTTGAGAAAGGAGTGTACGGACGTTCAACTCGAGTATGATGATTAGTTCTTTTGTGGTTTTTAGTTTGGTAAGGAGTATGATAAGATTTTCAGAAAAAGAAATGATAGGGTCAATGAATAGGCGATCAATGATAAGCTAAAATACGTTAAGTCAATTTTTTTATGGTATGAGCTAATATTGTAAGATAATGAGATTGTATTACATGGTTGGGATCAAAACATCAAGTTTACATGGTGAGTCTAGATTTTTGATAGTGTATCTTGTCAAGGAATGAATTGGTAAGGTAAGAAATGGTTTATCACATTGAGTATGAAGCAAATAGAAGGACTTAAAATTTGAGTAGTACATTTGGTTACTTTTGATTGTTATACCTAAGGTTTCCCATATTGTTGGTCAAAAATATAAGACTAGTAAATGAGTTAGCAAAAAGGAAAAAAAATTATGGTGTATTGAAGAGTTAAAGTTATTTGAAATTTTCGTCATGGAAAGATTTTAAGAAAGGCAAAGGAACAATAAGACCTCTCGTACAAACACTGTATTCGGAGATGATGGTTGTAGTGATTTCGCCTTTGAGTTTAGATATGACTATGAGATGTGACTATGGGTTTATTATTAACTTTTCTAAATATTAAGTTTTGGTTGGGTTACAATAAATGACGTGTGGAAGATTATATATGGTTATGTCGAGGTAGATTGTTCAGAATGTGATAGGTAACAAATGGATGTTAAATAGTGTGGACCTACAATTTTACATGGTTAATGAGGATCGGGGGGATTAAAAGTACTTTGTTGATGAGACAAAATAGATTGTTATAATGTGTTACATAGGCATATGATGATGAGTAGAGGTTATGAGATTATAGTATACATAAATATTGGAGTGATTAAGGGTTTCTTAGAGTTATTGCATGAGGTAAATGATGGTGGTTGAAAATGGTATGTGAAAGTTTAGGTGAAGTTGACATTAAGTGTGACTTAATTATTTTACCCTGATGGAAAAATATAGATTTAAAATTAGTGTTATCGGTCTTGGGTGTGACTTATATCTATTATGGGACGCTTAAATGGAAAGATAAGAAACCATGGTTCAAAGTCTTGGAGACTACAATGTGCTTGCTAAGGAGAATGTGATACTAATGACGGTGTGAAAGTAAGGTAAATGGTTGGTGTGGTTATTATATTTGTTAATATTAATAGTGTTGGCTTTGATGGAGTACTGTGAGAAGTATGCAGGGTTTGGCAAATCCAACATATGTAAAATTGTAATGGAGATCAGACTGGTTGATTTTTGGTGGAAAAAAAAATTAAATAAAAAAATAAATAAATTGAGGGATGTACTCAGATGAATGAAAATATTGATATGCGAATTATGGAGAAAGTATCGAGTGTTATTCGACCTTGATTCCGTATATTCTTAAGTTGACCACCTACTTCGTTTCGGACATAATTTGGAGTATGATTCATTGCATATGCCCACGTTTTTTTTACATCTATGGGTGAATTCCTAGTGGTGGATCGGATGTACCGATCCTCTTATGTCTTCTTGATAGGGTAGGATCCTTGGTTAGACTTGTTCACTTCAGTTATGAAATATTTGATGTTGTTTGAAAAATTAGAAATATATCACTATTTTTATATGCACAACCTTGCTTATGGGAACTTACAAAAGAGCTTTCATGAATAGTTATGGTTATCCGACAGTGTTGTAAAAGGTTCTGCATCCTAGCGTGTACCATTTGTAGGGTGCTTACTTTATCTTGTTCTTATTTGGATTATGTATGTTTTGATTCTCCCTTGATGGATACTCGAAGTCTAAAGATCAGATTTTTATAACTTAAACTTGTAAAAAGATTGTTCTGAAAAGGGAATCGTTATAAGATGTGTGATGGTTTGTGCACTAAGAGTACGTGATGATTGGTTCAGGTTCACTTTTGGTTGTAGCTAGTATCAATAGAACGTTATCTTTGCTATGTGAGAACAGATTTGTCATGATTATTGTGTTATGGTCCAAGGGGTTTCAGTTTAGATTCGGTTCATGGGTTAGTATGTAGCTTGACAATCACTACTGATATGTAGATCTGTCAAATTCTCTGTAGTTCAATTCTTGGTAGTTGGTCTTGATAGAATGGTGTTAAAGATAAGTTTTCATGGAGATATCAACAACGACTCTGGAAGATCAAGCATGATTTTTGATAACGTCAATAATTCTTCCTTCTCCTATTTTATGTTCGAGGACGAACATGATTTTTAGTGGTGGATAATGTAACGACCCTCTTAGTCGTTTTAGAAATTCCAACTATTATGTTTATATTAATCTTTTTAATAGTTTTGATAAATAATTTATGACTTATAAGAGTGACTGATATGATTCTCTGATTTAATAAAGGATTATTTTGTTGCTAATAATAATTGGAAAAAAAGAAGAAGAAAAAAATAAATAGAAAAGAAAATTAAGTAAATAAATAAAATAATAATAATAACAATAATAAAAGGGCAAAGTTCCCTAAAAGGTTAAAAGCCTCAAGCGGCTACGTTGAAGAAAAAGAATGAACAGAAACAAAAAAAATACGCAGATAAAGAAAAGAAAAAAAGGGAGAAAAGAAAAGGAAAAAGGAGGAGAAACAACGATATTTTTATCTCGAGATATCAAGGTAATTATTCTTATCCTTTCTATTAAATTTTTGTGTAACTAGGAATAGATTTTTAGGTTAAAACGTATATAATTTATACTAATATGTGAACTTGGGGTTATAAATGTGTATAAGTATTATGGTTCAATCATTGGACAATGATTAGTCCTAATCATTGGACAATGATTACTCCAAGATTAGGATTATTAATAGTGGAACGATAAATATGAATTGGAACATTGAAAATAAGTGGTTTCAACAGATAGTTTTGTAGTCCGCCATTGATGTGTTGGGCAGTTAGTTTCGGCTTTGATTATTTTCATTTGATTATCATATTAGGATTCAAGTTTTGATATGTTGAGATATGTGTTAAATAGTGGGTGCATTATGATATATAAAATTCATTATAATTATGTTATTCAGAGAATTAAGATTTAACCCTAAACTTGAAATTCAGAAAATATGAGATTTGATCAATTGGTTGGAATAAAGATTTAGAAATTTTATTATAAATTTGGATGAGTTTTGGGTCTAATCTAGAGATATAGCAATATTAATGTTGTTAGTTTCGAAATCATATCGTGGTTATTTATTTGAATAGATTTTATTGGTTTGGAAGTCAACAAAAAGAGGAAGACTCAAGTTTTGGAGTCATTGTTCGACTATTTGAGGCAAGTGGATTTCTAAACTCTTGTTAAGTGTATGAAATGCGTGTATGTCCTTGTGGTATATGTTGGGGAGTAACGGGATTGGTGATGGGTTGACTTGTCCACATTGATTAATTTTAATGATGAAAAGAATGGGACAACAAAAGGCAATGTGATTAATTGTTTATGTGTGTTGTGTTGAGAAAGGGTTGAAGGCTTGTTGAATCATTGTTGATGTAACTTCATGTTTGTGTGGTTGTGAACTGTGCGATGTTATGAAAATAGTCATCTCCTCATTATATGTGTGAACTTGTCATCTACATTATTCTGAGGCATTGGTTGTGGCAAGTGTAATGTGCATTGAGAAATAATGGGTACTTAAGAGGATGTACCATTTCGAGGGACGTATCGCGCGCCGCGATGGATACGATATTTCGAGGGACGTATCACGCGCCGCGATGGTTACTATTATCGAGGGTCGTGTCGTGCGCCGCGACAGATGCATGGACAGATATGTCCCCCATGGGTCCCGGACTGAGAGATAGCGGGTGTGTATCACTAGGTCAGACATGCATCATTACACTTGACATTGCATTCCATTGCACTGCACATACTTATCATTAGTGAACTTGATATCGTATTTTGCTGATCTTCTGATTGCCTTTCTGCGGAACTTGTGATTGATTAATATTGAGCTTGTTATTGCGGATATGTAATTTTTTGAAGTATTCTTGTTGAGGATATGTAATTTGTTGAAGTGTTGTTGTTGAGGATATGTAATTTGTCTAAGTGTTGTTGTTGAGCTACGTGCTATGTAAACTGTGAGCTGTTAGGTTGGGTTGATTTTAATGCAGGTTGTAGTTGTGGAGGTTTGGTTGGGGGTGGTAGGAGTACCCGTATTTTATCCCCTTAGCTTGTGTTTAGACGTTTTACTTGCTGGGTACCATGTGGTTTGTTACTCAACCCTTGCTACTACAAATTTTTTTGTAGGTTACTAGCCCGGACTTTGTGATATTTCCCTTCTCCTTGTCTGAGGTTTCTTGGAGATTTGTCAGGTAGTTGTTTCCATCGCAGCAGACTTTCTTCTTCTTAAATATGATCTTGTTCTATTCTAGAAACAAGTTCATTTGAGACATGAGTTTTTCTTTTGAATCAATTGTAATACTTTAGAGGCTTGTACACGTGACTACCAGGTTTTGGGGGTTTTATTAAGTTACTTATATTTTATTTCCGCACTTTATTGTAATGGTTGAGTTTTAGGCTGACTTGTCTTGGTGGGATAAGACGAGTTTCATCACGTCCATTTTTGGGTTGTGACAAAATATTTGGAATTGGCTTGTTATGATAAATGGGCAAGAGTGTATGCAACAGCTGATCGAGGCAATGTGATGACATCAAACATAACTGAATGCATAAATACATGCCTTGTGGAAGCAAGAGAATTACCTATATATGATTTTTG
Organism: Solanum chilense; assembly: GCA_032847665.1. NCBI lineage: Eukaryota > Viridiplantae > Streptophyta > Magnoliopsida > Solanales > Solanaceae > Solanum > Solanum chilense. The sequence continues at coordinate 7,297,709 of CM064972.1, forward strand.
TTGAGGAAATTAGAAAAATGTTTGGTCGATGGAATTTCAAAAACCATACATATGCTTCTAATACATTCACGACACTTTGTGGTAAAGCACAAGAAATGCTCGCTGAAAATGAAGAATTTTCACTGCCTATGACAATATGTTTATGCTTCCTTAAAAGTGTTGTATTTTGCATTTCATTCAGTAAAAAGTAAAGATTGTTTAATTGGTATGATTTAACTTCCTTTTAACTTTATGTAATAGGTAGTTGCAACAAGTAATTATGTGCACAATGTTCGTCATGAAGGGGAAACATTTATTGTTTGTCTTGAGAAAAAAAACTTGCACATGTAGGAGATTTCAAGTGGATGAATACCATGTTCGCACGGTTGGGTTGTTTTAAAGAAGAAATTTCTTGATCCTGAACCGTATTGTTATGACCTTTACAAGCCATATACATTACTTGTTACATATGTTAATCCAATCAATCCATTACCTGATCGAAAAGATTGGAATGTGCCTGCATATGTAAAGAATGAAATAGCTAAGCCTCCAAAATTCAAAAAACTACCTGGTAGGCCTCCAAAAAAGCTTCGTGATAGGACGTACAGTGAGCTATATGGAAAGAAGAACAAGAATTCTTGTAGTACTTGTGGTCAAAAGGGACATAATAGGCGATCATGCAGGAATGGACCACAAACTGAATAGTTAGATATGTTGGATTTTGTTTTGAAAAATAAATTTACATGTGTTTGTACAAATCGTTTATCCTTGTATTTGATGTTTTCATAATGTTCAATGAATAATATTTTATCAAAATATGTTCGTTTGCGCGTATATACTTGTATTCTAATAAAAGTTTTGTATTTGTAATATAACTTAAATGTTCTTAAAAGATAAAGTAAACAAAAATTAAACAAAAATAAAATAAAATAAAGTCGTTGATTTAAAAAAAATAGAATACACAAAAAATATTGTTTCTAATGAAATACAAAATCATTTGATAGCTCACTCCATATTATTGCCTATCATATTGTATATGAATAAGCTGAGAATTCAATATGTATATGTGTATGCAAGAACACTAAAATATATGTTTGAGAAACTGTGATTTAATGTTCATAAACAAACATTTTAAATGTGATCACATTAGTTGTATATTTGACACTATAAAATACAACTAATGTGACCACATTTAAAAATAAATTAGATTTTTAATACAAACAATACAACTACAAGTAATGTGACATAATGAAAAACATGTCAATGTATATAATGTAACACAACAATTTTACAATGATGGATACAACATAAAAAATACAACACATAGAATCAACTAACATAATATATATACATAAAATCAAAATGAAAAGTATGGAGAATAAACTGCTAAACAAAAGTTAATCAAAATGATAAGTAAGCAAAATTATCTGCAACATAAAATTTAATTAAAATGATAAGTATGCAAAATATAAAGCAAAACAAAAGTTTATTAAACATAAATTAAGTAGTTTTAAAACACGAAGAAGTATCTTTAACAAACACACAACACTGTATTTCAATTGGAGCAGACACAACACGAACAGATTGAGACATGGTATGCCTAAGGGGTGCATCAGAGTCACTAATGGCTCTGTTGTCTTGCTTTTGCTTAGCATAATTCCAAAAAAAGTGCAGCATATCTTGACCTTAAAAACATTATGTCAAATGTACCACTTGGATTTCCTTGACCATAAGACAGCCACTCGGCAAAAGCAAGCATATAAATACCACAATCACTGAATAAAACATGAAAATACAAAATTAAAATTCAAATACAAATAAAAATGAAATACTGAATTAAAATTAATACAACTTTAAGCTGCCATGGGTCTGTTGAGGTATGTTGTCTGTAAAAACTATGTCAAATAACTCATTCTCTTCTTGACTAACAGATCTATACTAAATTTCTATTCTTGTAATAATCATACATAGTAAACTTAAGCAGAATGAGTTGAGCCAACTTGGTAACCTCTTTCATGATTGCTGCATCATGACCTGCCGCTCTGTAAGAATCATAAACGTATACACGTCTATCATTAAGAGAGAGTACCTCCAATGCCCAATGAAATTTTTCCTTTACATTTACAGGGATAAATACGTGATCCACCAAATGCCACGGAATGCCGGCATGAACTTTATACCCTCAAATGTAGTCACCTATAAATTCTCTTTATCAGTGAAGCAGACATCACTATCTAAATCTTCATACTCCTTCCAAATTGATGAAATTTTGGACGTAAACACACAATCCACAATTGGGTATTTATACCTGCCGTCAACATCATACTTGGTCTTCTTTCTCAAATAATAGAAGATAACATTGATATGCTGAACAATAAAAAATAAATAATCATTAGATAACAATAAAACAATGAAGAATAACTAAATTACTACAGTTTTTACTTACCGAATCATTCAACAATTGTCCTTTTGAGTACAATTGTAGAACCAATTTTTATTGTCTACAATATCAACACCAAAGTCCAATGGGACTGGAATGCGTGCTTTACCCTTCTTGTATCGATCCTGATCATGACGTCTAAACACATACACAAAAAATAAAAGGTATACAATTTTCTTAAATTTCATATTGATTACATAGAAACATAGAAATTATATAGGTATCTAATGTATTTGTGAAAATATGCACCAGAATTTAGAGTAACATACATAGCAACAAATAAAGATCTGGATTGTTATTACAATACAGAATTTTAAAAAGATTAACAAACAATATATGAGTTGTTTCAATCAATTTATAATACAACGTACATTATCATTCAATAAGTTGATTAATTGAAAATACTCTAACATGTTTAGAATACAGTAAAAAAATGATTCAGATTAATAATAATAATGATGAATACTAAAAAAAACATATCATACAAAAAAATGGAGAATGCATAATACAGCATACACAATTTTTTACATTATTATGCGTCTTAAATACTTACTTGTTCTCATATTTTGCAAGAAGACCTTTGCGAATCCATGACCGGTGTGCATTCCACATAATGATATCACGATTGTCAGAAATAATATCAAAGATGAACGGGTGTTTCAGTTCAAAAATAATTGGTTGCACCGATGAAGTACCTGATGTAAATATTAAATTAAAAAATAACATATCATATACAAAAATTAGAATATATATATATATATATATATATATATATATATATATATATATATATATATATATATATATATATATATATATATATATATATATAAATAAGATTTAAAATACATTAAAATTTGTTATGTCTTTATACCTGCAGATGAGCCGAACAATTTCAGATATGGGGATGTATTGAAAGGGCCTGGACGTCTAATCCTATGCGCAGGTAATGGTGTGTGAACATGACTTATTTTGTTCTGACTCTCCATGCTAGCCTTATTTTGCATATTTGAGTTTGTCATTGCTTGTGGTTTGAATGTGCATGATAATGCTTTGTTCTGCATTAATGGTATTGTTAGTAACACAAATACTTTTTATGTTACTCAGACTTGGCATTAGAGAATCATCCAACTCAAACTGTGATTGTTGTGACCCTTCCATGGGAACAATAGACTGAATAGGGGTAGGAAATATGAATTGATCCTCTTCATCATTGTCATCTTGATCTGTAAAATCATGTTGTCTTTAAAAAATAAGCGGTCTTATTTTTTTGTGTTTGTCAAATACAAATGATGGTTGAGGTATCTGTAGTTAATAAAAAAAATAACATTATTCAAATGCAAATTATACTAATAACAACAAAACTAATTAGTTTAGATAAGTAGAAAACATACACTTGGGATTATTGATTTAGACGAACTAAAACCAGTATCTACAATGATCAGATTACGCACAGGGAAATTGTCAGAATCAATCTTTAAAAATATAAAAATGATAATTATAAACAATAATCAAAATATTCTCAACTGCACTATATAAATATGTAGAGTTAACCTACATACTTGTTGATCAGCACCCCCAACAATATCGGGTATGTCTCCCAGATTTGAATTTTTAAAAATTGAATGATCTTTGAAAAAGGAGATTGAATAAAACAAAATCGTTAAACCATATAAAAATACAAAATTTATAATGAACATACTTGAAAAACTTCCTTGCTTCCATCATTTGAGCTTTCATCACACTCCGTCTTCTCATCATCAAAAAGTCCATTCAATCCATGTAGATATTTTATACAAAAGTAGTCAACATATAGATAAAAATAGTTATAATGAAATACAGTATTAACGACATATAAAATACAAATTAATATTAAACATAAATGTAGTAAGAAAAACAAAATACAAAAATAATAATCTTTATTTTCAAAATGAGTTGTCTCTACCTGATTTTGTTTTTCTGATACAACTGGACTTGTAAAATGTTGTCGTCCTTGAGCAACATTGTGATTGTTTATGTTGTTCTGAAAATATATTGGATACAAAAACAATCAACATATATTTAATCACTATGGATAAAGAAATAAATTACTTACATATATAGAAAAAAATTAATATTAGACATAAATATATTACAGCATACAGAATACAAACAGAATAAACTATTATTTTCAATATGAGTTGTGTCTACCTGATTTTGATTTTCTGATAAATTTGGACTTGTGAAAGGTTGTGATCCTTGACCAGCAATGTCATTGTTTTTTTTGTCCTGAAAATATTAAATTACAACAGAGAATTGAAAAAAATAAAAAGAATAAAAATAATTTTAAACATAACAATTGAGCATATTGTTTCACCTTCAAAGTAGACATAATGATATTAAAATTATCATTTATCAACTCTTGAATGTCTTTGAACTCTACTCTAACCTGAAACATTTACAATATGTGTAAAATTTACAGATTGCAGTAATATGAATAAATATATTGAAAAAACATAAGTATAAACAGTATATACCTCCTTTCGTAACTCAGAGAGTTCTTTCCTCATAAATTGTTCATGAGACACACTTACAGATGGTATTTGAGAATCCTTTTTTGGCACATAAGTGCGAGTGGTTGGCTTCTTAGAACAAAATTTTTGTTTCTTCCGCACAACTTTTCGAATCGCAGCTTTTTTCACATTCCGTTTTGATACTAGATCGATCTGTTTATTCCGTTTTATTTGATTTGCGATATTTGAGTCCTTTTTTCGTACCCTTTTAGCAGGTGATACTGATTGCCCCTTTTTTCATTTACCTGTAACCTTCATTGAAGGTGGAGGTGGGTTGAAAAAATCATCATCTGAATTCTGTCCAGAAAGTGCTTGTTCATCAATATCACGATGTGGCTCTATTTGAACACCTTCAGTTGATTTTTCAACACCTTCAGAAGGCAATTGTAGAACAGTAATTTTTTATCAGAGAAGGGACAACATTCTTCCATTTAATCTGAAAACGATAGTAAACAGAATAATTAACATAATAAAAGATATACATCGAATTAATACAATTACGAGGATACAATTTTTTGAATTATATACAATACCTCTCTATTACCATCATTGAATGTGTCTCTCCTCAACATTTTGAATCGGGATTTTGCTCCTACTGTTTGCCAGTTTAGAATATGGGGGATACGGTCACTGATTTTTCATGCAAAGTTCGTCTGACGCTTATCCATGCACTCGTATATCCATATTTGAAGGACAACAGGCATACCACATATTCTATAATATTGACCATCAGTAGTCAAAACCTTGTTGATACTCTGTAGCAACCACTCAAATGCTTTTCTGCCCCAAGAATAATGCATATACCGACCACTTTCAATCAAATCAAAGTGAATTCTAGGACTTCGCAATGATCTCTTCTTGCCAGAATACACAAACATATGAATGAAATATAATATTGCAAACTTAATCGCATCATCATCATTGTCAACCCAAAATTTACCATTGAACCTATCGAACAAATCAGATCTACGTATGTTCTCATTACCACCAAAGTACTGAACAGTAAGTCAGTTAGGTTCTTCTGTGTTAAACTTCAAATCCTCTACAACACCAACACAGGTTAATCTAGTAATGAGCGCAAACGTCCTAATTGTGAACTTTAAAATAGCTCCATTTACTTTGATAACAAGAGACTGATTACTACTAGCTTCTACTTCTAGTGACATACAACAGCTGTGAATTTGACCTTTTCCAACACATTTTTTGATTTTCATATACTGACCAAAACACGTACTCTCACAAAAAAGTTTATATTGCTCCGGTGTAAGCTTGTTAGTCAACTTGGATTTAATGTCGTGGTTTACTATATAGTGAATGCGGGGTGCATTTTTTGGTAGCTTTTTGCAAGCATAAGAAGTCCCCTGGCATATTGAATTCAAAAAAATGAAATAATACTAAAATAACAGAACAAAAAACATGATAATAAATAAAAAATCAACAGAGTTACAACACCATACCAAAAAAACACATATGCTTACTAATATGTGGTACATTGACATAACTAACACAAAAAGAAAAAACAGAATACAAAATGAATTTATGGATATATATTGACATAATACAGAATACAATATACAATTCCAAATCTATGGATACAAAAATACAATAAAACTATGAAATATAAAAATACGTACTTGACTAAAACATCAACAAAATTCAATATACACTTCCAAATATATAAATACAAAAGACATTAAAACTATAAAACACAAAAATAAATAATATCTACAACATAAAAAATTCCATATACACTTACAAATCTATTCGATAATAGTAAATACACAATCAAACTTATAAAATGTGTTGCATTGACACATAAAAAATAAAACACAAAATACAATAAACATATTAAATACAAAATAAATTTATGGATATATACTGACATAATACAGAATACAACATACAATTCCAAATCTATGGATACAAAAATACAATAAAACAATGAAATAAAAAAATACATACTTGACTAAAAAATCAACAACATCAACAAAATTCAATATACACTTCCAAATATATGAATACAAAAAATATTAAAACTATAAAAAACAAAAATAAATAATAACTACAACATAATAAAATTTTCATATACACTTACAAATCTATTCGATAATAGTAAATACACATTCAAACTTATAAAATTTATTACATTGACCAAAAAAAAAAACATAACACAAAATACAATAAACATTTTAAATACAAAAATACATGCTAACTATAACAGTGAATACAAAAAATATTAGAACTATGAAAAAAATAAATAATAACTATAACAAGATGAAAATTCCATATACACTTACAAATGTATACGATAATAGTAAATACACAATCAAACTCATAAAATGTATTACATTGACAACTAAGACCAAAAAAAAAAGAACAAAACACAAAATACAATAAATATATGACATTTAAAAACATTTCCAATACAAAAATACATAGAAACTATAACAGACTAAACATTTCATATACTCTTCCAAACTCATTGTAACATGTATTTTTGTGAATCTTAAGAATTACTAAACAAATTATACTTAACATGCAATACACAACACATGAAAAAAAAATACCTCTTCTCCAAAATATTGGTCTTATTCAACTTCATGGTTATGAATTTGTGTGGGATTTTGCACCGCGACAGGTTCAAACTTTTTTTCCCCTCGTATATCCTCCTTAGACTTAGAAGCTGAACCTACATTGTTGTTTATTTCTTGAGTGAAAAAAAATTAAACGATGAGAACTCGAAAGAACATTGATTTTTTTGTACAATACCTCTAGTAACTCTCTTGAAGGCGTCCATTGAAGAGAGAATTTTGTATTATGAAACCCTAAAAATGATTTAAGAACAACAACAAAATAAAAAAATTTAAAAAAAAATACTAAAATCAGTAAGTAAATCAATAAGAAATATGAAGAACACAATACCCAAATCAATGTGAATCTCCAAATCAAACCTTCAAACGAAATTAATTGAGAATGATATAAAATAGGAAAATTCGAAAATATGTGAAGAAATTGATTTTGAAGAAGGTTAGAGCGAGAAAGTTAAATTCAAGCGTAAATCTGGAAAGTTGAGGATATGTGAAGAAATTGATTTTGAAGAAAATGTGCCTTTTGAAGAAGGTTAGAGAGAGAACGTGAAAATTCAAACGAAAATCGGGGAAGATGATAAGTTGAAAATTAACAAAGATAATAGAAAAATTCGGGAATCTATGAAGAATTAATTTTGGAAAAGGTTAGAGAGAGAGTGAAAATCTTTATTAAGAAAAGTGAATAAATCTTGGAAGTTGTGGAATTGCCTATTGAAGAAGGTTAGAGAGAGAACGTGAATACTAACAAAGATAATAAGAAAATTCGAAAATCTATGAAAAATTAATTTTGAAAAAGGTTAGAGAGGGAGTGAAAATCTTTTATTAAGAAAAGTGAAAATAAATCTTGGAAGTTGTGGAATTGATTAGTAATAAATATATAGATAGAAATTGATAATAATCTTAATAAAAGAGAGAGAAAATTTAAAATATCATTAATATATATCCAATTACATAAATATAGGAAAATATTTAATTTATGAGAGAGAGAAAAAAGGTGTAATAGTGAGAGAGAAAATATTAATAATAATTATTTATTTTTAAAATAATTATATTTTTAACATGTTTACTAATATTATTAAAGTATGGATATTATCACTAAATAAGTTAGTTTTTTTTACTAGTTAGCTAAATTTCTCATTATTCAAACAATGAATAAAAGAAATGGGTCATCTACATGACATTTGGACATTTTATTTTCAGATGACCCATTAACTATTATTCAAACAATGAAAAAAAATTTGGGTCATCTAAACGACATTTGGGCCTATTATTTTCTGATGACCCATATAACCTATATTCAATTAATGAATAAAGTAAATGAGACATCTAAAAGGGCAAATGAATGTAAACTGATTTACCTTAAAACAAAAAATAAAATAAATTATTGGCCATCTTGGGTGGCACCTTGGGAAAACAAAGAGTCCAATGCATGCATTGGCTCTTAAGTTTTCAAGAAAAGTTGGAGGTTTAATGTTGAATACCTATTTAAACCCCCTTATTTTTTTCATTTAAAAAAAAAAGAAGAAAGAAAAGATAGAAAGAAAATTGTAAGAACAAAAAAAAATTTAAAAAAAATTCTTATTCTTAAAAAAATAAAAGAAGATATTTCTCTAGGGTTGTTTTGGGAATTCAATTGAATTTGCTTCTATTATTTGCTTTTCATCAACTCTAGGTATTTCATTTTATATTTCAATGTAATCTTGAATTAATGTTTATGTTATTTTTTTTTTGAAAAATTATTAATTTTTTTTTATAAGTTTATTATTTTTGTTGATAAGTTTTTTGAATTATTTATCCTTATGTTACTTAGTTTGTATATTTTTATTAGTTTATTCTATAGTGTTTCTCATATAATTGTGTTTATTATCATTTGCATATATATTTTTAATCATATTTAGTTTAAATGTTAGCTTTAGTAAGTAAAAATTAGTTTCCCTTCTATCCAAAATTGATTGGCCTATATTTTTTAGGTGTGTATTAGGCCAATCATTTTTTTTAAAAAAAATAGTAATTAATACAATTTTTTCCCTTCTATCCAAAATATATAAATAAATTATTTTATCCAAATATAAGTTAATAAAGCGACTGTGCTAGAACCACGGGACTCGGGGGGTGCTTCATACCTTTCCTTCGGTCAATAAAATTTCTTACCCAATCTCTGTTTTTCGTAGACCAAAAAAAAGTTCTTTTAAAAAAAATAAGAACTATCTGGTGACTTGGAACACCTAAAAAACTCAATTCCAAGTGGCGACTCTACAAAAAATCAAAATATATTATTTTTAAAACTAGTCATATCCACAACAATTGTAAAAAGTAAAAGAGGTGTGACAGATTTGGCGACTCCACTGGGGACCACTTGTTTTAGAATTCGAGCTTTGTACATTAACTTTTTTTTGGCTGTTTTGTTTATTTGGATAAATTTTATGTTTTGATGTTAATTGTGTTATTTTAGCAATTCATTGTTTTGATATTATATTGTATATAAAGTATTTTCTCTCGCACACCCTTTGAGTCTCTGTAATTTTGTTATATACTGTGTGTGTGGTTACTCTCCCCAGGACTTTTGTCTAGGATGAGTCAGTGTGTAGTTACGCTCCTGATTCTAGGTTGTCACACATGTTAGGCGGGGTTGGATCACCAGTTAAGTTGGAATAGCTCTGCTACCGATACCCTGACCCTCCCCGACTCGAGTTGTAAACCAGGATAGACACCTTCAAAAATGTTAAACCTAGATAAAATGTCTTTGGTATGCTGTTTTTTTTCTTTCATCATGTGCATTTGAGCTAGCAAAATTTGAGATATGTATTCATGCTAAACCAAAATGTTCATTTTATATGCTATGTAAAAACTAGATGGTTCAGAAAGCCTTCACATTGTTGACCATCTTCAAAATAGCTTTGTCAGTTTAATTATTTATTTATTTTTTATAAAAAGTCAAAATAAAAGGGGTAGTCTTCACAAGACAAAATTTTCTTTTATGAACTATGCAAACCTGATTCTAACTAAAAGAGAGACGTAGGCATCCCTTCTTGAGTTTGGTATTTGTAAAAAATGATATTTTATTTTATTTTTTTTATAAAAAAAACTCTTATTTTGCTTTTCTTTCTTCACTTTGTTAGAGTTTGTCATAAAAACCTTTATTAGATTCTATTTAAAGGTACATATGACACCATCGACCAAACGACAAGGTTCAAAAAGGCCTAGAAGCGAAGGAATTCCAGAGTTCATGATCGTAGATACTATACCAAAAGATTTATGACAATGGTGGACAAACATGGGAATTCATGAGTAAAAAACAGTAAAGGAACACTAGGGGAATTTAGTGCATCTTATAGAGATTGACCCTAAAAGGGTTGTGGTCGAGGCATTGATCCCTCTTTGGGATCCCAAAAATAATGTATATTATTTTTTTTACTGTGAGATGACACAAACTTTTAAAGAAATTGTCGGCTTCATAGGGAAGGGGTCTACTGTTCGAGGTGCTGATCTACGCAATAAAAGACCCATAATTCCGAAACATGTTGATGCCAAAAAGTTCCTGGAATTGCTTAAGATTAATCAAATATAGAAAGAGAGTTTGAAAAATAGGTGGGTCTCATTGGACTTTCTATACCAAAGATACGGCCAAAGGGATGAATTAAGAACTATCGAAACCAGTTGAGTAACCAAGGGAGTGAAGAGGCTTTGAAGGCAAATGGATGTTTTGCTTTTGTGGTCGAATTTTTGGGGCTCATTATTTTCCCCAAAAGGGACAAGCATATTGACATTCATCTGGCTGGTGTGGTGAAGGCGTCGACCACAATGAAAAGTCCAACTATTATTCCTATGATCCTGACAATATGTGTTGTGCATTGACTAAATGTGTAAGTGGGGATATGTACTTTGAAGGCTGTAATATTTTGCTCGAAATATGATTTTTGGAACACCTTTATCATCATGATCGTGCGCCTAGGTTTACTCAATATTGGTGCAACTATGTTTCCTCTGATAAGGAAAGGGAAGCAAAAATTGATTTTCCAAAAGGAATCATAGCGTGTGAAGAAAAACTTTCGGGTTATGCGTCAACTAGCCAGAGTTCAAGAAATCCCACCCAATGATGATATGAGTAGGTTTGCATATGACACTCCACCGGGTTTTACTTTTAATAGCGAAGATATTATGAAGATTTGGTACGGGAGTATTTCTAGTATAAGTGAAATAATTGTGGATAAAGATAAAGGAAAAAGGTGGTTCCTGGGTACGTATCGTTGTTTCGTGATCCAATGACATTTGGTGACACTCTCGAAGGATCCAGTAGAAAAAGAAGAGATCAACAAATTATAAGACATTTGAAAAAAGAGTTGGAGAAGGCCAAAACAAGCATTGCCCGGCAAGAAGTACAGGTCTAAAGAGGAAAAAATCACAAGTTAGAGTTGCAAGATATGAAAGGAGAATTGAAGCATGCAAAGGGAAGATTAGCTCGATTGGAGGAAGAATTACATAGTAGAATCCACTTGGCACGACAAATAAAAAAAGAGTAGAGTTTTGAGATCTCTCGATTGAAGAGAGACTTAGTGGCATCCTAAGAGGTAGTGCACTATTAAAAGGAAAAACTGAAGCGGCATAAGGAAAAATTCGAGAAAGAAATATCGTGTTGGATGCATAAGTTAGAAGAATGTAAGAGAAAAATCAATCATTATGTTGATATCGAAGAGGGTCAAAGACAACTGGTCATCGAGAGAGCAACACTTCGTCGGAGGCCTTTTTGAGGAATAATCTTGGTGATTATCAGGCTTTATTAAATGATTGTCATCAAAACATGGGAAGGGCTAGACTTCAAGTTCATCAACTGGCAGAGCAAACTTCCTATGTTATTAAAAATTAGCGCCGCATGAATGATCTCAGAAGGGCTAGACTTCGTTTCATGGTGTTTAAGGATATTATGTTGATCCGGGTTGTGTTTAAACCTTTGATTTTTGTTGTTTTCTTGATGTTTCGGTGAATGATTTCCAAATTAATCTTTTTGAGTTGTCTAAATCTTTGAACTACATAATGATCTTATTCATGCAGTAACATGATACGTAGGCAACCTCCAAAGGGTCCGATCAGAATTTCTTTTTCAAAACTTTTTCTTTTTCCAAAAAAAAAATGACAATAAGCAAAGAAAAGATGGGATAAAACAATGGCCTTCTAAACCCATGTTACTATGTGATTAATAAGTGTGTGATTGATTTATAAAATTGTCTAACCCCTAACAAGTTTGTTCATTTCATATCAACTCTAGATAGCTTTCGGTGGTTGGTTTGTGGTAAATTGGTATAGCACCCGTACTTTACCAGATCTAAGGTAAGAGCATCAATGACAACCAATACTGAAACTATGGTGAATCCAGCGGATACTCCAATTGATTCAACAACAAGAGAGACAGTCAGTGTTGAAGAAAATCGGACGTTGAGACATATTATGGAACAGTTGTGGCAAGCTTGGGCCAATGTACAATAATTACCAACGTATATTCCTGTTTTGCTGAGATCACTAGTATCCGATCTTCATCTTCTCAGGTCCAAATATCAGAACCTTTCTTCCCTCCAAAGTATGGTCCATTTGATAATTGTGGGGCCGGGCCATCAACAACACGTCCTCAAGGCATGCGATTCAGGAATACTCCCACTGTCACACCACCTGCACTGGTCTATACACTCCCACAACTGACTGTGACGCAAAGAGCAACTCAAGAGGGACAGTTCACCACTCATCTAGAGTAGTACTATACTCCTGGGATAGCATTTGGGGGCCCTAACTCTGTTCAATTCGGCTCCCCCATTAATGTTGATAGGCCAACTCCAGGCACAGATCAAGAAGAAATATTGAAAAAAATTAAAAGCATCGAGCAACACATGAAGAGCATGCAAGGATTAGTAGGGCACAAAAGTGTCGCATTCAAAGACAGGTGTATGTTCCCAAATGTCCACCTTCCACCTGGGTTCAAAACCCCTAAGTTTGATAAGTATGATGGACACTATGATCCTATATCCCACTTTAAGAGATACTGTAATCAACTTCGGGGTGCAGGGGGTAAAGAAGAATTGCTCATGGCTTATTTTGGTGAGAACCTGACTAGTGTTGCCTCAGAATTGTTTAAAGACCAAGAGATCTCCCACTGACACATATGGGATGATATGGCTCAAGATTTTGTTAGACAATTTCAGTAAAATGTCGACATTATGCCAGATCGTAATACACTCTTCAATATAAGAAAAAAAAAGTGAAAGCCTCGGAGAATATGCTATCAAATGTAGGGAACAAGTATCCCGAGTCAAGCCCCCATTAAATGAGCAAGAATTGGTTGATATATTCATAGAGGCTCAAGATCCTGACTACTTCCACCACCTCACAGCCGCAATGGGAAAACCGTTTCACACAACAATCAAATTGGGGAATGGTCGAAAGTGGTCTCAAAACAGGAAGAATCGTGAGCAAGGCAACAATCAAAGCTACCACACATGCCATTTAAGGTGGTTTAACAAGTTTTGGAAATCGTAAAAGGAAAGAGAAATTTATTTCACTAGCATCAGGGTCAAGGGGAGCTCAGAAAAAGTCTAATTGTCCTTACACATCAATTCAGGGACAACTTAGCTATCCTCAGCATTATGACCCTTATGCCCCTCAATATCCAGTATTTCCATCTCCGTACACGGTCTTAAATGCTCAATCATATGTGCATCCTCCCAATCGCCCACTTTCTTGGGCCCCATCCTAAGGAAACTTTCACCGCAACGGCCACCCTATCAGGTCCTTTACAAAACTTTCACTCCATTGGGATAGTTGTACTCCAACTTGTTTCAAAAGTTAAGAAAGCTAGGAGCGATTGAGTGTATCCCACCACATTGTCTGAATCCAAATGCTCCAGTTTTCAAAGCCAATGAAAAATGTGAATACCATTCAGGAGCCTCAGGACACAGCATAGATAATTGTTGGACCTTGAAGGGAGTAATAGTGAAGCTGATCGAGCATGGAGTTGTTGTTGTGACAGATGATCAAAACACTTCCAATGTGACCACTAACCCATTTCCATCTCAAAACAACTTAGTGGGTATGGTTTTTGATGATCAAGTGTAGAAACTCCTCTGCAAAATGGGAAGTTGTTAGGAAGATCGGAGAAGAATACAAGTCAATGAAGAGTTTAGAACCAGTTGCATCTCTGAGTATAGAAGGTGTCAATATTGACACCAAAGTCTTGTGTGTCTCGGGGGTTTCAAAGGGGATTGAAGTTCGAGCAGCTATGCCAAAGTTGTATGTATCAAAAGACTTTTCATTAACACAACATGACCAAAGTTGCTTGACCAAGTTGAAAGAGCCTATTTTTTTTAAGCTCGTTCAACAGCTTCCAGTAATTGATTTAGAGGTTGTCCCTTCGAACTATAACAAAACTGCAGTGGTTTATTGAGGAAAGGAGATTGTCGAAGAAGTTGATGAAGCGGGGGGTTTGACACGTTCTGGAAGATTTTAGTCTCCAAAAGAATTAAGAAAAGGGAAGATGACTGAAAATATCCAAGTACCACTAAAGAAAGCAGTTACTGAGGAAGAAAATGTAGAATTTCTAAAAAAGCTTAAGGTTCTAGATTACTCTATCGTGGAACAATTGAAGAAGACGGCTGCACAGATTTCACTGTTGTCTCTACTTTTGCACTCAACAGAACGTTGTCTTGTGTTGAATAAGGTTTTAAATGAAGAACATCTGCCAAAAGAGACCACACTAAATCAGTTGGGGAATATGACCAAGCGCGTCTTCGAGTCAAACGCCATCACTTTCACTAATGATGAGTTGCCCAAGGAGGGAGCTGGACACAACAAAGCTTTGCATCTTACAGTGACATGTGAAGGTTACTATGTAAAGAGGGTCATGATAGATGGAGGGTCAGGGGTAGACATATGTCCTCTTTCTACGCTGCAAACCTTGAAAGTTAACCTTGACAGAATTCGCCCCTGTAATGTATTTGTGCGAGATTATGACGGCTCAATGAGGGATACCATTGGTGAAATCAAGTTAAACATGACAATTGGGCCAGTAGTCTTTATGATTGTGTTCCAAGTAATGGATATGGAAACAACTTATAATTTTCTACTAGGGATTCCATGGATCAATATGGCTCGAGCCGTCCCATCAACTCTACTCAAGATCTCAAGTTTGAATACAACAATCACGAAATCACTGTTCATAGGGAAGATGATTCATCTATTTACAGAGATCCATCCGTCCCATACATTGAGGCAAAGAAAGGATGTGATTCTGTTGTTTACCAGTATTTTGAGGTTGTATCAGTTGGTCACTTTAAAGACGGAGAATCTATCATCCAAACATGTATCTCTTCTTTTGCTTCAATGGTAGCAACGACGATGCTCAAATATGGTTATCAACCCGGTAAAGGTTTGGGTGTATATTTGCAAGGAATCGTGGATCCCATTACTCTCTTAGGAAACCAAGACACCTCTGGCCTCACATATAAATAAAGAAAGAGAAATGGAGATAAGGCTAAGAACCACAAAAGGATTGATTGGTCTTTGCCACAACCAATTCCCCATATTTCTCATTCTTTTATCAAACCTTAGGGTCCAGAATTGAAAAATTCATTCACTCTTGAAGACATTGAAAAAGTTATTGAGGATCTCAGTCAGTTGTTTTGTGAAGTAAATATGGTCGAAGTTGGTGAAGGTACAAGTCATGCAAATATACAGCTCGTGGACTCAGGTGTTGAGTTAAGCAATTGGGAAGCCACTATTTTCCCCATAAGGAAGGAGTCGTGGTAGTTTGTTTTGCTACTCTTTTGTATTTTGTTATTCTCAGGGTTGTGGCCCGAATACTTCAAAGTATTTTGTTATTGTCAACCCTTCTGTCCCTTTTTGATGTCAATGAAATGAAACTTCAGTGTCATAGTAAATTTTGTCTTTTTACCTCCCTTAATTCTTGTTCTCTATTTTTCAGTTCTGTAAATGTCGGCTTTGATAACATGACCTGCATGCAGAATTCAATCCCTAATTTCAAATAGTTTTTTATTCTTGAATCACCAAGTCAAGAGGTGGAATATGATGAAGAAGAGGCTTTTAGGGAAATTAATAGGGAACTGGAACAGTTTGAGCACAAATCGAAGCCTAATCTTAGTGAAACTGCGACAATCAATTTGGGAAGTTTTGAGGATGTTAAGGAAATAAAAATAAGTTTACATATCAATCAGAAAATTAGAGAGACAATAATACAACTTTTGTTTGAATACAAAAGATGTATTTGCTTGGTCTTATGATGACATGTCAGGTTTGAGTGTTGATTTAGTGGTCCATAAGTTGCCCGTTTATCCTGATTTTCCACCCGTCCAACAGAAAAGAAGGAAATTCAAACTGGACGTGAGTGAAAGATTCAAGGAAGAAATAATGAAACAACTGAATGCAAGGTGATACAAGCTATTCGTTACACTACTTGGTTGGCAAATGTTGTTCCTGTGCCGAAAAAGGATGGAAAGATAAGAGTTTGTGTTAACTATCGGGATTTGAACAAGGATAGTCCAAAAGACAACTTTCAATTGCCAAATATCCATATCCTAGGTGATAATTGTGCAAAACACGAGATGCAATCTTTTGTGCACTGTTCTGCGGGGTATCATCAAATCTTGATGGATGAAGAGGACGCTGAGAAAACTGCTTTCACCACTCCATGGGGAACTTATTGCTACAGGGTCATGCTATTTGGTCTTAAAAATGCTGGGGTGACTTACATGAGGGCTATGACCACCATGTTACATGATATGATGCATAAAGAAATTGAAGTATACGTCGACAACGTAATCATCAAGTCTAACACACAAGTGGATTATGTGCAAGATCTGAGAAAATTCTTGGAAAGAGTGCGAAGATATGACCTCAAGCTTAATCCAGCAAAATGTGCATTCGGATTTCCATTTGGTAAACTTCTGGGTTTTATTGTCAGTAGAAGGGGAATCGAAGTGGATCCGTCCAAAATAAAATTCATTCGAGATTTTTCATCCCCGAAAATAAGATCGAGTCATGAGTCTACATGAGAGGTTGGACTACATCAGCAGGTTTATTGCTCAACTCACAACCACATGTGAGCCCATTTTGAAACTTCTGAAGAAGGATGCCGCTGTCAGATGGACAGAAGATTGTCAACGAGCATTTAACAAAATCAAGGAGTATTTGTCCCTATGTTGGTACCGCCTGAACGTAACATGCCTCTCTTTCTATATTCAGTAACAAATAATTCCTTTCGGTGTACTCTCGGTCAACATGATGCTACAAGAAGGAAGGGGCAGGCTATCTACTACTTGAGCAAGAAATTCACTAGTTATGAGGTCAAGTACACCCTTTTGGAAAGTACGTGTTGCGCCTTAACTTGGGTAGCTCAATAGTTAAGACATTACTTATTGTCCTACACAAATTACCTCATGTCAAGGATGGATCCTTTAAAGTACATCTTTCATAAGCCAATGCCAACTGGCAGACTCGGGAAATGACAAATTTTGCTCACTGAATTTGCCATTATATATGTCACCCGCACTGCAATGAAAGCCCAAGCTTTGGCAGATTACTTGGCAGAGAACCCAGTCGATGTGATTACGAACCATTGCATACATATTTTCCTGATGAAGAGATTAACTCAATTGAGGAAGTAGGTTCAAATGGAAATCAAGCCTGGCAATTGTACTTTGATGGAGCAACCAACACAAAAGACACATGGATTGGGGCAATTTTAATATCGCCCACAGGGCAACATTACCATGCAACAGCTCGACTTCGTTTCTTTTGTACAAATAACACGACTGAGTATGAAGCTTGAATCATGGGTCTAAATACGACAATAGATTTGGGTGTGCAAGAATTAATTGTGTTGGGAGATTCTGATTTGCTTATCCGACAAGCTCAAGGCGAATGGAAAAATTGAGACCTCAAGCTCCTTCCATACAGACAATGTGTGGAATATCTTAGCAAAAGGTTCATGTACATCAAGTTTAAATATATCCCCAGGTTTCATAATGATTCAGCTGATGCCTTGGATACTTTAGCCTCAATGCTTCCCTATCCTGGAAACACTTACATCACCCCATTAGAGATTCAAGTTCGAGACCTACATGGCTATTGTAATACAGTGGAAGCAGAACCTGATGGGAGTCATGGTACTCAGACACCAAGAATTTTTTGAAGACAGAGAGATGCCCCGAATATGCCAACTGAAGCCAAAAAAGAACTATTAGACGTTTGGCTAATGGTTTCTTTTTGAGCGGGGATGTTTTGTATAAACGAACTCTGGGTCTGAATTTAATAAGATGTGTGGTTGCTGAAGAAGTCGAGAAAATTATGAATGAAGTGCGCACTGGGTATGTGGACCACACATGAACGAATATGTCCTTGCAAAAAAGATACTCCGGGCTGGGTATTATTGGCTTACCATGGAAAGGGATTGCATTCACTTTGTGAAAAAATGTTATCAATAACAAATCCATGGTGATGTCATTCATTCACCTCATTCAGAGTTGCACCCTATGGCTGCTCTTTGGCCCTTTGTTGTATGGGGAATGGATATAATCGAACCAATTAGGACAAAAGCCTATAATGGACATCGATTCATTTTGGTTGCAATTGATTACTTCACCAAATGTGTGGAGGCGATAACTTTCAAAGCAGTCACTAAGAAGGCAGTCGTGGATTTTGTTCATTCAAACATTATTTGTCGATTTGGTATCCCAAGATCTATCATCATAGATAATGTTGCAAACCTCAATAGTAATCTGATGAAGGAGGTATGCAAGCAGTTCAAAATTGTGCACCACAATTCTACTCCATACTGACCAAAAGCCAACGGAGCTATGGAGGCAGCCAACAAAAATATCAAAAAGATTCTCAGAAGGATGGTCCAAGGCACTAGACAATGGCATGAGAAGCTTCCTTTTGGACTTTTGGGATATCGCACAACAGTGCGCACCACGATTGGTGAAAATTTGTGGATGTATGGAACTGAGGCTGTGATTCCAGCGGAAGTTGAAATTCCATCTCTTCGAATTATTGTCAAGACTGAAATTGAAGATACTGATGGGTCAAAACCTGACTAGAGCAACTCGCATTAATAGACGAGAAACAATTGACGGCTGTCTATTTTGGTCAGCTTTATCAGCAACAGATGGCTCGTGCATACAACAAAAAGTTTCACCTAAGACACTTTGAAGTAGGTCAACTGGTCTTAAAGCGCATTCTCCCGCACCAAGAAGAAGTCAAGGGAAAGTTCGCCCCAAATTGGCAAGGTCCATATCTTATCAAGGAAGTATTGTCCAAAGGAGCCCTGCACCTTACTGATGTGGAAGAAAAAATCACGGGCATAATTGTTAATGCAGATTTAGTCAACAGATACTACATCTAATGCATTGTAAGGTTCTGCGACAAGTTTGGAGTTGAAATAACAAAGGAACCTCTTCAAAAATAAATCTCTCATTGAAAATTCTGAACTATGTTTGACCTGATTCCGAAAGGATACGTAGGCAATCCTTTAGGGGTTCGGTCATATAAAAAAATCAGTTTTCCATTATTTACAGAAAATTGGGGCATTGTTTTAGTTTTTTTTATATAGAATAATGTCATATTGTAATTCTGTTTATTCTGGCAACCAACTTTTTGATCAAATCTGAAAATGATATTAATCATCAAAGGCAACATAAAAAAAAAATTATGAGTGAAAACCCTTGGGGGGTACCATAAGTAAGTAAAAAAAATATGAAAGAGTCTTATCGGTGAAAACCTTTATAGGCATCATAAGACGAAAAAATAATAATAAAATCTTACACGTGAAAATCCTACGGGCACCTTAAGATAAAGGAGAGAAAATCATGAATGAAATATGAAAAGATGATCATTTCTCGACACCTCTGCATAAAGTGCATATAGATCAATTGATGATGACTGAGATTTTTAGAACTAAAAAACTCAAACGGATCAAGGGGCAAGTTCAAGTGCATGTCATGGTTCAATCAAAGTCGACATATGCCTCCAGATAAGTTCTCTTTCTCATTTTTAAAGGAATATCCTTCATTAAGTTTATAGTCTTCTTGATCCAATCTTTCATACTCTTAAGTTTGATATTTGTTTTTTTTCTCTTTTCGATATAATCTCTTGACAAAATAAAGTAAAGAGTGCAAACCTTACTACGGGCTCCCAAAAGTAAAGCTGAGTATCTGAGTGGACAAGCCATTGAACAAGGACTAAAAACACCTCAGATCTTCACTGAAAATTAATGAAGGTCATCATTCTTTGGGACATCCCTCGCACCATGATACTTTGTAGTACCAAAAGATCAAGGCCTAGTTAACAAAGAGGGAGCTTCAAAGGTTGCTTAACCAAGGAGTTGTAGTAGAGTTGGAGAAATTGATCGTGAGCATGGTCAAGTCGTTGGAGAACCACGGCCACAAACCAACCACCACTTTAAACTAACAATTTTCTCTTTCATTTGCTCAACACAAAAAGGAAAAAGAAATGCAGGGTTACAAGTCAAAAAGGAAACATCACAAAAAGGAAGATCTCCAAAGTCTTCAAATGTTTGGTGTTTCATCTCATGCTACGCGCATTTTTACCTATCAATGCGAGAGTTTCAAGAAATACTCTCCAAATTGAATTCGTGCAATACACACACGTCCTTTATTCATGGGCAATAAACACCATTTTTTGTTCATGTGCAATACGCACCTATCTGAATTTCGTACAATACGCATCAATCTGAATTCGGTGCAACAAGCACACATCCTTTATTCATGGGCAATACGCACCATCCTGTGTTCCTGTGCAATACGCACCAGTCTGAATTCTATTCAATACGCACCAATTGGAATTCATGTGCAATACGCATCAATATGAATTCCGTGCAATACGCACACATCCTTTATTCATGGGCAATACGCACCATCCTTTGTTAATGTGCAATACGCACCTGTCTGAATTTCATGCAATACATACCAATCTGAATTTCGTGCGACAAGCACACATCCTTTATTCATGGGAAATACGCACCATCCTGTGTTCATGTGCAATACGCACCAGTCTGAATTTCATACAATACGCATCAATCAGACTTTATGTGTAGTGCGCACCAGTCTTTATTCACATGCAATACAGATCAATTCTCTATTCATGGGCAATACACACCATATGCATATCTGGAGCAATACGCACCAACATTCATAGGTTATACACACCCTATTCACATTTTGGGGATACATACAATCTTAGGACAATGCATCTTATTTGGAACTCTCAGGGCAACACACCTCACTTAACCTATTCATTTTAGGGTTATACTTCCTAGTTCAAGATTCTCATTTGTTTTCTTCTTTTCTAAAGGAAACATATTCTTCATGGGTTCTTCATTTTGTGATCTTGAGTTTTGAGTTTCAACAACCAACTCAAGTTAAAACATGCACTTAAAAATAATCCACCAGCTGCCAAGACAGCATGAAGATCGATCTCAAAGATAATTAATAAAGCAAGTGAAATATCTAGACAAGAACCTAAGAAGATACATAAATTAGGGATCTTGTAACATTTATAATGTAGAGAGACATTGTTCTCTAACTCTTTTGTTTGTAACTATAGGCAGTAGATGATGACAGGCAATATGAAGCAATCTTTTGGCCACCGTTTCTGATAGTTTCGGCTATCAAAGTTTCTCGAACTATACGGAAAGCATGGGATCAAAAAAGGCAGAATTTACGCAATTTCTTTTCTTTAAAAAATCTCTTTCTTTTTTTTCCCCAACCACTGATCTGATTTCCTTTTAATCAAGGATATGTAGGCAACGTCTGAAGCAAGGTTCTGTCATCTTTTTCAAAATGGCTTCATCGGAGTTTGAAACAGTCAAAAATTAGCCACTTTTTTTACTTTCTTTACTTGAAAAGTCTTCATGTTTCCAAGCAAAGAGGGGCATGCTGTGAACACCTAATTTTTGACATGTTTATTTTACTCCTATAATATTTTAGTAAGGAATTTTATTTTTATTTGTATTTTGGGTATTTATTATTGTTATTTTATTGGCTCAAATGACCCAATTTTGACACCCAATTTTGGCCTAACATTTTTAAAAAATTGGAAATTTTGGGCCACAACGCTAAGCCCGTCATTTGAGCCCATTTTGAGTTTTTATTTAAGTGGGTAACTAGGTCAAAAGAGGGGGGGGAAATTTTCAGGAAAAAAGGGGGAGCCGCAGCCCCCCTCCTCTCTCTTCCTCCCAACAGCCTTCCTCTTCCCCTCCTTTCTCCTTGGTGCCTCCCTCTCATTGCTCCAGCAATGGCGAGCAGCAGCGCCCGACGACAACAACAGTGCCTGGATAGGCCTTCACTGAAGTCCTGCTAGGAGCAGCAGCAAACGCAGCCATCGCGATGCAGCAACTCCATGCGCCAACGAGCAGCAACTCCAACACCATCACCGGCGCCTCTCCTCTCCATCAAAACAGCCACCACACCTCCCTTTTCCTCTATAAAAAGCCAACCAAACCAGACCCATTTTAGTCTTCTTCTCCGACCCAAACCGCTGCCAAACAACAATCAAATAGCCACTTCTTTTCCACATTTTCCAGCAACAAAACAGACCCAAAAACCCCATCTCCATTCACCATTTTTTCCGTCCAAACTGCTTCTGAACGAAACCCATTTGTGGTCTTCTTCTCCAGCGCCACCCTCCTCCTTTTTCCCCCTTTTATTTTTCGTTTATTTTTGCAGGTTATGGCAAAAATTGATAGAATACCTCCTGCTCTCAAACATCATCTTCAATACACTTCAGCAAACACAGGTAGTCATTTATGTCCTCTTTTGCTATTTTTATTTTATTTGTTTTCTGCGTTTTAGATCTGGCCGGAGTGGTTCAAATTCCGGCCACCTTATTGTTGTTTAAATGATTTTAGTTATATATATTTATTTTTGGTGAACACTTTTCTTTCTTTTCATTTTGATTGTGGTTGTTCAAGCTCTTATTTATCATAGTGTTATTGTGATTTTTGTTTAATAGCTGGCAGCTTGATTACTTCTTTTTTTTTTTTAAAAAAAAAAACATTTTGATTCATATTTTATTGAAAGTTGCTCTACTGTTTTCTTCTCAGTTTTGATTACTGTTGTGATAAGAATTCAATTGCTTTTAGTGGATAAAGTTTGTTCATTTTATTTTTGATGTTTCAAAAGAGCGTGTGTTTTGTTTGCTACTTTTTTTTAGTTTATTATTGTTAAATTCATATATTTTCTGTTGGTTCTTATGTTGTCAATTACTAATTTGGTTTACTTTGGATATTTTTTATATATTCTTTTTTCTTCTATAATCTCAATTTGGTGTTATAGTTGTGGGTTTAATTGTTTTACCATTTCATCATACATGTGGTTTTGAGTGGTTATTTTATCCTTTTTTTTACATCTTAATTATCATTAGTATACTTTAATTGTTAAAAAGGGTCGATGAAAAATCTATCCGTCGGGTTTAGAGGCCTTCCCATTTTAAAAGACGGAAATTTTTAGTTTAAGTCCATATATTTTAGTTGTTAAAATTGTTAAGTATTATTATGCTTTATTTATATTTTTGTATGTTTTGTTTATTATTAAGTTTGAACCATTTTTTTGTTAACATAAATGACATACTTTGTTTCTATTTGTTGGCTATTGTGTCAGCTATATTCTATCAATTTCCATTTTTTCTTTCTTAGATCTATGCTCAAGATGCTTATTATGTGTTTATTATATTCCTTCTTTGGTAATATTAAAAGAAAATAAAAAATAGTGAGCACCCCTTAGTGACATCTCCGGTGGACACAATTATTTCTCATTGTTTTAATTTGTCTTTTCCCTCTCACTGTTAGCTTTTATGTTTGACTACTTTTGTAGTTATTTTTATTATTTTATTTGTTTGGCAAGCTTAAGTAATTTATTTGTATTTAATTAAAGTGTAGTGATATGTGCTTATATTATTAGTTTTATAGATATTAATATTATATATGTTGAATGGGCCGATAAAAAATCTATTCGTCGGGTTTAGAGGCCTCCCCATTTTAAAAGACGGAATTTTAATTCAAATTTATATATTAAAATGTTAAAATGGCCGATGAAGAAATTACCATCGATTTCCAAGGCCTTCCATGTCAATAAGACCGATTTTTATTCTTAAGTTATTATTTGAGTTATTCATTTTTATTTTTATTTATTTGGCACTAACTCTTTTACTAAGTGTCTTTACAGGTGCACGGAGGTGCTTCTCCTTGAAATTATTCAAAAAAGTTTGAATTATACTTTTAATTTCATTATCTTGTGCATATTGACGTTAGGCAAACTTTAGGCCAATTATTATTATTTTATTGTGTATATTGCATGTTTATTATATCTGTACATTATTTTAGTTTCTTCCTCAATTTGAAAAAAAAAATGAATTCAGTCGAGAACCACATTTGTGGATTCCGAAGGGTGCCTAACCCCTTCCCTTCGAAATAACTTGAACCCCTTACTTAGAATCAATTTGATTTCGTAGATAAATAATTGGTTTCCTAGTTTTCCTAAAATTAGGTGGCGACTCTTTTTAAAACTCATTTATTTTTAAAACTTTGTTAAAATTGAAACAATTAATTATTTTTGAGTTGCCGTGACGTTTCGCCCTATTTCGACAGAATAAGGATATAAACAGAATGGCGACTCCGCTGGGGAGTTTTAGAGGTTTTAACCAATATGAATTTATTTATTTTTTCAAATTGAGGAAATTTTTGCTTTATTATTTTGTTATACCTTATATTTCACTGATTATTTGTATATTGTATTTATTCATTATTTATCTTGTTGTGTGTATATTATTATTGCATTCAAGGCATGATATTTTCCGTCAAACGACAATTATTTCATTTTCACTAAAAAGGACGATTATGCGGGTTCGCAGTCGTTCATTAACCAAAGATTTTCTCGGGGCACCCTGACGAGTGTAGTTGGCTACTTGATAGTCAAAGATCGTTAACTGTCCCAGCCCAAGTAGTCCACTTGGGTTACCTTTTCCACTCTAAATACAGCCCACTCTTAGTCAACTAGTGTAGAGTCGAGTCAAATCTCGAAAATAGCGTGTTTGAACTAAGATGACCCAATATCCAAGGCGTGTTGGGTCCATTAGAAGACCACCTTGAGTCCAAATTGACCCACGGCCTAAATGGACGTTCATACTTATGTGTTTAAATTTGAAGGATGAATACGTTGTTTGAGAAAATGATTGTCCTGTAGGGTAAGGATTAGATTATAGTTTGTTTAGGTTTAAGAAAGAGCTTCACCAGCTACTAGCCTATTTGAAGATCTTGACACCCGGAGATGACAACAAATCAAGAAAGCAGAACGATCTTTCGCGGAGGCGTAGTTTAGGGTCGTACCCCTGTGTGGGACTGATTATTTTGTATACATTTCCCCTATTATGTATCCCATTAAGTTTTATTTATAAAATTTGTATAAATTTGAGCTTTTGGAGCAATGAAATATTTCAAATGACGTATACATCCTTCAAATCGATAGGCCTACCCTAGGCATAAAAGGGTCACATATTTGTATAGGAAGCGCAATAATTGTTTGTATGCTATGTGATATGTTTCAGTTTGTCTTTAATTAAAACAGTGTTTATGTGTTTAATTCATTTTTTGTGTAATATTTTGTATTATCCATTATGTACAGGAACTAACACTTTTACATTTTGAGTTGTTTTTCTTCACAGTGAAAATTTATTTATGTTCAAATTCAGAAATCATTACTTGTCCAAAGTTGCAAGAGACAAGAGGATTAGCGAAATTAGAGTCCTTCCATTTCTCAACTATATCAAGTCAAAACGAAAATCAGGGGAGTATTGACTATGAGGTCGCATCCGCTTATTTTTATTATTATTTTGTATGACGGTCCTGCTCTCACATATTTCTCATATTTTTGTAGGGACACCGTCCCTGACATCAGTCGGGGATGGTCATAACAATGTCTGGATCTCGTGAAATTTGGAAGGAGACAAAGATCCAAGAAAACATCCAAAAAGAGTACAACAAATCATTACTGTGGAAATTTGTAGAGTACACTCAACATACAATATAAATATTGACGATTAAGAGGCTATAAAACATATTGGTGAGGAAAGAAAAGGGCACTTCATGACTACAAATTTTAAGTGGCGTTAGACCTAGGAATTTCTTTGAGTTGTCTAAATCTTTAAATTATTATATTCTATATCATCACGAACTACGCGTACCTGATTCTCATTTTAATGAGATACGTAGGCAACCCTTCTTGGGTTCGGTATTATCTTTTTCAAAAAAAAAAATTGTTTGTGCATATTTTCAAAGTTATATTTGGCCGAACTACGCGTACCTGATTCTCATTTTAATGAGATACGTAGGCAACCCTTCTTGGGTTCGGTATTATCTTTTTAAAAAAAAAGAGAAAAAAAAATTATTATAAAATAGTTTGTGCATATTTTTCAAGTCATATCTGCACGAACTACGCGTACCTGATTCTCATTTTAATGAGATACGTAGGCAACCCTTTTTGGGTTCGGTATTATCTTTTTTTAAAAAAAAAAAAGAGAAAAAAATAATTATAAAATAGTTTGTGTATATTTGTCAAGTCATATCTTCCCGAACTACGCATACCTGATTCTCATTTTGGTGAGATACGCAGACAACCCTTTTCGGGTTCGGTATTATCTTTTTCAAAAAAAAATGTTTGTGCATATTTTCAAAGTTATATTTGCACGAACTACGCGTACCTGATTCTCATGTTAATGAGATACGTAGGCAACCCTTCTTGGGTTCGGTATTATCTTTTTCAAAAAACAAAAGAGAAAAAAAAATATAAAATAGTTTGTGCATATTTGTCAAGTCATATCTGCCCGAACTACGCGTACCTGATTCTCATTTTGGTGAGATACGTAGGCAACCCTTTTCGGGTTCGGTAATCATTTTTCAAAAAAAAAAAATTTAAAAAAAAATTAAATTATTTGTACATACTGTTAGAGTCATGTCTTCAACTCGGTCGGGACCTATATGGTTAAGAGCATGTAAATATATTCGATATGATTGAAAAGACTGACTTTGTGGTAAACCATAGGTTTTCGTGGTACCTCTTATCTGTACTTTTGTGATGCTTGAAAATTCTCTTGCATTCAATCAAGATAAGAATAAAATTAACCTTATGTTTCATGTGCATTGTGTGGTGAGATTTTGATCAAAGTTCAATTGTGTTACACTGTTGATCTAGAACTTGACCTGAATGTTTTTCGAGGCGAAATCATGAGTAATGTTTGGTTTGAGAAAGGATTGTAGGACTTTTTTGACTCGATTGTGCCTTTCAAAGCCTACCAAATTACATTAATCCCTAGTTTTCCCATTTTGAGCCTGAAACCTTCATTTGGACAACCAAATCTTAACCACTACCCTTTTGAGTGCTTACAAGCACTATCCACTCTTGGCCCAACCTTCTTGAGTGCACAAAGAATGTGCAAATTATAAGAGGAGATCCATGTTTGAAATTTCAAAAAGCAAAGATATTGAGTCTCTCAAAATCAAGAAAGCAAAGACTCTAAAGAAAAAAAAAGTGGAAGAAATAAAGAAAGACAAAAATTTTCTTTACAGGATCAGTGAAAGGTGGAAAAGAAAATACCCCAACAAAAAGAAAAATTATTATAATAAAGAAGTGAATAAAATAAAAGCTTCAACGAATAAGGAATCAAAAAAAAAAAGAAGGGAAAAGCGTTAAAAAAAGAGAATTCAAAAGAATTTGAGATGGCGGAAAACAATGAAGAGGATCTAACGCCAAAGGCGTACCAATCATTAAGAGCACAAATTTTGTGTGACGCTCAAGGAGGAATTCAGTCACTTTTATCTCAAATAATATCTTACCCATCCCTAAGCCTACGTTACAAGCCAATGACAAGCCCTACATGATCTCATTCCAAATGTTCTCACATTAGTGGATATTTACATAAGGTAATCACAGTTGTGTGCATTGAACATTCTTATGAGTGTGAGTGCATTTTGAAAAAAAAATGTCCTATAATCAAATGTTTCAAATATGTGTGAAATAGGACTAGCATTTGTCGTGAGGGCACTTGAAACATGAGGATTGATACAATTCAAAACCTTTGTTTGAAACAAGATGAATTGATCTTGTTGATCCTTAAGTATATTTGAGGTACCACTTGAAGCTGTAGGAATTACATTAATTCAATCTTACAAAAAAAAAAAAGATTTACCTGCAATCTTAACTGTTGTTACCAATCGTGATGAAGATTTGACTATCTCATCGCATTTTTATTTTTGAAAAAAAAAAGAAAAAAAAAGATTAAAATTTTTTTTTGTCTTTTGAGTTGTTCATCATAAAAGGTGTTGTTAACTTAATCTTATATGTGTTAGACGCCTATTTTACTTCATTGAATTGTCCATTCCAAAATATGATATGTCTTGTTTTAGGTTTTGAATATAGCAAGGATACCATTTGCATATTCCATCATGTTCATATTGTGCCTTTTCTACTGATAATCTTTCAGATTCTTTGCAGCACTAATCATCCACAAAGGGAACTACGTTTGACCTGATTCCTGCTCCAACGGGATACGTAGGCGCCACAACGGCTCGGTCATATTCCCAGTAAGATTTCCATTTCTCTTCATACTGGAAACTGGGACAGAATTTTTGAGAGGATCTCAAAAATTCATTGAAAGTTGGACTTCTTTAACGAGTCAAAACAGAAGACCAAAATTCTACGGTCTGAACTACGTTTGACCTGATTCCTGCTCCAACGGGATACGTAGGCGCCACAACGGCTCGGTCATATCCCAGTAGGATTTCCATCTCTCTTCATAATGGAAATCGGGACAGAATTTTTGAGAGGATCTCAAAAATTCATTTGAAGTTGGAACATTATCGAGTCGTCCACCTCGTTACAGTTGGAACATTATCGAGACTCGTTACAGTTGGAACATTATCGAGCCGTCCACCTCGTTACAGTGGAACATTATCGAGCCGTCCACCTCGTTACAGTTGGAACATTATCGAGCCGTCCACCTCGTGACAGTTGGAACATTATCGAGACATCCACCTCGTTACAGTGGAACATTATCGAGACATCCACCTCGTTACAGTCGGAACATTATCGAGCCATCCATGCCTCGTTAAAAATCATGTATCATGAAAAATTCATGCATCGAGAGTTAATATTCCTGCAGTCAATATTCCTGCATCGCGAGAAGATTTCATACCTCGCAAAAAATTCATGCATCGCGAGAAGATTTCATACCTCGCAGAAATGTATGCATCGCAAGAAGATTTCATACCTTGCGGAGTTCATGCCTCATTAATTAATATTCATGCATTGCGAGTTCATATTCATGCATCGAGAGTCAATTCATGCATCGAGAGTTAATTCATGCATTGCGAGTCAATATTCCTACATCGCGAGAAGATTTCATTCCTCGCAGAAAATTCATGCATCGCGAGAAGATTTCATACCTCGCAGAAAATTCATGCATCACTAGTCAATTCATGCATCGCGAGTTAATATTCATGCATCGAGAGTTAATATTCACGTATCGAGAGTTAATTCATAAATCGCGAATTAATATTCATGCATTGCGAGAGGATTTCATGCCTCGCAAAAAAAAATCAAAAAAAAAATCATGCATCGCGAGAAGATTTCATACTTCGCAGAAAATTCATGCATCGCGAGAAGATTTCATACCTCGCAGAAAATTCATGCATCACTAGTCAATTCATGCATCGCGAATTAATATTCATGCATTGCGAGAGGATTTCATGCCTCGCAAAAAAAAATCATCATGCATCGCGAGAAGATTTCATACCTCGCAGAAAATTCATGCATCGCGAGAAGATTTCATGCCTCGCAGAAAATCCATGCATTGCGAGAAGATTTCATACCTCGCAGAAAATCCATGCATCACGAGAATATTTCATACCTCGCAGAAAATTCATGCATCGCGAGAAGATTTCATACCTCGCAGAAAATTCATGCATCACTAGTCAATTCATGCATCGCGAGTTAATATTCATGCATCGAGAGTCAATTCATGCATTGCGAGTCAATTTTCCTGCATCGCGAGAAGATTTCATACCTCGCAGAATATTCATGCATCACT
This sequence comes from Solanum chilense, assembly GCA_032847665.1. Classification (NCBI taxonomy): domain Eukaryota; kingdom Viridiplantae; phylum Streptophyta; class Magnoliopsida; order Solanales; family Solanaceae; genus Solanum; species Solanum chilense. The sequence continues at coordinate 7,328,419 of CM064972.1, forward strand.
AGTCAATTCATGCATCGTGAGTTAATATTCATGCATCGAGAGTCAATTCATGCATTGCGAGTAAATTTTCCTGCATCGCGAGAAGATTTCATACCTCGCAGAAAATTCATGCATCGCGAGAAGATTTCATATCTCGCAGAAAATTCATGCATCACTAGTCAATTCATGCATCGCAAGTTAAACTTTATGCATCGCGAGAAGATTCAATTCCTCGCAAAAGTTTACATATCTCAAGAAGATTTCATACCTTGCGGAATTTATGCATTACAAAAAGATCACATCCCTCGTAAAATTTTATGCATCGCAAGAAGATTCAATTCCTCGCAAAAGTTTACATATCGCAAGAAGATTTCATATCTTGCGGAATTTATGCATTGCGAAAAGATCCCACCCCTCGCAAAATTTTATGCATCGCGAGAAGATCCTATCCCTCGCAAATTTTTATGCATCGCTAGAAGATTCCATCCCTCGTAAATTTGCGCATCGCGGGAAGATATTCATGCCCTGCAAGAAATCATGCACTGCCAGAAAAGGAATCGTGTATTTCAAAGGAAATATTTATCCCTCAACGTCAACTGACGTTAAATGTCGAGGAGAGAAATTAAGTGTCGACACGGTGAAAGACATTGTTTCCCATTTAAATTGCATTTTTAAGCTGACGAGTTTTATCTCTTTCGTTGTCAAGAGCATTCGAGAGGATGAATTTCTTCAAAAAAAAATAAAAAAAAAATCAATCAATCAAAAACCAAGAAAAGAAAATAAAAACAGGTGCAAACTACTTCAACAAGGATGCAACACATCATAGAACCTTTTGGAGACAGGTCTAGAATTGACTTCCACCACATACAACCGCACTTCTCTACAAAGGTGATGTGTTCAGTCAAAATTGGGTTTGTCAAATTTCGTTGTCCACGATTTCTTTCATCAATCATACACAACGAAAGGGACAGCTGTTGACACCCAATTTTGGCCTAATATTTTTAAAAAATTGGTAATTTTGGGCCACAACGCTAAGCCCGTCATTTGAGCCCATTTTGAGTTTTTATTTAAGTGGGTAACTAGGTCAAAAGAGGGGGGGGGAATTTTCAGGAAAAAAAGGGGGAGCCGCAGCCCCCCTCCTCTCTCTTCCTCCCAACAGCCTTCCTCTTCCCCTCCTTTCTCCTTGGTGCCTCCCTCTCGTTGCTCCAGCAATGGCGAGCAGCAGCGCCCGACGACAACAACAGTGCCTGGATAGGCCTTCACTGAAGTCCTGCTAGGAGCAGCAGTAAACGCAGCCACCGCGATGCAGCAACTCCATGCGCCAACGAGCAGCAACTCCAACACAATCACCGGCGCCTCTCCTCTCCATCAAAACAGCCACCACACCTCCCTATTCCTCTATAAAAAGCCAACCAAACCAGACCCATTTTAGTCTTCTTCTCCGACCCAAACCGCTGCCAAACAACAATCAAATAGCCACTTCTTTTCCACATTTTGCAGCAACAAAACAGACCCAAAAACCCCATCTCCATTCACCATTTTTTCCGTCCAAACAGCTTCTGAACGAAACCCATTTGTGGTCTTCTTCTCCAGCGCCACCCTCTTCCTTTTTCCCCCTTTTATTTTTCGTTTATTTTTGCAGGTTATGGCAAAAATTGATGGAATACCTCCTGCTCTCAACCAGTCCACTCAAACATCATCTTCAATACACTTCAGCAAACACAGGTAGTCATTTATGTCCTCTTTTGCTATTTTTATTTTATTTGTTTTCTGCGTTTTAGATCTGGCCGGAGTGGTTCAAATTCCGGCCACCTTATTGTTGTTTAAATGATTTTAGTTATATATATTTATTTTTGGTGAACACTTTTCTTTCTTTTCATTTTGATTGTGGTTGTTCAACCTCTTCTTTATCATAGTGTTATTGTGATTTTTGTTTAATAGCTGGCAGCTTGATTACTTCTTTTTTTTTTAAAAAAAAAAACATTTTGTTTCATATTTTATTGAAAGTTGCTCTACTGTTTTCTTCTCAGTTTTGATTACTGTTGTGATAAGAATTCAATTGCTTTTAGTGGATAAAGTTTGTTCATTTTATTTTTGATGTTTCAAAAGAGCGTGTGTTTTGTTTGCTACTTTTTTTTAGTTTATTATTGTTAAATTCATATATTTTCTGTTGGTTCTTATGTTGACAATTACTAATTTGGTTTACTTTGGATATTTTTTACATATTCTTTTTTCTTCTATAATCTCAATTTGGTGTTATAGTTGTGGGTTTAATTGTTTTACCATTTCATCATACATGTGGTTTTGAGTGGTTATTTTATCTTTTTTTTTTTTTTACATCTTAATTATCATTAGTATACTTTAATTGTTAAAAAGGGTGGATGAAAAATCTATCCGTCGGGTTTAGAGGCCTTCCCATTTTAAAAGACGGAAAGTTTTAGTTTAAGTCCATATGTTTTAGTTTTTAAAATTGTTAAGTATTATTATGCTTTATTTATATTTTTGTATGTTTTGTTTATTATTAAGTTTGAACCATTTTTTTGTTAACATAAATGACATACTTTGTTTCTATTTGTTGGCTATTGTGTCGGCTATATTCTATCAATTTCCATTTTTTCTTTCTTAGATCTATGCTCAAGATGCTTATTATGTGTTTATTATATTCCTTCTTTGGTAATATTAAAAGAAAATAAAAAATAGTGAGCACCCCTTAGTGACATCTCCGGTGGACACAATTATTTCTCATTGTTTTAATTTGTCTTTTCCCTCTCACTGTTAGCTTTTATGTTTGACTACTTTTGTAGTTATTTTTATTATTTTATTTGTTTGGCAAGCTTAAGTAGTTTATTTGTATTTAATTAAAGTGTAGTGATATGTGATTATATTATTAGTTTTATAGATATTAATATTATATATGTTGAATGGGCCGATAAAAAATCTATTCGTCGGGTTTAGAGGCCTCCCCATTTTAAAAGACGGAATTGTAATTCAAATTTATATATTAAAATGTTAAAATGGCCGATGAAGAAATTACCGTCGATTTCCAAGGCCTTCCATGTCAATAAGACCGATTTTTATTCTTAAGTTATTATTTGAGTTATTCATTTTTATTTTTATTTATTTGGCACTAACTCTTTTACTAAGTGTCTTTACAGGTACACGGAGGTGCTTCTCCTTGAAATTATTCGAAAAAGTTTTGAATTATACTTTTAATTTCATTATCTTGTGAATATTGACGTTAGGCAAACTTTAGGCCGATTATTATTATTTTATTGTGTATATTGCATGTTTATTATATCTGTACATTATTTTAGTTTCTTCCTCAATTTGAAAAAAAAATGAATTCAGTCGGGAACCACATTTGTGGATTCCGAAGGGTGCCTAACCCCTTCCCTTCGAAATAACTTGAACCCCTTACTTAGAATCAATTTGGTTTCGTAGATAAATAATTGGTTTCCTAGTTTTCCTAAAATTAGGTGGCGACTCTTTTCAAAACTCATTTATTTTTAAAACTTTGTTAAAATTGAAACAATTAATTATTTTCGAGTTGCCGTGACGTTTCGCCCTATTTCGACAGAATAAGGATATAAACAATCAATTCTGATGGCCTTTTGATTTTGACCCGGTCAATAGAAATGGTCAAGATTGAATCTCAACCATTCATGATATTTTGATCAAAGGGCTATTATTGGACCTAAACAAAAATACAAAACTCCAAAAATTAGTAATTTTTTTATTTTAGATTTTTTATTTTTCTTCTTCCCCTTACTACCATGCCGTCGGCCGGCCACCGCTGCCGCCACCACTGTCCGGTGTTCACCTTTTCGGCCGAAAAAATCTTTAAAATTTTACCATCTTTTCCTTTCACCCTCCTCTGCCTATACAAACCTTTCATCCATATCTATAGCTAAACTTCGTATATCTAAGGAAAATCAAATATAAATTTTTACTTTTTTTCCATATATTTATAAAGTTCCGGTTATTCCCATCCCAAACCCTTTACATAAATGTGTAGAACTCTTCAAGGGCTATCATTTGATATAAATTTTAAGTTCAAAATTCATCAAAAAAAAAATTCGGCAAAGTTTTCCGGTGACCTTCATTTACCCGGAAGTTATGTCAATCTTTCCCCTCCTCTCAATCTTTATCCAAATTCATTATTATCTTTTTTTCATTTGACCATATAAGTCGTTTGATGTCGGATTTGTGTATTAATGTTCTTTAAGTTTATCATGTTGATGTTGTTGCTTGAAGTATTATTTTTATTTATTTATTTTATTTCATTTTATGTTTATTATTTTTTATTTTTTTTATTTTTTTTCTGCATTATTTTATTGTGTTTGATCTTTAAAGTTGTTTAGATGTTTAGATTTTGTGTTAGTGGCTCAATTTGTTTGGGTCTTGATGAAATGGGTCAACATTTGAGCCTATTTTAGATTTTTTCATATGGCCCATCAGTTATTTTTCAAACAATTAATAATATAGATGGGTCATCTACATGACATTTGAACCTTTTATTTTCAGATGACCCATTACTATTATTCAAACAATGAATAAAAGAAATGAGTCATCTAAATGACATTTGGCCCTATTATTTTCAGATGACCCATATAACCTATATTCAATTAATGAATAAAGTAAATGGGTCATCTAAAAGGGCAAATGAATCATTCAATTAATCTGATTTTTCTTAAAACAAAAATAAAAAAAATTCGTTGGCCATCTTGGGTGGCACCTTGGGAAAACTAAGAGTCCAATGCATGCATTGGCTCTTGAGTTTTCAAGAAAAGTTGGAGGTTTAATTTTGAAATCCTATTTAAACCCCCTTCTTTTTTCTATTTTAAAAAAAAAAGAAAAAAAAAAGATAGAAAGAAAATTGCAAGAAGAAAAAAAAACTTAAAAAAATTTCTTATTCTTAAAAAAAGAGAGGATATTTTTCTTGGGTTGTCTTGAGAATTCAATTGAATTTGCTTTTATTATTTGCTTGTCATCAACTCTAGGTATTTCTTTTTACATTTCAATGTAATCTTGAATTAATTTCTATGTTCTTTTTATGTTTTTTTTTTAAAAAAATTATTGATTTTGCTAAGTTTATTTTTAAAAAAAAAATTTATTGATTTTGCTAAGTTTATTATGATTCTCATATGATTATGTTTATCCTTATGTTACTTAGTTTGTATATGTAACGACCTGTTTAGTCGTTTTGAGCAGCAGATTTTATTTCTGGAAAAACTGGCTGAGACGACGGTCACCACGACGGACCGTCATGGGCACGACGGACCGTCGAGGGTGTCTCGTCCCAGAACACTTAGAATTTTGAAATTGGGGTACTAAAATCGACTCTCTGTAAATTGTGACGGACCTGCAGGACGGACCGTCACAACCATGACGAACCGTCGTGAGGCACCGTTTCAAAACACTTTAACTCTTGAGAATTTGGTACGGGAAACCAGTTTCTGAACGCCATGACGGAAGTGCAGGACGGACCGTCACAGAATCCTTAGAGAAAAATGGAATGTTAAGAGGTTGCGACGACCTGCGTGACGGACCGTCGCAGGCACGACGGGCCGTCACAGGTTGCGTAAGCCCAGTCAGAATCGGATTTCTTTACACATTTTAAGGGACGTTTTGGACTATTCTTTCTTAATTATAAAGTTAAAGGGTTAATATTAATAAGTCTAATTACTTGGGGGTTAAAAGAGGTAACCTTAAGTTAATTAGTGGGCTATTATTGCCATCTTTTATTCTTAATTATATACTAATTAGGGTAAAAGGAAGAGGGTTTGGAATAAGAAAAAGAGAAAGAACAGAAAGAGAGAGAGAGATTGGTCGATCAAAGAGGGAGGAAATCAAAGCTTGGGAAATTGCTTGTTGATTCCAATTCTTCGGTGGAGGTAGGTTATGGTTTTTACGATATTCGTATGAACTCTTAATAGTGAATAATATGTATTGATTGTATTGTAAACCCTGCTATATGCTTAATTGTATGCTTGCATGAATATGATTGTATGATTTGATAAAGCAAGCATGATGAAAACTATTGAATCCCAAAACTTGAAAGAAACTTTACTCTACGTTATTAATGATGATGCCTTGGTATAAAAGAAGGCTTGATGAATTAAAGTAATGGGATTGATGATGCCTTGGTATAGAGAAGGCTTGATGAACGGATAGGATTAGTGGATCGGAGTGTCACGTTCCGACACATAGTATTAGTGGATCGGAGTGTCACGTTCCGACACATAGAATTAGTGGATCGGAGTGTCACGTACCGACACATAGTATTAGTGGGACGGGTGTCACGAACCGACACGTAGAATTAGGGGATCGGAGTGTCACGTACCGACACATATAGGGGATCGGAGTGTCACGTTCCGACACATGTAGGGGATCGGAGTGTCACGTTCCGACACATATAGGGGATCGGAGTGTCACGTTCCGACACATATAGGGGATCGGAGTGTCACGTACCGACACAAGAGGAAGAAAGATAATGAATCTTGAAAGATGTTAATATACTCAACATAATGAACTTAATCCCAAATGAGTATGGTATTGAGGCTTGAGCCCTCATGGATGAACTTGATAGTACTTATTGATGATTATAGTACTTGTTGTTGCTACATGTTGAGTTTTATAGTTGATTTATGATATTATTGATATATATTTTTTTTCTATTTTGAGTTGGCCGATGATACTTACTCAGTACCCGTGGTTTGTACTGACCCCTACTTTTATGTTTTCTTCTTTGTTATTTGTGGAGTGCAGCAAACGGGCCGTCGTCTTCAATTCAACAGTAAATCTAGCCAGTCTTCACTACATCGGAAATTCAGGGTGAGCTAATGCGTCTANGGATCGGAGTGTCACGTTCCGACACATATAGGGGATCGGAGTGTCACGTACCGACACAAGAGGAAGAAAGATAATGAATCTTGAAAGATGTTAATATACTCAACATAATGAACTTAATCCCAAATGAGTATGGTATTGAGGCTTGAGCCCTCATGGATGAACTTGATAGTACTTCTTGATGATTATAGTACTTGTTGTTGCTACATGTTGAGTTTTATAGTTGATTTATGATATTATTGATATATATATTTGTTTTCTATTTTGAGTTGGCCGATGATACTTACTCAGTACCCGTGGTTTGTACTGACCCCTACTTTTATGTTTTCTTCTTTGTTATTTGTGGAGTGCAGCAAACGTTCCGTCATCTTCAACTCAGCAGTAATTCGAGCCAGCCTTCGTCACACCGGATCTTCAGGGTGAGCTAATGCTTCTAGCTTGGACTGGATCTTCTTCTTCAAGTCTTGATGCCTTGAACTTCCGGCATGGACTAGCTTTTATGTATTTTAGTTTCTTAGACATTTTTAGTTTAGTAATTTGAGGATAGATGTTCTTGTGATGATGACTTCCAGATTTTGGGGAGATAATAGATGTTGAATTTTAATAGTTATTGATTTGATTTTTAATAATGAGTTTAAGTCTTCCGCATTACTTTCTGTTGATATTATATCGAAATGTTAAGGTTTAGATTGGTTGGTTCGCTCACATAGGAGGGTAAATGTGGGTGCCAGTCGCGGCCCCGGTTTTGGGTCGTGACATAATTATGGAAGACAATTCAACTATGACGGATGATCTACAAGAGCAGGTATACTATTTTACATTCATGAGTAGCTAAATTAATTTATTCCTGAAAATCTCTTGTTAATTATAATTGTTTATCATGTTTGAATAATGTTATAATAACCATCTTTAGAAAGTTTGCTACACAAATATTCTTGGAATAAGTATGCCCAGACTATGCCATCCTAAAGTTGAAACCGGTAGGCAGAGAAGGACATTTAGGGGAGTAAACAAAGTTTAGGCGCTGTTAGGGTAACTAATCAAAGAAGAAAACTGTAGTAGTGACCAGACGAGATGATTATTAAATCATTTTTTTTGCATAATAAACAAGTATAATTTATTAAGAGATTGGAAGGAATAAAATTTTAGTGAAAATGAAAATGATAAAAATGGATACTTACCTACTAAACGATGATGTTAATTATAAGATATTACTACTCTATATACTAAAAAACCTGAGTACTGATATAAAAAGAGAAATTTATGACAAATTGGTAACATATGAAATAATAGAAATAACAACCCATGGTTGGACTGAGTTAACCATACAAAGTATACAAGATGAACTTTACTATGACATATATGATATATATGATGTTATAGATATATTCAGAGATCAATAATGACTGAAATATGGAGAAGACGAAGTATAACTCACAAGATAAAATTTATTAAAAACCCAAGTAAATTAAGTAAACTTTTTAAAATCTTATACAAAAAAGAATAAATGAATAATACACCAAGTAAAGCAACAAAAATAACGAAAACTAAGATAGACAAAAAAGTACGAAAAATATGAAAAAAGTTAAAATCCTTATATATAGATTATGAATTATCACAACTAGTCAAAACAGATAACGATAAAAAAGACCATTTGATAAATATAATTCCAAAAACAGAATACAAATATGTTTGCTATTTGAAAAAATAGTATGAACGAAGAAAAATATAAACAACAATTAATAGAAAAAATAACGGAAAAAATAACTGAAAAAGAACAAGAATTACAACATAGAAAAAGAAGGTTAGAAGAAAATATATTAGCAGGAGTATGTAATTAATCAATACTAGCACAAAGAAAAGCTATATTTATGTTAGAATTAGAATTAGATTGTCTTGAATATGAATTACAACATAATATAATACATAGATTATAATGAACAAAGAGGAGTTTGCAGTAGACGAAAAAACATATGAAAACCAAGACGGAATGATAATAAAAATAGTATTTTTCAAATTTAGGTAGAAGATACAAGAAAATAGAAAATAACTTATATTTAATGCTAGAAAAAGAAACAGCAAAATTAGAAGATAGTCTAACAGCTACGGTAAGAATAACAAAAGAAAATGAAGAAATAGATAAATCAAGAGAAATTGAAAAAAATAAAAACGCAAGCAAAGCAAGAAGTACAACATTTAGAAGAAATAAAAAATACAAAATAAGTGAATTAGAAAAAGAATTAGCCAGATTAAAATTATTATATGAAAATAAACAAAAACAAAAAGAAAAAGATAAAGAGCTTGAATTAACAAATGAAATAAAAGAAATGGAACAAAAACTAAATGAAGATCTAAATGAAGATATTGAAGTAAATGAAATAGATGGAAATGAAAATGACCAACAATCAGAAATAAGCGATGTAAGTGAAACATATACAGAAATTTTAGAACAGATAAATAAACCGAAAAAATTAGAAATAAATACAGGAGATATGAATAGGCCTAGTACGTCAAGAGTTAAAACCCCAGATAATAGTCCCAGAAATAGTCCTAGAAGTAGTCCTAGGAGGACACCACCAACTTATTATACAGAAAGTTATCAACAATCAGATAGAAATAATGCAATATGGAACAGTAGATTAAATAAAAATTGGATACCAAAAGCAATAAGTGAACAATATAATTTCTTAGATTTAGATTGTGTCACAGACATAATAAAGCAATATTACTATGGACAGAAAATATATCTAAACAGTTAATAGATAACAAAATAGACACAATAAAAACACCAAGATATATAGAAAGAACATTTGTAGGAACAACAAAATTATGGATAGAAAATCTACCCTCGGAAAGTTTAGAAGTACTTAGGAATGATAAGAAAATGGATGGATCCTCATCAGCAACAAATATAGATATACTAGACAAATATGAATCAGCAATAAGAAATGAATTTGGAGGTATGACCACAGATATAAGAGAACAAAATAGAGAAAAAATAATAAATAGACAACTTATGACAAAATTAGCTATATGTAAAATGTGTTATATAGAAGAATATACTTGTGCATTCAAAGAATATTATTACAAAGCTAAATACAATTTAGACGAAGCAAAAGAAATAAGAAAATAATATTTTACAAAATTACCATAACCATTTAGTACAAAAATAATAAAGGATTGGAATAATGAAGGAATGGTAGATACTTTAGGAGCTAGAATAAAATTTTTATCTCAATGGTTTACACAATTATGTGAGAACCAAAAAGAAAAATTAAAAATGGAAAAGGTACTAAATAAAAATTTAGCATGTTGCAAAAATAAAATGGCACCACAATTTGGATGTACAAATAAAAAACAAAAATCCAAAAGATATAAAAATTATAGAAAAAATAAAACTAAGTATAAATATAAACAACCAAGACGGAGGTATTATGTAAAAAACTATAAAATGAAAAGACCATATAGACCAAAAATAAAGATATCCCAATGTACTTGTTATAATTGTGGAAAGATAGGATACATAGCTAAAGACTGTAAATTACCTAGAAATCCAAAAAGAAAACAAATTGCAGAAATAGTTATAGATGATGACGAATATATGCAAATAGATTACATAGACTATGAATTAAGTGAAAACGATAGTATATATGAAGTATCAGATATAGAAACTGAAAATGAAGAAGAAAATATCAATCTAGATAATAATGAAACAAATGAAGAAATATAATGTCTGAAAATGAAATAAAAATAATATCCAAGGAAGATTATCAAAATGAAGAATTATCAGAACAAAAAATTATATTTGATAATACAATATTTGAACAAATAAAAGGAAAAGAATTAGATTTAAGTGTTGAAAAAGTACTTGAAATACCTACCTTAAGAAATTGGTTTAAGAGACAAAAAGAAGAATACTATGTAGTTAGTCAGAAAGAACATATCATAGATTGTAAATATACAAGAGGAAAAGCATATATACCTATACTAAATAAACGAACGATAAACAAAGAAATACAAGTTATAAAAGCTAAAACACCAATAAAATATGTACATTTAGGAGGGACAGAAATATTAATAAAAGCTTGTTTTAGAGAAGGAATAGATACACCTATTGAAATATATTTAGCAGATGACAGAATTATACACCCCATAGAAAAAAGAGTAATTAGTGCAGTAAAAGGAAACTTAATATATCAAAAATTTAAATTTATAATAAGTGCTAATTATACAGTACCATATTTTTGACATCTTTTGAAATAAATTCTTTAAGATCCTCTTAGGGAAAGAGATCCGAAGAGTGAAGAGCTTACATACCTTAGGAATAATTAGTGTTTGAAGGATAAAAAGTGAACTATTGAAGTCCAACTCAAGATTTGAATAGTTTTCCAATGGGTCCTTTCAATAAACGGAGAAAGAAGAGAGAAGTTTGAGAGAATTTGGGTTTGGGAATTTGAGGTGTTAGGTTGATTTAATGGAGGTTAAGTGTTTATACAGTCCCTAAACTAACTTAATTAACCCTCCCACGACACTTAATTATATAACTAACTAAATAATTAATTATGTTACTAACTAAATTACTTGGCAGAGAAAATTGACCCTCAAACAACGGTTGCCTGTTGAAGGGGCATCGATCAAATGATGTCACCCTAATGGCAAGTCGTCGTGTGATTCAGAGGCTATGCTTTTTGACAATTTTGTAAAATGACTATGTTCCAACCAACGGAGCCATCGGCGCAGCGTCCATCAATCGACTGCTCGCCGATTGGTTTTGTGGATGCACACGGCCAAGTTGATTGTTTTGGGGTCAAATAGAAGGGTCCTCTCCATGGACCCTATGTGTAGTCCGTTGAGAGTTGTACCCAAACATTTTGACCCTAAACACATATCCCTATATGTTTAACACCTTTCTGCTAATTTTCTTTAAATTCTTACTCTTAAAACACCATGAAACATACCAAGGCACACTAGTGCACATTTAACAATCAACCGAACGTCAAGGACATTAACGTGTTGACTCTAACACTTTCTAAATATTTTAAATACAATAGTTTAGGCGTATAAACAGTGTTAAAAGTATTATTTCATCATGTGAGGCTCTAGTGTAGGTCATGAACTGCAAGAGTGTAACATCAGACGTAGCGCGCACTATAGAACCGTTGCTGGCCAAAAGAGAACACTAAGCTTGGGTTACTTACTCAGCGGAAGACATAAAAGCATAAATACGAGGATGCAATGCATCTTACTCACATATTTAGTAAAACAATTAGAATATTTTAAGATAAATAATTTAACTTGGCCAAAATGGCAACTCAAGTCTAAACATGTGAAATGATAATTAATAGGAAACTAAATTCTAAAAATTCATGAATCCTCGAAGACAAAGAGGGATGTCAGGACACGACCCCCAATCATCCTAAATTATAAAATACTAAAATCAAAGAAAAATGAGTCCTTGACAATCCAAGGAAGCTAACAGCCTAACTCTAAGTGCTACACTGGATTAACGAGTCACTGTGTCATGATCATTGTTACCTGCGTCTGCATCATAAAACGATGCAAAGCAAACTGGCATTAGTACATAGAATGTACCAGTATGCGAGTTGGAATGTTAAACATACATAGGCTTGAAAAGAATCTGAAAGAAACACTTACGTTGGCTCTTGTAATACTTACGAATAACTTAACTCAATATAAAGCAATAAAACACTTACAATATATGCAAAATTTGTAAAACATTGGAAAAAAACATAGTTCATTAAAAAAAATACAATAACAAACCATTACTTATATAATAAAATATATATAGTTTCCATGGAGTTTCAGTAACCCACAACCACTACTATGAACCTAAATATCGATACATCATCTTGTACACACTGCCAAAACTATCCAATACTTTTCAATTATAGAGAAAGTCTTAACTATGTGGATCCATTTGTATATTATAAAAAGAGCATTTATGAATTCATCTAAAAAGTATGATCCTTTACTAACCATGATGGATACAAGTTTGTGGAGGCTTCAGTTAAAATAAACTCATATCCCCTATAGGTTCTCAATACTAATCCAAAAATATGATTAACTCATGTGTGCTTAAAACAAACTTCTTTCTTTGGTTTTAGATAATAAACAACAACTTTGCTTAAGAAATGTCTTGGAATTGATGTTCCCTTTCTTGCTCAAAACTGAAACATTAATAAACTCTTTGGGAATACATAGTCCTCATATACTTATTTTAAGAAATAAACTTCAATATTTACTCTTTAATATTTAATAAACTTGAACTTTATTTAAAGAAACAAATTTAAAACATATGGAAAAAACATTTGGAAAACTCTAAGGACTCTTCTCGACTTGACTCTTGCTTGTCTTGACTTCTATTTTACCTTTACTTAATTTAATTATGAATGAAGGTTAATGATATCAAATTTATGGATTATTTCATCATGATTAGACATAGCATAGACTGTTGGAATAAAGTATAAAACATAGGTAAATTGCTAAGGAACTAGTACAAAAAGATAGATATTAAATTGGAAGAACTGGTGTCCCTGGCTTGGGAAGCCTACCATTAAAATCACATAATGACTTGGGGCGGTATGGCTGATGCGTCTCCCCAGAGTTCAAAATTCAAAGACCCCCTCTTGACTCCCTTAGAGGGGCGACGCCCCTGGACCTTCTCTAGGTGCTCCCAGACTTTCTTCTTTATTTTCATCTCTAAACCCTCTCATTTCAGTTTTTACTTTCCCCAAATACATTAAATCAATTATATGTTGAAATTATCAAAGATTCAACTTCAAAACACACCTAATTATATGAATTTGGATCAAACAACTCCCCAACAATTTAAACAAATCAAGAACTCAAAGGAACTTCAACAAATCCATCAAGAACTCAATCGGCAAACTTTTAAAGACTTAAATTCGCTGAAATAACTGATGATTGACTTGTTGGTGAAATAACCCAACACTATGTAATCTCACATACCTTGCAGGGATCACCCTTAGCCGTAATGTATGTGCAATTCTCTAAGAAATCGACGAATCTTCAACTCTCTACTCTTTTCTCCTCTTTCACTTTTCTCCAATCCCTAGCGTGAACTTCAACATTTTAAAACTGAATAAAATTTTCATTTACCCCAATTAAATTCCTAAGAATGAATTAAAATAATTGGGTAAGGAAAAGACTAAAATACCCTTTTAAAATAAAGATTGGACTTTTCTTATTCGAACAACCCACTTCCAAAAAGAAATATCTAACTCATACAACTTGGAATCGTGCAAACTTGGTGTCATTGAAAAGATTGTTTCAAGAGCTTTCCTAAATTAACTGGAAGTACACCTAAATAATCCAAATTTTCATTCTTTCCAAAAATGATTATGTTAAATTATTAGCTTCTTCCTAGTTATTTCGAATTGCAAGATGTTATATTTTATTTTAAAGATCATAAGTAGAATATATAAAAAATGTCTTTCAATTTCATGGTCTTAAAGATAATGTTACGATCCAAAATTACACCCTAGAAGTTAGGTCAGCCCTTAAGTCGGAACAAGGTGTACCTGACCTTTCGAAGGTCTTGTACTAGCCTCTTACCTATCATTCATTGCATAAGACATGAAAAGTAGTGCTTAATTAAAAAAAATCACGATAATTTATAATAAGGAAAACTTCTTTTATAAATACAAAGATAGCCTCATTGTCACAAGCAAACTTAAAGATACGATATAAATATCTTAGGTGACACGACCCTTTACATTGAAAGAAAATACATTGTAAGTCTTATACAAAACATAAAGAAGAACTAAGGAAAAAAAATACGCCCTCGAATATATAAGGACACACTTAGTCTTGAGAGATTCGATTCCCAAGCTTGACTTCGAAACATCCACTTGCTTCCAACCTATACTTATAGAGTATAGAAAAGTATGGGGTTAGTACAAACAATATACAAAGTATGACACATGCAAAATCATGCAAAAAGGGACATTTAGAAAAAATAAATGTTCATTCCAATTAAGTAAAACCTTCATGAATATAGATGTAATATAACATATAAATTCATCATTAACATATAGAATAAGACTTCCATAATTTCACACAAGAATACCCATTTTAGTGAACTCATTACCTTTGAAGTTTTACTAACCAAGTTATCCTAAGACTCACTAAGGTAAGACGTGAATGGACCGCCTATACAATCCCTCCAATCACACCTAAGTAATCCTCAAGACTACCATCCATAGGCTTACTTCGCACGGTTGACAAGTCTGCACTCCTTAATTAGAAATTAGATGAACATACTTATATTTAGTAACATCACATAAGTACCCCTCTCAAGTGGACCTACAAGTCACACAAAGTGCAATGTGGGAGTAGTAGCTTATACTACTACCCCCACAATGTGTGCCTTGAGGATTACATGAGATTAGATACACCCTTTTCATGAATCATAAAATTTTTCATACAAGACTTAGCCTTGACATCCTTAGTTAACATTACACACTAAATCACATAACTCCAATTTCGTTACATGAAGACTTATCCATTCATTTACATATAAGACACCTCAAGACATCCATTTCAAGTTCCTACTTGTGCAATGGAATCGATAGCATCCCATACCACCACCATCCCTATGTAGTACACTCCTTAGAAGACTTGATTCATTGCATTCTACTTTAACCTACAAAGACCATGATATCTAGACATGGATTCCTGATATTAATCCCTATCGGATGAAGTATCCTCACTTGCCTAGATTTAAGTCATTCTTTTAGCCTTTAAATGAATCATCCAATAGCTACACCTATGAGTGTGTATCCTTAAGGGATAAGGAGATTGATTTGAAGTAACTCATTCTCTTACTAACAAGGAGTACTCATATCAAGAGATACATTATATACAACATCTAAACTCATAAAGTGTAGCAACCCTTTTCTTCAAATCCTCTCGTTGCTAAGCATAACTCCCTCAAAGAGTCTTAAAAATTCGTTACTAAGGTCCAAGGATAGCTTATTGGAAACCTCATCTCAACTCACAAAGAGTGTCAATCCTCCTACCTACATTGGGAAGCTCTTAGGAATTGGTGAGGTTGTTACGAAACACTTCATCTCAACACATGAAGAGTGTTCACCCCAAAACTCCACCATTCACATTCATTAACTTCAATCTTTCATTCAATTGTGGTGTGTCTGAACATACCTTTCATTACAATCATCATTTTCATTAAATTAATCTCTAGACATGCCTTTCATTCACCACATTTCACACTACCATTCTTGAAATGAACACGTTGTTCACTTAAACATAATATGATCAAGATGCACACTTCACTCTTCCAAGAATTATCATGCACAACATCATAGTAATCATTTCACTTCACATTATATGCCTTCAAAGCCACATTCATAATACACATATTTAAACAATATAATCATAAAATTAAAGCAAGAACCGCCAGCAAAGGTGGACCATACCACTCAAGAGCTTTTCACAATAAGAACTAAGGAATATAACAAACTTAGCATCCATCCAATCTTTCACCACCTATTCACAATTTCTTCAATAATTCATCATAAAATAGCCCTTAGGGAAGTAGCTAAAAAACAGTGAATCCATCAAGATAACCATAACTTTAACATTTCCTAATCAATCTCATTAATCTCATTTCATAGATAAAATTTGATAAAAATCATAAACATAATTCCATTAAGGTTTTGACATTGAAATCACTATTTAACACTAAGAACCACTCATTTGAATCATTAACACATTTTCATGCAAAGACCCATACTTACAGTCAAGGAATAGAGAAGTTTGAAGTTTAAAATCCATTTGGTAATCTCTCTGAAATTGCTCCTTGAATGGAATAAGGTTTAAAGATGACTACCATACCTTAATATGAAGAAAGCCACAAATTTTTGTGAAGGAACTTGAAGGATTTTAGTCCTCTTCCTTGGAGGTTGGAGCTTGAAGCTTCTCAAAAATGGAGGTTTTTGGAGAAAAGGAATCAGTCCATAAATGATCCTCAAAGTTCGCAAAAGACCCTTACTATTTGGACCCTTTTCCGAATTTTAATTTGACTTAAAAATGATGCAGTCAAATCAGGGACTTGGTTGTTTGTCGTGGAGGGAACTTCTAGTTCTTGACTTTTAGCATTTTGGGACAGTGAGCCTCATGCCACTCGTTCGATGCATAGGCAACTTCAGTGCCAGGCGCGACGTGAGGCACGCTTCAAATCTTGGCCCTGCACGCTACCTTGGGTAACTCCTTTGCCCAACGTTTGGGTCCTCATTTGGGGCCCTCAAGGTGGTCCCCGAGGAATCATTCTCAAACTTTTTTACCCTTAATACATACCTATAGGTACTAGGGTCATCCCCACTGGTTTTAAACACCAAACACTAACTAAAAACATGCACCAAAATCAAGTACATTCCAAGGTACATTGTCCAAACGTCATGGTCGTTTAACTTCAAAACCTTACCAACTGATTTATATTGATCAAATACATCATTTTCACTCATTATTAACTTAGGAAACACATGTGGAACTTTAGTTCAACCTATTTCATTTCGAGAGTCTAATAGATGAGCCCACCCTCAAGAAAGAATAACATTCTATATTAAAAACCATTGATGGTTCCCTAGTGAACCCTCATCTTGTCTAACTACAAGCATATGGATAACTGAAACATATATTTAAAATTGAAATAAATGTTTGGAAACAGTTTACTAAGTCTCAAAATTGAGCTAACATATTAAGTATGGAACATAAGTTTTAAATGAGGCATATAAAATTGAAAAGATAACCAATACTGTGTATCTATGAAGCCTCTATTATGCATAGACGAGTATGGGGACAAGACTCAAAACTAATCGAAATGTTACTAATAATAACAACTCATAAAACTGGAGTCATGCGATAACAATGAGGTCTTATTCAAAATCAGACGAGCGGATGAAGTGATCTCAAAAGTGTCTTGTTCAGGATCCTAAGAACATATATCTAGGTCGAATGATATTGGTAAATTGAATGTACTTGTATGTAATATAGTTGAAAAAACAAATAACTTAAACAAAGGACTACAATAGATAACAATGTACTCAAGCTGAATGTAATGAAATAAAACAGTAAAATCATTTAAAGCTATACAAAATACTTTCTCATCTCTAAACTTTACATAATAAGTGATGTAAAGAAATTCTACTTAATTCTATTTTGAGACTCTGTAATCGATAACCATCACTATGAGCTACGTGATGATACATCATCTCTCCCGTATAGCCAGAACTGTCCAATACCTCGTCAGGGTATAGAACATCCTTAACAAAGTTGATCTTCTAAGCAATACAGATTCATACAAAAAGTGTGATCCTCTACCCATGTTAGCATACATGGTATATGGGGGCTGTTAGTTGTCAGAACTCAACCCCATATCGGTATTCAATATACTCACAATAATATGTATACTAATGCTTAATATTTACAAAAACATACTCTTCCTCTAGTTTCAACTAATTGCTCAAACTACTCTATTAATAGAAGCAACTGCTCTTGAAATATCTATTAAACTCATAACTCGTTAAGAAATCTCAGTTTTTCTTTTATCAATGTAAAAATTGATACCTCTAGGAACACATATCCCTCGTATACACTTTGTGTATTCATACTTGAAAAATATTTCTCAAAAACATATCAATATCATATTTTAATTTGATATTGATGACTTGGAAATTCATACTATATAAACATTGATGTTATACTTAGATACAATACATCTCATACATTGATGCCATACTCAATTATCATAATAATAATTTTTTAGAAACTCTTTTCTCGAAACTCATCTTTACTTCCTCAAAATGCAGTTTAATAATCAACGGTTGTCTTCAAAGAAACTTCTCTTGATAAATAAATCAAATCATAGGGTTAACCTGGAACAATTGAAATGAATTTCTCAACTCAAGGATCTTAACAGAAATATGGAAACTTAGTACTCAGTACTTAAAAATTCCAAACGCAACAATACTACTAACTTAAAAATATTCAATTCCTAGGGTTGATGTTAAGCTATAGACATTACAGGATCAACTCAAGAATCTTTATGTGTAACATATATCAATTCAATTAGGAATAGAATTTCAAAAAGATTTTAAAACTCAAGAACTCAAAAAATCCATCTCAAGTATACTCTAAGGTTAGAATCCTAGATAACTATTTGTCCATTTGAAAGTAGACGTAGGGTGTGAGAAAACTGGTCAAAACATATAATATTCTTACATGCTAGGAAGAACAAGGTACTTGAAGATTCTTGAAGAAAAAGTTGATCAGAATCCTTGAAACACTAAATTGAAGGAGAAAAATCAAGAAAACCTCTTTTGAGTTATCTTGAATTGGTTTCTTGAAATCGCCATGGTCATGAATTATGATTTGCATTAATTATTCATAATTTAATGGTGTAATTTGATTTGGAAAGAACAATATTTTGGAGAAAGAATTATCTTGAAGAAGAATCATGAAAAAGAGAGAAAACATCTTGAATTGAGTCTTTTACTTTGATTTTTCCTTAGGGTTTGCCTTGCAGTTTGAGAAAGAAAAGAATCATAAATTAGGATATAAAAAGCATATGGTTTCGGGTATTTAATTATTCAAACAATTTGTTTAGGGTTTTCATAGAGTTAAAAAGAAAAAATGGCCATTTTAAATATTTTCCCGTTGGCCATCAGTACACTGTATAAAGTTACTCGAATGGTCATGATATTTTGTAGGTTTCCTAATTATTTAATTGGTGGATTTGGAAAGAATATTCAATTACCTTTAATTTGAAAAGTTATGGGCCACGAGACTCATTATATTTTTAGAGATATGGTCGATCTATGTTGACAGACATAAAATCTTATGTCAAAACTTAGTCTGTAACAGAACATTCAACTCAACTTTGAGCTAAGAGATTCTAGTGCCCTTAATTGATAGCCTAAATCATTCCCACACTAAATATTTTACCTTTAAATATATGAAATTTTTAAGAATGAGGGCCTTAACTAAGAAATTATCGGGGTGTTACAATTTATACCATATATATATATATATATATATATATATATATATATATATATATATATATATATATATATATATATGTCACGACCCAAAACCGTGCCGCGAGTGGCACCCACACTTATTCTACTATGTGAGCGAACCAACCAATCTAAACCCCAACATTTAAACATAATGAACAAAGTACAATGCGGAAGACTTAAAAGTCAACAACTATTATTATTATTCCCCAAAATCTGGAAGTCATCATCACAAGAACATCTATGATCAAATTACTAAACTAAGAGTATCTAAGAAAGCTAAAATAAGTAAAAGCTAGTCCATGCCGGAATTTCGAGGCATCAAGACATGAAGAGGAAGATCCAGTCCAAGCTAGAAGCATTAGCTCACCCTGAAATCCAGTGTAATGAAGACTGACTAGACTTGCGGTTGAGTTGAAGACGACGATATGTTTGCTCTCCACAAATAACAAAGAAAGAAACATACATGTAGGGGTCAGTACAAAACACGAGTACTGAGTAGATATCATCGGCCAACTCAAAATAGAAAACAGTTTATATCACATAATATCATAAAATCAACTACAATACTCAACATGCGGCATTTACATTTCCCATATCTCTTGGTCACAACACCAAGCACATCAATGAGAACTCACGCCTCCCCATCATACTCATTTGGGAATTAGGTTCATTAAATTGAATATATTAACATATTTCAAGATTTATTATCTTTATTCCTCTCGTGTCGGTACGTGACACTCCGCTCCATATACTATCCTGGTGTCAGAACGTGACACTCCGATCCTCATATACTATCCTGGTACCGGAACGTGGCACCCGATCCATATTCCACCCTGGTGTCGGAACGTGACACTCTGATCCTCATCTATCCTGGTGTCGGAATGTGACACCCGATCTATATTCTATCTTGGTGCCGGAACGTGGCACTCCGATCCTCATTCTATCCTGGTACCGGAACGTGGCACCCGATCCATATACTATCTTGGTGCCGGAATGTGGCACTCCGATCCTCATTCTATCCTGGTACAGGAATGTGGCACCCGATCCTCTATTACTATCCTGGTACTGGAACGTGGCACCCTATCCTCTATTACTATCCTGGTACCGGAACGTGGCACCCGAACCCCTAATCTCACAGCTTTCGTTCATCAAGCCTTCTTTTATACCAAGGCATCATCATTAACAAAGTAGATTAGGGTTTTTCAAGATTTACGATTCAATAGCTTCATCATGCTTATTTTATCACAATTATATAATCACATTCATGCAAGCATACAATTAAGCATATAGAAGGGTTTACAATACTACCAATACATATCATTCGCTATTTACTACGAATAGCATAAAAACCATAACCTACCTCCATTGAAGAATCAAAATCAAGCAAGCTACTTCTCCAATACTTTTTCTTTCATCAATGCCACCGAACCTTTCCAATCTATCAAATATATATATACATATTTGTAAGTTAACGAGTCTACAGACATAATATTACTCTATGTCTAGCCTAGACCCAAAATTCACCTAACTTTATATATATATATATATATATATATATATATATATATATATATATATATATATATATATATATATATATATATATATCCTAAAATTCAAACCTAAGAGTAAGTCTTAATTCCTCCACTTAGCACAATTTTAATAATAATCATATAATATAATACACCAAATATTTAATTAACCTATCTCAATATATCAACCTTTAATTTCTTATATCATAACAAAATTTTATAATATTAACATTAGGCCACTGGTTACGAAACCAGTGGCAGAATAGTAACCGTCGAAGAGAATTCCTAATTTCCCACTAAAATTCACAATTAAAGCCACTGGTCACAAGACCAGTGGCACACATGTATAGATCTTCCTCCAAATTTTTAGTAGAAACCATTTTCATATCATCCCTTAATTAATAATATAACCTTGGCAATTGAAGCCACTGGTCACGAGACCAGTGGCAGACATGCATTAACCCCCTTTTCCCTCACATGGCAATCCAATATGATTAATAATAATAATAAAATAATGATAATATGACATATATACATATAAACAATTGCAGCGATTGAGGCAATCAATGCTTACATGCTGCTCGTCGTTCTTCTTTTCGATTGTTTTTCTTCTCCCGCTGTGCGCCTACTTTCTTTTGCTTTCTTCTACTGATTTTTCTAGTGCCCTAATTATTATATTTGCTTGATATAAAAATAGTAAAAGTGATCCACTATTAGTTTTAATATTATTTTCTCTAACCACTAACTAAATAAATTATTAAAACTACCCCACTAGTTCCATAATTATAATTATGAAATAGTTTAACCCATTTAGAATCTAACGAAAAATATTTTATGAAACACAAGGCTTTAAATCTCAAAACAACCAAAAGGGTTGTTACAATAGATACCAATTTACCAATCGTTCGTCCTCGAACGATCCAAAGGAAGGCAATGCAAGAAAGGGTAGTTGTCTCAAAAGTTCATTCGAAATAGTACTACCCTTGGTCTTATACCAAAGAGTTAAACCAGTCAATTGAAGATCTACACCTCCTCACAACAATACTTTAAATTGGCCCATCTCACTACTCGAGGAATAATTATTGATGTATCTAAACTCAACTAACAACAGTTTGTCACGACCCAAATCGGGGTCGCGACTGGCACCCACATTTACCCTCCTATGTGAGCGAACCAACCAATCTAACCTTAACATTTCAATGTATAACAACAGAAAAATAATGCGGAAGACTTAACCCATTAATAAAAACCAATTCAACAACTACTAAAATTCAACAACTATTATTCCCCAAAATCTGGAAGTCATCATCACAAGAACATCTATGATCAAATTACTAAACTAAAAATGTCTAAGAAGCTAAAACAAATAAAAGCTAGTCCATGCCGGAAGTTCAAGGCATCAAGACTTGAAGAAGAAGATCCAGTCCAAGCTAGACGCATTAGCTCACCCTGAATTTCCGATGTAGTGAAGACTGGCTAGATCTACTGTTGAGTTGAAGACGACGGCACGTTTGCTGCACTCCACAAATAACAAAGAAGAGAACATAAAAGTAGGGGTCAGTACAAACCACGGGTACTGAGTAGATATCATCGGCCAACTCAAAATAGAAAACAGTATATATCAGTTAATATCATAAATCAACTATAAAACTCAACATGTAGCAACAACAAGTACTATAATCATCAATAAGTACTATCAATGTTCATCCATGAGGGCTCAAGCCTCAATACCATACTCATTTGGGAATTAAGTTC
>CM064972.1:7351715-7366764 GCA_032847665.1 Solanum chilense
TGCCGGAACGTGGCACTCCGATCCATATTCTATCCTGGTGCCGGAACGTGGCACTCCGATCCATATTTCTATTCCAGTGCCGGAACGTGGCACTCCGATCCTCATACCCATCGAGCCTTCTTTTACACCAAGGCATCATCAATAACAATCAAGCCTTCTTTATACCAAGGCATTATCAATACAACACTTAGCTCATCAAGCCTTCTTTTATACTAAGGCATCACAATAACAATACAAGTTCATCAAGCCTTCTTTTATACTAAGGCATCACAATTTCAATACAAAGTTCATCAAGCCTTCTTTTATACTAAGGCATCACAATAACAATACAAAGTTCATCAAGCCTTCTTTATACTAAGGCATCACAATTTCAATACAAAGTTCATCAAGCCTTCTTTATACTAAGGCATCACAATTTCAATACAAAGTTCATCAAGCCTTCTTTTATACTAAGGCATCACAATTACAATACAAAGTTCATCAAACCTTCTTTTATACTAAGGCATCACAAAAACAATACAAAGTTCATCAAGCCTTCTTTATACTAAGGCATTACAATTTCAATACAAAGTTCATCAAGCCTTCTTTTATACTAAGGCATCACAATTACAATACAAAGTTCATCAAGCCTTTTTTTATACTAAGGCATCACAATAACAATACAAAGTTCATCAAGCCTTCTTTATACTAAGGCATCACAATTTCAATACAAAGTTCATCAAGCCTTCTTTTATACTAAGGCATCACAATAACAATACAAAGTTCATCAAGCCTTCTTTATACTAAGGCATCACAATTTCAATACAAAGTTCATCAAGCCTTCTTTTATACTAAGGCATCACAATAACAATACAAAGTTCATCAAGCCTTCTTTATACTAAGGCATCACAATTTCAATACAAAGTTCATCAAGCCTTCTTTTATACTAAGGCATCACAATTACAATACAAAGTTCATCAAGCCTTCTTTATACTAAGGCATCACAATTCTCATAACAAGTAAAATTAGGGTTTCATCAAGATTTAGGTTCACAAGCTTCATCATGCTTATTTCATCACAAGCATATAATCATACTCATACAATCATACAATTAAGCATATAGAAGGGTTTACAAGAATACCCAATACATATCATTTGCTATTGAGAGTTTACTACAAATAGCATAAACCATAACCTACCTTCACCAAGGATTTGTGTTCAAGCAAGAATCTTCAAGAAACCTTGCTCCTTCTCTCTCAAGCGCCTCTTTTCTCTTCTCTTTCTCTTTCTCTTTCTTTCTCCAACCTTCCTCTCTTCTTACCCTAAATCACAAGATTTCAAGTTTCAAAAGTAATGAAACCAACCCACCAAGTTACTCAAAGTTAGTCTTTCAACCCCCAAGGAATTGAACTAATAACAATAACCCACTAACTTTATAAATTAAAGCCGGAATGGTCCAAAACACCCCTTTAAAAATAGTCAGAAATCTGACCCCGTCTGGGATTACGGAACCTGTGACGGTCCGTCGTGCCTGTGACGGTCCGTCGTGCCTGTGACGGTCCGTCACGCAGGTTCGTCAAGGACTCAAATTCCTTCAAGGAGTCTGTGACGGTCCGTTGTGCATACGACGGTCCGTCCTGCACTTCCGTCACGACGGACAGAGAGTTGCTCCCAGCACCAATTTCTCAAGAGTCTAAGTGTTTTGACACGGGGGCTCACGACGGTCCGTCGTGACTGTGACGGTCCGTCCTGCAGGTCCGTCACAGAGTTCAGAGACTCAGTTTCAACACTCAATTTCATAATGCCAAGTGTTTTGGAACGGAACACCGTCGACGGTCCGTCGTGCCCACGACGGTCCGTCGTGGTGTCCGTCGTATTCAGCCAGTTTTTCCCAAAAATAAATTCTGCTACTCAAACGACTAAACAGGTCGTTACATCTAGAAAGCAAAGTGGCTCACCAATTGACTTTGAGTGCTTAACTAGATCAACGAGGTGCTGGATGTTGATCCTGGTTACATGTATATGCATCATAAAATGGAGCAAGCCAAATGACATCAATATATTTAATGTAAGAGCATGTGAGGGGAAAACTAAGCACGGCATAAGCTTGAGCTGAATTCTGAAAGAAACACTTAGCTCGGCTCAACTCATGGATACTCAACTCAAATGCAGAATTAAACAAAAGTTAAGGTGCAGTTTGTATAAAGCATTTAAACAGTAAATAACAACTCAATGTATTTATGTTATAAATAAATATAATTTTGTGGGAGTTTCTCTAATAAAAAATCATCACTATGATATGTGTGATGATACAAAATCTCGCTCACGCTGCCAGAACATTCCTATAACTTGCCTGGGTATAGAACGCCTCAACTAAGTGGATCGACTAGTCTATGCTAAAATGTATTATGGAATAACCTAAAAAGTATGACCCGTTCTACCCATGTTAACTACATGATTTATAGAGAATTGAGTTATTATGAACTCATCCCGTATCAGGCTCAATACTACTCCTAAAATACTCACCTGATATGTCTAAAAACATAAGTTATTCTCTGTAATTTGAGGTTACTACCCAAAAAGCTTATCTCATAAAAGATATTGAACTCAACGCTACTCATGAAAACTCATTTAAAAATCGGTTTTCTCTCATCTTAAATGTGAAAATATTTTCTCTTTGGGTGTACTTAGTCCCCATACTCATTTCTTAAGTCTTTTAAAACAAGTTTAAAATGATTATAGTGATGTCACATACCTCGTAGAGATCAACCCTTGGAGGAATCCACAAGCTTAACTTAAAGAACGCGATGAATCCTTGCTTTCTTCCTCTCTTTTCTCCTCATCTTTTCTCTTCTCTCAAAATCCTAACTTAATATTGTGAAGCATTAAATGAACCACTACAATTTAGACCCCAACTTAATTATCAAAAACGGATTTAGTTAATTGGATAAGGAAAAGACCATAATCCACTTCTAACATTTGGTTTTACCTATCCTTATCTAGATATCCCCACTTCATATGGGCATATCTTCCTCATACAAACTTGAAAATGAGAAATTTTGGTGGCGTTGGAAAGATAATTCAAATACCATACCTACGGTATCTTGTAGCACACCTAAATAATCATGTGCTAGGAGTTATGGTCATTTGAAGTTGATCCAAAACTCATACTTTTCTTAACTTTGTCAAACTTTCCAAATTTGACTATTTTCAAAAAATGATTTCTTTCTAGTTCTTTTAAACAATGAGGTGTCACATTATTAAAGAATTTTGAAGAAGAACTTCATTGGAAGCTTTGAAATCTTAACTTGAAGGTAAATAATCAAGATTTTTCTTTTGAGATTCTTGAATTGGTTTCTTGAAATCTCAGTGTCTAAGAATTATGATTTTCGTTAGCGATTCATAATTGTATGGAGCAATTTGAGTTGGAAAGAATGGAATTCTTGGAGAAAGACATATCTTGAAGAAGAATCTTGAAAAAGATTAAAAGAATCTTGAAAGAGATTAAAAAAATCTGAATGGAATCTTATACTTTTGATTTTTCCTTAGTGTTTTGCCTTAGTGTTTGAGAGAGAAGAGACTAATGAACTAAGAGATGAAAATCCGATTATTTTAGGTCTATAATTAGTCAAGAGATTCGTTTAGGGTCTTTAGAGGTAAAAAGACAAAAAAAAAACCTTTTCAATGTTTTGCCATCGATAAATTCGCCACTACACTATATCATGTTACTAAAATGATCATAACATTTTACTCGAAACTATGATTAACGCGAAATTGGTGGCATTCGAAAGAAGATTTGAATACTTAATTTGATAGACTATGGTCCATGTAACTCCTTGTATTCTAAGAGATATGGTAGTTTAA
Source organism: Solanum chilense (assembly GCA_032847665.1). NCBI lineage: Eukaryota > Viridiplantae > Streptophyta > Magnoliopsida > Solanales > Solanaceae > Solanum > Solanum chilense. The sequence continues at coordinate 7,355,559 of CM064972.1, forward strand.
AGTTTACTCAAATAACCTCTTACATCAGAACTTAATCGGTAAGGAAACTTTCAACTAAACTTTGTGCTAAGAGTTTTCACTGACATTAATTGATATCCAAAATCATTCCCATAATAAAGAATTTACCTTTAACAATATGAGCAATTTAAGAATAACCCAGTATATGCAAACAAAAAGTAGTTTGGGCCTTAGCTTAAAACATTTCGGGGTGTTACACTAACTTTCAGAATCAGAGCACAAAAGAAGCAATTTCCCTTTGATCATATGATTACCACGACATTTTTCTACTGTTGGAATCGACTCATAACCAACTATTACAACATCATAAAAGAGATATATAGAAATAGAGACACATCGAGTTAACTAAATAAAAATCTACATACAACAATCATCTAACAGAACCTGAATAAGAACTTGCGTAAAGTAAGTACTTACATATAAAATATGTACAAAAGCATATTTTTTTTAAAAAAAAGTCAGTGAAAGCATTAAGTTTAGTACGATTCAGTGAGCAGAAATTTGCATCCAAAACATAGTACTATAAACAAAAGTTGCTGAAGATAAAGTAGCACATTTCATATACTAGTCTGTGTCTATTTTGAACCCCTCATCGTCCTCCTATTCAGTTTCATCATCCGTTTCGCCTTCATCTTCTCTAGAGTTTTCTTCTAATTCATGGTGCTCTAACAACAAATTCTCATATATTGGCTCAACCATTTCATTTGCCTCCCAATTTGAACCACACAGAGGTATATTTTCATCAACAATAACATTCAAATCTATCTCATGGACTTCAAATTTTACAACTTGGAATGGGAGATTTGATTCAGCTATCATAATCCCTCCCTTATCAAGTGATTCGATAACATCTCGAGGTTTGACTCTTAATACAGCTAGCCAATCAGTTGTGCCCCTCTTTGTGCTAAGATAAGGCATATAACACGCTTGCATTGCAAGAATAAAAGGTTCATATTTTAAAAATCGGTGACGATGATTAACATCTACCAATTTATATCGATCGTGCTCCTTAAGACCAACATTCATTGTTGGATCAAACCATTCACATTTGAATAATATAGCTTGCTTTAAAGATGCTATATGATATTCCAATTGTATAATTTCGTGTATCCTTCTATAGTAATCAACAAAATTTGGATATGAAATACAAACTCCACTGTTCGTTGTTAATCTTATACTACCATGATGTATTGTATGAAACTTGAATCCATTGACAAAATACATTGGATAAGCACATGCACTTATTAATGATCCATGAGCAAGACTACTCAAATATTCTTTTTTGATATGGTTGGATCGAACCTAGTTAAAATACTATAAAATTTAGTCTAAATTCACAAGATAATTTTAAAAAATCGTTTTATTAAAGAATAATGATTGTTTGAGGCTTACATATTCCTAGAACCATATAGAAAAATATGATTCGGAACTCTCATCTATTTGATCTTGAGGTAGATTCGGAAAGTCATCTTGCAAACGTTGTATGTACATGCTTCATAGCAACAAAATAAGCTATATAGAAAATCATAATGTATGATCAATTTTTTTTTATCTTAAATAGGTACAATCTTAAATTGTCACCTTACAAACGGCTCAACATGTTGACAGTTTAGTAGAATATAAGTTTGGGCAGCCTTAAGTTCTTCAAGGGATAAATCTCTTTTATTTTTCCTTCGTACGATTGCTTGGATGGGTGAATATGGATAAATTTCCTTCAAACATCTTTCATAGCACCAACATCATCATTATGGGTCACAATATGATGACGTGCCATAAGATGAGGTTCAAAATAATGAGAAAACAATTGTGTTGACTCTACCGTCAAGTATGCTTCACAAACACTAGCATTGTTCCAAATCATATTTTAAGAGTTCGGAGGTACCTTAAATTATAATGTTACTGTTATGCCGTAATTTTACTATCTTTAGAAAAATTACTTTTTGAAATGTTCCAAATATAAAACAATTGAGAAAAATACTTAAAAAAAGAGTCGACACTTAATTTTTTTTAAAAAAAATTAAGAAAACTTAATTTGAAGGACTTCAAGTGATTCAGTCTTCATGAATTTAGAGAAAATAGGCAAGCGATTCACATTTTCACTTTAAAAAGGTTTTTAAAAATATTTAAAGTGTCCGCTAACAAGCGATTATCAAATAACTTGACTACAAAAATATGATTTTTTTTGAGAAATTGATGATGTTAATTTATTGTACTTTTTGAGTCTTTAGAAAAGGGATGAAATTGTAACGACCTGTTAAGTCATTTTGAGCAGCAGATTTTATTTCTGGAAAAACTAGCTGGGACGACGGACACCACGACGGACCGTCATGGGCACGACGGACCGTCGAGGGTGTCTCGTTCCAAAACACTTGGGAATTCTGAAATCTGAGTACTGAAATCGACTCTCTGAACTCTGTGACGGACCTGCAGGACGGACCGTCACAGGTATGACGAACCGTCGTGAGCCCTCGTTTCAAAACACTTCAACTCGTGAGAATTTAGTACTGGGAACAATTCTCTGAACGTCGTGACGGAAGTGCAGGACGGACCGTCACAGGCGTGACAGACCGTCACAGACTCTTTAGTGAAAATTGAGTCTCTGATCTTTGCGACGACCTGCAGGACAGACCGTCGCAGGCACGACGGGCCGTCAAAGGTTGCGTAATCCCAATCGGAGTCGGATTTCTGGTTAAGTTTTAAAGGGGCGTTTTGGACTATTCCTGCTATAATTACAAATTTCGTGGGTTAACATTAATAACTCAGTTTCTTGGGGGATAAAAGAGGTAACTTTGAGTTAATTAGTGGGTTACTATTGCCATCTTTTATACTTAATTATATACTAATTAGGGTAAAAGAAAGAGGGTTTGAATAAGAAAAATAGAAAGAACAAAAGAAAAGAGAGGGGATCGAACGAGAGAAGAGGGAAACGAAGAGGATAGCAAAGATTTTGAGGAATTGCTTGCTTGATCACGAAATCTTCGGTGGAGGTAGGTTATGGTTTTGTTTTTATGATATTCGTAGTAAACTCTTAATAGCGAATGATATGTATTGGTAGTATTGTAAACCCTTCTATATGCTTAATTGTATGCTTGCATGAATATGATTATGTGATTGTGATAAAATAAGCATGATGAAGTTATTGAATCCCAAATCTTGAAAGAAACCCTAATTCAATTTGTTAATGATGATGCCTTGGTATAAAAGAAGGCTTGATAAATTATATAATGAGAATGATGATGCCTTGGTATAAAAGAAGACTTGATAAATTATATAATGAGATTGATGATGCCTTGGTATAAAAGAAGGCTTGATGAATTAGGGGATCGGGTGCCACGTTCTGGTACCAGGATAGAATGAGGATCGGAGTGTCACGTTCCGACACCAGGATAGTATATGGATCGGAGTGTCACGTTCCGACACCAGGATAGTATATGGATCGGAGTGTCACGTTCCGACACTAGGATAGTATATGGATCGGGTGCCACGTTCCGGTACCAGGATAGAATGAGGATCGGAGTGTCACGTTCCGACACCAGGATAGTATATGGATCGGGTGCCACGTTCTGGTACCAGGATAGAATGAGGATCGGAGTGCCACGTTCCGGCACCAGGATAGAATATGGATCGGAGTGTCACGTACCAACACAAGAGGAAGAAAGATAATGAATCTTGAAAGATGTTAATATACTCAATGTAATGAACCTAATTCCCAAATGAGTATGGTATTGAGGCTTGAGCCCTCATGGATGAACTTGGTGGTACTTATTAATGATTTAGTACTTTTTGTTGCTATATGTTGAGTATTGTAGTTGATTTATGATATTATCTAATATATACTGTTTTCTATTTTGAGTTGGCCGATGATATCTACTCATTACTCGTGTTTTGTACTGACCCCTATTTGTTTGTTTCTTTCTTTGTTATATGTGGAGTGCAGCAAACGTTCCGTCGTCTTCAACTCAACCGCAACTCTAGCCAGTCTTCATCAAGCCAGATTTCAGGTTGAGCTAATGCTTCTTCTAGTGGTATGCATTTAGACTCTACCATGTACTCACCTCAAGGCCAGCCATATAAGAAAAATTCACGGATGAACAGTTACAACGGCTACAAGCTAATGCTTCTCTCTCCTCAGACGCTCCCACCTACTGTTACAACGGCTACAGGCATATCGGAAATGCGCGCTGCTGCGCTGGCGCGTGCGCCGCCGGTGGACATACAAAAACCATCGGAACAAAGCCAAATGGGGCGCCATGAAGATGGCAACAAACCCTATTATGGCACGCACCATGATTCATCTCTCAATTCCTCGAATTCAATGGATACAGATGTGAAAAATCCTGCGTTTTCAGAGGAGTTTGATCAAGAACGAGAAAATATTTCACAAGGGATTTCTGTGTGGAATCGAGGAAAATCGGTAGTGGAACTGGATAATACTACTCACGATCTACATAATACTCAAAAATCAATCGATTCCACTTTACCAATTGACAGCAATCGAGAAATGAATTTGGTCAGGCCAAATGAAGATAACAAGGGAGAAGATAAAGAACAAACACAGCCTCAAAGGCAGGAACAAGCAAGTCACAAAGCACAACCTGCAGGCATGGAAATGCAGCAAAGAACAAATGATCAAAGAAATGCTGCAAATGGTAAGGAAAGCCAACAAATTAACAAAGAAAGCTCAACTCAGGCTCAAAGACAAGAAAACAGTCAACCAGGAGAAACAAATTCAGCAAATCATAGCAACAGGACAATCGTGAATTTCCAAAGCAATTTCCCAAAGATCTCCAACAACTTCACTAGGTATGACCCTAACTCTCAAATAGATAGAAATAAACAGATGCACAATGATGTGAAAGGAAATGCTAGACCTCCTAACATCCAACAACAAGGGGAAAACATTAGTAACAATGTTAAACAGGATAAAATTTCAGAACCTGCTCCATACACTGTTGTTCAATCCTTTGCAGCCCGCTTGAGGTATAATCAGTCTAAGAATCAGATCCCAATTGTGTTGAATGACCCCATACATACTACTAGACAAGGGTATCCTGCTGTGCTCTTAGATGAAAATGACTATTATGTGAAATTGGCTGAATGTTGTAAGTATACACTTGTGGGCAAATTCACCAATACAATGCCTAAAATGGAGTTGGTTAGAAAGAGCTTTACCCTTCAAACTCAACTTACTGGAGGGGTGAAGATTACTCACTTTAACTCTAGGCATGTGTAGATTGATCTTGATAATGAATTCGATTATCAAACTGTGTGGACAAAATTGAGGATGACTATTGAAGGACAATTGATGAGAATTCAAGCTTGGACCCCTGATTTTACCCCCGAGGAAGAGACTCCTATTGTTCCTATTTGGGTTGTTGTGCCAGGCTTACCATGGCATTGTTATAATAAAGTTTTATTGACTACTATCTTGGAATCTGTCGGGAAGGTCTTATATCTAGATTCACCGACTTCTCAAAAGACTAGAGGTAGCACTACTAGGGTGAAAGTTCAAGTTGATCTCACTGAGAAAAGGCCTGAACATGTTTGGTTGGGATTCAAAAATTTAGACCCCAACAAGGGGAGATGGTTGAAGGTTCAATACGAAGGTATCCCCGACTATTGTATGTATTGTAAACACCAAGGGCATATGGATTACGATTGCACTATAAAAAGAAGAGATGAAGAGGTGAACAAGAGGAAAGAAATGGAGTCTGAAAAAATAGATAAATTAAGAGGAGATCAGCATCAAGGTGGAGATGTAATAGAGGAAAATGTTAAACAAAATCAAAAAGGAAACCACCAAGAAGGAAAAAAACAAGAGACCAGAAATCAGGGGGAAAGAAATTATGTTCAAGAAGTTTCAGAAAAAGAGGAGCAGTGGCAGACAAAAAGAAGAAAACAATCAAAAAACTTGGAGCAAGTTCAACCCAAAACAGCATGGAGAGCACGCTCACCACAACACAAGAAAGTCATTGATGACAGCCAGCAGGCAGAAGGTATACCTCTTTCCATTACTACTCATAATGTTTATAGTGACTTAGAAGTGCAGGAGCAGGCTGTTCAGGAGTTGCAGGTGGAAACATCAGGAAAGAAAGGTGCTGCAGACAGCAATATCCAACAAATCCAAGAGCCAGTTACTGCATTACCACCAACAACACAAACAACAAATGTCCAAAACTTGCACATGAACAATTCAGAAAGGAAAGCGGATGCAGACAGTGATACACAGCAAAATGAAGAAACAAATATTGTTTCACCATCAACAAATCAAAGAACAAAACTGCAGCAACATCAAACACAACTCACTCAAACCAATAATAACAAGAGAACAGGTTTTGACTTATCTCTCCCCACACCCCAGCAATCCCCTGTAAATGCTGCTGATAATATTGTGAATGTTGGGTTGGCTGTTGAAGTTGATGGAGGTATGGATGGAGGGTGTCAGGAGAAGCACACTAATCTGCAGGAAGGGGTATCCAAAGGGGGGAAAGGAACTCTGGTTTTTGATCACTCGGACCATAGGAGAGACCTTAGAGCCTCAAAAAATAAGTCTCCAAATTCCATCAATCAGGGGCAGCAGAACAATTCCAGTCAATGGCAAAATTATGAGGCTGATCAGAGTATGAAAAGAAATGAAAATCAAGAAGCTGGGGGTAAATGCTGCTGGAAATCAACAATATACTGTTAATTCTGAGCATCAGCAGCAGGGAGATAAAACTCCTGTCGAAAAACAAAACAATAGATCACAAGGCAGAGCTAGCAAAAAGAAAAGAGAAGCAATTAAAAGAAGAATTCAAAGAGAGGCAGGTCTGCAGTGTGATAATGACCAGATTCAAAGAGAAAATAAATCTCCAAAACAGTGCCATAACAACTCAGATTATGAAGTTATAAATTCAGAAGATGGATTTGACGAAGATACTCAATCTCTCAATGAAAAGGAGGGAGAAGAGGAAGAGGATGAAACTAGTGCACAGTTGATCAACGCTTTTGGTTCTACTTTCCAAAATGAGTTTGAGTCTGAAATCCATGAAGTCACTACTCAACAAGGTTTATCTCCAAGGGGTAGAAAGGAAGTCAGACAATATAATAACACCGTCACAACAAGCACAGCTGCTAATACTAGCAGACCCAACACCAGGTCACGAAGTAAAGGTTTTTAATGATCAGTACAATATGTTGGAATGCTAGGAGCATTAACACTCAAGGCTCTTTGGAAAGACTCCAAAATCTCAAGAAAATGCATAATTTGTCTATGATTGCTATTCTTGAACCTTTTGCAGATAATTCTCAAATCAACAAATACAAGCTTCTTTTGTCTATGGATAATGCTCTTTGTAATAATAATGGCAAAATTTGGCTTTTTTGGACCAATGATATGGAATGTGATATTTTGGAAATTCATGATCAACATATCACTTGTAGGGCAAAACATGTTGAACACAATGAGAAATTTATTTTTTCTCTTATTTATGCTAAGTGTAAGGAACACTTAAGAAGACCTCTTTGGGAAAGACTTTATCATATCTCCAATATGGGTAGCCCATGGTGTACGATTGGAGACTTTAATGTCATTACGTCAACTGATGAAAAACATGGTGGCATACCCTATAATATGAACAAAAGTCTGGAATTTATTGATATCATTGAAGCTTGTGGTATTATGGACATAGGCTACAGTGGTCAACATTACACTTGGTGTAATCAAAGATCCGGTGAAGCAAGAGTGTGGAAAAGATTGGATCGAGCCATGGTCAACGATAAATGGTTGGAATGTATGCCACAAACTACTATCTCTCATCTTCCTGCTGTTGGCTCAGACCATTGCCCTTTATTAATGGAAATGGAGGTGAGAATAGCACAAAAAGTAAAATACTTTAAGTTTTTGCACTGTTGGACTGAAAATGAAAATTTCAAGGATATTGTGCAAAGCTCTTGGCAAGAGGAAGTAAGTGGTGATCCTATGTGGAAACTTCATCAGAAAATGAAGAAATTGGCTTCTACCTTGAGTACATGGTCTAAGAGTGAATATGGCAACATTTTTTCAATGGTTATAGATTTTGAAGAACAGGTTAAAAAGGCGGAGGAGAATGTCATACAAAATAATTCAGAGGAGAACAGAGCCAGACTTCATCTTATTAATGCTCAATACATCAAATACATGAAGTTGGAAACTTCCATACTCAAGCAAAAAACTCAGCTCCAATGGTTCAAAGAAGGTGATAACAATTCCAAATACTTTCATTCTATGATAAGGGGAAGGAGAAGGAAGTTGTTTATCCATAGAATTTGCACAGATGAGGATACTTGGATACAGGGAGATGAGAACATTGCCAAAGAAGCTTGTATGTACTTTCAAAATATTTTCACTGGGAAATCAGAAAGAATCAGTGAAGAGGTTCTTAACTGTATTCCCCGGATGGTTACAGATGAGCAGAACCAACTTCTTCAACAAATGCCTAATATGGAGGAATTAAAAAAGGTTGTTTTCTCCATGAATCCTAACTCAGCTCCAGGTCCGGATGGGTTTGGAGGGAAATTTTATCAATCATGTTGGGATATTATTAAGGAAGATGTTCTAAAGGCTGTACAACATTTCTTTTGTGGAAATATTTTGCCTAAATATTTTTCGCATGCTTGTCTTGTTCTTCTTCCTAAAATTGATCATCCCAATAAATTTTCAGAGTTCAGACCCATCAGCTTGAGTAATTTCTCTAACAAAATTATTTCCAAGATATTTTGTTTCAGATTAGCAGGTATTTTACCTCAGTTTATTTCTGAGAATCAGTCGGGATTTGTTAAGGGAAGAAGTATCTCGGAAAACATTATGTTGGCTCAAGAGATCACTCATCGTATCAAACAACCCAATGAAGGTGACAATGTGGTAATCAAACTAGATATGGCCAAGGCATACGATAGAGTGTCATGGTCGTATACTTGTTTGGTTTTGCGAAAAATGGGTTTTTGTGAGAATTTTATTGACCATGTGTGGAGAATAATGAGCAACAACTGGTACTCTGTTATTATTAATGGGTACAGGCATGGTTTTTTCAAGTCAACAAGGGGTCTCAAACAAGGTGATCCGTTATCGCCGTCCTTATTTATTTTAGGGGCAGAGGTGTTGTCTCGGATGCTTAATATGCTTCATCAACAACAGCATTACAAAAACTTTCAAATGGAAAGTAGAGGCCCACAGATTAATCATCTCAGCTTTGCCGATGATATCATTATATTCTCTTCCACCACTAGAGATACCCTCCATATGATTATGAAAACTCTTGCCACATATGAGTCTGTCTCAGATCAACTCATAAACAAAGACAAGAGTCATTTCATGGTCCCATCGAACGCTCCCATAGAGGTCATCAATGTAATTGAAGAAATCACAGGCTTCACTCAGAAAAACAGTCCCATTACCTACCTGGGGTGCCCCCTTTACATTGGTGGTCAAAGAATCATTTACTATTCAGATTTAGTCGCAAAGATCACCAAAAGGATTACGGGATGGCAATCAAGGATTCTTAGTTTTGGTGGGAAGGCTACTATGATCAAACATGTTCTACAATCCATTCATATCCACATAATGTCAACTACCTCTCCTCCTAAAACAACTATCAGGTATATCAAGAAAGCCATGGCAGATTTCTTTTGGGGTTGGGACAAGGAAAAAAGAAAATATCATTGGGCCTCTTGGGATACGATGTGCCTTCCTTTGGATGAGGGAGGTATTGGTATAAGACGTCTTGAAGATGTGTGTGTTTCATTACAACATAAACAGTGGTGGATTTTCAAAAGCAAGCAGACATTATGGGGTCGATTCTTGAGAGCAAAATACTGTCAAAGGGCTCATCCGGTAGCAAAAAAACTACACACGGGGCAATCTTTGGTTTGGAATTTTATGATGAAAAATAAAGCCGTTGCCGAATCACAAATTCAATGGAGAATCAACTCTGGAAGCAGCTCATTTTGGTGGGATGATTGGTTAGGAGACGGCCCTCTTGCTCCTCAATGCAATCATATCACGAGCCTAAACAACACCACTATTTCTCATTTTCTAATTAATGGAAGATGGAACGAAACATTGCTTCGACAATGGGTTCCTCCATTACTGATTGCAAAAGTTTTAAATACTGACATTAAGTTTCAGGAACACATGCTGGACGAGGCAGTCTGGAAAACTTCTGAGAAAGGGCAGTTCTCCTGTGCTACTGCCTGGGAACACATTCGTCACCGGAAGGAGAAAAATAATTGTAGTAAGAATATCTGGCATAAGTTAATCCCGTTTAAAATTTCTTTTTTAGTGTGGAGGGCATTGCGTGGTAAGCTCCCCACTAACGAAAGAATTATTAAATTTGGGAGGGAGGCAGCCCAATGTTCATGCTGTTACAGCCCTGGGGAAGACACCATAGATCATATATTTGTAACTGGTCATTTTGCTAACAATATTTGGAGGTTCTTTTCTGCAGCTGCAGGGCTGCAACATGAGCACTCAACAATTCACACACTGCTGCAGAAATGGAGGAACCTGGCGCAGGCAACTGAAGTGCAGAAGCTGGCAACCAGGCTGCTGCCAGTCATCATTCTCTGGAATCTCTGGAAAAATCGCTGCGCAGCAAAATACGGAGCAAAGCAATCCAACACAGCTAGAGTAAAATTCCTCATAGTCAAAGACTTCAACCATCTCCTCAACACAGCCTATCCATACATCGAATAGCCTAACAATTGGAACTCTCTTATCGGAATGGTGGCAAGTTACAAACATGCTATTATGGTTAAAGAAGTAACGTGGGAGAAACCTCAACACCATTCCTCAAGCTCAACACTGATGGGAGTGCCCTCAACAACCCCGGGAAAATTGGAGGAGGAGGAATAGTAAGAGATTATCAAGGTAATATGATATATGCATTTACTATTCCTTTGGGTATTGGTACCAACAACCAAGCGGAAATTCAAGCAGTTAGCCATGGTTTAGATTGGTGCATTCAGCATGGATATAGAAAAATACACTTGGAAGTGGATTCAGAATTGGTCATTCATTGGCTTTCAAATCAAACCAACTACCCATGGAACCTACAGCCATACATCATGGAAATCCACAGAATAATGCATCAGTTGGAAAGATTCAAGATTACTCATGTCTACAGGGAGGCAAACAACACGGCTGATCGGCTATCCAAATATAGTCACAACA
>CM064972.1:7366958-7464517 GCA_032847665.1 Solanum chilense
CCGACACATATAGGGGATCGGAGTGTCACGTTCCGACACATATAGGGGATCGGAGTGTCACGTACCGACACAAGAGGAAGAAAGATAATGAATCTTGAAAGACGATAAATATACTCAATCTAATAAACTTAATTCCCAAATGAGTATGGTGTTGAGGCTTGAGCCCTCATGGATGAACTTGATGGTACTTGTTGATGATTATAGTACTTGTTGTTGCTACATGTTGAGTTTTATAGTTGATTTATGATATTATTGATATATATTTGTTTTCTATTTTGAGTTGGCCGATGATACTTACTCAGTACCCGTGGTTTGTACTGACCCCTACTTTTATGTTTTCTTCTTTGTTATTTGTGGAGTGCAGCAAACATTCCGTCATCTTCAACTCAGCAGTAATTCGAGCCAGTCTTCGTCACACCGGATCTTCAGGGTGAGCTAATGCTTCTAGCTTGGACTGGAATCTTCTTCTTCAAGTCTTGATGCCTTGAACTTCCGGCATGGACTAGCTTTTATGTATTTTAGTTTCTTAGACATTTTTAGTTTAGTAATTTGAGGATAGATGTTCTTGTGATGATGACTTCCAGATTTTGGGGAAATAATAGATGTTGAATTTTAATAGTTATTGATTGGATTTTTAATAATGAGTTTAAGTCTTCCGCATTACTTTCTATTGATGTTATATCGAAATGTTAAGGTTTAGATTGGTTGGTTCGCTCACATAGGAGGGTAAATGTGGGTGCCAGTCGCGGCCCCGGTTTTGGGTCGTGACAGTATATTTTTATTAGTTTATTCTATAGTGTTTCTCATATGATTGTGTTTATTATGATGTGCATATATATTTTTAATCATATTTAGTTTAAATGTTAGCTTTAGTAAGTAAAAATAAAAAAAGTATAAAAAATATAACAATCGCAATTTTTTAAGTTTTGGTAACTTTCTTTTCGAAAAACTAACTTAAGAAAAAAATAAAAATAAAAAATGTAAAACTAGTCATTTTTGCAAAAAGGGTTTAATCTGGTCATTTTGGCAACAAAAGAAAAAATGTAAATCTGGTTATTTCTGCAAAAAAAAATGTAAATATCGTCTTTTTTAAAATAAAAATAAAATTCTCTTAAATAAATATTTGAATTGACTATTAAAGTAAAAATACATATTTGACTTATTTGACTTAATAATCTAACAATTAGAAAATTTGCTATTTTGCAATCTTCTATCAAATAAGTCAAGGTAGCCATTTTATATAAAAAAAATTTTTTACCAAATTGGTTATTTCTTAAATTTTTGTCAATATAACCAAAAAAAAAAATTAAAACTAGTAATCATTAGTTTAAAAGAGTGTTTAATTGTAATTTTGTAAATGTTTTTTTTTTTTGTTTTTCTTCTTTTGTTGTCATTGTCTAGTAGTAAAACTTAATTGTCTATTTTTTTTCTTTTGGTAAAACAATAAATATAAATGCTAGAAATTTTTTAATAATAATAAATAAATAAATACTAATCATTTCTTGGTCTATATGTTGCACCATTTTCTTTTATTCATATTTATCATTATTTTTAAAAAAAATTGAGTAATTAATTATTGCATTTTTTTCTTTAAAAAATAAAATAAAAATTCAAATACCATTATGTGTTCGGTTACGATCATTGGTGTGTATTTTTTCAAAAAAGAAGGGTTTTGTGTGCGGTTACGCTCTTAGGCCAATCAATTTTTTTTAAAAATAGTAATTAATACAATTTTTCTCCTTTTATCCAAAATAAATAAATAAATTACTTTAGCCAAATATAAGTTAATAAAGCGATTGTGCTAGAACCACGAAACTCGGGGGGTGCCTCATACCTTCCCTCCGTTCAATAGAACTCCTTACCAAATCTATGTTTTTCGTAGACCAAAAAAAAGTTTTTTTTAAAAAATTTTAAACTAAGAACTATCTGGTGACTTGGAACACCTAAAAAACTAATTCCAAGTGGCGACTCTACAAAAAAAACAAAATATTTTTTTTAAAGCCCGTCATATCCACAACAATTGTAAAAAATAAAAGAGGTGTAACATTATATATAGTTTATATTTAGTTGTTTTTTTTGACATAATTATTTTTAATTGGTATTTTTTTTTAATTTAGTTGGTTGCATATAATGAAGAGTTTGGCATATGGATCAAATCATGATGGCGGATCTCTTTGCAAAGGAAGATGGTAAAAGGATATAATTAGAGATTATTTTTTCACTTTGAATTATATTAGCAACTTAGTTACTTTTGCTAGAGTTTTTTAAATTTTGATTTATACTGTCAATGCTAATCATTTGATCATTTAGTATTCTACTTTCTCTTTGTTATGAAGAAAAATTAATATAATTATTTCATTTTAACAACAAATTTTTTTTATGATGATTACAAGTTTCATTTTTATTATAATCATATAAAAGTAATTCAAATATAAAATATTATTTCATGATCTCATTTTTTGCGTATTTAACAATATGTCACTGTTCTTTTTTGATTTGAAATGTATTTAGAATTTTTATGTAGTCACCAATTATTATATAATCTCTGTTCATTTTTTGTATTGTCCCCCCTTATTTTTATTTATTTATTTTTCCAATAAAATCAATACATAATTAGTAATACATTTAATGTCTAACAAAATTACACATTTGAATTATTCATAACTCATGTCTCTTCATCTTACTTATAACGTTTAATATTAAATATTATTCATAACTTTTATATGTTTCATTTTTCGTAAGTCTTATAAATATTAAATTAATCTTTAAAAAAATATAATAAGCAAATGTAATTATAAGGAAATAATAAAAAAATCAATTTTGTTTTGACGAAAATAGAGTTTGAATAGAATATTAGTATTCCTACAAAAGATAGAACAAATTAAAACATATATAATATATAATATTTTCAAGGGATAATTCCCAAGTATCCCCTCAACCTATGCCCGAAATCTCAGAGACACACTTATAGTATACTAAGGTCCTATTACCCCCCTGAACTTATTTTATTAATAATTTTTTACCCCTTTTCGACCTACGTGTAACTATCTTGTGGGCCCAACGATGATTGATTTTTTTTCAAACTAGTGCCACGTAAGCTAAAAAGGGGTAGAAAATTACTTATAAAATAAGTTTAGGGGGTAATAGGACCTTAGTATAGTATAAGTGTGTCTTTGAGATTTCGGGCATAGGTTGAGGGGGTATGTGTGCATTATCCTTATTTTCAACCTAATACAGTATATTGTTATTTCAACAATATTATCTCTTATTCCATTTAATTCACCACGATGAATATTTTGTGCTAATATATACATTAATAAAATAAATAAATATATTTTATATGTTTAAAAATAATCTATGATACCGCAGACGAGGAAAAATATTAATATTATCTATATATTCTATACTAACCTAAATATTACATATTTCATATCATCATCTTATAAATATTTTATATAGTCACACGAAACATAAATAGTTCCACTGTCACGATCCAAAACCGAGCCGCGACTGGCACCCACACTTAACCTATTATGTGAGCGAACCAACCAATCTAAACCCAAACATATTGAACAAAATACAAAGCGGAAGACTTAAACTCATTATATAAATCAAACAAAATAACTTCTAAAATTTATAACTCATTATCCCCAAAATCTGGAAGTCATCATCACAAGAACATCTATGATCAAATTACTAAGCTAAGAGTATTCTAAGAAGCTAAATAAATAAAAGCTAGTCCGTGCCGGAAGTTCAAGGCATCAAGACATTAAGTGGAAGATCCAGTCCAAGCTAGAAGCATTAGCTCACCCTGAAATCTGGCTTTATGACGACTGGCTAGAGTTGCGGTTGAGTTGAAGACGACGGAATGTTTGCTGCACTCCACAAATAACAAAGAAAGAAACAAACAAGTAGGGGTCAGTACAAAACATGGGTACTGAGTAAGTATCATCGGCCAACTCAAAATAGAAAACAGTATATATCAGACAATATCATAAATCAACTACAAATACTCAACATGTAGCAACAACAAGTACTAAATCATTAATAAGTACCATCAAGTTCATCCATGAGGACTCAAGCCTCAATACCATACTCATTTGGGAATTAGGTTCATTACATTGAGTATATTAACATCTTTCAAGATTCATTATCTTTCTTCCTCTTGTGTCGGTACATGACACTCCGATCCATATTCTATGCTGGTGCCGGAACGTGGCACTCCGATCCTCATTCTATCCTGGTACCGGAACGTGGCACCCGATCCATATACTATCCTGGTGTCGGAACGTGACACTCCGATCCTCATTCTATCCTGGTACCGGAATGTGGCACCCGATCCTCTATTTCTATCCTGGTATCGAAACGTGGCACCCGATCCATATACTATCCTTGTGATGGAACGTGACACTCCGATCCTCATTCTATCCTGGTACCAGAACGTGGTACCCGATCCTCTATTTCTATCTTGGTACCGGAATGTGGCACCCGATCCCCTAATTCATCAAGCCTTCTTTTATACCAAGGCATCATCAATCTCATTATATAATTTATCAAGCCTTCCTTTATACCAAGGCATCATCATTCTCATTATATAATTTATCAAGCCTTCTTTTATATCAAGGCATCATCATTAACAAGGTGAATTAGGGTTTCTTTCAAGATTTGGGATTCAATAGCTTCATCATGCTTATTTTATCACAATCACATAATCATATTCATGCAAGCATACAATTAAGCATATAGAAGAGTTTACAATACTACCAATACATATCATTCGCTATTAAGAGTTTACTACGAATAGTATCAAAACCATAACCTACCTCCACCGAAGAATTCGTGATCAAGCAAGCAAATCCTCACAATCTTTGATATTCCCTTCGTTCCTCTCTCTCGTTCGATCCTCTCTCTCTCTTTTTGCTCTTTCTATTTTTCTTATTCAAACCCTCTTTCTTTTACCCTAATTAACATATAATTAAGTGTAAAAGATGACAATAATAACCCACAATTTAACTCAAGGTTACCTCTTTTATCCCCCAAGAAATTGAGTTATTAATATAAACCCACGAAATTTGTAATTATAGCAGGAATAGTCCAAAACGCCCCTTTAAAACATAACCAGAAATCCGACTCCGACTGGGATTACGCAACCTGTGACGGTCCGTCATGCAGGTTCGTCAGAGACTCGATTTCTTTAAGGAGTCTGTGACGGCCCGTCGTACCTACGACGGTCCGTCCTGCACTTCCGTCCGACGTTCAGAGAATCGTTCCCTGTACCAAATTCTCAAGAGTTGAAGTGTTTTGAAACGGGGGCTCACGATGGTTCGTCGTACCTGTGACGGTCCGTCCTGCAGGTCCGTCACAGAGTTCAAAGAGTCGATTTCAGAATTCCTAAGTGTTTTGGAACGAGACACCCTCGACGGTCCGTCGTGCCCATGACGGTCCGTCGTGGTGTCCGTCGTCTCAGCCAGTTTTTTTCCAGAAATAAAATCTGTTGCTCAAAACGACTAAACAGGTCATTACATCCACTAAATTAAAAAGTCTTTTTTCTTTTTTTTAAACTCAATTCTAAATCAAACTAGATTATTCCTTTTTAAACGGAGAGAGTATATCTTATAGGTGTATATAAAAAAACTGTATATATAATTTATCAAAAGAGATCTCTAGCAAAAGTTTTACAAGATCTTGGTAGTTATTAAATTTTAGGTCATGATCCATACTCGATGACGAATGTTGCCAAGAGAAAAAAGTAATATAACACTTCATACATTGAAGCTTAGTTATAACCATTATATTTCCTATAGGTTCATCATAACCATAATTAACCATGTAAAAGCACATGTTAAAGTTGTTATCCTTTCAAGTACTAGTGTCCAAAAGGTTGAAGTTTAAAAAGAATTGAAACACCAAGTTTGGGAAGATTTGTGTCAACATGTGGACTACATATGTGACATTTTGAGTCAATGATTGTCAACAATATTTTTAATTTAGCGTCCAATAACACCCCAAAAGTTTCTAATTCTATATCAGACCTTGTGAAGATACAAAAAACTGAAGTTTACAAATATTTCCTTACTACTTATGGATCGTGTAAGGAACCAACGACTATGATGGGATAATTGGTAGCAGATAAGTCGTAGATTGGTCCGTACAATGAGACCACATAAACTCAGGAAGACACTGTCTTTTACAACCACTTTTAAAGTTTGTAGACTGTTATATGGTCCGTAGAAGGTGTTTATAGATGACCTCCGACATATTTTAAGTTAGGGTCATTTTGATATCTTTTAACTATTATATTGCGTTGTTTTGGACTCTATTTTTGAATGTTGAATTAAGGGGTTCTTAGTAGACCAAAACCCAAATCAAATTTCCCCACTCTCTAATTTTCCTGTCAACCAAGAATTAGGGTTCCAAGCTTCAAGTATCCATTCGAGGAATTTAAGCTATGGTTATTCATTTCAGGTATGTGTAATTTCATCAATAGATATTCATTCAGCCATAATATTGCGTCCCAAGAAACCTAATTTCTTCATTGTATGAGTCCTACAAACCTATGGTTTTCTATGATATTCATGTGTTTTCAATGCAAATTAGTCCTCCTCCATGAATAATCGAAGGAGTATCTTGTTCTAAATTTGGCAAGACCTAATTTGTGATTGAATAATCCAATAACATGATAAAAGTACAAAAAGATTAAAATATTATTGAATGTCAATTTGAATAATCAGGAATGATGACCATTGATCACTACTTCTTCCTAGTAATTAGTGGAAAAAATTAAGCTCTAAGTCTAATAAGAGAATGTATTTATGAAAAGTATTACACGAAATAACTAAAAAAGAAAAAATGAAAAAGACGGGGTATTTTATCCATCCAGTTGGTTGTACTCTAATACTTCTCCAAATATTCTCGGATCACAAATAAAACGTGTGTATTTGTAATTAGATTAGTAAACTATAAATTAAGAAAGCTTAATAAAGTACATAAATCAAAACAATTAAAAGATTTGTATAGAACTCTCTTTTACTTTTCTATTATCTTATTCTGGTTTGATCGCGGAAAAAATAAATAAATAAAAGACTATGCCTTACGGACAACTTGAAGTTTATGTTGGACATGCAAGAGGCCTTGATGACCAAAATTGGCTCAGTATTTTCCTCGTTAACTCCCTTTCTTTATACTAGTAAATCTAACTTTCCGAGTGTTATCGATTTAGATCTTACAAATAATTCTAAAAAAATTCAAATTCTAAATCCGCTCGTTATTATTTATATCCTTCATCTCTTATAGGTTAACTAATTATTTTAATTTTTTTTTGTTACATTTAAAAAGCTGATATGAATCCATATGTGGTCATTACATGTCATACTGAAGAGAAGAAATCCAGTGTTGCATCAGGTTAGTAGTAATTATTATTATTGGATCGAATGTAAAAACTTCAAATACTTTTTTAACAATACAATATTTTGTTGATACTGTCAATACATATAAATTAATTAAATACGTATCTTAAATGTATAAGTTTTGTTTTTATAATAGGCGAGGGAGAGGACCCAGAGTGGAATGAGTCTTTCTTATTTACTATTTCTCGTGGTTGTGACGAAGTTCACATCAAGGTTATGGATGAAAATACATTTCAAGATGACGATTTCATTGGGGAAACAACGTTAATAATCTCCCTCTTTCCTTTCTATTTCAAGAATATTGATTTTATTTTGCGAATAATCTAGTCTCTAATGCATGCTTCTTTTTATTTTTCTTTTTTTTTCTTTTCTATATCCCGTGATCAAAAACAGAATTGCATTAGAGGAAGTGTTTCGCGAAGGAGAAGTTGAAACAACAACATATGATCTTTATAAGGACGATGAAAATTGTGGATCCGTCAAAATTGGCCTCACTTTCACACGCGAGGAGGTAACATATATTATAAGTTCTTAATTGACAAAATAATTTATTTATTTTTTGGCAATTTGAGTAATGATTTTTTAAAAGAATAAGATTATTGATCAAGATCAATATATTTTTCTCACTTGCAGAGGGATGAATATGACGAGGACTACTAGTTCATACTTTCGAACAAAAACAAGTTGAGCTTATGAAAAGGTCCTTGGGTTACCCATACAACAAAAAATAGTCCCCAGAATATATTATGAAATGATATTGAATTGTTTAATTTAGTGTAATTATTATTTTCTAGATTTTGATTCGAATAACATAGGAATTGTTTTGTTTTTGTGTGTATTATTTCAATATGAATTAACGGTAAAAATTGTGATACACGTTATAGCAAATACTACATTTGTGTCATCGATCAATTTTTAATTAGTTAACTTTGTTGAGAAGAATTGGTATTAGGGACACCAATAAAACTTAATTCACTCTATAAACATTGATTTATTTTTGCTTTATTTTCTAGGATTGAGCTTTTTTAAAAAGGGCAAAACTGTGGAGTCGTGGGTTTGTTTGATATTTTTAAACTTGGGGCATATTTGTAAATGTGGGGTCAAGGACTTATTTAGTGTTTTTACAACTAAGGAAAAACATATATGTTTATAAAATATACTATAATCCCAATAATTTTAGTTTATATTATAATCTAATTTAACATGTTAAAATATATATATTAAAAAAGCACCTTTCTGGGACTGTTTCGACATTTCTTCTTCTTAGCTTTTCTTATTCCCCATACATTGATTCTAGAGAATCAGTAACCATAGCATCGCCTCCCGCCTCTCTTCCCAATACACTTCTCCAAACATTTCAAGAGAAACCAGAAAAATCATACCATTGCTTCTCTTCCACATACGTTTCAATCATTTCATCGTCCATTAAACAAATGTTTCAACCGTTTCACATCCTAAACGTCAAATCTTCATCTCTTTCTTCTTATCCAAGTTCAAAATTTTCATCATTGGTAAGTTTATTCTTGTTTAATGGTTGTTTTTGGTTATTTTAACCGTATTACGTTGTTCATTTTGTTATCGAAGTGTAATCAACCCTTTTTTTGAATGATTTTATTCATGTTCTTGTTTAGGATGCTGTATTTAGTTATTTATTTTGTTATAGCAGTGTAATAAACTCTTTTTCGGATATTTTTCCTCATGTTCTTGTTTAGGATGCCGTATTTGATTTTTTATTTTGTCATTGTAGTTTTAATAAACCCTTTTTCTGGATGAATTTTCTTCATGTTGTTGTTTTGGATGAA
The DNA here is from genome assembly GCA_032847665.1 of Solanum chilense. Lineage (NCBI taxonomy): Eukaryota > Viridiplantae > Streptophyta > Magnoliopsida > Solanales > Solanaceae > Solanum > Solanum chilense. The sequence continues at coordinate 7,376,167 of CM064972.1, forward strand.
TATTTGTGGTCTCTAACGATGTTTTTTGTTTTGATATAAATATTTGACCCAATTGATTGCTTTTTTAAAAAAAAATATTTCTGTTTATCTCGCCTTTTGATTTTTGAATTTTAGCTTTTGTTGTGAATTGTTGTTTTCCCCATTGTATTTGTTTACTTTTGTTGGTCTTATTTTTTCTCATTTACATGTGTTGTTACACGAAATCGAAGAGCAGTATTTTTCATCACCCTCTTTGTTAGACTTTTATTTACTTTAATATTACAGGTTTACTCAAATTATGACTAAAATTAGAGGTGATCTTGTTAAAAAGTATGTTCCTAAGCCTTGTAAAAACAAGAAAATAAAGACTCAATCTCAAGTTTCAAGGTGTTCAAAGAGGAAAAAGATTGTTGTTGAAGTACCCAAGTATGATTTGAATTCTGATACGATGGATGAAATAGATAACTATGAGGAGAGTCTTGATGAGGTTGAGTCTTGTGAAGAGTGCAGTGGAGACGAGTCCACAAGTGGAGATAGCCGAGATGCTAGAGATGAGGATGATGATCATCTATCCTTGCCAACTTGTGCAAGAGAAATATCTGGTAAGTTCTATAATCTCACTACAACATGTATGGATGAGTTAGGATCTTTTTCATCCAAAGATTTTTGAGAGAGCAAGAATGATTAATGTATAATGATTTCAGAAATGTTTTACCGAATGAAAAAAATTATAATGACCTTAAAAGTAGTTTTGGTCATGTAAGGCATATTCCCGAATATTACAAATTTAATGGACAGATGGTCCATTACATATTGTTGTGTCGTGTCAATAATGATAAAAAAAATTGCATGAGATATGATTTTGTGTAAATGATAAGCCTACATGTTTTGGCTTAAAAAAATTTGCATTGGTTACAGTCTGAATTGTGGAGCATTGTCACGAACCAAAACGAGCCGCGAGTGGCACCCACACTTATCCTACTATGTGAGCGAACCAACCAATCTAAACCCCAACATTTCAAACGTAATGAACAAAATACAATGCAAGAAGACTTAAAACTCATTAACGAAATCAATTAAATAACTTCTAAAATTCATCAATCATTATCCCCAAAATCTGGAAGTCATCACCACAAGAACATCTATCCTCAAATTACTAAATCTAAGAGTATCTAAGAAGCAAAAATAAGTAAAAAGCTAGTCCATACCGGAATTTCAAGGCATCAAGACATGAAAAGGAAGATCCAGTCCAAGCTAGAAGCAATAGCTCACCCTGAAATCTGGCTTGATGAAGACTGGCTAGAGTTGCTGTTGAGTAGAAGACGATGGCACGTTTGCTGCACTCCACAATTAACAAAGAGAAACAAATACAAGTAGGGGTCAGTACAAGGCACAAGTACTGAGTAGGTATCATCGGCCAACTCAAAATAGAAAGCAATATATATCAGATAATACATAAAATCAACTAATATTCTTAACTGGTGACAACAACAATTTCCGTAACCCTTGGTCACAACACCAAGCACATCAATGAGGACTCAAGCCTCTCCATCATACTCATTTGGGAATTAGTTCTTTAAAATTTAGTATATATCATAATTCAAGATTCATTATCTTTATTCCTCTTGTGTCGGTACGTGACACTCCGCTCCACTACTACTATCCTGGTGTCGGAACGTGATACTCCGATCCATATACTATCCTGGTGTCGAAACGTGACACTCCAATCCATATACTATCCTGGTGCCGGAACGTGACACCCGATCCATATACTATCCTGGTGTCGGAACGTGACACTCCGATCCATATACTATCCTAGTGTCGGAACGTGACACTCCGATCCATATACTATCCTGGTGCCGGAACGTGACACCCGATCCATAACTATCCGCTTGGTGTCGGAACGTGACAGCTCTCGATTCCATATACTATCCTGGTGTCGAAACGTGACACTCCGATCCATATACTATCCTGGTGCCGGAACGTGACACCCGATCCATATACTACTTTAGTTCATCAAGCCTTCTTTTATACCAAGGCATCATCATTACAAAGTAAATTTAGGATTTAAGATTCAATAGCCTCATCATGCTAATTCATCACAATTATATAATCACATCATGCAAGCACACAATTAAGCATATAGAAGACTTTATCATACTACCCAACACATATCATTCGCTATTAAGAGTTTACTATGAAATAGCATAAACCATAACCTACCTCCACCGAAGAATTCGTGATCACGCAAGCTAATCCTCAAAGTCTTTGCTTTCCTCTTCGTTCTCTCTTCTCTTGCTCGTTCGTTCTCCCTTTCTCTCTCTGGTCTTTCTATTTTTCTTATTCAAACCCTTTTTCTTTTACCCTAATTGTCATATAATTAAGTATAAAAGATGATAAAAATAACCCACTATTTATTTCAGGGTTATCTCCTTTAACCCCCAAGAAATTGAATTATTAACATTAATCCACTAACTTTATAATTATAAGCATGAATAGTCCAAAACGCCCCTTAAAACTTTTAAATAGAAATCCGACCCAGTCAGGGTTACGCAGCCTGTGACGGTCCGTCATGACTGTGACGGTCCGTCACAAAGTTCAGAGAGTTAGTTCTGTGGAAAGATTTGTGACGGTCCATCATGCCTGCGATGGTCCGTCCTGCCATTCCATCACAAAGTTCAGAGAGTTGATTTCAGTACCCAAATTTCAGAATTCTAAGTGTTTTGGAACGAGACCCCCTAGACTGTCCGTCGTGCCCATGACGGTCCGTCGTGGGATCCGTCGACCAAGACAGTTTTTCCAGAAATAAACTCTGCTGCTCAAAACGACTAAACAGGTCGTTACAATAGATACCAATTTACCCATCGTTCGTCCTTGAACGATCACAAGAAGAAAAACAAGGGCGAAAAGGAGTACCTGAATCTGTAACCAGGTGTGGGTATCTTTCTTGCATATCAGCCTCCTTCTCCCAAGTGGACTCTTCAACTGGTCGATTCTTCAATTAAACTTTGATGGATGCAATCTCGCTTGATCTCAACTTGCGAATTTCTCTATCTAGAATGGCAACAGGCTCCTCCTCAAAAGTCAAATTCTCATCAAGCAGAACTGAATCCCAACGAATGATGTAGTTTCCATCCCATGGTATCTTTTCAACATAGACACATGAAATACCGGACGCACTCCTGACAGCCCTGGAGGCAAGGCTAATTCATAAGCCACCTCCCCTACTCGCTTAAGTACTTCAAATGGTCCAATATACCTTGGGCTTAGCTTACCTCTTTTACCAAACCGCATCACCCCTTTCATGGATGAAACCTTCAGCAAGACTTGTTCACCCTCCATGAACTCCAAGTCTCAAACCTTTCGATCTGCATATTCCTTTTTCCTACTTTGAGCCGCTAAAAGCTTTTCTTGAATAGATTTCACCTTCTCTAATGAATCCCTCAAAAGATCAGTACCCCAAGGTCTAACCTCAAATGCATCAAACCAACCAATGGGAGACCTACATCTACTCCCATACAATGCTTCGAATGGAGCCATATCAATACTTGAGTGATAGCTATTATTGTATGAAAACTCCGCTAAGGGTAAGAAGTTATCCCAATGACCACCAAATTCTATCACACATGCACGAAGCATATCCTCCAATACCTGAATCGTTCGCTCAGACTGACCATCGATCTGAGGGTGAAATGCAGTACTAAGGTCCAACCTAGTACCTAATTCCGCATGCAATGTTCTCCAAAACTTAGAAGTAAACTGCGTACCTCTATCTGATATGATGGAAAGTGGAACTCCATGCAATCGAACAATTTCTGAGATATAGAGTTTGGCTAACTTCTCTGCATTGTAGGTCACCTTGACCGGAATGAAATGAGCAGACTTAGTTAATCTGTCCACAATTACCCAAATAGAATCAAACTTTCCCAATGTCTTTGGAAGACCAACTACGAAGTCCATTGCAATTATCTCCCACTTCCATTCAGGAATGGGCATTCTCTGAAGTGTTCCTCCGGGCCTCTGGTGTTCATACTTTACTTGCTGATAATTTGGACACTTGGCAACAAAATCAACAATGTCGCGCTTCATTCTACTCCACCAAAAGTGTTGCTTTAGGTCACGGTACATCTTGGTTGCACAAGGATGTACAAAATATCCGGAACTATAAGCCTCTGTGAGGATGGTGTGGATAATCATCAACACGGGGCACACATACCCTTCCCTTAATCCTCAAAACACCTTCCTCATCAATTATTGCTTCTTTAGCCTCTCCTCGCAACACCATATCCCGAATTCGGCTTAGTTTCTCATCATCAAACTGTTTTCCCTTGATCTTGTCAAGAAAAGAATATCTTGCCTCCACACAGGCCAAAAATCCTCCTTTCTCTAGTATTTCTAGTCTCATAAAGTCGTTAGCCAAGTTTTGGACTTCTCTGGCCAATGGGCGTCTGGAAACCTGTAAGTGAGCTAGGCTTCCCATGCTCCCTGATTTTCTACTTAAGGCGTCTTCCACAACATTAGCCTTTCCTGGGTGATACAAGATGGTAACATCATAGTCCTTCAGTAGTTCCATCCATCTCCTCTGTCTCAAATTCAAATCCCTCTGAGTAATACGATGATCCGTATAGACTTCACACTTAACCCCATATAGATAGTGTCTCCATTGCTTTAATGCAAACACTACCGCAGCCAACTCCAAATCATGGGTCGTATAATTACGTTCGTGCACTTTTAATTGCCTCGAAGCATAAGCAATTACATTCTTGTCTTGCATTAGCACTGCACCCAACCCAGAATAAAATGCATCGCAATAAACAATGAAATTCTTACCCTCTACTGGCAAGGTAAGGATAGGTGCCGTAGTCAGCAAGGTCTTGAGTTTCTGAAAGCTTTCCTCACATTCATCCGACCATACAAATGGAACATTCTGCTTAGTCAAGTTCGTCAATTGGGAAGCAATAGAAGAGAATCCCTTGACAAATCGATGGTAGTAGCTGGCTAAACCAACAAAGCTCCTTACTTCTGACACATTAGTAGGTCTTACCCAATTCTTCATTGTTTCAATCTTAGAAGGATCCACCATCACTCCATCCTTAGAAACCACGTGCCCCAAGAAGGACACTGAATCTAGCCAAAACTCACACTTGGAGAATTTGGCATAAAGCTTTTTCTTCCTCAACAACTCCAATACAATTCTCAAATGCTCCTCATGTTCCTTCTTACTCTTGGAGTATATCAGTATATCATCAATAAATACGATCACAAAGAGATCCAGATATGGCTTAAAAATCCCGTTCATCAAGCTCATGAAAGCAGCAGGGGCATTCGTAAGACCAAAAGACATTACTACAAATTCGTAATGCCCATACCTGGTTCGAAAAGCAGTCTTGGGCACATCCGTTGCCCGTACTTTCAATTGATGATAACCGGATCTCAAGTCAATCTTAGAGAAGACACAAGCACATTGTAACTGATCGAACAAGTCATCAATGCGAGAAATGGGGTACTTGTTCTTAATAGTTACCTTGTTCAACTGCTGGTAGTCTATGCACATCAGAAAACTCCCATCCTTCTTCTTCACAAATAACACCGGAGCACCCCAAGGGGATGCGCTTGGTCTAATGAAGCCTTTACTTAACAACTCTTGAAGTTGGGCCTTTAACTCCCTTAACTCTGTTGGAGCCATTCTATAAGGGGGTATGGAAATGGGGCGTGTACCCGGATCCAGATCAATGCAAAAGTCGATATCCCTATCCGGTGGCATACCAGGAAGGTCTGCAGGGAACACATCCAGAAACTCACGGACTACCGAAACCGACTCAATTGAAGGTACTTGGGTAGTATCATCCCTGAGGTGTGCCAAGAACGCTAAACACCCTTTACTAACCATTCTCTTAGCACGAAGAAAGGAGATGATACGAACTGGAGTGGAAGTGTAGTCACCCTCCCACACTAACGGATCTGTCCCAGGCTTGGTCAACGTTATAGTCTTAGCATTACAATCTAGGATTGCAAAATTCGGAGAAAGCCAAGTCATACCCAGAATTACATCAAAATCAACCATTTCTAAGATAACCAAGTCTACATGAGTATTGCTCCCCACAAAAGTCACCAGACAAGACCTATATACCTTTTCAACTATCACAGACTCACCCACCGGAGTAGAAACACGAATAGGCATGTCAAGCAATTTACAATGTAAATTAAGACCAGTAGCAAATGAGGAAGATACATATGAAAATGTGGAGCCAGGATCAAATAATACAGAAGCCATGCAATCACAAACCAAAAGATTACCTGTGATAACCGCATCAGATGTCTCCGCTTCAGACCGCCCGGGGAAAGCGTAACAATGGGCCCTATCACCTGTCTGCCCGTTGCCCCTACCATGTTGTGCTGTAGTGGCTCCGGTTTGCCCGTCACCACGGCCGTTTCGGTGACCACCATTACCTCGGCCACCACGTCCTCCAGAATGACGGCCTCTTCCATGACCACCTCTACCTCTGACTATTGGGGGTCTGTAACTCTGTTTTGGACAATACCTCTTAATGTGTCCAGTCTCCCCACATCCATAACACTCTCTGGATTCAAGCATAGGTCTCTGTGAGAATGACGAAGTCTGGGGATGACCTCCAAACTCGGAGAAGTGTTGACCGGTCTACGGTGAGCCCCCAACTACAGTCTGCAGTGAAGACTGAATAGGTCAGGCTGGATAACCTCCGGAACCCTGCCCTCTGGAGTAAGAACAATTAAACTCACCTCCCTTACGAAACCTTTTAGATGTCGATGCCATGGTGAAGTCATCTGGCTTCACTCCCTCCACCTCTATCACGAAATCTACCACTTCCTGAAAGGATTTTGCTGTAGCCGCTACCTGTAAGGCTGAAATCCGCAAATCTGACCTCAATCCCTTCACAAAATGGCGAATCTGCTCTTGTGGACTGAAACAAAGTTGGGTGGCATACCTGGATAATGCACGAAACTTAGCCTTATACGCGGTAACTGACATCCTACCTTGCTCTAGGCTCAAGAACTCATCTCTCCTCCTATCCCTCAAGGTCCGGGGGATATACTTCTCCATAAATAAGCTAGAGAATGACGCCCAAGTCATAGGTGGTGCCTGTGCGGGTTGACACTCAACATGTGACCGCCACCACATTTTGGCATTTCCCTGAAACTGATAGGTTACAAACTCAACGCCAAATCGTTCCACTATGCCCATTTTATGTAGTAATTCATGGCAATCAACCAGAAAATCGTAAGCATCCTCAGATTCAGCACCTTTGAAGACTGGAGGTTTCAATTTCAAGAACTTACTGAAATGTTCATGCTGATCACTTGTCATTATGGACCTGTGGTCAAACGAGGAAACGTGCCTATTTCCAATGAGGCATCCATGCGGGGAGCCTCAGCAGCGGCCTGTCGTACTTCCGGAACCTGAGGTGCTGGTGCAGAAAACACTGGAGGTGTCTGGCCTTGATCAGATAACCCGCTAAGATAAGAAAGAACCTGATTAATCATCTCTTGGGTAGGTTGGGGTGTTAATTCCTCATTCTGCACTTGCTCACTTTCCCCTTCCTCACCCTCTCTTACTACTTCCTCAGTCGGTGGAGGAGTCACCACCCTAGTACTAGATGGGCCAGGTGCTTGTCCTCTTCCTCTAGAAGGTGTCCTCCCGCGACCTCTACCACGGCCTCTTGCCACTAATCCTCCTCGAGCTACAGCCCCAGTGGCTGGCTCAGTTGCATCTTGTCTTGCCGGTGTTGGTGTTGGCGCCGCTGTTGCTCTAGTTCTAACCATCTGCGAAATAGAGTGAAGATGGTCAGAAACCAATTTGTATCACCTAGATACCAATTGGATCCAAGTAATAGCATGAAAGAAAGAAAGAAAGAAAGAATGGAATTTTCCTAAAGTCTTATAGCCCCTCAAAGAAAAGTAAAGGTGTCCCCCTACCATTCCTTAAGACTCTACTAGACTCGTTCTTGTGTGATGAGACCAACGAACCTAATGCTTTGATACAAAGTTTGTCACGACCCAAAATGAGCCGCGAGTGGCACCCACACTTATCCTACAATGTGAGCGAATCAACCAATCTAAACCCCAACATTTCAAACGTAATGAACAAAATACAATGCAAGAAGACTTAAAACTCATTAACGAAATCAATTAAATAACTTCTAAAATTCATCAATCATTATCCCCAAAATCTGGAAGTCATCACCACAAGAACATCTATCCTCAAATTACTAAATCTAAGAGTATCTAAGAAGCTAAAATAAGTAAAAAGCTAGTCCATGCCAGAATTTCAAGGCATCAAGACATGAAGAGGAAGATCCAGTCCAAGCTAGAAGCAATAGCTCACCCTGAAATCTGGCTTGATGAAGACTGGCTAGAGTTGCTGTTGAGTTGAAGACGATGGCACGTTTGCTGCACTACACAATTAACAAAGAGAAACAAATACAAGTAGGGTTCAGTACAAGGCACAAGTAGTGAGTAGGTATCATCGGCCAACTCAAAATAGAAAGCAATATATATCAGATAATACATAAAATCAACTAATATTCTTAACTGGTGACAACAACAATTTCCATAACCCTTGGTCACAACACCAAGCACATCAATGAGGACTCAAGCCTCCCCATCATACTCATTTGGGAATTAGTTCTCTAAGATTTAGTATATTATCATAATTCATGATTCATTATCTTTATTCCTCTTGTGTCGGTACGTGACACTCCGCTCCACTACTACTATCCTGGTGTCGGAACGTGACACTCCGATCCATATACTATCTTGGTGTCGGAACGTGACACTCCGATCCATATACTATTCTGGTGCCGGAACGTGACACCCGATCCATATACTATCCTAGTGTCGGAACGTGACACTCCGATCCATATACTATCCTGGTGTCGGAACGTGACACTCCGATCCATATACTATCCTGGTGCCGGAACGTGACACCCGATCCATATACTATCCTGGTGTCGGAATGTGACACTCCGATCCATATACTATCCTGGTGTCGGAACGTGACACTCCGATCCATATACTATCCTGGTGCCGGAACGTGACACCCGATCCATATACTACTTTAGTTCATCAAGCCTTCTTTTATACCAAGGCATCATCATTACAAAGTAAATTTAGGATTTAAGATTCAATAGCCTCATCATGCTAATTCATCACAATTATATAATCACATCATACAAGCACACAATTAAGCATATAGAAGACTTTATCATACTACCCAACACATATCATTCGCTATTAAGAGTTTACTATGAAATAGCATAAACCATAACCTACCTCCACCAAAGAATTCGTGATCACGCAAGCTACTCCTCAAAGTATTTGCTTTCCTCTTCGTTCTCTCTTCTCTCGCTCGTTCGTTCTCCCTTTCTCTCTCTGGTCTTTCTATTTTTCTTATTCAAACCCTTTTTCTTTTACCCTAATTGTCATATAATTAAGTATAAAAGATGATAAAAATAACCCACTATTTATTTCAGGGTTATCTCCTTTAACCCCCAAGAAATTGAATTATTAACATTAATCCACTAACTTTATAATTATAAGCATGAATAGTCCAAAACGCCCCTTAAAACTTTTAAATAGAAATCCGACCCAGTCAGGGTTATGCAGCCTGTGACGGTCCGTCATGACTGTGACGGTCCGTCCTGCAGGTCCGTCACAAAGTTCAGAGAGTTAGTTCTGTGGAAAGATTTGTGATGGTCCGTCGTGCCTGCGACGGTCCGTCCTGCCATTCCGTCACAAAGTTCAGAGAGTCGATTTCAGTACCCAAATTTCAGAATTCTAAGTATTTTGGAACGAGACCCCCTCGACGGTCCGTCGTGCCCATGACGGTCTGTCGTGGGATCCGTCGACCAAGACAGTTTTTCCAGAAATAAACTCTGCTGCTCAAAACGACTAAACAGGTCGTTACAAGCATACCCCCGCAATACAAAAATGGAAAAAATGCTTGAGAAAGGTAATAAGTTTTAGTATAAAGTAACAAGGAATAAGAATATTAATGGTTCAAAGTAGTTGAGTTTGATGAAGGGTGCCAGATTGAATAAGGAGCCAAAGTTTAAGTGCTCTTTTGTTTGGTTCGTCCACTCAATATTGCTTGCCTACGATCGATCTAAGATTGTGTTCAAACCACATTAAGATTACCGATGATTTAAAGGTTTTTAAGAGTTATGCGTGGGGATAAACAGTGTTTTGATTTAACACTGAAGTATTTGAAGACCAAAATGAATTTGAAGAAACAATGTGAAGTGTACAAGGAAAAAAGGAACGCATCATATGTTCTGTATGGCTTCTCCTGAGCGATTCTGGTAATTTTCATCATTTATTTGTTATTTCATTAATTTCAAGTTTGGATGTATGATATTTTTCCTCATCTTGATATTTATGCGAAGAGGTCTTTGGAGTCTCCACTGTCAATTTCCCGTTTACTTAGATGGAACACGACAAAGAGTAATAACATTGTCAAAGGTGATATATTAAAGTATACAAAGGTATAAACTTATTTTGTCATATAACAATATTTGTAAATTAGTGAAGGTCTTGTACTAATTATATTTTTTGTTAGGTTGTGCATCAATCCCTAGTACCTAGTATCGGTGAGAAGAAACAAAATAATATGGCAACATTAAAGCCATATACGAACGAAGTGAAGGACCCAGTTATTGATGTCTTAAAGGCCAGTTTGAAAGGTCATTGTCCTCACTTCTGTAGTAGGTCATGGGGAGGATGAGTATTCAAACAAACACATTCTTAATCAACTTGGGGAGAATTCTATACCAAGTACTTCTAAATATGGAAAGCTGGGTGAAAGTTTTGTATCCTTCGAGCAATCAATGGTGGAAATCATTGCTTTTGTACTAGAGGAGAAGTTGAAAAGAAATGAAAAGAAAAAGAAAAACATAGGTAGATAAATTTATATACTTATTAATTGTGTAATATAATGTATATGTATTAATTCATAGCCACTGATCTTGCAGTAGATGATGACAACTTTTCATCACTAATAGTGGATGACAACATCGTTCCATTAACTATAGTGGATGATGGTCTTGCTGCAGTGATGCATACTTTGCTGAAGAAGTTGATGAAGAGGAGACGGAAGAACAAGAGAAACAATAGAGGAGACGATGGAAGAGAACAAGGAAGAAAAAAAAAAGAGGAGAAACTAGAAGAACATGAAGCAAATGGAGAAGGAGAGAAAGAACAACAAAAGGAGAAGATAACAGAGAATGAAGAAGAGAAAAAGCTTGAAAAAGAAGGGATGACCACTGAAGTTGAAATGGACGTGATGAATATTGTGATGGAGCTTATTGGTCAGGTTGGTGGTGATTAAGGGCAGTTGTGGGTTTTGGGATGGTTAGTCAATGTTATTTTAAGACAATTTGTGAAGTTGTTAATTTTTTTAAGACAGTTAGATTTTGTGATGGTTGGGTTGTTCCTTGGTTTGAAGACATTTTTATATGATTTTTTAAGACAATATGTTTTTGACAAGTTGGTTTCTAAGAAGATGGTTCAAGTGGTATGTTGTTTAGTTGTTTTAGACGACAAAAATGTACATCTGATAATACATATTATTCTATGAAGGGTTTTTAAATTTCTTATTAATCTATGTCTTAAAACTTGTATGTCTAATACTATAAATTGTTATCACAATATGATAAATCAAAAATAATAGATATAACAGTTCAACAAATAGAGAAAATTACTTTATTTATTTATCACTACATTTCTGTTACTCATTTGTTAAAATTTTTTAAAAAGCAAACACAAAAATAAATCACATAGTAAAGCTTTTAGGGGTTTTTCTTTTTCTTCTGCCAAAGTCAACCTTTTTTTAGTTACTCTCTATCTATTTCAGCATCTTTTGGCAATACTTTTATGTGATTCATCTGCTTTCCAACCTCTTTTAAGAAAGTCATAAGCATATTCCTATGTTCTTTGGATTTCTGTAGCTTTGTTAATAACTCAAATTTGGCAACGCCTTGAAAATTTGATGGGCTATTCGTTGATGATTCATTTTCATACCACCTAAAAAATAGGCATATGTCAACTGCACAATTAAAGAATTGCAGACATGGATTTGTATCGGTGTGTGACGTCCTCAACGTAGTTGATTTACCACAATGACAATTGTAAGACTTTTTTGCTTTGGATGTTTGAGACATTGTAAAAATGAAGATTTTTGAGTTGTTTATGAGGTATTGTCTTTATTTTATACTAAAAATAAGCAGATATTACCGTTGACAAAGTGAAATTTGAACTATTGTTACCGTTGTGAAATGTGTATATGAAAATATGTACTGGTTGTCAAATTATATAAACCTCTCAAACTATCGATACATATCTATGTGTGTGGTGTGTGTAAGATAATGACATTTACATTCTGACATTAGTAAGGTATATTTGGGTTTATGTCTATGTTATGCATTATCGATACTGCATGTAGTTGGATATGACAGTTATATATAGACCAAAAACACTAGGATTTGAAAAAGACAACAATTAATTAATAAAAAATTATATTTTAAAAATTTATCCAATTAAATAAGTTTACACAAGTCATATGATCACGTAAGAGTCCACATAAATTGGGTGTGGTGATTAGAGATATATGAAGAAGATATGTGGTTATACAAATAACACTCTTAGAACATTTATATAAGTATGTTGTAATTCGCTTGATTGACGTTCTCCTTATTCAAGTCGAATTCGGTATGAAGGGAACATGTCGCGTAACGTGTTTCGTTTATATGTTCCTCTATTTGTCAATTATCAAAATCTTTGTTGATGTAATAATACTTATCACAATTCATGTGTTTTCCACTCTAGTTGATTCAAGTAGTGAATGAATCTCACATGATGGGCGACGCGGTGTGAGACCCATTGTGATGATGTTCGACAGGATGCATCTCAGAACATAATTACTATCGGGTGTGACCAAGCTTGTGGTGCATCAAATCCCAAATTCGTCCACCAACTTAGTAATAGGACCCAACATGATTTTTTTACTTCGTTTTTCAAATTAAACTAGAACATCGTAACGTTGCACGCTCTGCTCTCCTTCCTCTTCTCTACTCTCCTCACCTCAAGTCAAGTTTACTCTACTTATTTCAAAGTTATTCGACGATATGTGAATGAATTCTTCATAATATGCACATGAGGTTCTTCTGGGAAGGGAAGAAGTGTTAGGTAGTGGAGCCTGATTAATTTTAGGTTTTCTTATTTATTCTCTATTTTAGTATTTTCTATTTGTTCTCTATTTGTTCTCTGTAACAAAAAATACTCTGATTTATTAATATAAATATACCTCACTGCCGTGGAAGTTTACTCACGGGGTGTTACCACGAAATATTGGTTCTCTCTCTAGATTTCTCATCTCTTTCTCTTGAAAGTTCTTGTGTTTTTCATTCATCTAGTGTGTGTGCGTGAATTCGATCCTAACAAGAAGCTTGCAAACATTGGTTTTCTTGGACCAATAAGTGGTTACCCAAAGAAGAAGGGGAATTCGGTTTTAGATATTTTATTTGTTGTGAACTAACCATTATTTGGTAAGCTCTAGTAGATTATTAGGACCAAAAGGTCTCCATGGACAATCTATATGTGGAACAAGTACTGTAAAACACAAAAGCCCAATGTAATTGAATGGGGGAAAGGATCATAGCTCTGGAAACATATGCGAGAGGCTAGGAATATATCATTTGGATTATTACGTATATGTTTTGCCTTTGTCTAAAATTGTTAGATTTTGGATTATTACGTATATGTTTTGCCTTTGTCTAAAATTGTTAGATTTTTGGTCCTGGGTAGCCCATGCATGATTATGTCTATTGGATTTCTCGTAAAATTTGAAGCACTTGAGTGGTTTAAAGAATATATGAATAAAGTTGAAAACTAATTAGATATAAGTATAAAGACTTTAAAAATTGATAGAAGACGTGATTATTTATCAAAACTATTTGAAGAATTATGTACGAAAATGAATACTATCAAACAATTATCTATTCCTTGTATACCTCCATAAAATGGTGTAGTTAAAAGGAGTAGAATACTGTTGAACATGACTGAAAAATTTGTCTATCTCTTCCTAGGAAGATGCATTAGGTATTGCATCCTACATATTAAATAAAAAACCTTATAGATCAATATCTTTCACTAATTATGAATTTTAGACTGGTCATATAACAAAGTTGAATGGTTTACCATCTTGGGATTGTCGGCACATATGATCATTTTGGAGAGTTTGGTTAACTAATTTTAAATAAAAGAAATATATCTTTATAAGTTACGCTGAACAATTTAAAGAGTGAATAGGAAGATGGAAGTATAACTGAAACTGAATCAAGAGATATTAGATTTTTGGAAAGTTATTTTCCCCAAAAGAGTGAATAAAATATAGCGAGCCTCTTTAAGAAATATTGAATTTAGAATATGTGATAACTACTAACAATTAACATTCATATATGTGACACTAATTGCTAGTTATAGTTTCATATTATTACAAATACATGAAATACTACAACCATCTTAAACTTGGAGTAATTTACTAATTTTAAAATGCATACTACAAATATTAGAATTTAGAAGCAACATGCATGGGAAATAACATAACAACAATCAACTAATTAAAAATTGATGAAACAAATGTAGAATTTTCTAACGCGTATATTTCAATTTCACTTTAAATTCATATCGATTAAATACAAAAAATTACAGCATAACCAATGCATATGTTATTCATACAAAAAACTAAGAAATTGATAATTGAAACAAACATTTCAATATGGATTGATAATTTATTCCTAGGACTATTTCTTGTTGTATGGATAACTCCACGACCCTCTCATAAACTCAACTTCTTGGACTGGACAGCGTAAACTAGTAGTCCTCGTCATATTCATCCCTCTGCAAGTGAGAAGAATATATTAATCTTGACCGATCTAGTTCTTTTAAATAAATTACTACTCAAAATTACAAAAAGAATAATCGATTTTGTTGTTAAAGAACACATAATATATGTTACCTCCTCGCGAGTAAAAGTGAGGCCAATTTTGACGGATCCACAATTTTCATCATCCTTGTAAAGGTCATACATGGTTGCTTCAACTTCTCCTTCGCGAAACACTTCTTCTAATTGAAGTCTGTGTTGATAATGCAATATCGAAAAGAACCATGTATTAGAGACTATATATTATTTACATAATATAAAGTTAATGTTCGTAGTTGATAAGGGAAATAGAGAGATTATTAACGTTGTTTCTCCTATGAAATCATCATCTTCAATCGTATTTTCATCCATAATCTTGATGTGAACCTCGTCACAACCACGAGAAACAGTGAATAAGAAGGACTCATTCCACTCAGGATCCTCTCCTTCACCTATAAGATATGAATTTAGTTAATAGATCATATGATGAATTGACAATCATAAAAAAACTTATGTTGTTAAAGGCCGTTTTGTTACTGGTTAAAACTATGTAGGTACTACTAACCTGATGCAGTACTAGTTTTCTTCTCTTCAGTATGGCAAGTAATGATCGCATATGGATTCATATCAGCTGTTGTAAATATAACCAAAAAAAAAAAAAATTGAATTAGTTGATCGATTCATTTGATTTTTAGAATTAACAAGCGGATTCAGAACTTGAAATTTTTGTATTTGTATTTTAATTATATGTTGTGCATATTTGTATGATCCAAATCTATAACATGTTGAAAGTTAGATCACATAATCTACTTGATATTAGAATATCATCTATAAACACGATCAGAAATGTAATATGAAATAGAATAAATTAAAGAAAATGTGTTAGTGAGGAAAATACTGAGCCAATTTTGATCTTCAAGGCCTCTTGCATATCCAATATAAACTTCAAGTTGTCCATAAGGCATCTTTCAATTCAAAGTAGAATAAGATAATAGGAAGAAAGTAAAATAGATTTCAATATAATTCTTTTTTATTGTTTTGATTTATGAGTTTTAGATCTGCTTAATTTATAGTTTTACTAGATCAATCACAAAAACACACATGTTCACTATGATCCGAAAATATTTGGAGAACAACCAACTTGATGGATATAGAACACTAATTTTTTTCCCTTTTAATGATATTAATAAATGGGAAGTAGTAGTGGTTATCCTCAAAAATCAACTTACTCTTCAAATTTTATTTTATTTTTTGTGTTTTTAATATTTTTATTGGAATATTCAATTACAAATTAGTTCTTGATATAGTAAGTAAAAAAATAGTTTTTCGACATGTTCGTTGCACGTGAATTCCTAGTTATGTAGTATAAGTTATAACGAGATAATATTGATATTATTAAAGTATAATTTTGAGTTAAATAATGTACATAAAATAAAACACAAGTTTCTTTGAGTGATTTTTGTGCGTTGTGGATTGATGACTTTTCATAAATACTCTCAACGTCAATAGAACTCTTTCCTTGAAAGCGTATCTCTCTCTCTATATATATATATATATTAAATGGGGATACCACGTGCTTAGCACGGGCCCAACACTGTCAAATTAGTAAGATGTGGAATTGAAAATTATATCGTACAATATCGAAATGCTACTCAACAATTCAGCTTGGTGAGTTAATTGAATACAGTACTACTGCTACATAAGCTTAATATATATTATTAGTACATACAACAGACGTATGCTGTCCAGTTAAATCATCTACATTAATCAATATAACTGTTCATTGAGTATCTAAAACCAATAAATAAAGTAATAAATAGTAATACACATGAAACAATAAGAAACTGCGCGACGATGAAATTTCATTAGGAGGAGTTAGCCTCTTCTATTTTCCTCACAAGTGAGGTTTAACTCGGCCCTTTTACTCTTCTACCGTATACTCAATCTCTATACTTTTCTTATTTAACGTCATGTTAAATTCAAGTTATGAATGTCATGTCAGGCTCTATTTTGAAACATAGGATCATGATGATCAAGCTTATTAAACTAATCGAGTTCCCCATTAGCATTGTACTTGTAAGTATGAACTTTTATTAGTGGCAATAAATTAACCAGAAATCAGTAAGTCGACGAAGAATTAGAATTAAATTTTTTAACAATTACATTCCACAAAAAGGAATATGAGATAAAAACGAAAAGAGAATTGAACCGCTACTCACCCACTTATTAATAGTAAGCCCTCACTTGCAGCAACAAAGATCCATCAAATACGATCACAAATTTAAATTTATTTTCAAAATTAAACTATCTGACTAACAATCATCCTAAATAGTTTTCACAAACCTACTATATCCATTCACTCAATTTTTAATTTTCGACCCAGATTTCCCCCTTTAGGCAAAACTTGTTGAGTGTGTCGCCCATTGGACAAGCCAGGTAATTTGAACAAATAGCTTTAGAGTTCACGTGATACGAAAAGTACAAAGATGCAAAGCAGTCAACCGTAAACAATAATAAATTAACTTTAGCTAGCTAGCCCCTTATTTAAGCTAGTCTTCAATCAACCAATAGGAGTCAGATGCCCAATTTTGAGAAAATGGTTACAGTCAAAGGAGCTATGTGTCATGTCCTGCCATTTTGCCAGTCAAATTCGGCACTGGAATACGGAGAAGAATCTAGAGTTATGAAGAGGTTATTAGAACACTCTAGAATTTTCTAGACACTTTCAAGAAGACTATAGAATTCCTTAGACCTTTCTTTAGAGGACTCTAGAATAACTTAAAAGATGTCTTAGAAAGCCTTACAATTCTCTAAACTAGTAGAGAATTCTAGAACATGGATAAAAATGTAAATACTTTAGGGACTTGTAAAGTAATTTTTAATTCCACTTCAGCTCCTAGGTTATAGTATAAATAGATGGGGCATTCATTTGTAAGACATTCAAGCTTGAAGCAAACAATCACTCAAGTAGTAAAGCATTCTCCAAGGCCCAAGCCAAAAACTCTCTAAATATTTCTTAGTCTTTCTTTAACAGAGTTTTCAAACTCTAAGTCAATGACATACAACTATGCACACTCTTAACCAACTTTTAAAGTTCTATCACTATAGAAATTATATTATTTCTAGAAACAAGATATAAAAGCTCACATACTAAAAATTAAAACAAAAAAATATCCTAAATATATCTCACAGACCTACTAACTCTCCATTTTTGACCCGGCTTAATTATTGATCACATTTCCAACTACACAAGTTAGGCAAAAAATTCAGTATCAGCCCCTCAAACAATTCTATCGTAAAAATCATTTGGATCAAAAATTTGATCATCTTTGAACTTTTACCCAGGCTTACCCCTTCGCGCAAAATTTCACAAAAAGTTTAGCATCAACCCACCTTCAACATCATTCTTGTAAATCACATAGATTAAATAGATTAATTCACCTGAAAAAACCTGCTAAAACAAACAAAAAAAACTTATATATGGGCAACTTACAGTTCATAGTTATCCGAAATTCGAAAAAGAAAAATCCAACAGACTACATCAAATTCATATATCTTAGAGAGTTCAAGAAGACCAAGAAATTCGAAAAGAAAAATCCAACAGATTACGTCAAATTCATATACTTAGAGAGTTCAAGAAGAGTAAGAACTTGGGATGAAGTAACATGTAAAAACAATAATATTGTACAATTTTTCACTTTCAATACTAAAAATCAAAACCTTATTATAAACACATAACACAAAAACTTTCAGTTGCATGAGTCAAAACTCTTATTTTTATTTTTCTCTTGCTCACAAAAGTCTGATAAAAATTGAAGGTATGGAGTTCCATTTTGATTTCCACTATGGTCACAAAGAAAATTTGAAGGAAAAACTGATAAGATATAAGAATAACAAAGGACAAAGGAATACCTTAGAATTGAAGCAACATTCCGAAAATGGAAGATGAGGAATTTTGAGTGAATGAAAAAGAAAGTAAGAACTTGATTAATTGCAACAACATGTGATTATTTACGTATGTATCTTTAAAAATGAATAAAAATTTTCACTTATAAAAATGAATAAAATTAATAGACAGTCAAATTGGGCCAGAAATGACCAAATATTGGGAGGCCCAAGAAATTTTTCAATATATCAATATTTTGACATTTTGAAAATAACAATATTTTAGTTTGTTATGGATTGATTTATATATTTTTTTCTTTATTTAATTTAACATAATATAGTTAAGAACTAATAAACAAGAGAAAATCAAGGGCGGAAAATATTTCAAATTAGATTAAGTTGCTGAAAATCTTTATTACTTTCCTTACAAAATTTTATGAGACCTAAAATAGGTGGTCTCTTCCTTCTTCCTAAGGGTCATTATTTGTCCTTGTCTTTCAAAAGTTCGGAGCTAAAAGTGCAAAAAAAATTGTAAAAAAATCCAAAAAGATAAGGCAAATCATTTTTTTTAAAAACCAAAAGGGTAAAATCGCTCTTGGCAAAGCGATTTGTCAGACACAATGTCGCGGTTAAAAATAAAAATCACTACTCTGGCAGCGAATTTTTTCAAAAACTTTTTTTCTTTTTTTTTTATAATCAATTTTAAGTCTGATGGACTTTTTTCCTTTACACTACCGAGGCAGCGTTTTTCATGTCTATTGTTAATGTGCTAGTATTTTCATGCATATTGTTAATTATTACTCCCTCCGTCTTATTTTATGTGGCAACATTTGACCCGACACGGAGTTTAAAAAATATTGAAGACTTTGATGTTTATCAAATTGTCATTCAAAAAAGTAACTCACTTTTCTCTCTACATATAAAAATGTTAGAAAATTAAGTGGGACCAATAAGGATAAAAGAGAAATTATACCTTTAAATACTTACAATATAAGGAAATGTGACATTTTTTCTGGGACTGACCAAAAAGAAAATGGTGTCATATAAAATGGAACGGAGGTAGTAATAATATAAAAATGATAAACAAGACGGACAATATACTAAATATAATTGTTGAAGCATGAGGAAAAGGGAAAGATTAGACACATCAAATAAATTTCTTGATTTTTTTTAATTTTATCAAAATCGCTGGAAGTATAGCCATTTAATAACAAAACTTTTCAAAAAAATTCTTAACCAATATCGCTGGAAGTAAAGACATTTAATAACAAAACTATAAAAAAAAAATCTTAAACGATATCGCTGTTGTAGCAGGGATTCACCTTTAACATATAAAAACGCATCTATAACAACGATTTTAAGAAAAAAAATATTTTTTTTTCAGAATATTTTTTTTTAACGGAATAAGATCAACTTTTGTCAGAAGAAAATAGTTCCTGAATGAGCGATTTTTCCCTTTTAATTAAATTTTTTTTTGGTGTGCCAATTTGATTTTTTGAAAGAAAAAGTTGCCCTTTTGGCTCCGGACTCATAAGCGTCATTCAAAACTAGTTATTGTTATGAAACTTTATGATAATGCCTAAGAGTTTTATCTGTTAAAAAAATTGGTTTTTTAAAATTTACAAATTTGAACACCTACAATTTTATATTTTATTGGAAAAATGCACAAGTATCCCCTCAACCTATGCCCAAAATTCCAAAGAGACACTTATACTATACTAAAGGTCCTATTACCCCCTGAACTTATTTTTTAAGTAATTTTCTACCCCTTTTCGGCCTACGTGGCACTAACTTGAAAAAAAAGGTCAACCAACGTTGGGCCCACAAGATAGTGTCACGTAGGCCGAAAAGGGGTAGAAAATTATTAATAAAATAAGTTCGGGGGGCGGGGGTAATAGGACCTTAGTATAGTATAAGTGTGTCTCTGAGATTTCGGGCATAGGTTGAGGGGTATTTGTGCATTATCCCTATTTTATTCGACATACTGTATTTATTTTATTTACCAGAATTTTTTTTATCCTTTCTAAAATCGTTTTCATTCTAATATGCATGTCATTTGTATTTGTATTCATTCTAGTTTTCATGTTGTATTTTTATATATTACTAATTTTTGGACACGTGCGTTGCGCGTGTATCCATATTATTTTAAAAATATTTTGAATTAATACAGGTTACTAATAGTAGATTGAAGGGAGAAAATGCAAGTTTAAACTGATAAATGGTGAGTTTATTCGACCGACTTTATTGATGAGCATAAGATGATTAGGTATGATTTGAACAATTAAATTTAGTGGTAAAACTATAATGATATTCAACTTTACCGTTTGACTGATTTTTTTTATATTTCAACAACACAATTTATGTGTGAATACAAGTGACATCGGCTAGCAAGAAATACTTTAGTTCTAGTAGTTTTTCGCAGTGTATCCTTAAGAAATGGTAGTCTCCTTCCCTTAAGGTTCAATCAATATATGTCTTCTTTAGGGTGAATATTAGTAATGTCAATAATGGTGTAAGGTTGCAAATAAATAATATTTCTATTGTCCCAATATACCTACTTAGAATTTCTACAAACAAAAAGTTTCATATAATAATTATTTGTGAAATAGATAGTTAATAATTACTGACATTAAAAGTTCTATTAAAATTATAGTTATATGTATATGATCTTTTTGCCTGTTTCAAAATTATAATTACTTTAATTTGTAAATTTGAAAAAAATATTATTATAATGTATAAGTAGAATCATATAATCAAATATAACTTATACTTAAAATCAAATATCTTTTAGGTACAATGTAGGCAATTATTTCAAGCTGTTTATGTATTAATCTCATATGGTAATAGAAAATGAGTTCAAGATAGACCAAATGATAAAATACCATTTTTTATTTATTTAGAAAGTGATTGGACATTATAAAATTGCATTGCCCTCTTGTGTATCCTGCAAATTTTAACTTTTCAATTGTTGATTAAAAAAAAAGAAGGTAAAAGGAAGAATGATTAGAAAAAAGTAGATATTTTTTAAATAATAAATGTAAATATATGTCAAAGGCTTACATTTTATAGGCCTAATTGTTAAAATTCTGTGTGAGTTTAGCTTCAAAATACTTACTAATATAAATTTGAATGTGATATTCCAGATCTGTATATCTAAACTGAAGATTAAAAAATAATAATTAAAGAAGCACAAAAAGAGAAGGTGAAAACATTATAAATCATTATTAAAATAAATATCAGAGAATTCAAGAAGATGAAAATTTGAAAAGTAAAAACTTAATTATAATGTCATATCTGAAGAATCCCCCGTAACTATGACAATTTGTATACTCCTCAATAAAAAATGATAATAATTAAGAAAGAAATAAGAGATTAGAGATAATTGAATCAACCAAAATTCTAATTGGAAAAAATCCACAGAAAAATTACTCATTTCCCTTAATATGGATATAATGCATTAAGGTTTTGCATTGAAAACCAACTCTGAACTCATATTTCTGATAGCAATTTCACATTTAGTAGTATATGATATATTACAAAGTCCCTTGAATAAATGAAATTTTAGGCATTTCAAAAGTTACGGTTACACTTCTAAAATGCATGCATTATCAAAAGTTATAAAATAAAGGGCGAATCAAAGGTTGCAAATGTTTGGGCTGATTCTACGTATTTTTTTTGTTATTTGGATTAAGTTTTGTCTTTTTGACATGATTAATATTTAATTAATTAAATAGTAGTAAATGATATGATTATATGAATATGGGTTAGTGTTTAGTTAAAAATTTAATTACTTTTTAGTTTGTTGTAAGGGCTAAATGCTAACTCAACTCTGAAGATGGGAGCTTCCCACTTATAATCATACTACTTTCACGGTACGTATGTTGTATGTGTATATCGTACATATTTTAAACGATATTGTAAAATAGAATTCATATTACAAAAAAATATTTTTAGTAATATTTTTAATTGAAAGAAAATTGAAAAAAATATTTGAAAATATTGTCATAGAGTAACCTGTATTTTGAGATCAAAATACATTTAAAGTTTAAATGTGGAGAGAAAGTGACTTCTTTTGTATTTAATTTTGCTTCAGTCAACTTTATAAACAAATCTAACCGACAAAATTAAAAAGATATATCCATACAAAAAATGTTATCAATAGTCTTTCATGTTGAGGTTATTAACTTAAATGATAGACACCATTTAAGTACAATTTTCCTCTTAAATATTCATACATAAATTTAGTATGTGCATGACACTAACAAGGATTACCATAAATATTTTATTTTTATGCGTAACCTATATTTTACTAAATATGAGTACTCAATTAATATTTAAGTAAGAGTATCATAGTGAGGTAATATATAAAGTAAGAGTATCATAGTGAGGTAATATATAAACAACATAATATTTGTTGAAAAATATTTCATTTGTTTAAGTTTCTACCTTATCTTTGTATTGTAGTCTTCTCCTTTTTTTTGCCGCATGCATATCATTAGTTGTTGTCTAATGAAAGTATCTAATATCTTTTAGAAGTTGTAACGTGATAAAAATTAATTGATGAATCAAAATTAAAGTGTTATTTATAGAATCTTTAAGATCATTTTATGATCAATCGCTACTTTCTCGTCTATTTTTATATAGCTAGCAAGAAGTGCATCTTGCCACTTAATATTTTTTCAAATTAAAATGAATACAAAATAACTGGAAATTCACAGTTCAAAAATTTTGTACTCATACTTCATAAAAAGGCAAAAAAATAATTATATGGAACAATACATTGCTAATGAAGAAGGAATATATGTTCATGTTATATCACTATACTGTTTTATTTTATTGAAATATCTTTTCGCTAATACTTTACTTTCTCCGTTCATTTTTTCTTAAATATATATTAAAAATTTCTTATCATGACTATATTATCATATTATAAGTAAAAGTGAAAATCTATTTTTAAAGTGGTAATTTAACTTTGAAGATGGAGCTTCCCACTTATAATAATACTACTTTCACGGTACGTATGTTGTACATGTGTATCATACATAGTTTAAACGATATTGTAAAATAGAATTAATATTACAAAAAAATATTTTTAGAAATAATTTTAATTGAAAGAATATAGGAAAAAAACTTTGAAATGTTTAGTAGATATTGTCATAGAGTAACCTGTCTTTTGAGATCAAAATACATTTAAAGTTTAAATGTGGAGAGAAAGTGACTTTTCTTTTGTATTAATAATTTTACTTCAGTCAACTTTATAAACAAATCTAACCGACAAAATTAAAAAGATATATCCATACAAAAATGTTATCAATAGTCTTTCATGTTGAGGTTATTAACATAAATGATAGACACTATTTAAGTACAATTTTTCTCTTAAATATTCATACATAAATTTAGAATGTGCATGAAACTAATAAGGATTACCATAAACATTTTAATATTTTATTTTTATGCGTAATCTATATTTTACTAAATATGAGTACTCAATTAATATTTAAGTAAGAGTATCATAGTGAGGTAATATATAAAGTAAGAGTATCATACTGAGGTAATATATAGACAACATAACATTTGTTGAAAAACATTTCATTTGTGTAAGTTTCTACCTTATCTTTAGCCTTCTCCTTTTTTTTGCCGCATACATATCATATAGTTGTTGTCTAATGAAAGTATCTAATATCTTAGTTGTATCGTGATAAAAATTAATTGATGCATCAAAAATTAAAGTGTTATTTATAGAATCTTTATGATTATTTTATGATCAATCACTGTTTTCTCATCTATTTTTATATAGCTACCAAGAAGTGCATCTTGCCACTTATTATTTTTTCAAATTAAAATGAATACAAAATAACTGGAAATTCACAGTTCAAAAATTTTGTACTCATACTTCATTAAAATGCAAAAAATAATAATTATATGGAACAATACATTGCTAATGAAGAAGGAATATATGTTCATGCTATATCACTATACTGTTTTATTTTATTGAAATATCTTTTCACCAACATTTACTTTCTCCGTTCATTTTTTCTTACATATATATTAAAAATTTATTATCATGACTATATTATCATATTATAAGTAAAAGTAAAAATCTATTTTTAAAATAGTGGATTGAACATAACTAATAATTCAGTAGGCGATGTTGATGTCCATTGTTTTCGTAAAATTAGAAAGAAACTCCTTTTTTGAGGGTAAAAGAATAAACAAATTAAAAAAACAAACTAACAAGTATCTTAGCCAAAACACCTACTGTTTTTATATTAGTCTTTCACACCACTTTTTGTCATTGTTAACGCATGAAAATCAAAAGAAAAATTACGAGTGTGAATTGATTCACGATTTGCTTAAAAAATTTCACCGACTCTTTTTATGTGATACCTCGAATTTCGTTGAACTTTAGACTTAATCAATCGTTGCAAATAGCCCTTGATATTTTTATAAGAAGAAGAAGAGTGGGCATATTAAAAAAATCGTAGTTTAAAAGTGAGAGTAAATCACTCTATTTATAGCTAACAAATAGTAGCATGAATAGATGTTAATGGCGTCTAATAAGAAAAGTTATAATTTTTCGAAAAAAGTCACATAGCTTTGGAAGAGTCACAACTTATCATAAAAGCTACAAGCCTTTGGAAAAGTCACAATCCTTTGAAAAATTCACAACCTTTCGAAAAAGTCACAACTCATCGAAAATGTCATACCATAAAAAAAAGGCACAACTTTTTGAAAAAATCATAGTTCTTTAATGTGAAAGGGTATCTACTTTTAATATAAATCAATTAATAAATATAACAAATTGAGTATTTCTAATTGAGGATATTATGGTAATTCAACATTCAAGTTTGGGAGTTCATCCTTTTAAGATAGTATAGAAGATAAGATTTGACATACTTTTCTCACAATGTGTTTATTTTATTTACCAGAATTTTGTATCTTTTCATAATCATATTCATTCCAATATGTATGTCATTTGTATTTGTATTAATTCTAGTTTTCATGTTGTATAATTAAACTTGTATTTCTTTATTAGTTTGTACTGAATGAATGTGTAGTTATTTAAGAAACACATTTGTATTCATTTTATTTTTTTATTGTGTATTTTATTTTTGTCTTCAAAATTATGTTTCCTTTCATAAGTCGTATTCATTCTAATAGATATATTATTTGTATTTGTATTTGTATTCATTCTAGTTTTTATATTGTTATAATGATATAAATGTATTTAACATCATATTAAAAAAATTCATTCAAATATTAAAATGTATTCAACATCAAACAAAATAAACAAATATATGAATTTCTAGAATCTACAAAATCTGAAAAAATTAAAAGAAAATTACAAAAAAAAATTGAAAATTATATATATATGATGAATATTTAAACAAAATCACATGAAAATTGAAAAATTCGACTGGTGAATATAATCGGTGCTTTAAACATCAAATTAAAAAAATAATTTTGGATGGTGGAAGTTACCTTGTCAATCGAGTAATCTATTTGAATTAATAAATAGTTTTAGTTTAACAATAAAGAACTTTTTGGTGAACAACAATTTAGCACCTTAAAGGAATCTAAACTTGAAAGGTGAGATATGGTGAAAAAATGTGAAATGTGGGAAAGAAAGGTGAATGGTAATGAAAAAGGTAAATCGTATTAGTTTATTTTTTTCAGTTTAAAATGGTTATTAGTGTGTATTCTGGTCCAATAAATGACTATTTCCATATATAAAATTAACCTAAAATAATAAAATATGAATACATATTATTTAATAAAAATATTATCATTCTACCATTTTAAATAAATATTTTAAATTGTTATTATTTTGACTAATTATGTTAATGACTATGACTTAATTGCTAATTTATCTAATGAAAGATTGAGCCTTTTTTGTTCAACCCAAGTGTTGGAGTTCTAGAGCACACTCTACCTTTGCTTCCTCATTCTTCTGTTCCAAGAATGATCCGGCTATTGGATCACTCCAGTGCTTCGGGTACTACGGACCCTCTGCCATCCATTGCAGCAGAGCCGTTTCATTGGGTGGGGGGGGGGGGAGAAGGGGGGCTAAGCGGAGTTCTTTGAATTAAAGGTTGAATGAAATCGATTCTTTTTTAGATAATATTGTATAAGGCAAACTGTTACATATATATATTTAAATATATACTATCTATTGTTAGATATATGGCCTCATCTTCAAATACTACCTTAGCCCTCTCCTCATTTTCTCTCTCCATTAATTTATAGCGATTTGTTCTATTAGCTTGAAATTATCAAATTACTTAGTTTGGCGATTTATGAAACTTAACGTAGTTAATACTAGCTATGTCCCTGTGAGGTGATTGAAACTCTCTCTCTTATTTGTGAAAATGAACTTTGATGGTTCACGTGTTTGAAACTCTACAGGAAATGATGGAATAGTGAGAGATTCCCTAGGCACATGTTTGATGGCCTTCATCCTCCCATTTGGAAGAGACAACCAGCAAAACTGCAGAAACAAATGCATTTCTCTTTGGATTATTAACAGTGGTCATAGTCTCATCATTACCGAGATTGACATCCCTACTCCTTTGAAACTGTACATTAATAACAGTTGGTCCACTCCATAGAGGATTAAACAATTAGTGCAGGAAACTAGAAGATTGATTCGGATACATGATTGCATAAAAACCGAGTCTTGGCAGTTCAAGTGAAAGTTTTTTAGACTAGTCCCACTAAGGTGGAGAGGAAACTTACTTCCGAGAGAGCAGCTTTCGCCTCGGTATTTACTTAACGAGAGAGAGTCGATGCAAAAGTAGTCCTTTAGAGGAAACGCCAGACAGACTGACCTATTAACCATTGTTTTAGGGAAGCAAATAGTGTGGCTGATAAATTGGCTTCAATGAGCCATTTTGGTGAGGAAGTTAAAGTATTTATGCAACCAAGCACTATCCCCAGCAGATTAGAGGCCCACTGAACGTTGAAAAATGACAACTTTCCTTCTTGAGAGTCAGTAAAAAAGAAAATCGAGTATGATTTTCTATGAGCCACCTTTACGTGCTTTTATGTGTTTGGCATTGCTTGTGACTCCTTTTGTACTCGTATATTATGCAAATCTCATTAGGAAGGTAAGGTAAAGTCCTCCTTCCTCTTTTGTAATAAATGACTTGGAGTCACTATAAACACTTTAAATACTGAGAAGAATGCAATAAAAAGGAAATGATCTGGAGGGTAATTACACCTATTATTGGATGATATAAACTCTAGTATATATAGATAACTCATGAGCAAAAGGAGAAATCTGGAAGAGGTGATATAGGGACAAAGATGAAAAATGAATAGTAGTATTATGAACAATTTATTTGCAACAACAAACATAGTTTCTGAATTATGTGCACTCCTAAATAAATTAAAGATTGCAATCAACAAGAATCTAACACCTTTTCAATTTACTATGGATTAAAAAGGACTATTCAATGTGAAACAAAAGATCATCCATCTTATTCAACTATTTTGTTTGAATGCAGGGAACTACTCTGCAGACAGCTAACATGTTGCAGCATATATAGGTGCAACACAGTTGTTGCGAAGAAAATAAAGTGACAGATATTCTGGAGAAGGAGAGATCTAAATGGACGGTTCCTTCCCTTTTTGTACCTTAAATATTTGAAAGCAGACAATATATACAAACTCTTTTTATTAGGCTGATAAAGCCCACTAATACTAATAAATATTGCAATAAGTATTTATTAACAATCATAATTAAAACATGTGTATTAATTATTTCAATTAGTTAGTTAGTTTCCATTTTATAGTTAGTGATGTCATAGTTAGTTACATAACAAACTAATCAGTTAGTTAGATATTCTTTTCTTTTCTAACAGATTGATTCATCCAAATCACATGTATATATACATCTCATGAATGATGAATGAAGTAATAATCTTTCTACAAAATACAATCTCAAAATTCTGCATTGCTCTTCTTCTCAATTCAAGTTAAGAGCTTCATATCCTCGTCCATGGCTGCTCTTGTGTTGCTTGCAGGTTTTTAATATGGTATCAGAGAAAACGGTTAATTGCTCTCTTCTTCTTCTTCTGGTTACTTTTTTTGATTGATTTCCTCAATCGATAACAAGGTTTGAAGTTTCTGTGTTGATTCACAACTTTCTCTTCAGCGTTTCATCTCTGTTTTCTTTCTTTTCCTTGTCGAACAGTTCATAATAAGCTTTGTTGTGTGCATTCATGGCTATCGAAAATACTACATCCACATCTGAGGGAACTAACACATCTGGAAGTGATACTAATGGTGTTTTGTATGTGCATCCCTCAGACAATTCAGGAATGATGCTTGCCCTGTTCAGTTTGATGGAACAGGATATAGGTCTTGGAGAAGAGGTGTCATGAGGGCTTCATCAGTGAAAAATAAGTTGGGTTTCATTGATGGAAGTTGTGAGAAACCAAATGCCAATTCACCTCAATTACGTCAATGGCAGAGGTGATGATATGGTAACATCTTGGATTCTGAACTCCTTAATCAAAGAAGTTTCAGATAGTGTGGAATATGTAAACAATTCTGCTGAGCTTTGGAAGGAGTTGGAAGATAGGTATGATCAAACCAATGGAGCAAAATTGTACAAAATCCTAAAGGAGATCAATGATCTCACACAAGGAGTTTTAGACATCACTGTCTATAACACAAGAATGAAGAAGTTGTTGGAAGAGTTGTATACTTTGAATGTGAAAAATCATTGTAGTTGTGTTTGTGTATGTGGTGCAAAGGATGGTATGTACAAGGCTGAGCAAGATAGGCGTTTAATACAGTTTCTTATGGGATTAAATGAAGTGTACACAGTGATAAGAGGAAATATCCTCATGATGAATCCACTTCCTTCCATGGGTCAGGCTTTCTCATTGTTGATTCAAGAGGAAAAACAAAGAGAGTTTAAGCCTGTTTGTAGAATGTCTACAGATTCAATTTCTTTGAATGTTAAAGCTGTTGATAACAAAGGCCATGGAGGAAGATTTTTTTGAACAAATTTTCAAGGAAACAATTATGCAAATGGCTATGGAAATCATGGTGATGCTAACAATAGTTCAGGAGGAAATTATTATCCAAATAGTAACAACAGCAGAAGTGCCATAGTGTGTGACTATTGTAAGAGGACTGGGCACATCAAGGATAAGTGTTACAAGTTGCATGGGTATCCTCAAAGCAGTAACAATCAAAATAACAGACCAGGAAATTACAATGGTGGTCAGAGTTTTAGACAACAAAGCTCAAATTACAAAGGAAAGAGAGTGGTAGCAAATGTACATGGTACTGTAAGTGATATGGTGTCTGCTAATGGAGAGGAACAATCACAATCACAAGGTAACAATTTAAAGAATGTTAACTTCACGAAGGAACAATATGGACAGATCATGAGCCTATTGCAACATTTCCAGAATGAGAATCTGGGAGAAGATGCTGATACTAATAATGCTTCTGGTATGACTGCTGGATCAACAAATTTTGCAGGTACTGTGGTTCTCTTCCTCTACTGTTTTTGACAATCCATCATGCAAATGTTTTGAATCAAGTGCTAATTTGTGGATCATTGACTCAGGATTATTAAACCACATAACTTTTAGTAGAAACTCTCTAATCAATATCAGAACCTTTCCTTTTCCTATACTAGTTTCTCTTCCAAATGGATACAAAGTCAAAGTAACAGAGTTTGGAGATGTACCAATCACATCTAGCATCATTTTACATCAAGTTTTATATGTGCCTTCTTTTAAGTATAATCTAGTTTCAGTTCATTCCCTAACCACTACCATGAAATGCATATTCATGTTCACTAATGCATTGTGTCTATTGCAGGCCCCTTTAGTGAAGAGGCCTCAAGTTCTTGGTAATTGTAGAGATGGGCTATACTTCTTATGCACAAAGTGCTTGAAGACCTCTGATAGAGTCAATACATGTCAGATATGTTGTTGTTTTCCTAATAATAGTCTATTTTCTAGTTCCATTAAAGATGAAACACATGTACTTCTTTTTCTGCCAATTCTTATCCTCCAGATTAGTACAAAGTGTTTGTTTCTGATTCTATTCCTCTTAAGTGTAAACCTTCTTCTAGTAATGTGGATGTTCTAGTTGATCACAACTCTTGTAGTACTGCTGAAGATAATGTAGATTTACTGTGGCACAATAGACTTGGCCATGTACCTTTTATTAAAATGAAAAGTATTACTGACTTACCAGTCATTTTTTCTCCTAAACAACCTTTTTCCTGCAACATTTGTCCAATGTCAAGATAACAAAGATTACCTTTTAGTCATAGCATAATCCAAACCAAATCCATTTTTGAACTACTACACATTGACTTATGGGGACCTTATCATGTATCCACCTATGACAACTACAAATATTTCATTACATTGGTAGATGATTATAGCAGATCAACTTGGACACATCTCTTAAGTACCAAGAGCAATGCTCTACAGGTTTTGAAAAACTTTATAGCTATGGTGGAGAATCAATTTAGTACCACAGTAAAAGGCATTAGAACAGACAATGGACTGGAATTTACTAATAATGAAACACACCAATTTCTTTTATCCAAAGGCATTATTCATCAGAAAACTTGTCCATACACACCTCAACAAAATAGTATAGTGGAAAGAAAACATAAATATTTGTTGGAAACAACTAGAACTCTTTTATTTCAATCTAAACTACCTATAAAATATTGGGGAGAGTGTGTTTTAACAGCTACACATCTTATTAAAAGACTTCCATCAAGTCATTTGAAAAATAAGTGTCCATATGAAGTATTGTACAATAAGAAACCAAACTATAGCCAACTTAGATCCTTTGGTTGTCTTTGTTACCCTACTGTCCCAAAAGTACTTAGAGATAAGTTTGAGCCAAAAACCACTCCACATATTTTCTGGGGATATCTTTTTGGAACAAAAGGTTATAAGGTAATGAATCTGGCTACAAAGAAGATACATATCTCCAGGGATGTGATTTTCCATGAACATGTTTTTCCTTTCACTTTATCAACTGAAAATATCTCTTTTCCTTCTGTTTTGAAGTCTTTTTCATCTCCTGATTATACTGATTTAGATTCATGTAAAAACTATGTAAATGATTGTGACAATGTGACTGATACAACTCCTTCTCATCTACCTAATCACACTACTCGAAATCCTAAAACACGTTCCACTACTTCCATTACATCTTCAACATCATCTCAACATGATACTTCCACAGTAGTACAGAGAAGGTCTCATAGGGAAAATAAAATACCATCTCATTTGAAAGACTATATTGTCAATATTCCCAATTTGAAATCAGCCAACACCAACACACAAAACACATAACTCAACAACAACTTATCCCTTACTGCACTATTTACCAAACACCATCATATATCTCCTGAAGTCATTACATCTAATAGTCAGTCACTTGTTGAGAACATTTGTCATGATAGTGAGCCATCATCATATGAGGAAGCATCACTAAATCCTGCGTGGAAAAAGGCTATGACACAAGAATTTGAAGCATTATATGCTAATGATACTTGGGATCTTGTTACTTTACCACCAAACAAACAAGCAGTTGGATGTAGGTGGATATACAAAATTAAACATAAAGCAGATGGAAGCATAGAAAGGTTCAAGGCACGACTGGTTGTGAAAGGATATACACAGCAGGCTGGAATTGACAACACTCAGACTTATTCACCTGTGGTTAAAATGACTATAGTGAGAACTTTGATATCATGTGTTGTAAAGAAAGGCTGGGGTATGTTTCAACTTGATGTAAATAATGCATTCCTTCAGGGAGATCTTCATGAAGAGGTTTACATGAAATTACCTCCAGGATTTGAAGTGCCTAATTCAGAACTAGTTTGTAAGCTGAAAAAGTCTCTTTACGGTCTTAAACAAGCAAGTAGGCAGTGGTATTCTAAGCTAACTGAGGCATTGCATCCAGAGGTTACTCACATTCACATTTTGATCACTCTTTATTTTACAGAAAGGAAGGATCTTTGGCAGTGTTTGTTGCAGTATATGTGGATGATGTTATTTTAACAGGCACATACACAACTGAGATTACACAACTGAAAATATATCTGGACAACACTTTCAAAATCAAAGATCTTGGAAGACTTCATTATTTTCTGGGCTTGGAGATTCTTGATACTACAGATGGAGTACTCATTTCTCAGAGAAAGTTTATTTTAGACTTACTCAAAGAATATGATTGCGTCAATTATACACCCTTGTCTTCTCCTCTGGATCCTACTGTTAAATTGAGAGCCAAGGAAGGAACTCCTTTGTCTGATCCCACTTTCTATAGAAAGTTGATAGGCAAGTTAAATTTCCTAACTAATACTAGATTGGACATAACTTTCAGTGTACAACACTTAAGCCAATTCATGCAAGATCCACGAGCTCCACATCTACAAGCAACTTATCATCTACTTAGAAACCTCAAAAAGGATACTACTTTAGGAGTTCATTTGTCTAAGGACCCTGACTGCACAGTTCAAGCATTTTGTGATTCAGATTGGGCATCATGTACAGATTCAAGGAGATCAGTCAATGGCTATTTAGTATTACTTGGGAATAGTCCTATTAGCTGGAAATCTAAGAAACAAGAGATAGTTTCCGTATCATCAGTTGAAGCAGAGTATAGGTCAGTCAGAAAGGTTGTAGGAGAGTTAACTTGGATTCACAGATTGCTTACTGAATTGACTGTTTCTATTTCCTCTTCTATTAGTGTTCATTATGACAGTCAATCTGCTATCAACATTGCTTCGTAATCCTGTGTTTCTTGAGAGAACTAAACACATTGAGGTGGATTGTCATTTCATACGTGATAAGCTTTATGAGGGGCTCATTTCTTTACATCATGTGTCTACTTCTGATCAACTTGCTGATATCTTTACTAATTCACTCACTGGCATCAAACATTCAGCCATTTTGCACAAGTTGGCTGTGAAATCATCACCTCCAACTTGAAGAGGGGTATTAACAATCATAATTAAAACATGTGTATTAATTATTTCAATTAGTTAGTTAGTTTCTATTTTATAGTTAGTGATGTCATAGTTAGTTACATAACAAACTAATTAGTTAGTTAGATATTCTTTTCTTTTCTAATAGAGTGATTCATCCAAATCACATGTATATATACATCTCATGAATGATGAATGAAGTAATAATCTTTCTACAAAATACAATTTCAAAATTCTGCATTGCTCTTCTTCTCAATTCCAGTTAAGAGCTTCATAGCCTCATCCATGGCTGCTCTTGTGTTGCTTGCAGGTTTTTAAAAGTATTATGCCAACATCCCTTCCCAAAAACTAGAGTAGCAATACTCTATAAGATCATTGTATTGATGTATATGATGTTGGTATTAATTACTCTTGAGTTTCTTTTCACAATTCCTTTTATGAAAAAGTTTAGGATTGAATAGTCATTTTCTTGTAGAAAAAAGGTTTATGACTCTATAAATAGAGACTTGTTCCTTCTAACTTAATCAATATTCGATAATGTAGTCCTAGTACTTTGAGAGTTTTGGTTAGGTGGAGAATTTGGGACATAAGTGATATGATATCACTTGTGTGAAGTGAATTGGTTGACGTTATTTCTCTCTATATTTTATGCTCTTATATTTATATAGTGGATCGTTCATCTCCTTTGTAGATGTAGGTTGACTGACTGAAAAACATTATTTTTTTTGTCTTTTGGTATATATGTCGTTTGTCTTCTTATTCATGGTCTTTCGAGGTTCACTTTGTTATCTTCCTTATGACATTTAATTATTTCGATCCTGACAAGTGGTATAAGCGCCAGGTTCAAAGGCTCAATAGCAAAGCCAGGTTCAACAATGGAGTCAGGTTCAGAGTTCAATGGTTGAGCCAGGTTAGAAACAAGTGTCTATCTTGGCGGGTTCAGTTATTGCCGCGACCCATTTGAGAGTAATGAAGATTTTTGTTAGAGAAATTTTTTCAGAGAAGTTCTCTGTGTTAAGATATAGATTTGATGAAGAAGGTTATGAAGAGAAGATGCAAGCTGTTGAAGATAATATGAAGAAGGCGGAGCAAATTTATTTTATCAGAAATTCAGGCCAATGAGAGAGATTTGTTGGATATTAATTGCCCTGAATTTCTTTACCATTAAGTTTTGCTTTTAGGAAACACTTAAGAATTGCTTACTCTTTTTAGGATAAGGTTTAGGAAAATGTTTATGTCTCTATAAATAGAGGTTTGTTCATGCTAACTTAATCAACATTCACAATGTAATCTTAGGATCTTTGAGAGTTTTGATTAGGAGAATTTTGGGACACAAGTTATCACTCGTGTGAACCTCCCATGTATTCTGAGTGAATTTGATTGAAGTTATTTCACTCTATATTTTGTACTCTCATATTTATATAGTGGGTATGTTGTTTGACTGAACCACGTTAAATCTTTGTCTCTTTTGGTATATTTCTTGTTTGTCTTTGTACTCAATCATGATCTTTCAAAATTAATTACTTTGCTAGCTTCCGCATGACACCTTATTATTTCGATCCTAATCTACGAAGCTATAACATATTACATCTTTTAGTACCAAAAGATTATATAGCAAGGATTAGGGGTTTCCATTATGTATATATTCATCTATTTTTATAAAGCATTGTTGCCTGAGACTTGAGTAAAATTGCTATACTATTTTGAATTTCTCTTATACAATTCAACTTTAATGTGTTTGTTGTTTTTTGCTCCTTACACTCAATATTATTCTATAGTCACTACCATTGATCTTTTTCTACAACCTACTTAAAAATATTTTTCAAAAAATATCGTTATCGAACATACTATTGACCACGTGGAATGTAGTGATTGGATGTAGTTAATTATAAAATGGTCATTGAACAGGTCCAAAGGCTATCATTCAAATCAGAATTGAAGCATTTCTACATCTTTCAACTATCTTCTTGTGTTTGTATTTGATCCAAAAAAGATGCCAAGTGGGACGCTTGAAGTTTTTCTTGTAAATGCCAAAGGCCTTGAAGACCAAAATTGGCTCAGTATGATCTTCTCAATTATGTTTATTACGAAAGATAATATGGTGTTTTGGTTTGTAATTTATTCTTGATGATTGAATGCTTATGACAATAATGATGATAGATCTAGCTTTTTGTGACAAAGAATGGCGTAATTTTGTTTAGATCGTTATCTGATTTTGATTTGACAAGAAAATTAATATGTCGATAAAGAATATTTTATAAATAGATCATCTTAACAATGTAATGTCCCCTCATTCATTATTTTTAATGTTACTAATCCA
Organism: Solanum chilense; assembly: GCA_032847665.1. Taxonomy (NCBI): domain Eukaryota; kingdom Viridiplantae; phylum Streptophyta; class Magnoliopsida; order Solanales; family Solanaceae; genus Solanum; species Solanum chilense. The sequence continues at coordinate 7,412,293 of CM064972.1, forward strand.
TATTTATTAGTTTATTGAATTGACTTTTTTCAAATTTGAACAGCTAGTATGAATCCTTATGTGATCCTCACCTGTCGGACTCAAGAGAAGGAAAGTAGTGTTGCATCAGGTATTTCTAATTAATTCTATTTCAATTGAATCGTGTTATAGTAGCGGAGCTAAAATTTTCAATAAGGAATTTTAAAATCTCAAGAAGTAAACACGTAAATTAGTCGAAGGGAGTTTGACATATACTGTATATATAAACTTAAAAAATAATTTCAACCATGCATAAATAGTAATAATATTTTTCGTCGAAGGGGGATCGGATGAACGCCGTTGGCTTCCCCAGACTATATTTTTATTTTTTGTAAATGAAAACATATACGGTTCATGAATTTCGATTTATTTGATCTACTTTTCTTTTGATCTATTTAAAAAAGAATGAGCACTTTTCTTTGTAGCAAGTTTTTAATTTCAATTTTCTACATAGCATGCTTAAGATTTAAGACCACAAGATCAAATAACATTTTGATATATTTGACAGATCTTTAATATTTGATCATAACATTTAAAAGTCTTCTTTATTTTTCTAAACTTCGATCTAAATCAATGCAAGCCAGTTAATTTAAAATAGAAGGAGTTTTATAATATTTTAACGCACTATTTTCACCCTCGTATATATATACAATAAAAAACAGAAGCAAAGTACTTATGGATTATTTATTAGAGCGTATTAGCAAAAATAATGGATATATATTAACTGTATGTACTATTAATACCTTATTTGATACATTTTTTTTATGCTAGATACACTTTTTTATACTATGTTTAACTAATGTTCGTATTAATTATACACGCTATTGTATATATTATGTTATACTTTTTTTAATCTCAACACCTATCTGTGTAGATTTTCAAGTTATATATCAATAATCCCATTTTATGAATATACATAGCAATTTTTACACTATATGAAAATTTTCTCAGACTAAATAACTCAATATTAAGTTGCTTTGTACAGGTGAAGGAACTAATCCTGAGTGGAATGAGACCTTTGTTTTCACCATCAGTGGTGATGTTGAAGAGATCACCCTCAGGATTATGGACAAAGATACTCTTAGTTCAGATGATTTTATTGGAGAAGCAAAGTTAATAATCTTTCTTATTAATTTAATTCCCTAATATTATAATACTCTGTTCTTTTTAATTTGTTTATCTTGTTTTGACTTAACATAACATTTAAGAAAGTAAGACATAATACATAAATATTCCCTTTAGCTTGACCTCAACTCACATTTATGTCCTTCCATTTTGAACTTACACCGTTGTAATACTTAAACTTGTATAACGTTGAACAAATAGACACACACGTTGTACGTGGGCATCATACATGTCAATTTATATCCTACGTGGTGTCCTACATGTATTATGTCATGCACAACTCGTGTGTCTATACATTCAATTTCATACAAGTTTAAGTACCTAGTTGTACATTTATAAAGTTGATGGACATAAATATGAAATGAGATCAAGTTAAAAGGTAAATTTATGTATTATATGTTTTAAGATTTTTTTTTTAAAATAAGACAAATAAATAAAAACGGGGGCAGATTAATATATATATTTTTTCATTTATGTTATCTATTGGTAATAATTTTGGTCTATATTTTGTGTTTTTTATTAATGAAAACAGAATTCCCTTACGTGAAGTGTTGCGTGAAGGAGAGGTGTCTGAACGAGCTTACAATGTTGTAAAAGATGAAGAATATTCTGGAGAGATAAAACTCAGCCTCACCTTCAAATCTGAGGTGACATTATTACTCCTTTCTTTTTAATTTATTTGTATTAGTTAATAAATTATACATTAATTTAAAAAGATGATGAAACCTTTGAGATCAATCTTAAATTAATTATATGTATAATGTATAGATACTTTTTAAGCGTTGTGATAGATATTGTAATTAAAGAGTTATCAAATTTAAAAAAAGAAGAAGATGAACTTATATGGAGTAAAATGAAATGTAAAATAAGCAAATTGAAATCGAGAAAGTAAGCTCTAAGTATGACTATACTAGGAGTTAAGAAAAAAAATACTTCAATTTTTTATTTTTTGGACGTACATTTGTATATAGACTCTTGTAGTTTTTTTTTTCAAAATATATTTTGCAAAACAACATAAAAACTTTCTACAAAAATAATTAATAATTCAAATATTTTAAAGAAATACAAGAATAGTTTGATCTCAAGATTTTAATACCATAACATAAATTGAGAAGGGCTGAGTATTTCCCCTAAAGATAACTATATATATACTATTGCATATATTTATGAGATTTCTTTTTCTTTGCAAAATAAATTAGTTATAAGCTAAAATAGGTTAAAATAAATTTTTAGTGCATAAAAATTTTACTCTATCAACACATATAAGGAATTGATTTTTCATCAAGTCAACTAATAATATTATTATCTCATACAATCACTTTTTTTTTGTGTGAAAGAATATTAGAATCAAGACGAATGATGCTAAAATGAAATAATAACTGTTAGTGAGGTGATCATCTGAAAATGAATCTTGGTCACGTGCAGTCGGGTTCTCGTAGAGGAGGTGATGAAGAAGGATATAGTGGACGTAGAAATAAGTCACGTAATGACTCCAGAGGATCTGATGAAGAAGAATATGGTGGTGGACGTAGAAAATCGCGTAATGACTCTGGAGGATCTGATGAAGAAGAATATGGTGGACGTAGAAAGTCACGTAATGACTCAGGAGGATCTGATGAAGAAGATTATGGTAGACGTAGACGATCAAGTGATCGTCGTAGAGGAAGTGATGAAGACAACTATGGTGGATATAGAGAATCACGTGACGACTACTAATTCCAGGAGTTTAAGCCGTTTGGTTAACACTTAACCCTAACCATTCATTGATGGAAATAATCCTCTAATAAATTTTGCAATGGTTGTTCATTGTTTGATCGTTATTTTATGTTTGTATTCGTAAAATATACACTTTAGTTACATGAATATTTTTGTCGAAAGTTTATTGTCTTTTCATATTTACATGTCGTCCTTAATATCCAGATTTTCCACACTATCTAAATAGGACCAATTTGAAGGACAATTTCATGAATGTTATTGCTAGGCCTCCACCATCTATTGTAAATTGTGATGACCGAATCTTTTAGATGTTGAAATTCTAATGAATTGCCTATTGTGCTCTATAACTTATAAGCTACATTATTGTCATGCCTCAAGCCTACACTATAAACATGGTCGACATTCGAGAATTATTTTTGATCCAAAACAAACCCTTGACCTGTATTATGATTCGGATGACTCTACATAACACGTGAAGCTTAAATAGATGAGCATTTTGAAAAGTCTTATATTGTTGTCTTAGATAGTTAACATAACTCATAAGTTAAACAATTATCTCGAGAAATAATGGAAACATCTAATTAACAGTTTAAGATAGATTTCGGGACAAGATCCACGACACCTCAAATACTACTAATACCGAAATGAAAACGGAGTTTGCCGAAAGCAAAGAGGCCTTACTAATTAAATATTCTCTACAAGAGTAAGGTGAATATGACCGAAATCTAACTGGATGACCGAAAGAAACTCAACTAAAATCAATACATGAATATGAAGTGTAAATCATTTAAACTTTACAATAAGATAAAGATATGCAATAAAAGCAATATGAAAAATATAAAATATACTTGTGTGGAGTTTCTTTAACCTATCACCACTACCATGAGCCCAGCAATGATACAATGGTTCTCCCACGTCGCAAGGGTCATCCTACATTTTATTGGGGTATAGGATGATAAAATACTATAACTATAATCCATCTAATGGGACTTCTCAGAAAGACAATGAGGAGTCGTATGATGAGTCAATGATATCCTATCCTATGTTGGCTATGTAGTTTTATGGGACTTTTGAGTTATAAAGAATCTAAACCAATTACATGTTTGATACTATTCCCAAAATAATAAACAATATCAATTATGCTCAATTCACCCTTGCAAAGAAAGGGACTTTTACTTTACTGAAAGACTTTTTAAAAACATAATTCATACACACATTTTTTAAGGACTTATCGTTCAAGCCCAAGATCAATATGCATATCCATTGGGAACTCTTATATTTTTATGAAAATAGAGCCTTGATACTTTTCATGTAAATTCACTTAAGTTTTACTTGGACACGTGATTAAGATATCTAAGGACTATCAAAGATGAATAGACCATACAAGATCTAGTATATAGAAGGGAGACGTGAGGATAACTTAAAGGAACATGTATCGGATGAAATAAAGAAGAGAATTATCCCAGCAAACCTTGGCGTACTGTTGGCGCCCAACTCCAGGCCTTGAATTATTGAAGTCAGGATAAAACGTAGTGCTGGTTGCGCCAGGGACCAAACTTTAGAAGTCAGGCCTTGACGTACTATTGGCGCATCACACCAGGGCATAAACTACTGAAGTCAGGCCTTGATGCTATCTTGGCGTGCCACCCTAGGCTCCTCCCCAAAAACTGACAAAATTTTTTAGTAAAATTCAAGCTTCAAACTAGTTTAGATTCTCAAACCCAAAGCCAATGCATGATAACTTTATACAGTTCCTTTTTAAAACATAATTTTACAAATCCCTAGGATAAATGTGTTGGTAAGCATGAACAACACTACAAGATTTTAAACAGAACTAAGGAAATCAAACTTTAATTGCTAAAAAATTAAATTCAATATCAAGAATCATGAATGGATCCTTTATATGTAACAGGTTCTTGACTAAATCGATATGTATGGTGTGAGGATGATTAAGTCCAATACTATGAGAAGTTTTATATACTTCGAAAAAACAATGTTCTTGGCGAAATCCTCAGTTCATGAAAGAACGATTGATCCCCTGTCCTTTTCTCCTCTTGACACCCTGCTCTAATAAAAATCTAAGTGTCTTGGAATGTGAAAACGTGGTCTAAATTTGATTAGACCCTTATTTGGGGTGAACAAAATGTATTAGGCTTATTAGAAAAATCAAAAGACTAAAATACGCTTCTAATACAAATGAAATGCATTAAATAGATAAGCTTCACTGAAACGGGATACATTTTTAACCTAAAATTGAATCAGGCAAATAGAAGCATTGGAAAGACCTTCAGTTTGGCAGGTCATGGGTTACCTAAATATTTATGTGTTAAAAGATATGGTGGTTTGAAGTTGTCCAAAAACTAAAAGTTTATGACGACTTGTGTGAATTTTTCTTTTTTTCTTTTTAAAATTTGAGGTGTTACAATATCTCATCCTTGGAAATATTCGTTCTCGAATGAGATCAAACTAAGAAGACCAAGGGTGGGAAACATCTAGCAACCCCACTCAACCACACATCATCCAATTAACATAAACTCAACATATCAACTTAAAGAGTACTTTACAAAGAGTTAGTACCTTGGTCAGAAGGAAAGAGGTGAGGGTACCTCTTGTACATATCCTCCTCAGCCTCCTAGGTAACTTCCTCAAGAAATTGATTGCTTCATAAGACCTTGGTTGTTGCAACTTCTTTGGTTATCAACTTGCGAACATGACAATCAAGAATTTAAATGGGAACCTCCTTATAAGATAGATTTTCCTTTATACCAATATTCTGGGTAGGTACGAAAGGTGAAAGATCACCCAAACACTTCTTTAGCATGGATATATATGTGAAATACCGGGTGGACTGATGCTAAATCTAATGGTAGCTCCAACTCATAAGCTACATTTAGAGTTGTCAATATGGGCAAGGCCCGTTGGGCTGACCTAGCCTAGACCGTGATTTGATAGGGGTGAGCTACGTTTTTTAATCCCCATTAAGAAAATCACTTTTTAGTCTCGTCTGAATAAGCATGTCTATTTGTGGGGCTTAAGAAATATGGATAGGGCTTACCCGTGGCCAAATAAAATTAATTAAGAAATGAAAATAAAATAAAGTATTAAAAATAACAAGATTGTACACTCAAATCTATTTAAAGTTTGAAATGTCATAATTTAAATACAAAATATATTTATAAAATATATACTACATAAAATAAAAAATTCCTAACCAGGATTCAAACTTCCAACAAATAGGCTACCAAATGGGCAAGTAATGAACTTTCTTAACCAATTCTTTCTTGCCTTCCTCAACATGAGCATTACTCTCCATGGACAACCTGCTCAAAGCACAAAAACAACATTAGCTATCAGTCCTCGAGGCTACCCCTCAACGTAACACAGAATTTAGGATCACGAGCGGTCCCAAACTAACCCTAAGTATGACATATCATGACAATACTGAAAATAACTAAGTAAAATATGAAATGTGCAAAAGCTAAAACAATGAATATCTGAAATTGGTGAAAAACCCAAATAGTCCAAATGATATGAAACACACTAAGAGTTTAGTGATAATTGAAACAACCACTTAAACAACTCAAGTTGAATTACTACTATGTCTGAAAAGCCTCTAAGTGAGTTAGGTTGCTGGTACATGACCTCAGATAACTGTAACAAAACTGAAACTAAAAATAATGACTGTGAACACCTAATTTTTAACGTGTTTATTTTACTCATATACTATATTAGCAACAAAAATATATATATATATATATATATATATATATATATATATATATATATATATATATATATATATATATATATATATATATATATATATATATATATATATATATATATATATATATATATTGGGTGTTTGTTTTATTATTTTGTTGGCCCAAATGACCCAATTTTATATGAATTGGGCTAATTTAGATCAACTCTGATGGCCCAATTGATTTTGACCCGGTCCAATAGAAATGGTCAAGATTGAATCTCAACCATTTATGATATGATCCAAGGGCTAATATTGGACCCAAATAAAAAATACAGTACTCCAAAAATTAACATTTTTTTAATCTAGATTTTTATTTTTCTTCTTCCAGTTGATCCCATGCCGCCGGTCGGCCACCACCACCGTCGCCTTTGTCGGCGGCATTCACCATCATTTTGGTAAGAAAAATTCTAAGACTTTTACCATCTCTTCCTTTCACCCTCCTCTTCACAAATCCACAAATCTTTCATCCATATCTATAGCCAAACTCCGTAGATATAATATAAACCAATTATGAATCTTCACTTTTTTTGTTAGATTTATGAAGTTCCGATCATCCGCATACCAAACCCTTTACATAAACCTGTAAAGCTCTTGTAGGGCTATTAATTGATATCAATTTGAAGTCTAAAATCCATCAAGAAAAAAATCCGGCGACCTTCATTTACTTGGAATTTATGTCAATCTCCCTCCCCTCTCAATCTCTATCCAAATCCGGCCTTAACTTTTTCGTTTGATCATATAAGTCGTTTGATGTCGGATTTGATATTGTTAATGTTCTTTTAAGTTTAACACGTTTATATTGTTGCTTGAAGTATTATTATTTTATTATTATTATTTTAAATTTCGTTTTATATTTATTTTTATTTTTTTCTGCATTATTTTGTTATTTTTGGTTTTCAAAATTGTTTAGATGTTTAGATTTTGCGTTAGTGGGTCAATTTGTTTGGTTCTAGATGAAATGGGTCAACATATGAGCCTATTTTAGAATTTTTCAGATGGCCAATTAGCTATTATTCAAACAATCTAAATGACATTTTGGGCCTATTTTTAGAATTTTTAGATGACTTATTGGCTATTATTCAATCAATGAATAAAAGAAATGGGTCATCTAAATGACATTTGAGCCTATTATTTTCTAATGACCCATATAAGTATTATTTAATTAATGAATAAAGTAAATGGGTCATCTAAAAAGACAAATGAATCATTTAATTAACCTGATAATTTTTTTTTAAAAAAAGAAGAAATTTCATTGGCCGGCCATCTTGGGTGACACCTTGGGAAAACAAAGAGTCCAATACATGCATTGACTCTTGAGTTTTCACGATGAGTTGGGGGTTTAATGCTGAACACCTATTTAAACCCCCTTCTTTTTTCATTTCAAGGGCAGAAGAAAAAATATACACAGAAAAAAAATTGCAAAAAGAAAAGAAAAAAATTAAAAAAATTCTTGTTATTAAAAAAAATTATGTCATATTTGGTGGTCTTTGGAATTCAATAAGTTTGCTTCCACATTTTGCTTGTCATCAAATTTAGATATTTCTTTTTACATTTCACAATGTAATCTTAAATTAGTGTTTATGTTCTTTTTATATTTTGTTTAGGTTGATTGTATTAAGTTTGTTATGATTTAGTTAAGTGCATTGTGATTCTTATGTGATTTATTATTATTATTATTATTATTATTATTATTATTATTATTATTATTATATACATATATATTTATGACTAATCATGTTTAGTTTATATTCTAGCTTTAGTAAGTAGACTCTTATTTTTTTCAAAATAAAAAAATAAATAAAATATAGCAATCACAAATTTTTAGGTTCTGATCATTTTCTTTTGTTGAAAAACGAAATTAAAAAATAAAATAAAAATGTAAACTTGCTAACTTTACAAAAAGGATTATATATATATATATATATATATATATATATATATATATATATATATATATATATATATAATTACAAATATAAATCTGGTCATTTCTGCAAAAGTGTAAATCTGGTTATCATTGAATAAAATGTAAATCTGGTTATTTCTGCAAAAATGTAAATATGGTTTTTTATGCAAAAATGTAAATCTGGTTACTTCTGCAAAAAAAAAAAAAAAAACTGTAAATCTAATTATTTCTGCAAAAATATAAATCTGATTATTTCTGCTAAAATGTAAATCTTGTTATTTCTCTTAAATAAATATAGGAAATGACTATTAAAATAAAAACACAAATTTGGCTAAGTTGACTTAGTAATCTAACAATTAGATAAAATTTGCAATCTTTTTTCAAATAAGTCAATGTGGTCATTTTGTATAAAATAAAATTTTACTAAATTTGTTATTTCTGAAATTTGGTCAATAAAAAAAAATCAAAACTAGTATCTCACTAGTTTTAAAAGAGTGTTTAATTACTATTTTATAAGAGATTTTTTTTGTTTTTATTGTTGAATAGTAAAACTTGATTGTTTATTTGTTTTCTTTTTGGTAAAAAACATATAAATACAAAAAATAAAAAAAATAATAAATACTAATCATCTTCTTGTCTTTATGTTGCAACAAATTCATATTCATTTTTATCATTATTTTGTGTTTTTTTTAAAATTAAATAAATAAACTCTTTTTTTGACTAATGAATTATTAATTTTTTTTTAATTTTATTATTTATTTATTTATTTTTAAAAATAATTAAATACCGTTAGTTTTCTGTTAAGATCCTTGATGTGTATTTTTTTCTAAAAAAAAAGATATTGTGTGCGGTTATGCTCCTAGGTCAATCATTTTTTTTAAAATAGTAAATAATGCATTTTTTTTAACAAATATTTTCTAGCCAAAAATAAGTTAATTAAGTGACCGTACTAGAACCACAGGTCAATAGAATTCCTTACTCAATCTCTGCTTTCATAGACCAAAAATAAAAAGATTTTTTCTTCTCGAGATTAATTTAGAATTACAGGTGACTTGGAACACCTAAAAAACTCAATTCCAAGTGGCGACTTTAAAAAATAAAAAAATATTTTTTTAAAAACCCGTCATATCCTCAACAATTGTAAAAATAAAAATGAAAGACGTGTGAGGTGTGACAATGACTAAAATGAAAGCATGTCGATTATCCTCAGAATATGAGGATCACTACTAAAGTTGCTGAAAAAGGACAGCGAATTGATCGGGGATCGGATGCTGAGTACATGAACCTACATCATGAAAAGAAGTAGCGCAAAGTATGTGTTAGTACTTGGAATATACAGAGCATGTATATATAAATACTAAGTTAAACAACTATATATGAGTTGAACAATGCGTAAGTGAGAAATGACTTAATTTGATCCAAAATATAAATATTCAAATACCACTGAAAAACTAAGAAGAATGCAATGACAATGTACTAATTATGAAGATAACATGCTGAAGTATATACTGATATAAATGGTGAAAACTTGGTCAAATGCACGAATAGCATGATTGTGGTAGCTACTATTAACCGACATAAACCACGTGAGCTAAATGATGAGTTTGGTGTATGCGCCTCATCGAGACAACCCAATATACCTTGTTAGGGATAAAAAGACACGACTATGGTGTGATCACTAAAAACTGATGCCCAATAAAGACGACTTACAATCCAGCGAGGATACATAGTTCTGAGACTATGAGGACATGATGAACCCTAGTCCAGCTAGGTGTTAAAGTGTACTCCCAACTGAATGCACTAAATATAATGAAGATTCTTTTGAAAGCCTTTTTATTCAATTAAAAACACAATAACAAAAACTATTAAAGAGATTTAAAAGTAATCATGAAATTATTATGGATAAAGTAAAGTGAAATGCAGGAAACAAATTAAAAGATTTGAAAGGTAATTTTGTTATTTATGAGTTTATACCATGATAAAAATATGATGAGACTACTATACAACCAATGGGTAGACATAACTTAATCCAGTATTAACTATTAATCATGTGATAAAGTTATTTTGAATTGGCCAATCAAAAAAAATAATTAAGTGACATCATAATTTAATCCCAAAACTATATGTTGTTATCCCTCACGACAAACTACCCCATAGAAGTTTGAAATTGATAAAATAAATAAATTTATCTTTCCACAAATGTCCGATCTGATTCGCAATTAACTTTTGCTAGCCAATACACGTAAACTACATACTTATTATTAAAAAATTGAATATTTTATGAGTTACACATATTATTATACATTCACTCTATTGTTATCGGTTGAGAAAATTGTCAAAAGCCCCCCAAATTATTATTGAATTTTCAATTGCACACTTATTCTTCATGGGGGTCCTATCACCCTCCCTGAACCTTTTAAAAGTGAAATACATACCCATCTACAAACTCCGCCCTAATTTTTATTCGGTGGTATTCACTACGCGTTGCCATGAAATATTGCCCCTTTTTTAAAATAAAAAAATTTCCTTTTTTCATATAAAAAAATAATTATTCTTTTCCATTTTATTTTTTTATCTTATATTTTATCTCCTTCTTTTCTTTTTCTGTTCCATTCCTCCATTTCTTCTTCTTTGTAGCTTCTGCAAATTAACGAGAGGACGCCATGACTATCGAAACTCCGACCTTCACCAAAATTCTACACACCAACGAATATCATTTCCTAAAGCTAGAGACAAACTAAAAACTCTAGCACAAAATGTTGCTTCTTCTTCCGCTACTATCATGTTTCTCAAAGATTGATTCCTCAAAGAAACACCCCTTGCTTGCAAGGATAAAGGTATCAAACTTGCAGAAGGATCGTTATTGATTTAGATTTAATAATGTTGATATGAGAAACTCGATTGACAACAACTTCAATAGATAGGTCTTCTTCATTAAAGGGTAATTTGTTACCCAATAATGAATTTTTCTCCATTAATTGAATTCATTATTTAGTGAACTCCTTCATTAATGACTAGTCTAAAGTTAGATTCTTCTAACTTTCAATATTGATAAGTTAGATTCTTCTAACTTTAATATTGATTTTAGTTTTGATTTTGAGCTACCAACAAATTTTCAAAGTGATGAAAAGTGGAGATATGATGAAAAGTATGTGATTTGGTGATGGGAATTGACTTAGTGATGAAAACCTAATGAGAGTGGTGATCTAGTGGTCGAGGTGAGCCGCCACCGATATCAAGTATGGATCTGATGATGAATATTGAAGGGAAGAGATAAAGAAGTTTAAAAAATAAATAAAAGAAAACATATTTTTTATAAGAAAAATAGAATATTAATATGAAATAAATTAGATATTTATAAAGCTAATATTTTAATTATCTTTTGATCTCTCACTCTCCCAAAGACAGGGAACTACACCTTCTTTGCGACATCAGCTATTAGGGAGCAAATAACTCCATTTTAATAAAATTCAGGGGTATAATAGTGTTGGGTTTTATTTGCCATGATATCATACCATAAATAGGTTTTTCTTTTAAGAAAAGATTTTGGATTGACTAATTCTTTTTCTAGTAGGAAAAAGTTTAGGACTCTATAAATAGAGACATGTTGCTTCTAGCTTAATCAACATTCACAATTTAGTCTTAAAGGATTTGAGAGTTTTGGTTAGGGGGAGAATTTGTGGGTCATAAGCATGATATGCTATCACTTATGTGAACCTCCCATTTATTATGAGTGAATTTGGTTGAGGTTGTTTTCCTCTGTATTTGTACTCTCATATTTATAGTGAATTGCTCATCTCCTTTATGGACGTAGGTCGATTGACCGAACCATGTTAAATCTTTGTGTCTTTTGGTATATTTTTCGTTGTCTTCTTACTCGTGGTCTTTCGAGGTTTGCATTGCTAGCTTCCGCGGTTACCCCTGCTTATTTTCGATCCTAACAAGTGGTATCAGAGCCAGATTCAATGATGGAGTCAGGTTTAGTGGTTCGATAAACAATGATTGAACCAGGTTAGAAGGAGGTGATCATCTTGACAGGTGTAGTTCTAGCCGCAACCTTTTTGACAGTAATAAAGATTTTGTTGGAGAAATTATTTCAGAGAGGTTCTTTGTGTTGAGACAAATTTTGCAAAGGAGATTATGGAGAGGAGAAGCAAGTTGTTGAAGATTAAGTGAAGAAGGTGGACAAATTTATTTTGTCAGAAATTCGGGCCAAGGGGGATATTGGTTGGTTTTATTTGCCCTGATTTCTTACCATAAATAGGTTTTCCTTTTAGGAAAAGGTTTTGGATTGACTAGGCCTTTTTCTAGTAGGAAAAGGTTTATGACTCTATAAATAGAGACATGTTCTTTCTAACTTAATCAACATTCTACATGTAGTCTTAAAGGCTTTGAGAGTTTTGGTAAGGTGGAGAATTTGTGGGCCACAAGCTTGATACGTTATCACTTGTGTGAATCTCCCATGTATTCTGAGTGAATCTGATTGAGGTTGTTTCCCTCTGTATTTGAACTCTCATATTTATAGTGGATTGCTCATCTCCTTTGTGGACGTAGGTCGATTGACCGAACCACGTTAAATCTTTGTGTCTTTTGGTATATTTCTCGTTGTCTTCTTACTCATAATCTTTCAAGGTTTGTTTTGATAGCTTCCGTATTTAAACATACTTATTTTCGATCCTAACAAATAACACTTCCGTAAAGTATGAGTGCTTAGTTAAGAATCCAACTATAGGTTAACAGGGCTTTTGGCTATTTTCTCTTATTAGTTTGAGTGTTTCACTTATTTAGGTTAATTCTTCTTCAATAAACATTAATTTACAAGATGAAGGATCTATTATTTTTAAATTATAAGTACATTAATATATTTTTTCTTTTCAAGTTAAATAGTATATATATTTTTATTTGAGCAGGTGCAAAATTTGATTTAGTTACTATAAAATAACCAAAAGATTCTAGTATTGGTAAAATATATTCACAATAATTAATTACGAATTGATAAATTTCATCTAGAATATTAAACACCAACTTACATATTTAAATTAACTTTTAGATTAATTTATATTATTATAAAATAAAATTTGGAATATAACATTAATACAAATTTTCCTTAATAACTTTAAGTATCAAGAAAAAATTGCTTTTATTGAGATATTTGGCAAATAATTTAACGACCAATGTGAAATTTCTGTATATAAATATGCATGATATTTCCTCTTTTTAGTACACATATTTTTAAGAGAGAATTAAACAATAGCATATTTTAGTATATTCTAGCATGGATCATAAGAAGACAGCAGGACGCCAAAAAATTTCATTTGCGAAAATAGAGAATGAATCTGCTCCACTCACCACATTCTCTAAACGACGTTCTGGCTTTTACAAAAAAGCTTGTGAACTTGTTAGAGAATGTGATGTAGATCTTGGAATTGTTATGTCTTCATCGAATGGTATATCTTATTCCTTTAGTAGTCCAACCTCTAATGTGGTCATTGATCGTTTTATAAATCCTACAACAAATTTAAGTTCAAGTGACCGCCTTGTTGCTGCAGAAGCACCCAAAAAAGTAAGTCAATTTAATGTTATTCTAAATGAATTGGACGAAAGAGAAAAAATTGCAAATGAAAAATTAGATCGAATGAATGAGTCTAGAGATCTAGGTTGGTGGGAGTCCATAGATCAATTGAATGTACATGATGTAATGAAGTTGGAAGCACGGCTGATATCGGGTGAATTTAAATTGAACAATCATTGGGAGCAACTAGAAAATGGAGCTTCATCCTCCTCACAGATTCCATCAGATGGTGCAAATATCTCACCAAATTTCTTCTAGATGAATTATCTTCAGATATTTATCAAAGTCCTTTCCTTAATTTTTTTTGTTATTTATTATTTTGTTTCAATTATGCTATTTAATTCTTGTACTTTGTAGTTTGCAATGATATTTATTGAAGACATTTATATTCATGATTACCCATTTTCTCCAACTATTTTTGAATTAATACGCAAACTAATATAGGAACCTCTCAATTTATCTAAAACTATGTTTGAACCACGTCATATCAATTTTTTTTTGAAAAATAGAGGAGAAAGAGATAAATGTGACTAGAACTTACTAAAATACAAAAGGATTTAACTCTTTGTGACGAAAGAGTTTGATATAAATCAATATTTAACGGAGAATTTAAAGTCTTCAAGTCTTATTTCAAAAAGGTCTATAAGTTCCAACAAGTTAAATTCATATTTTTGGGATAACATAAAAAGGGAATGTAGTGCAAAACTCATCCAAGTACATTTAACAAGAATACTGGTAAAAGATATTGACCGAAGTCAAACTTTGGTCAAAACATTAAAGTTGAAACACCTAATGACATAAATTTGCATCGGAAGCCTCGAGGCCCAAACGAACCATGCCACTAGCCCAAATTGGCCTTAGGAGTTGATGGAACGACGAAAATCGCATTTGATACCTGAATTTCAAATGCTGACTAAAATCACCCCTTTCGCTTAAGAAATTCTATAGCGAGAAAAATTCGCATAAAACTCAAATGAACGATCCGATGATCGAACTCTCTGTCCTTTAAAGTCATAAATAACTTGAGGTCACTACAGGATCATTACATATTGATAATACAATCACACCTTAAAATAAATTTAAAACTTCATAGTTCTATCGCATAGAGATTCAATAAATGTTATTATCCAAAAATGAATCATTTATAAAGTAGTAAGTGGGTTATTTACATCCTAAAGTACGTAAAATTCATGAAATGATTGTCGGCTACATTAATTAATCATTGGATGAAAAAAGTAAGAAATCTAGTGATTTTTTTTGAAAATTGAAGTCAATATCATTTTATGAATTATAGTTTACATTAATTAAAGTGAAAGTACATAACTTGTTTATTCACATGCACGAAACAATGTGAATAACTTCTTTTTTTTTTGTTTCAACAGAAGAAAAATTATTACCGCACAACTCTGTAAGAGTTTTACTAAGAGTTTTCTGTTACTGATAAAACCCATAAACCCACGACTACTAGGACTCTTAACAGACACTAAGAATCTTCCCGCTTCCTAGTAATTAAGAAGCTTCACTACTGCTGCATGATTGAGAGGATTGGTTAAAATATCAGCAGCTTGGTCTTCAGTTTTGCCTTAGACAACATCAATGATCTTATCCCTTGTGAGATCTCTCAGGAAATGAAATTTCACATCAATGTTTTTGCTCCTCCCGTGCAAAACTCGATTTTTTGAAAGCTTAATTGTTGAATCGTTATCACAGTAAATAAGAGTTGTCTTTTGCGGAAGAAGACATAGTTCAGCTAGAATATTCTTCAACCAGATTGCTTGAGTGGCGCACACAACCATAAATTCTACTTTTGTAGTAGACAATATAACAATTGGCTGCTTCTTGGAACACCATGAAATAGCACCTGATCCAAACATAAAAACATAACCATACATGTTTTTCCTATCATCTTTATCTCCAGCAAAGTCACTATCTGTGAAGCCAATTAAATATGATTTTCCTCCTTTTCTGTACAAAATGCCAAGATCATTCATACGTTGTGAATACCTAAGAATTCTTTTAGCAGCCAACAAGTGAGTTTCTCTTGGATTTTCCATATACCTACTTATTAAACTTATAAAGTACATTATCTAGTCGCTGTAAAATGCATCAAGCATCCCATAATCTACTTGTAGAAAGTTTTGTCAATCCTTGTTCCTATAGGATTTTTTTCAAGCTTCAGCCCCGTTTCTGCTAGGGTGGTGACATAAAAATTTCACCAGGGGATTGCTTCACTTCAACAGAAAGTAATGCATTAGGCCAAGATCTGACATATCAAACTCGGTCCTCATCAATTGCTTAAAATTATTAAGCAATATATGATCATTTCCAGTATACATTAAATCATCTTCATGTCAGCACACAATCACAAGCTTTCCGTCTTTATTTTTAGTATAAAGTGTATGCTCATAAGGACATTTTTATAACCTGTAGTATTCAAATAAGTATATCAAGCTCGTGGAGCTTGTTTTATCCCATATAATGTTTTTCTCAATTTGTAAACTTTATGTTCGCATCCATACTTAATGTAACCAGGGGGTTGATCAACATATACATGTTCTTGCAATTCTCCATGTAAGAAGGCTGATTTCACGTCCAATTGATAAATTTTGCAGTTGTTTAGCATTGCTAGTGCCACCACCAACTAGATGGTGTCTAGTCTGACTACTGGAGCAAACACCTTTTTGTAATCCACACCACAATCATTCTTATATCCTTTGGTCTTTTGTGTGTGTGTATATATATATATATATATATATAACCAACAATCTTGAAGTGCACCAACTGCAGTAATGCATGACATTTTAAATTATTTTCTTGAGGTTGAATAGATTTTTTCCCTGTGTCAAGCAATCTTATAATCATTAGATACTCAATGGATTTTTTAAAAAAACTTTTAAATCTTTCAAGAATTTTCATATAACCTTCATCGTCTAATTAGACATGATAATTAGTCGTTATACATATTCAAGTATTTCATATATTGCTAGACGGAAATAAGTCTCATTGCATCGACCATTAGAGAATATTTGGAGGAACATTATTATTGTAGTATTTTTTATTAGTTACATTTCTTAGCAATACTTATGAAAACTAAAGCAGAAGCTAAAACCTATGTTTAACACAAGACTGAACAATAAAAATTTAAGAGATCCATGAGACTATATCACTAGTCTTTGAATAAGCTAATAGTGCTACTTAATATGAAATAAATAAGGAGGACTCTCCAAGTGCTGATTGAAATAAACAATTCCCAAGAACTAACTAAAACAAAATCATGAAGTCCCCAAATTAGTAGGACTCGCTGAGTGCTGATTGAATGTTGCATTCCAAAAAGCTACTAGTCTAGGCACGAACACCTAAATTTACATCATAAAAGGATGTTGCACAAAAATGTACGAGGTCAATACGTGGAATGTACCGAATATGAAAGGGATTCCAACAAAATCATATAATGTAATATATGGAAGAACAGTGAAACAAGTTTCTAAAATCGTAGTCAAATAAAGGAATTTGAAAGAAAATTTTGAGTCAATGCATAAGTGTTAGTTTGAAACCATCTTTCGAAGCATACTTATCAAGGTGAGTCTACATTAAAAAACCTTACTAAATCATTTACATAAAATGACATACTTTAAATGAACCATAATGTAACACCTCGAGAATTAAGACATTGAGATTTAATATACTATTAATTTAGCATTCCTTTAGTTGGATGCTTATATATGCTTGAGTTAATTAGTTTTGCATTGGTATTTGTATAGGATGAGGGTCTTTACTCAAGTGTCAGCCACGTCCATGATGTAGGCTCAGGTCGTGACACAATCTCAAGTGTATCCACCTTAGCTCATATTTTATGTTTCTTACCCTATCAAGTGGGACACTCTCTTTCTGGTGTGGGAGAAGATTTACTGCGTATTGAAGCTCACGTGGTTTATATCTGTTATTGTATATACATCCCACAAATTTTTAGTTTTTTTAGATATTGCATGACCTAATATCATGGTAGTGAACTATTCTCATACTCAATACATTTGAGTACCGGCCGCATTTCATAATATAGATTTTGAAGCACATCCTTCTGGATGTGGTTAGTACAGGATCCCCTCACCTTGCACTTCTTTGGTGAACCCTCATGTTTCGGGGACATAAATTTTATGAGTTTCAACTTTATTCCTTTTCAGTTTCAAATAGTAAAGAGCTATCTAAGGACTTGTCCTAGCAACTCATTTATGAATTGAGGCTTTTCACATAGTTTGTAGATTTCGTGTATATTTTCTTTATAAGATTCTCTTTTACGATATGATGGATATTAAGGCTTATTTCTGCCATTTAATTTATTCTCTTTATGTATGCTATCTTGCGTTGTTCCATGTTATGTGGCTCTAGGCACCATGTCTCATCTAGGATGTAGTCTTGGCGACATAAACATAAGAGTTTGAAATTTAATGTTTTCATTGATTTATATTTGTTGAAGTTGTACCATTATCATAAACTTTGAATGGTTGATTCCTTACTGTCAACCAATTGAATTTCAAATATATTTTTTCAACTTCGACTTATTGTCTTATCTTGACCAAAACTATTCTTTCTTTTCATGGGATAAAGGCTTTCAATTTTCCATATAAGTTTAGAAACTACCTTTTCTTTTAATATTGATTTTCTTCATCCCTCTACTGAGTACGTATAGAACTAATTGTTTTCTTTGTCTCTTTTTCTCTTTGTATGTGTAGTGTTTTTTTTATAGGAAAGACTTATCCTTTCTTTGCATAACTCAATTCTACCAAATTAAAATTTAAAAGAAAGGTCCACTTCTCTAAATTTCAAATGACATGATTTATCCTATACTAGAATTGTTCTTGATTTTTATGATAAAAAGATGATGCTTCAGTCTCCGGAAAACCTCAAGTACATATAGTAATTATCATTGTGGAAATGCTTGATCTTCGTGATTATTGTCTCTTATCTTCTTAGCCCAGGCTTTCTATAGAGATTTGTGAGGTAGTTATTTGTCATCTCAGCAGACACTCCTTCTCCTTATTTATGATTTTACTCTTTTCTAGGGATAATATCATTTGAGACTTATATTTTTCTTTCAAATTAAATGTAATACTTTGGATACTTGTACAAGTGAAACCGGATTTTAGCGTTTTATTTTAGTTGATTCCATATTATTAGATGGTATTAGTCTATTTTCCTTGTTTTACTTCTGCAATTGTCATATTAGTTGGATTTATGCTGACTTGTCTTGATGCAATAAGACGATCCGTTTTTGGGTTGAGTCGATGCTTAAGTATTAGTTTGAAACCATCTTTCAATGTATATATATCAAGGTGAGTCAACATAAGAAACTGTTTCTTATATTGGAAGTGTTCCTTTCTTTAGAAATCATTTATTTAATGTTTGTTGGCCTTTTTATTTTGTTGAAATGTTCAATTCCAAATTATTAGGAAGTGGGCAGATTCTTAGTGAGTCAGTAGCGTCTGTTAGGAGTCCTAGTAGTCTATATATTGACTTTTCTTGATTCCTATTGAACATAAGAGAGCTGTGCAGTAATAATTTTTCTTATGTTGCTTATTTCAATTTAGCATTGCGTGCATTTGGATTTCATAAGTAAGCTTTACGAGGAGACATGATTTAAAACGCATGACGATAAATCAAAAAGAAAATCATACACACACACGATAATAATAGGCAGAAAGTAAAGTTCTTTCTAAAACACTTTGTAGCCTCTCTATCATTATATGTGGTACACTTCACACCCATGAAAGAGACTTTACTTAGTGCGACTTTCAGACATCATATGCCTCTTGAACCTAATGTTCTGATACCAAATTTTCATGCCTCGAGGCTACCCCTTTAATGTAAACACATGACCTAGTATCATGAGTGACCCCAAACAAACCTTGAAGATGTCATATCATAAGCATACTTAAAAAATCTTAATAAAAAGATATTGTGCGGAAACCAAAACAGTGGTAACTGAAAATGGGGAATACCCAACTAGTCTGAATATATGAAATATACTAAGAGTCCAATAATATCTAAAAGATCAAACTCAAATCTAAAGCTGAATCTAATCCTATGTCCAAAAAACCTCTACTAACTTAAGTAGTCAGGACATGCCCCCAGATTAGCCTAGAAAAAGTTAAACTGAAATGAAAGACTAAATACGAAAAAACATGTATGTTTTCCTCAAAGTATAATGACTCACTACTGAAGTTGTCGAGTACAGACCAAGAACCGATCTATGTATGAGATGGATGTTGTACCTGAACCTACCTCATAAAAGGATGTAGTACATAATATGCGTTAGTACTTGGGAATGTATTGAACATGCAAGATATATAATATATTTGAACAAACATATAAACTGAACATAACATAACTAAACAATGCTATAACTGGATATGAATTTATATACTAACATGTTGATTAGCCAAACTGAACGTAATGAGCAAGTACTAAATAATGGATAGGACATGGTGATTGAATACCTAAGTATAAACTGAAAACATGGTCAAGAGGACTAATGTTTGATTGTGGAAACTACTATTAACCAACATAAAACAACGTGAGTTAAACATGGAGTTTAATTTATATGCCCCATCGATAGGATCCAATATATCTTGTCAATGGTATAAACGCATGACTGGTGTGATCACTAATTATAATGCCCAATTGAGGGGAATTATAAGCCTAATGGGGCAAGTAACTCTGGGACTATACGGGTACGCTGAATCCTAGTCCAAATCGGTGTTAAGCCTACTCCCAACTATAAATGCATATAATATAACATAACTGAAATATACTAGAATAGCTCAATATTATGACATGTTAATTGAGAATGCAACATTTTAAATACTAAAACTAAAACATTCGAAATCTGAGTCATGTATATCTGGTTATCTGACATAGCTAGTGTAATTCATAAACTAAATAAATCTACAAAACTAGGGTCCTATGTTCATTGTAAAGAACGAAGAAACGATGTTACATAGACATGATAATCTGATAAAAAACACTATAACAGTTAAAGCGCAATGATTTTCCAAAGTTATTGAAACCGTAGTCTAAACATGATGAAGGGAATCAATAATCTGACTGAATTCCAGGGACCTACTAGATGAAAGGAACCCACTAGTGAAATTCCATATACCTGATTACGAAATCTACGGGGAAATCCTATGATTTCGGGGCTGGAACTAAAGAACCCTGCTTCCTTCTTGGAAGTGTTTGAATCGCCTCTTTTGTCCTTGTTTCCTTAAGTTTGATGAAGTTTTAGTGAATGAATCGCTTAGGGAAAGATCTGACTAAGTTACTAAGCTTAAACTGACCAAAACTATGTACTTTAGGAATCAAACGACGTAGTGTAAGAGCCCAACGCATAGGGGATAGGAGACCGTGACTTAATTTTGACAAAGTCCACCCACTGAGGACCTACGATCTGTGGGTTGACCTACCAACCATAGGTAGGGGTCATCCATTAAGTCTTCTCGATAGGGCTTCACTAAAACAAGCAGAACTTTTTACTTAAAGACGAAATTTTAGCAAACTCGATGGCGTTGGAAAGAAGATTGAATTATCTTTCTTTTGATAAATCATGTGCCACCTAATTTCTTTTATGTAAAGAGTTACAACCGTTTGAAGTTGATACAACATCAATTTCCCTCTAACTGGCTGCTAACCCTCACCTACGGTCAGTCATACGATTAGTAGGTCCAACCATAAACTGTACTGGTTGACTATGGGTGGGATCAAAGACTAAAAAGATTTCGGCCTTAACGATGGAACCCCACCTACGGTCTGTGGTTCGTTCCGTTAGCACTGGAACCAGATTTTCTTCGTTTTGAGATCCGATGTGTTATAATTACAAATGATTGAAATATAATGAAGATTCTTCAAAAGCCTTTTGATTCATCAGAAAACAACACAACAACAAAATTTAAAAAAGATTTAAAAGTAATCATGAAATTATAATGGATAAAGGAAACTGAAATACAACAAAACAAATTTAAAATAGAAGGGTAATTTTGTTATTTAGTGAGTTTATCCCATGATAAAATATGAAGAGATTAATATACAGTCTATAGATAGGATAAATTATCCTGGTATTAATTATTAATCACATAATAAGTTATCTCGAATTGGACAACCAAAAAAAACAAAATTAAGTGGCATCATATTTTAATTCCGAGACCATATGTTGTTATCCCTCACAACAATCTACACTTTTAAAGTTTGGAATTGATAAAATAAAAGGATCTAACTTTAACACAAAAGACCGGGGTTAATTTACAAACTTTTAACACTATTAAAAGTGTGCATAATTAACTTCTTCTACCTAATACACTTAAATTACATATTTAGTATGCAAAAATTAAATAATACATACCAGCAAAAATTAAATAATAAAATGAATTACGCATACCATTATAAATTCACTAATTATTAGTTTGAATGTTTGACTTATTCAGGTCTATTCCTTTTAAATGAACATTAATTTTGAGGGATCAATTATTTTTAAATTATAAGTACATTAATATATTTTTTCTTTTCAAGTTAAATGGTATAAATATTTTTATTTGAGCAGGTGCAAAATTTGATTTAGTTACTATAAAATAACCAAAAGATTCTAGTATTGATAAAATATATTCACAATAATTAAACGAATTGATAAATTTCATCTAGAATATTAAACACCAACTTAGATATTTAAATTAACTTTTAGATTAATTTATATTATTATAAAATAAAATTTGGAATATAACATTAATACAAATTTTCCTTAATAACTTTAAGTATGAAGAAAAAATTGCTTTTATTGGGATATTTGGCAAATAATTTAATGACCAATGTGAAATTTCTGTATATAAATATGCATGATAATTCCTCTTTTTAGTACACATATTTTTAAGAGAGAATTAACTAATAGCATATTTTAGTATATTCTAGCATGGAGCATAAGAAGACAGCAGGACGTCAAAAAATTTCATTGGCGAAAATAGAGAATGAATCTGCTCGACTCACCACATTTTCTAAACGACGTTCTGGCTTATACAATAAAGCTTGTGAACTTGTTAGAGAATGTGATGTAGATCTTGGAATTGTTATGTCTTCACCGAAAGGTATACCTTATTCCTTTAGTAGTCCAACCTCTAATGTGGTCATTGATCGTTTTATAAATCCTATAGCAAATTTAAGTTCAAGTGACCACCTTGTTGCTGCAGAAGCACGCAAAAAAGTAAGTCAATTTAATGATATTCTAAACGAATTGGACGAAAGAGAAAAAAATGCAAATGAAAAATTAGATCGAATGAATGAGGCTAGAGATCTAGGTTGGTGGGAGTCCATAGATCAATTGAATGTACATGATGTAATGAAGTTGGAAGCTTGGCTGATATCTAGTGAATTTAAATTGAACGAACATTTGGAGCAGCTAGAAAATGGAGCTTCATCCTCCTCACAGATTCCATCAGATGGTGCAAATATCTCACCAAATTTCTTCTAGATGAATTATCTTCAGATATTTATCAAAGTCCTTTCCTTAATTTTTTTTTATTATTTATTATTTTGTTTCAATTATGCTATTTAATTCTTGTACTTTGTAGTTTGCAATGATATTTATTGAAGACATTTATATTCATGATTACCCATTGTCTCCAACTATTTTTGAATTAATACGCAAACTAATATAGGAACCTCTCAATTTATCTAAAACTATGTTTGAAGCACGTCATATCAAAAAACAATTATGAAAAACAGAGGAGAAAGAGATATATGTGACTAAAACTTACTAAAATACGAAAGGATTTAACTCTTTGTGACGAAAGAGTTTGATATAAATCAATATTTAAAGGAGAATTCAAAGTCTTCAAGTCTTATTTCAAAAAGGTCTATAAGTTCCAACAAGGTAAATTTATATTTTTTGGATAACATAAAAAGGGAATGTAGTGCAAAACTCATCCAAGTACATTTAACAAGAATGCTGGTAAAAGATATTGACCGAAGTCAAACTTTGGTCAAAACATTAAAGTTGAAACACCTAATGACATAAATTTGCATCGGAAACCTCGAGACCCAAACGAACAATGCCACTAGCCGAAATTGGCCTAAGGAGTTGATGGAACGACGAAAATCGAATTTGATACCTGAATTTCAAATGCTGACTAAAATCACCCCTTTCGCTTAAGAATTTCTATAGCGAGAAAAATTCACATAAAACTCAAATGACCGATCCGATGATTGAACTGTCTGTCCTATAAAGTCATAAATAACTTGAGGTCACTACAGGATCATTACATATTGATAATACAATCACACCTAGAAATAAATTTTAAAACTTCATGCTTCTATCGCATAGAGATTCAATAAATGTTATTATCCAAAAATGAATCATTTATAAAGTAGTAAGTGGGTTATTTACATCCTAAAGTACGTAAAATTCATGAAATGATTGTCGGCTACATTAATTAACCATTGTGTGAAAAAAGTAAGAAATCTAGTGAATTTGTTTGAAAATTGAAGTCAATATCACTTTATGAATTATAGTATAGATTAATTAAAGTGAAAGTACATAACTTGTTTATTCACATGCACGAAACAATGTGAATAACTTCTTTTTTTTTGTTTGAACAGAAGAAAAATTATCACCGCACAACTCTCTAAGAGTTTTACTAAGAGTTTTCTCTTACTCATAAAACCCATAAACCCACGACTACTAGGACTCTTAACAGACACTAAGAATCTTCCCGCTTCCTAGTAATTAAGAAGCTTCACTACTGCTGCATGATTTAGAGGGTAGGTTAAAATATCAGCAGCTTGGTCTTCACTCTTGCCATAGACAACATCAATGATCTTATCCCTTATGAGATCTCTCAGGAAATGAAATTTCACATCAATGTGTTTGCTCCTCCCGTGCAAAACTCGATTTTTGGAAAGCTTAATCGCTGAATCGTTATCACAGTAAATAAGAGTTGTCTTTTGCGGAAGAAGACATAGTTCAACTAGAACATTCTTCAACCAGATTGCTTGAGTGGCGTACACAA
Organism: Solanum chilense; assembly: GCA_032847665.1. NCBI lineage: Eukaryota > Viridiplantae > Streptophyta > Magnoliopsida > Solanales > Solanaceae > Solanum > Solanum chilense. The sequence continues at coordinate 7,437,441 of CM064972.1, forward strand.
CCACAAATTCTACTTTTGTAGTTTACAACATAACAATTGGTTGCTTCTTGGAACACCATGAAATAGCACCTGATCCAAACATAAAAGCATAACCATACGTGTTTTTCCTATCATCTTTATCTCCAGCAAAGTCACTATCTGTGAAGCCAATTATATATGATTTTCCTCCTTTTCTGTACAAAATTCCAAGATCATTCATACCTTGTAAATACCTAAGAATTCTATTAGCAGCCAGCAAGTGAGTTTCTCTTGGATTTTCCATATACCTGCTTATTAAACTTATAAAGTACATTATATCAGGTCTAGTCGCTGTCAAATGCATCAAGCATCCCACAATCTGCTTGTAGAAAGTTTTGTCAATCCTTATTCCTATAGGATTTTTTTCAAGCTTCAGCCCCGTTTCTGCTAGTGTGGTGACATAAAAATTTCACCAGAGGATTGCTTCACTTCAACAGAAAGTAATGCATCAGGCCAAGATCCAACATATCACACTCGGTCCTCATCAATTGCTTAAAATTATTAAGCAATATATGATCATTTACAGTATACATTAAATCATCTTCATGTCAGCACACAATCACAAGCTTTCCGTCTTTATTTTTAGTATAAAGTGTATGCTCATAAGGAAATTTTTTATAACCTATAGTATTCAAATAAGTATATCAAGATCGTGGAGCTTGTTTTATCCCATATAATGTTTTTCTCAATTTGTAAACTTTATGTTCGCGGCCATACTTAATGTAACTAGGGGGTTGATCAACATATATATGTTCTTGCAATTCTCCATGTAAGAAGGCTGATTTCACGTCCAATTGATTAATTGGCAGTTGTTTAGTGTTGCTAGTGCCACCACCAACCAGATGGTGTCAAGTGTGACTACTGGAGCAAACACCTCTTTGTAATCCACACCACAATCATTCTTATATCCTTTGGTCTTTTGTAGGTGGAAAAACCTCAACAGTTGTAGAAGCAGTTGCTAGAGTTTCAGACCTTGGAGCTACATCTCAGATTTATCATCACATAGAACATGACTAGACAACTTTTCATCCCAGTTCCAAGTATTGTCTTCATCGAAAACAATATCTCTACTAGTCACTATCTTTTTTGTCAATGGATTAAATAGATTGTACGCCTTGGACTTCTCTCTAAGACCAACAAAGACACTTAACGCCTTTATCATCAAGTTTTTTTCTCTTTACATCTGGGACATGTGCATTGGAAATGCAGCAATTTTTTTTGAAGTGATCTACAGTCGGTCTCCTTCCACTCAAAGACTTCTGTGGTGCGATATCTCAAAGAGCAAAGTAGAACTTCTATTTAAGATGTGGATACTCCAATTTGCTGCATCAGGTCAAAATGCCTTCGGAACTCTTCCTTGAGCCAGCAAGCTTCGAGCCATGTCAAGAATGGTTCTGTCCTTTCTCTCCAAAACACCATTTGTTGAGGTATATATTATGTTGTGAGCTTTTTTTTTTGAATGCCACAAGACTTACAAAATTCTTCAAATGCCTTTGAGCAATATTCGCCTCCACGATCTGTTCAAAGGCTTTTTATGGTCTTGTCTGTCTCATTCTCAACATGAGCTTTGAAATATTTAAATATATTAAAAGCCTCTGATTTTTCGAGTGAAAAATATACCCAAGTCTTTCTAGAATAATCATCAATAAAGGCAATAAAAAACCTTTTGCCTCCGTTAGAGATTGGTGTTTATCGTCCTACAAATGTCTGAGTGAAATAACTCCAACATCTCTTTTTCTTGCCATGACTTGCCTTTCGGTAGTTGAGACCGGTGTAGTTTGCAAGAACACATTCTTCACATACTTGAGAAGGAACAACAATTTCAGGAAGTCCCGTCACCATATTCTTCTTGTGAAGGATCTTCAAACCACCAAAATTTTGATGACCATATCAAAAATGCCACAACCATGAAGGTTCTCTCACTTCTGCTATAAAACAAGATTGAATATTTCATTCATCAAAAGGAACAACCTGTCATGACTCATTTTCACAATAGCAATAACTCTAGAAGAATCAGAAATCTCGCAACAATCGTTCCTAAGGGTGATGACATATCCTTTTTCTAACAATTGACCAGAACTCAATAAATTATTTTTTAAAGCAGGAAATCAAAACACATTAGATATGTTTTCCGCACACCCATTTTTTGTTCTAAAATTGACATTACTCTTCCCTATAATATTCACAAGAGAGAGATCACCAAAACTAACCGTTAAATGGAAGCTTTGATTTAAATTAGAGAAAGAAGAATTATTTCCAATCATGTGGTTACTGCAACCAATACCCACATAGCAAAGAGCTTGCTCCTCAGGCCCATTTTCGTCATGGATTGCTATTAACAAGGTTGCTCCTTCATTTTTCTCAGCAAAATTTGACTATTCTTATTTATAACTAGGTAATCTAGTAAGACATTCATAACAATAATGGCCAAATATATGGCAAGGATAACATTCTACCTTAGATTTGTCAAAATCTTTTCCTCTGCCTTTGCCATAGTCATTATTATTGACTCTAAAATTCTTGTTGCACTCTTTGTTGTCATCATCCCCATTAATTTCCTCGATCTCCTCTCCCTCTTCCTCTACCTCTACCCCTTCCTCCCGAATGGGAAGAAATAAAAGTAGAATCCTTCAAGTCCTGCTCCTCAAAAGTTGAACTTCAGTTCATCTTTTGCTCATGCACCAACAAGGAGCTTTGCAATTCGTCAAGTGACAAAGCATCTATGTCATTTGACTCCTTAATCCAGCATACAACATAATCATATTTTGGTGACAAGGAAAGCAATATCTTTTCAACAATTGTGACATCGTTCATTTTCTCACCATGAAATCACATCTTGTTGCTTATCTCCATGGTTCTAGCGCAAAAGCTATTGATAATTTCACCCTCCTTCATCTGCAAAGTTTCTAAGTCCCTCCTCCGAGCTTGAAGTTGTGCTCGCTTCACTCTTATATTGCCTTGATACTTTTTTTTCATGGAGTCCCATATATCTTTGGAATTTTATTTGCAAATAATAGTTTCAAAGATGGGCGTTCAATAGCAAAGAGGTATTTTTTTGCTTTCTTCATTCAAACTGTCTTTTGAGCATTCTTCAAAGCTTTGCCATCCGCTCGAGTGCCGATTCCATCCTCGAAAATCATCCAATACTGCTTTGAGCATAAATTTTTTTCCATTAGCATACTCGCATGGTCATATCCATTTAAACGAGGGATGACTGCTTGCACTAAGTTTCTCTCTAAAGCCATAGATGAATACTGAATTTCTGGGTGAACTCTCCCTCACAATTTTTAATTTTTTTTTATTAAACCTGATTCTTGATACCACTAATAGAAAATAACAAGAAGAACGATGAAGAAAGTCAACAGAAATAAGCGACATAAGAAAAATTATTACTGCTTAACTCTCTTATGTTCGATAGCAATCAAGAAAACTCAATATATAGACTACTAGGACTCCTAACAGACGCTACTAACTCACTAAGAATCTGCCCACTTCCTATTAATTAGGAATTGAACATTTCAACAAAATAAAAAGTCCAACAAACATTAAATAAATGATATCTAAACAAAGGAACACTTCCAATATAAGAAACGGTTTCTTATGTTGACTCACCTTGATATATATATATATATGCATTGAGAGATGGTTTCAAACTAATACTTAAGCATGGACTCAACCCAAAAACGGATTGTCTTATTGCATCAAGACAAGTCAGAATAAACCCAACTAATATGACAACTGCAGAAGTAAAACAAGGAAAATAGACTAACACCATCTAATAATATGGAATCAACTAAAATAAAACGCTAACATCCGGTTAATTTGAAAAAGCATTACAATTAATTTGAAAGAAAAATCATAAATAAGGAGAAGGAGTGTCCGCTGAGATGACAAATAACTACCTCACAAATCTCCATAGAAAGCCTCGGTTAAGAAGAGAAGAGACAATAATCACGAAGATCAAGCATTTCAACAATGATAATTACTATATGTACTTGAGGTTTTCCGGAAACGGAAGCATCATCTTTTTCTCATATAAATCAAGAACAATTCTCGTATAGGAGAACTCATGTCATTTGAAATTTAGAGAAGTTGACCTTTCTTTTAAATTTTAATTTGGTTGAATTGAATTATGCAAAGAAAGGATAAGTCTTTCCTATAAAAAAACACTATACATACAAAGAGAAAAAGAGATAAAGAAAACAATTAGTTCTATACGTACTCGGTAGAAGGATGAAGAAAATCAAATGAAGAGACCTTACCCCTAGAACAAGAACCAGGTTCTTGTAAGTTGGTTTAAGACAGAACACAAACACTTGTTTAAATTAAAAACCTTCCTCAATCAAGGAAGGGAACCTTGTTTTATTAATTCAACTAGATGATTTAATGATTACAACTCAATTATCAATAACTTCACCACTACGACAACTCTCGATTAACTATAATCGACTACTTTTACTCTCCAAAAGGCCAAACCCACCTTTTGTTACAAACCTCACCAAAACTCAACTCTACAAGAAGCCAAACCCACTTCTTGTACAAAGAAACGAAACTATCGACTCAACAATGAATCAAGAAAAATAATTTTACACGTTCAAGACATTCTATCTCAAGAACTTCTTGAACTTAGTAACAATATTGATCTTGAAGGATTTTACTTGATGAACAACTCTCATTTTTCTCTCGATATAAAAGTCGTGCCTTTCTCTTCTGCGTTTGTTCTTCTTTTATAGAGATTTCTCGTGCCCTGAATCCTTATCAAATAAGGTAAGGAAGTTGCAGTTATAGTTCAACAAGGAGTACTGATTTTACCTTTTATTGTAGAATCCTTTTTCTATATAACTTCCTTATTTATATATTAAGGATTCCTTATTTGTATCAACTTGTATTTTCAGCATCTTTAGCACTTGTACATTTAATTGTTTAATTTTGGCTGCGACAATTAATTTCGATGGCTGCTGGCTGAGACACTTAATTCGAATGGACAAATCTGGCAAACTTATGTATACATATATTTTCATTTCTTGTCTATCATCAAAACACCAATTTTATATTCTTGTAGATTTATCAGATTCTATCATATCCCCCCTTTTTGATGAAGACAAACCTGTGTGATGCAACATATAATAATCTTCCCCCTTTTGACAAATCAAAAAGAGTTCAATAACCACAAAACAAAACCAGAAAACAACCACAACAACAATTGAAGCTCAGCCAGTTGAGCAAAAAAAATGTTCAGGCAACACAATGAGAAATATCAACAGAGAGTGAATGACTCAAAAGAACCAGGTGCATACAAGGTGCTTTTCAAGTTGAAGATTGGCTAGGCTTGGTGGAGGCAGAAGCAAGCATATCAGGTACTCTATCAACCCTTACATTGTTAGCAAGCTGCTGCTGCTGCACCGACTGATCTTTCAAGCGATGAATCTCAGCATTGGAAGTATGAAGTTCAGCACACAAATTCTTGTTTTCCAATTCACGAGTGGCATATTTTTCTTCTGCAACTTTGAGTTCCCTGAGTAATTGAGCAACATGACTAGATGAACGTGGAGAAGCATTAGCAACCTGCTCCGATTCCATGGGAATGCCATAATCGACAAGAATAGATTGAGTAAACATATATGCATGAGTCAAAACCCGTCCTTCTCCTAATGGTACTTCAAACGCATTAAAAACTCTGGTTAAAAGATTCCCAAATGCTAATTGATGAGAACCAAGTTGAGGATCAACGATTCTAGCAAAGTGTTTGATGATCAGTGTGGGCCAGCCAATACGTTCTTTACATTCAAGAGCATTCATAAGTCCCATGTCCCTTATAGAAGCAATGTGACGATGGTGACCCCTGGGTAGTATTCCCTTGTGTACTATTTCAAAAAGAAGCTTATGAACTGATCCCATGACAGCTTTTAACACAGTCTGTGCCCTAGAAGTGACTCTTCCTTAAGAAAACTTGGCTGGAAGACTAGAGTGTTCATCAAAAGCCCAATGATAATCAGTAATACCCACAGATGGTATGTGTAAAATTTCTCCAAGCTTATTTGCATCAAAAACAATCTCAACTCCTTCACACTAGAAGATACCACATCCCCTTCCAAGATCTTTAAATTTGTGTAGAAATTTACTACTTCTTGTTCATAAATTAGATTAGGTTCAAGAAATAGCTCCTCCTACCCATGAAACCGTAGTAACTCAAAGACCTGCTTGACTATGTCCATTCATAGGATATCAGGATGAAAAGTCCTACCCCTAAGCACAGTTTTAGTTTGAATACTTTGTCTTCCCAACTTTGAGAAATTTGTCCACGTTTCTTTTTGCAGATTTTGACTTTGACTGAGGGGTTTCAGAAGTTGTAACCTCAGAGTAATCATCAGATTCAGAATCAAGAATCATTGGGGAAATAGATGAGTGAACAGAAGACTTACCCAGACGACGACACTTCCCACTGGATGTCGCACCACCAATTGGTTTGACTATATTCGCACTTCGAGTTACTGGTCTGTGCGGACGAACTTGTTTGACTGCAATGTGTTTTCGTGGACGTCTTGGTTTCTAAGGGTGAAGTGTGCTGATAAAAATATCATCAGTGTTTAGTGAATGTAAGGATGGTGGTAGAGGGGAGGTAGTAGGTTTTGAGGGGTGGTCTTCTGAGATGGAGTAGAAGAGAGGTTTTTAGTGGTGGTGGTAATGGGTGTTTCTGTGACTGGTGGTAGTAGTGATTTTGTGACTGGTGGTGGTGGTGATATAGGATGATCTAATTTTGGGGAAGATGGAGAAGAAGTAGGCGTTTTGTTGGTGGGTTGATTTTCTTCCACCTGAGCAGGTGCATTGTCAGATGAATTTTCATTATCTGAGTATGCAACAAGAGGATTAATCATAGTGATGAAAGGAAATTTCTTGAAAAATGGAAGAAGAGAAGAAGTTGTTTGCCTGTTGGAAGAAGTGTGTTATTGGGAACGATTTTTGGTGTTATCTTCGAGGGGTTTTAGTAATATGAAGGATTGACATTGAAGGGACGTCTGCACTGACAGTTGCACCTGCTTTTCAGAGGAGTGACATATGAGAGAGAAAGAGAAATAGTTTTCCCTTTTTTTGTTTTTGAATGCTGATTTTCCGTGCTTAGTGTAAAGCAATTTTAAAACAACTAGACTAGACCTGGTTCTTATATCCTGAGGACTGGGTAAGGCAGTAATCAATCCAAAAAGATGAGTCATAGTGAGATTTTTTTCTGAAATGATTCTCTTCCTAGTGCTTTGGTGAAAATATCTGCAACTTGATCCTCAGTTTTGCAGAATGTCATTACTATGTTCCCCTTTATAACATTATCACGAAGGAAGTGATGTCTAATATCTATGTGTTTGGTACGTTTGTGTTGAATCGGGTTTTTGGCCATGTTCATAGCACTGGTATTATCACAAAGAATGGGAATACAACCGGTTTTTATACCAAAATCTTTAAGCTGCTGTTTTATCCAAAGAAGTTTGGCACAACAAGCAGGAGATGCCACGTACTCATCCTCAGCAGTGGATAAAGCAACCGAATTTTGTTTTCTAGTTTCCCAGGATATTAGACATGGCCCTAAGAAGTGTGTCATTCAAGAGGTGCTTTTTCTATCTACCATATGTCCTGCATAGTCTGCATCAGCAAATCCCTTTAGATTGAATGAGTCACCAGTTGGATACAAGAGAACCAGGTTCATTGTGCCTTTAAGATATCGCAGGATTCTTTTGACAGCTTTTAGATGTGATTCCTGTGGACAGGACTAAACGTGCAAATAGACCAACACTGAACACTATATCAGGTCTACTGGCAGTAAGGTATAGGAGTGATCCAATCATACCTCTGTATATAGTGTCATTCACTGGTGAACCTGGTTCATCTTTATCATGTTTTGTTGTTGTCCCAATGGGTGTTTCATTTGACTTAGCTTCCTTCATATCATATTTCTTCAGTAATTCCTTGATGTGTTTTTGTTGATGAATTGATGTGCCAGCTGGATTTTGTTTAATTCGGAGTCCTAAAAAGAAGTTTAGTTCTCCCATCATACTCATCTCAAATTCACTATTCATTAGTTGAGCAAACTCTACTCCAAGTGAGTCATTAGTTCCTCCAAATATGATATCATCTACATATACTTGAACTATGAACAGATCTTCACCTTGTTTTCGAAGAAAAAATGTATTATCAATTTTGCCTCTTGTGTATCCATGTGTGAGAGGAAAAGTGGACAATCGATCATACCATGCTCTTGGTGCTTGCTTTAGCCCATAGAGTGCTTTGTCTAGTTTGTATACATGATCAGGGTACTTGGTATTTTCAAAACCGGGGGGTTGTTTCACATACACCTCTTCTTGTAGATAACCATTTAAAAAGGCACTTTTGACATCCATCTGATAGAGTTTAAATTCCATGTGAGCAGCATATGCAATCAATATTCTAATTGCTTCAATTTTTGCCACGGGTGCGAAGGTTTCATCATAGTTTATCCCTTTTTCTTAGTTATATCCCTGCACAACTAGCCTATATTTGTTGTGTATGATTTTCCCTTGTTCATCAAGCTTATTTCTAAATACCCACCTTGTTCCTATTACTGTTCTGTTTTGAGGTTTAGGAACCAGGTTACATACTCTGCTTCTTTCAAACTGATTAAGTTCTTCTTGCATGACACTAATCCAATCAGAGTCTAATAGTGCTTCTTTTATATTTTTTGGATCAATCAGGGATAAGTTCGTATTGTCTGTTTAAGTTATCAATTTTGGACTTCTTGACTTGCGTTGTTCCTTCATGAACGGTTTGTAGTGTTTCCCATATGGCTTTATCATCTTGACAAGACGAGATTCGATTGTATTCGTCTGTTCCTATACCACAGATCAGAATTTTCTTGGCTTTGGCATTGTTTTGGATTGCAAGTTTGTCTTCAGCATTCCATTCTATTCTTTCCTTTGGGATTGGTGATTCCATCAGTTGCAGTTTTCATAGGTATAGTTGGTCCATCTAGAATGACTGCCCATAGATTAGGATTTTCGCCGATAAGATGATCCATCATACGATTCTTCCACCATCCATAGTATTTGCCATTGAATAGTGGTGGTCGTGTTTGTGAAGTTCCCTCTTGTCGGGTAGGTGGTGATACCATTGAGTCTTTTGAAGGTGTAAATATTTTATCGAAAAGACCTGCTCTGATACCAATTGAAGAGACCTTACCCCTAGAACAAGAATCAGGTTCTTGTAAGTTGGTGTAAGACAGAACACAAACACTTGTTTAAATCAAGGAAGGAAAAACCTTGTTTTATTAATTCAACTAGATAATTTTATGATTACAACTCAATAATCAATAACTTTACACTATGAAAACTCTCGATTAACTATAATCGACTACCTCTACTCTCTAAAATGCCAAACCCACCTTTTGTTACATACCTCACCAAAACTCAACTCTACAAGAAGCCAAACCCACTTCTTGTACAAAGAAACGAAACTATCAACTCAACAATGAATCAAGAAAAATAATTTTACATGTTCAAGACTTTCTAACTCAAGAACTTCTTGAACTTAGTAACAATATTAATCTTGAAGGCTTTTACTTGATGAATAACTCTCGCTTTTCTCTCGATGTAAAACTCGTGCCTTTATCTTCTGCGTTTGATCTTCTTTTATAGAGATTTCTCATGCCTTGAATCCTTATCAAATAAGGTAAGGAAGTTGCAATTATAGTTAAAGAAGGAGTACTGATTTTACCTTTTATTGTACAATCCTTTTTCTATACAACTTCCTTACTTAATAAAATATATTAAGGTTTCCTTATTTGTATCAACTTGTATTTTCAGCATCTTTAGCACTTGTACATTTAATTGTTTAATTCTGGATACGACAATTAATTCTGATGGCTGCTGGCTGCGACACTTAATTCGAATGGACAAATCTGGCAAACTTATGTATACATATATTTGCATTTCTTGTCTATCATCAACACCAATTTTATATTCTTGTACTATTATCAGATTCTATCATCAAGATTAAAAGAAAAGGTAGTTCTATACTTATATGTAAAATTGAAAGCCTTTATCCTATGAAAAGAAAGAATAGTTTTGGTCAAGATAAGACAAGAAGTCGAAGTTGAAAAAAATATATTTGAAATTCAATAGGTTGACAATAAGGAATCAACCATTCGAAGTTTATGATAATGGTACAATTTCAACAAATATAAATCAATGAAAACATTAAATTTCAAACACTAATGTTTATGTCACCAAGACTACAGCCTAGACGCGACATGGTGCCTAGAGCCACATAACATGGCATAACGCAAGATAGCATACATAAACAGAATAAATTAAATGGCAGAAATAAGTCTTAATATCGATCATATCGTAAATCTTATAAAGAAAATATACACGAAATCTACAAACTATGTGAAAAGCCTCAAGTCATATATCAGTTGCTAGGACAAGTCCTTAGATAGATCTTTACTGTTTGAAACTTAAAAGGAATAAAGTTGAAACTCATAAAATTTATGTCCCCGAAACATGAAGGTTCACCAAAGAAGTGCAAGGTGAGGGGATCCTGTACTAACCACATCTAGAAGGATGCGCTTCAAAATCTATATTATGAAATGCGGCCGGTACTCGAAATGTATTGAGTATGAGAATAGTTCACTACCATGATATTAGGTCATGCAATATCTAAAAAAACTAAAAATTTGTTAGATATATATACAATAACTGATATAAACCACGTGAGCTTCAATATGCAGTAAATCTGCTCCCACACCAAAAAGAGAGTGTCCCACTTGATAGGGTAAGAAACATAAAATATGAGCAAAGGTGGATACACTAGAGAGTGTGTCACGACCTAAGCCTACATCGTGAATGTGGCTGACACTTGAGAAAAAACCCTCATCCTATACAAATACCAATGGAAAACTAATTAACTCAAGCATATATAAGCATCAAACTAAAGGAATGTTAAATCAATAGTATATTAAATCTCAATGTCTTAATTCTCGAGGCGTTACAGTATGGTTCATTTAAAGTATGTTATTTTATGTAAATGATTTAGTAAGGTTTTTTTTTATAGACTCACCTTGATATATAAGCTTTTAAAGATGGTTTCAAACTAACACTTATGCGTGGACTCAAAATATTCATTCAAATTCCTTTATTTGACTACGATTTTAGAAACTTCTTTCACTGTTCTTCCATATATTACTTTCTATTAATTTGTTGGAATCGCTTTCATGCTCTGTACATTCCAGGTATTGACCTCGTACATTTTTGTGCAACATCCTTTTATGATGTAAATTCAGGTGGTCGTGCCTAGACTGGTGGCTTGTTGGATTGCAACATTCAATCAGCACTCGGTGAGTCCTACTAATTAGGGGACTTCATGATTTTGTTTTAGTTAGTTCTTAGGAATTGTTTATTTCAATCAGCACTTGGAGAGTCCTCCTTATTTATTTCATATTAAGTAGCACTATTAGCTTTATTCAAAGACTAGTGATATAGTCTCATGGATCTCTTAAATTTTTATTGTTCAGTCTTGTGTTAAACATAAGTTTTAGCTTCTGCTTTAGTTTTCATAAGTATTGCTAAGAAATGTAACTAAAAAAAATACTACAATAATAATGTTCCTCCAACTATTCAAGAACAAATATTGTCTTGTGGTGGATGCAATGAGACTTATTTCCGTCTAACAATATGTGAAATACTTGAATATGTATAATGACTAATTATCATGTCTAATTAGACGATGAAGGTTATATGAAAATTCTCGAAAGATTTAAAAGATTTTTTAAAAAAATCCATTGAGTATCCAATGATTCTAAGATTGCTTAACACGGGGAAAGAATCTATTCAACCTAAGAAAATAATTTTTTTTTTGTGTGTGCGGGGGGGAGGGGGGAGGGATTGTCATATTTTCGTTCAAGTTATGCGAAGAAGCTAACAAAGCAAGTGACTCAACACATAGAAGATATCTTATTTTCTTTGAGAAGAAAAAAATGAGCTTTAATGAAATTTTGATGATCAATATCTGAATAAAAATTTATTTGATCATGTAGATGCAAAATATTTATTTGAATGGCATGAAGCTTGATCATAAATGAGTTATTTGTTAACATATGGAGGCACAACAATATCTTGGCATTCAAACAATCAAACATTGGTAACCACTTCTTCAGATCATGCAAATATAATATTACATATGAAGTAAGCCGGGAGTGTCTTTGGTTGGAATCAAGGTCTATCATATTCACAAAACGTGTAATTTTCCTTTTTTAGAGAATATAATGTCACTATATACTAAAATAATATCTAACTCAAATGAAGGGAGGATACAATCAAAGGAGATCAGACAAAACATATTTCACCAAAATTCTTTTTCACACATGATCTTCAACAAAATCGTGAGATAGACGTTCAAAGACCCGTACAAGTGTATAAACTTATTCACTGAGGATTGCCAACATTAATATTTGAGAAGTTGTGATATAAGATTAGAATGCATCATCTCCTATATATCATGTAATGTTTTTATCGAGGGAGAAAAATATGTGTTGTATTCTTTTCCTTAACCATGATTTTACCCCAATTGGGTTTTCCTGGCATGAATTTTAACGAGACAACATTTAAAGCGCATGAAAAGATGTGTGTACTCTTTTTTCTTCACTCAGAATATTATTCCATGAGGAGTTTCCTCGTAAGATTTTAACGAGGCATATTATTTATAGACATCTAAGGGGGGTGTTATTTAATTATAAAGTATGGATGTCCACTACACCAAGAAGTTACTACATTACTTCGCTTCATTATGAATATAACCTCCGCCTTTATGATCATTATTCTTAACCTTTTGTATGCCTATATGTCAAATTATAAAAAGAGGCATATATCGAGGCATAAACGTTCATATTGTACACACTTCAAGATTTTTTGAACACTCGAACACTCGAAAAAAAAAATTATCTTATATTATTCTTCTTGTCTTATGTTTTTTTCTTTATCTTTATATTGTTCTTTTGTTCTTAAATTTTACAACACAATAAAATATTTGTCAAATAAATAAAAAAATAATTCTTGTGCTTTTAAGACCATCAGTCATAATTATATACGACACAAAAGAAAACAAAAAAAAAAGTCAAATGGGAGTGGAAATCGGAACAAAGTAATAGGAATTACATCTTCTTTACATTCAAACTAAAGCACTCCATGTAGAAAAAGAATTATGATAAATAGAGGAAGTTTCCAATTACTAACACGCCCCGAGGCTATCCTCTTAATGTAACACGGAATCTAAGATTACAAGTGACACCAAGATAACTCTGAAATTGACATATCATAAGCATACCAAACTAATTTGAATAAAGAGATACTACGCAGAATCTAAAATAGTGGTAATTGAAAGTGGGGAATACGTAACTAGATTGAATTTATGAAATATACTAAAAGTTCAATAATAATTGAATTATCAAACTCAAATCTAAAGTTGAACTTAATAATATGTCTGAAAAATCCTTTACTAACTAAAGTTTCTAGGACATGCCTCAACTAAGTCTAGAAAAAATTAAAACTCAAATGAAAGACTAAATACGTAAAATATGTATAATATTCTGGAAGTATGAAGACTCACCATTGAAGCTGCTTGGTACGGATCAGAAATCGATTTATGAATGATCTGAATATTGAGCATCTTAACCTACATCATGAAAGAAGGTAGCATAGAGTCTGCGTCAATACATGGAATGTACTGAGCATGCTTGATATAAAATATAGCTAACCAAACATATAAGTTGAAAAAAGCGCAATTAGTCAATGACATAACTGAATTGGGTGAACTTAAGTTTATACTCTTTGACTATCATTTAACCTTTTCTGAAATTCATTAACTCGTGAGCTTTTAGCCTCTCTCAACTATCTTGGAAAGAACTTGTCCTGGCTGCTAACCTAATTTCTTTTATGTAAAGAGTTACAACCGTTTGAAGTTGATATAACTTCAATTTCCCTCTAACTGGCTGCTAACCCTCACCTACGGTCAGTCATACGATTCGTAGGTTCAACCATAGACCGTACTAGTTGACTGTGCGTGGGATCAGAGACTATAATGATTTGGGCCTTAACGATGGAACCCCACCTACGGTCTGTGGGTTCGTTCCCTTAGCACTGGCACCAGATTTAATTCATTTTCAGATCCGATGTGTTATAATTAGAAATGATTGAAATATAATGAAGATTCTCCAAAAGCCTTTTTATTCATCAGAAAACAACACAACAAAATTTAAAAAAGATTTAAAAGTAATCATGAAATTATCATGGATAAAGGAAACTGAAATACAGCAAAACAAATTTAAAATATGAAGGGTAATTTTGTTATTTAGTGAGTTTATCCCATGATAAAATATGATGAAATTACTATACAGTCTACACAGTCTATAGGTAAAGATAAATTATGTTGATATTAATATTAATCACACAAGAAGTTATCTCGAATTGGACAACCAAAAAAATAAATTAAGTGGCATCATATTTTAATTCCGAAACTATATATTGTTATCCCTCACAACAGTCCCGATATTAATTATTAATCACACAATAAGTTATCTTTAATTAGACAACCAAAAAAACAAATGAAGTGGCATCATATTTTAATTCCGAGACTATATGTTGTTATCCCTCACAACAAACCCGATATTAATTATTAATCACACAATAAGTTATCTCAAATTGAACAACCAAAAAAACAAATTAAGTGACATCATATTTTAATTTCGAGACTATATGTTGTTATCTCTCACAACAATCTACCCCTTAAAAGTTTGGAATTGATAAAATAAAAGGATCTAACTTTAACACAAATGACCGGGGTTAAATTACAAACTTTTAACACTATTAAAAGTTTGCATAATTAACTTCTTCAACCTAATACGCTTAAATTACATATTTATTATGCAAAAATTAAATAATATATGAACTACGCATACCAGCAAAAACTAAATAATAAATGAATTATGCATACCATTATAAATTCACTAATTATTAGTTTGAGTGTTTGACTTATTCAGATTTATTCCTCTTAAATAAACATTAATTTTGAGCGATCTATTATTTTTAAATAGTAAGTACATTTATATATTTTCTAATTTCAAGTTAAATAGTAGATTTATTTTTATTCGAGCAGGTGCAAAATTTTATTTAGTTACTATAAAATAACCAAAAGATTCTAGTATTGGAAAATATATTCACTATAGTTAATTACAAATTGATAAATTTCATCTAGAATATTAAACACCAACTCACCTATTTAAATTAACTTTTATATTAATTTATCTTATTATAAAATCAAATTTGGAATATAACATTAATATAAATTTTCATTGATAACTTTAAATATCAACAAAAAATTGGTTTTATTGGGATACTAGTAAACTTAGCCGCGCTATGCGCGGTATGTAAGAGTTTTCATTTTTATTTAATTTTTAAATTCAAATAGATTAATTAATTAATTTTATCATTTAGCTTTGTAATTTCAACTCAATACATAAATCAATTTTATCAAAAAATAAATACATGTACGGTCAAATATCTATACTTTTTTGGTTGAATAGTACCTATTATTTAATGTTAGTTATAATATATAATTAAGAATTTATGACTTCATTGTCCATTTGAATGAGTTCTCAAAATTAAATATGGTTGGTTAACTTTGATATTTTGTTAAAAACTTAAAGTGAGATTTTTAGTCTTTTAAATTTTTAAAAAAATATCAAAAGAATTAAAATAGTAATAAATTCAAAAACAGATTTAGAAATATGAAAAATTATTCGTAATAGATAAGCTACCTATAATTTGAAGACTTAAAAAAGTAACTCAATATTTATATATTAAGATATAGATTTCTCTGTATATTGATTCTTTGAAAGAAAATGGGTACATGATTTTAGTTCGGTAAAATAATTTTTAGTGATATAGAATTAACATAAAAATAATATATTATTGTTAAAATGCATAATAAAATAAGTAATAAATGAACAATTATAGATGAATGATAAAAGGTTTTATGTTAAGATTAAAAAATACTTATATATCTACTAAAAATTTATAATTAGACTCTTGAATTTTTTCTGAATAAAGTAAACATAAAAAAACTGTTCACAAATAATATGAATATTTATAATTATTAACGATAAATAATATTTTCTTATAATTAAAGTGTAGGATAAAAAGTTAAGTAAATTTTTAGAATCATTATAATGAAGGATGAATGGTTAAGTAATAAGTATATTTGAAATGATTATCTGTATTAATTTTTTCCTTGATAAATTTTCTTCTATAATTCTAAGTTTTTTTAAAAAAATTTATTTCAACGCTATTTTTAGTCTCCCTTTTTTTTATTTTTTTTATTTTTTAGTCTTTGCTTATTTATTTCTATTAAGAAAACATAAACAATTAGCATCGTAATTAAGAGAATGAAGTTTGCTCGTCTTTAGTATTTTTACTAATTTATATATATTTTTGTAAAACAGTAACAATTAGCATCAAATCTTAACATAATCAAGTTAGCTTGTCTTAAGCTTTTTATTAATTTAAGCAAAATGTTTAAATGAATTCTCTTAATTAATTTTTATTATATTTTTCATGATTCATATTTTATTTAAAATTTAAAAATAACTTAATAATAATTTTAATTATCTCCCGCCGCTAAGCGTATCTACAAATACATTTTAATGTTTTCAAGAATTGTTTTTGTCTTACTTTTAGTAATGATCTTGCTCTTATAATTCCATGCAAAAAAATAAATCAATTATTCTCTTTTATATATCTTATTTTGTATCATTCTTATTAGAAGTAAAAATAATTATACAAAGAAGTCTTTGTCGATAGATTTTGCATTACAAGATTAAAGTAGAGGACAATTAAGCTAAACATAAATATATTTGGTTAGAAATATTTTTTGATGTGATTTTAAGATGTCACAAATTTAAACATTAAGTAATTTGGGGTTATGGAGGTATAAAGTTGGAAGTTATAGGTATTACTAATAAGTATTAATTAAGTATAGAGGTTTTGAAAGATGAAGAGGTGTGAGTTTATGATAAAAATTAAATGAAAAATAAATATATAAAAATAAGAGAAAAAGGTCAAAAAAGATGTGATATATTTTTTTAATAAACAAAAATATGTTTAAGTAAAATCCTCCACCACTTTGATGATTTATTTTATTATATGACATATATTTTTTTTACCTCATTTTAGAAATTTCAAATTATTAAAAGTCTTCAAATATGCTTCTAATAATAAACATTATTTTTAGTAATTACTATTATTTTGAACAAATATATACTTTTTCTCTTATTTTATATTATAGGAGAGATATCTATTAAGAGAAAAATTAATTAAAAATAAATTAAAAAAGGGACACCGAATTAAAAAGTTAGTCAAAAGGAATAGAATTTTTTTTGAAATTATATAAAAAAAAAGTAATCATACGAATGTTTTAAAATAAAATTAAAAAATATTTAATTTTTTGCTGATTAAATTCTCAAAATTGTGAAACATTTGGCCTATAAATAATAATTATATAAGAATAATATAAAAAATAATGCAACGTTAAAATTATGTATTTTTACCATATCATTGTTATGTGATTGTGAGATACGAAACTATAACAGGAATCGATTTATTTGATTCTTAGTTATATAATATTAGAATTTAATATTTAGTATTTATTTTCTTTATATTGAGATATGATATATTACTTTTTTTATTACTTATATTTATTATATATTTTTGTAACATTTTTATAGCTAGTGAGGAGGAGGATATTGTTAGACGAAATCAGAAATAAGATATATTGGCGTTTTTTCAATTAACTAATTAATCTGATAAGGAACCAATCAACTCTTGTTACATCAGTGGTTTAACCGGAGAGCTATAAACAATCCATACAATAATACGAACAAACGTACATAAAATTAATTAACTAATCAAGCAAAAATATTTGAAATATACAATTCTTCAAATTTACAAAGTGAATAAAGACAATCAGTGTCGGTAGAAACTACAAGATTAAGAAAAAAAAATCTCAAAAAACTACAAAGAGAAGCAAAAAAAAAAATGAACAAATTATTTTTTCTATAAAAGAATCATAATTTGTATCATCAACAACTCAACCTAATAATATCAAATATATATGTAATTACAACAGAACAAAGTGATAATGATAATTAGACATATTAAATCATTTTACCTCACAAAATCAAAATATGCAAAATATATAACATTTTTCATTATACATCCCTTTCCTGCAAAAAATCAGATCAAGAAGACAAAAAAAAATTAACAAATCAAAGGTATAAAAAATGAAGAATAAGGAAAATAAAAATAAAATGACCATCATGGAATATCTCAAAGTGGGTTTTTATAGGTGTAATATTTAGGAGTTATAATTTTTATATTAAATATTTTGAAGGTTATGAATATGAAAGGTTAGGAGTTAGGAGGTGTAATGCTCATTAACTAATTTATTAATAGCAATATATATATATATATACACATAATATTATTTAGTAAAAAGAAATAATCTAAAAAGCCTTTTTTAAAAAAATAAAAATATATATTTTTCTCATCATTGAGGCATGCCACATAGGCTGATTGAAGATCCTCATTTATATATATATATTGATTTGGCAAGTAATTTAATGACCAATGTGAAATTTCTGTATATAAATATGCATGAAATTTCCTCTTTTTAGTACACATATTTTTAAGAGAGAATTACTAATAGTATATTTTAGTATATTCTAACATGGAGCATAAGAAGACAGCAGGACGCCAAAAAACTTCATTGGTAAAAATAGAGAATGAATCTGCTCGACTCACCACATTTTCTAAACGACGTTCTGGCTTATACAAAAAAGCTTGTGAACTTGTTAGAGAATGTGATGTAGATCTTGGAATTGTTATGTCTTCACAAAAGGTATACCTTATTCCTTTAGTAGTCCAACCTCTAATGTGGACATTAATCGTTTTTTATAAATCCTACAACAAAATTAAGTTCAAGTGACTGCCTTGTTGCTGCAGAAGCACGCGAAAAAAGTAAGTCAATTTAATGATATTCTAAACGAATTGGACGAAAGAGAAAAAATTGCAAATGAAAAATTAGACCGAATGAATGAGGCTAGAGATCTAGGTTGGTGGAAGACCATCGATCGATTGAATGTTGATGATGTAATGAAGTTGGAAGCATGGCTGAATTTACATTGAACGAACAGTTGAGCAGCTAGAAAATGGAGCTTCATCCTCCTCACAGATTCCATCAGATGATGCAAATATCTCACCAAATGTCATCTAGACGAATTATCTTCAGATAATATTATTTATCAAAGTCGTTTCCTTAATTTTTTTTGTTATTTATTATTTTGTTTCAATTATGCTATTTTATTCTTGTACTTTGCAGTTTGCAATGATATTTATTGAAGACATTTATATTTATGCTTACCCATTGTCTCCAACTATGTTTGAATTAATACGCAAACTAATATAGGAACCTCTCAATTTATCTAAAACTATGTTTTAAGCACGTTATATCAAAAAAATTTATGAAAAATAGAGGAGAAAGAGATATATGTGACTAAAACTTACTGTATATATAAACTTAAAAAATAATTTTCACCATGTATAAATAGTAGTAATATTTTCCGTCAAAGGGGGATCAGATGAACCCCTAAGAATATATGTTGGCTCCCCCAGAATATAGTTTTATTTTTTGTAAATGAAAACATATACGTTAATGAATTTCAATTTATTTGATCTACTTTTCTTTCGATCTATTTAAAAAAGAATGAGCACTTTCCTTTGTAGCAAGTTTTTAATTTCAATTTTCTACATAGCATGCTTAAGATTTAAGATCACAAGATCAAAGAACATTTTGATATATTTGACAGATCTTTAATATTTGATCATAACATTTAAAAGTCTTCTTTATTTTTTTAAACTTCGATCTAAATCAATGCAAGTCAGTTAATTTGAAATAGGAGTTCTATAATATTTTAAACGCACTATTTTCACCCTCCTATAGATATACAATAAAAACAGAAGCAAAGTACTTATTGATTGTTTAATAGAGTGTATTAGCAAAAATAATTGATATATATTAACTGTATATACTACTAATACCTTATTTGATACAGTTTTTTTATACTATGTTTAACTAATGTTCGTATTAATTATACACTCTATTGTATATTATATGTTATACTTTTTTTTAATCTCAACACCTATCTGTGTAGATTTTCAAGTTATATATCAATAATCCCATTTTATGAGTATAACATAGCAATTTTTACACTACATGAAAATTTTCTCAGACTAAATAACTCAATATTAAGTTGCTTTGTACAGGTGAAGGAACTAATCCTGAGTGGAATGAGACCTTTGTTTTCACCATCAGTGGTGATGTTGAAGAGATCACCCTCAGGATTATGGACAAAGATACTCTTAGTTCAGATGATTTTGTTGGAGAAGCAAAGTTAATAATCTTTCTTATTAATTTAATTCCCTAATATTATAATACTCTATTCTTTTTAATTTGTTTATCTTGTTTTGACTTAACATAACATTTAAGAAAGTAAGACATAATACATAAATATTCCCTTTAGCTTGATTTCAACTCATATTTATGACCTTTCATTTTGAACGTACACAATAGATACTTAAACTTATATAACATTGAACAAATAGACAAACACGGTGTACGTGAAATCATACATGTCAATTTATATCCAACGTGGTGTCCTACATGTATTATGTCACGCAGAACTCGTTTGTCTATACATTCAATTTCATACAAGTTTAAGTACCTAGTTGTACATATATAAAGTTGATGGACATAAATATTAAATGAGATCAAGTTAAAAGGTAACTTTATGTATTATATGTTTTAGGAATTTTTTTTTAAAAAATAAGACAAATAAATAAAAACGGGGGCGTATTAATATATATTTTTTTCATTTATGTTATCTATTGGTAATAATTTTGGTCTATATTTTATGTTTTTTATTAATGAAAACAGAATTCCCTTACGTGAAGTGTTGCGTGAAGGAGAGGTGTCTGAACGAGCTTACAATGTTGTAAAAGATGAAGAATATTCTGGAGAGATAAAACTCGGCCTCACCATCAAATCTGAGGTAACATTATTACTCCTTTCGTTTTAATTTATTTGTATTGGTCTAATATATACATTAATTTAAAAATATGATGAAACCTTCTAGATCAATCTTAAATTAATTATATGTATAATGTATAGATACTTTTTAAGCGTTGTGGTAGATATTGTAATTAAAGAGTTATCAAATTTTTAAAAAGAAGAAGATGAACTTATATGGAGTAAAAGGAAATGTAAAATAAGCAAACTGAAATCGAGAAAGTAAGCTCTAAGTATGACTATACTAGGAGTTTAGAAAAAAAATACTTCAATTTTTTATTTTTTGGACGTACATTTGTATATAGACTCTTGTAGTTTTTTTTTTTCAAAATATATTTTACAAAACTACATAAAAACTTTCTAGAAAAATAATTAATAATTCAAATATTTTAAAGAAATACAAGAATAATTTGATTGATCTCAAGATTTTAATACCATAACATAAATTGAGATGGGCTGAGTATTTCCCCTAAAGATAACTATATATATACTATTGCATATATTTATAAAATTTCTTTTTCTTTGCAAAATAAATTAATTATAAGCTAAAGTAGGTTAAAATAAATTTTTAGTGCATAAAAATTATACTCTATCAACACATATAAGGAACTGATTTGTCATCAAGTCAACTAATAATATTATTATCTCATACAATCACTTTATTTTTTTTTCTTTGTGAAAGAATATTAGAATCAAGACGAATGATACTTAAATGAAATAATAACTGTTAGTGAGGTGATCATCTGAAAATGAATCTTGGTCACGTGCAGTCGGGTTCTCGTAGAGGAGGTGATGAAGAAGGATACAGTGGACGTAGAAATAAGTCACGTAATGACTCCAGAGGATCTGATGAAGAAGAATATGGTGGTGGACGTAGAAAATCGCGTAATGACTCTGGAGGATCTGATGAAGAAGAATATGGTGGACGTAGAAAATCGCGTAATGACTCTGGAGGTTCTGATGAAGAAGAATATGGTGAACGTAGAAAGTCACGTAATGACTCAGGAGGATCTGATGAAGAAGATTATGGTAGACGTAGACGATCAAGTGATCGTCGTAGAGGAAGTGATGAAGACAACTATGGTGGATATAGAGAATCACGTGATGACTACTAATGCCAGGAGTTTAAGCCGTTTGGTTAACACTTAACCTTAACCTTTCATTGATGGAAATAGTCCTCTAATAAATTTTGCAATGGTTGTTCATTGTTTGATCGTTATTTTATGTTTGTATTCGTAAAATATACACTTTAGTTACATGAATATTTTTGTCGAAAGTTTATTGCCTTTTCATATTTACATGTCGTGCTTAATATCCAGATTTTCCACACTATATAAATAGGACCAATTTGGAGGACAATTTCATGAATGTTATTGCTAGGCCTCCACCATCTATTGTAAATTGTGATGACCGAATCTTCTAGATGCTGAAATTCTAATGAATTGCCTATTGTGCTCTATAACTTAGTAGCTACATTATTGTCATGCCTCAAGCCTACACTATAAACATGATCGACATTCGAGAATCATTTTTGATCCAAAACAAACCCTTGACCTGTATTATGATTCGGATGACTCTACATAACACGTGAAGCTTAAATAGATGAGCATTTTGAAAAGTCTTATATTGTTGTTTTAGATAGTTAACATAACTCATAAGTTAAACAATTATCTCGAGAAACAATGGAAATATCTAATTAACAGTTTAAGAAAGATTTCGGGACAAGATCCACGACACCTCAAATACTACTAATACGGAAATGAAAACGGAGTTTGCCGAAAGCAAAGAGGCCTTACTAATTAAATATTCTCTACAAGAGTAAGGTGAATATGACCGAACCCTAACTGGATGACCGAAAGAAACTCAACTAAAATCAATACATGAATATGAAGTGTAAATCATTTAAACTTTACAATAAGATAAAGATATGCAATAAAAGCAATATGAAAAATATAAAATATACTTGTGTGGAGTTTCTTTAACCTATCACCACTACCATGAGCCCAGCAATGATACAATGTTTCTCCCACGTCGCAAGGGTCATCCTACATTTTATCGGGGTATAGGATGATAAAATACTATAACTATAATCAATCTAATGGGACTTCTCAGAAAGGCAGTGAGGAGTCGCATGATGAGTCAATGATATCCTATCCTATGTTGGCTAAATAGTTTTATGGGACTTTCGAGTTATAAAGAATCTAAACCAATTAGATGTTTGATACTATTCCCAAAATAGTAAACAATATCAATTATGCTCAATTCACCCTTGCAAAGAAAGGGACTTTCACTTTACTGAAAGACTTTTTTAAAAACATAACTCATACTTACATTTTTTAAGACTTATGTTTCAAGCCCAAGATCAATATGCATATCCATTGGGAAACTCTTATATTTTTATGAAAATAGAGCCTTGATACTTTTCATGTAAATTCACTTAAGTTTTACTTGGACACGTGATTAAGATATCTAAGGACTTTCAAAGATGAATAGACCATACAAGATCTAGTATACAGAAGGGAGACGTGAGGATAACTTAAAGGAACATGTATCGGATGAAATAAAGAAAAGAATTAGCCCAGCAAACCTTGGCGTATTGTTGGCGCACAACTCTAGGCCTTGAATTATTGAAGTCAGGATTTGGCGTAGTGCTGGTTGCGCCAGGGCCCAAACTTTAGAAGTCAGGCCTTGCGTACTATTGGCGCATCACACCAGGGCATAAACTACTGAAGTCAGGCCTTGATGCTATCTTGGCGTGCCGCCCTAGGCTCCTTCCCAAAAACTGACAAATTTTTTTAGTAAAATTCAAGCTTCAAACTAGTTTAGATTCTCAAACCCAAAGCCAATGCATGATAACTTTATACAGTTCCTTTTTAAAACATAAATTTACAAATCCCTAGGGTAAATGTGTTGCTAAGCATGAACAACACTACAAGATTTTAAAGAGAACTAAGGAAATCAAGCTTTAATTGATAAAAATTAAATTCAATATCAAGAATCATGAATGGATCCTTTATATGTAACAGGTTCTTGACTAAATCGATATGTATGGTGTAAGGATGATTAAGTCCAATACTATGAGAAGTTTTACATACTTCGAAAAAACAATGTTCTTGGCGAAATCCTCAGTTCTTGAAAGAACAATTGAAACCCTGTCCTTTTCTCTAATAAAAATCTAAGTGTCTTGGAATGTGAAAACGTGGTCTAAATTTGATTAGACCCTTATTTGGGGTGAACAAAATGTACTAGGCTTATTAGAAAAATCAAAAGACTAAAATACGCTTCTAATACGAATGAAATGCATTAAATAGAGAAGCTTCACTGAAACGGGATACATTTTTAACCTAAAATTGAATTAGGCAAATAGAAGCATTGGAAAGACCTTCAGTTTGGCAGGTCATGGGTTACCTAAATATTTATGTGTTAAAAGATATGGTGGTCTGAAGTTGACCAAAAACTAAAAGTTTATGACGACTTATGTGAATTTTTCTTTATTTCTTTTTAAAATTTGAGGTGTTACAATATCTCATCCTGAGAATATTCGTTCTCGAATGAGATCAAACTAAGAAGACCAAGGGTGGGAAACATCTATCAACCCCACTCAAGCACACATCATCCAATTAACATAAACTCAACATATCAACTTAAAGAGTACTTTACAAAGAGTTAGTACCTTGGTCAGAAGGAAAGAGGTGAGGGTATCTCTTGTACATATCCTCCTCAGCCTCCTAGGTAACTTCCTCAAGAAATTGATTGCTTCATAAGACCTTGGTTGTTGCAACATCTTTGGTTATCAACTTGCGAACATGACAATCAAGAATTTAAATGGGAACCTCCTCATAAGATAGATTTTCCTTTATACCAATATTCTCGGTAGGTACAATAAGTGAAAGATCACCCAAACACTTCTTTAGCATGGATATATATGTGAAATACCGGGTGGACTGCTGTTAATTCTAATGGTAGCTCAAACTCATAAGCTACATTTAGAGTTGTCAATATGGGCAAGGCCCGTTGGGCTGACCTAGCCTAGCCCGTGATTTGATAGGGGTGATCTACGTTTTTGGATCCCCATTAAGAAAATCACATTTTAGTCTCGTCCGAATAAGCATGTCTATTTGTGGGGCTTAAGAAATATGGATAGGGCTGACCTCTGGCCAAATAAAATTAATTAAGAAATGAAAATAAAATAAAGTATTAAAAATAACAAGAGTGTACACTCAAATCTATTTAAAGTTTAAAATGTTACAATTTAAATACAAAATATATTTATAAAATATGTACTACATAAAATAAAAAATTCCTAAATTTTTTAGGGAATCACTACATAGGCCATATCTTATGAAATGCTGTCATAATCTTTTTGTGTTTTAATATGATCATTGGAAAACAATTACTTTAATATTTCTATTTTGCTACTTATGTTTCTACTTGAAATCAAAGTTAATTAACATTGTATAGATACTTTATTTTTGTGCATTTGATTTATAAGTAGTAACACTAATTCACATAATATTTTCTTGTCGATATTTACGATAATCTTTTTAAATTATCATTTAATTTTAAAAGTTACAAAAAATACGCTTTTAAGAAAAGAGGACTAGGCCGTCAAAACTCGTAGCCCACATACTTGTGGGCTGTGCTGATCATTTTTTGACCCACACAAAAAATGGGATAGTCTAACCTAATTCATCAAATTGCAAAGCCTGTATGGATTAACCCGGATAGGGTGGACCAACCCATATTAACAGCTCTAACTACATTGTTAACTCTCTTAGATATTATTTAAGGACCAATGTACTTATGGTTGAGTTTCCCTTTTTATCAAATTTCATAACACCATTCATAGGTGAAACCTTCAAGTAAACCCAATCATCAATCTCAATTTTAAGTCTCTCCTTCTATCATTCATATAGGATTTATGATGACTTTGGCCTGTTTTTAGCCTTGACCGGATAACCATTACTTTCTCCATGGCTTGATGAACCAAGTATGACTTATCACCTCAATCTCACCAACTTCGAACCAACCAATAGAAAATCTACATCTTCACCTATAAAGAGCCTCATAAGGAGCGCCATTTGAATATTGTAGTGAGGACTAATATTATAAGCGAATTTTATGAGAGACAAGTGTTCATCCTTATTACCTTTGAAACCCATGATGCATTCCCTCAACATGTCCTCTCGGATATGAATTGCGTGCTATGCTCGCCATCCTTCTGAGAATGAAGATTAGTACTAAGGTTCACTTAAATCCAAACCTTATGAGAAAGACTTCCAAAACTAAGTGATGAATTTTACAACCTGTATGAGATGTTAGATATATGAGTTCCATGAAGTCAAACTATCTCATGAATGAACAACCTGCCATAATTCGGCTGAATTTGTAGTCGTTACTAACAAAAAAATGGATTGATTTAGTCACCTGATCTATAATTATCCTAATCGAATCATGTTGCATGTGAGATAGCGGAAAGTCACTAATAAAGTCCATATTAATCATCTTCCACTTTCATTTCAGAAAAGCTATGTTTAGAGTCACACCAGGGTATCTTTGATGTTCTACCTTGATTTGTAGGAAGTTTGGGCACCTAGCAACAAGCTCTGCAGTGCATCTCTTCATACTAATTCACCAATAGACTTCTCTTAAGTCAAGGTACATCTTTGTGAAATCAAGATGGACCCAATATAATCCGAAACTAAGAGCTTCTACCATGATCCTCTCATGGAGCCCATCCACATTTGATACACACAATCTACATGATATCTCAATACACCATCTCCACCTTGTTCAAAAGCTATAACATTTTGCTTATAACATTTGCCTAGATCAAGTAAAAGAGGGTCTTTATTTTATTATCCTTC
>CM064972.1:7465717-7503217 GCA_032847665.1 Solanum chilense
AACGAGTTAAGGGTGGAAAAGTAGCCTTTGGAAATGGAAAAATTGGTGAAATACAAGGAATTGGAAAGGTAGGAATCAATATCAAACAAGTCATCGATGATGTATACTACGTAAATGGGATTCAACATAACTTACTAAGCATATCTCAAATGTGCGACAAAGGGTACAAGGTAGTATTCACTGCAGGTGAATATAGAGTGATAAACTCAAGAACTGATGAACTGGTACTTCTGGGAAAAAGACACAAGAATATATACACAACTGAAATAATAAGTTCATAAAATTCACTTACTTGCCTCAGTGCTCTCACTGAAAACTCTGCGCACTGGCACAAAAGGCTAGGACATATTAGCCTCTCCACAATGAATAAACTAATATCAAAAGATCTGGTTAGAGGATTGCCGAGCAAAATTCTGCAAAGTGAACAGTTTTGTGGTGCATGTGTCAAAGGAAAACAATCCAAATCATCTTTTAAACCAAAGGGAATGGTTAGTACCACAAAACCTCTAGAGATGCTTCACATATACTTATGTGGACCAATGCGTGTGATAAGTAGAGGAGGCAAAAGATACATTCTTGTAATAGTTGATGACTACTCAAGGTTTACTTGGACTATGTTTTTGGCAACAAAAGATGAAACTTTTGAAGTATTTGAAATATTTGTGAGACTAGTTCAGAAGAAACTCAATATAGAAGTCATTAACATAAAATCAGATCATGGTTCAGAATTTGAAAACTCAAAATTCTTAAATTTTTGCAGTACTAATGGAATTGATCACAATTTTTCTTCACCAAGAACTCCGCAACAAAATGATAGTTGAGCGTAAAAACAGAACTCTTGAAGATATCGCTAGAATCATGCTAATAGCAAGCAAACTACCACAATTCTATTGGGCAGAGGCCATAAACACTGCTTGTTATCTGATAAACAGGTGTACAATAAGGACTTTTTTAAATAAAACCCCTTATGAACTACTTAAAGGAAGAAAGCCTAGCTTAGCACATCTTCGACCATTTGGATGCATATGTTACGTGCACAATAATGGAAAGGATAATTTGAGAAAATTTGATGCCAAGAGTGATGAAGGAATATTCTTAGGATATTCAACACAAAGCAAAGCATATAAAGTACTCAACAAAAGAACATATCGAGTGGAAGAAAGCATGCATGTTATTTTTGATGAAAGCACAGTAGAAGAATTGAATAATCCTGTTGAACATCCTCTAAAACCATTGGAAGATTTACAATCAGATGAGGATAATACCACAAATAAGACAAATCCTCAAGAAATTGAAAATATACCAACAGAGACAGAGAGAGAAACATCAGATACTCAAAATCCTCAGGTTCATGGATGGAAACATCAAAGTTCTCATCCCATTCAAAACATCCTCTTACCATTGGAATCTGGGATTCATACCAGATCTAGAGTACGAAATATATGTGCCTTCTCAACGTATCAATCTCTAGTTGTTCCCAAAAGTATTAAAGAAGCCTTAGGAGATCCAGACTGGATTATTGTTATGCAAGAAGAATTGAGTCAGTTTGAAAGAAGCAAAGTCTGGAACCTGGTTCCCAGACCACATGATCGAACTGTCATAGGTACTCTATGGGTCTTCAGAAACGAACTAGATAACCAAGGTCAGATAACTAGGAACAAAGCTCGACTAGTAGTTCAAGGCTACAACCAAGAAGAGGGAATTGACTACAATGAAACCTTTGCACCAGTGGCAAGAATGGAAGCTATAAGAATGTTAATTGCTTTTATAGCCCATATGGAATTTAAACTCTATCATATGGATGTAAAAAGTGCATTTTTGAATGGTTTTCTACAAGAAGAAGTGTTCGTGAAATAACTCCCTGGTTTTGAGGACCCAGATAAACCTGAACATGTCTACAAGTTAGAAAAAGCATTGTACGGACTAAAGCAAGCTCCAAGAGCATGGTATGATTGTCTATCTACATTCCTTCTAACACATGGTTACTCCCGTAGAAAAATACACAATACGCTCTTTCTTAAAAATCAAGGTTCAGATATGCTCATTGTACAAATTTATGTCGACGACATCATATTTGGTGGAACTGACCACTCACTTGGAATTGAGTTCGCCAAACTCATGAGTAGTGAATTTGAGATGAGTATGATGGGAGAACTAACTTTCTTCCTAGGTCTTCAAATTGATCAGTCTCCTACAGGAACTTTCATTCATCAACAGAAGTACATTCATGAACTACTGAAAAAATTTGACATGAATGAAGCAAAGATAATTGACACTCCCATCGGCACTACAACAAAGTTAGATAAAGATGAAGCAGGTTCTCCAGTCAATGATACAAAATACAGAGGTATGATGAGATCACTCTTATACCTAACTGCAAGCAGACCCGACATTATGTTTAGTGTTGGACTTTGTGCACGATTTCAGTCATGTCCTAAAGAATCTCATCTAAAAGCAGTAAAGAGAATACTTAGATATCTCAAAGGTTCTGTGAACCTGGTGCTATGGTACCCATCAGGAGACTCATTTGATTTAGTAGGATTTGCTGATGCTGACTATGCCGGATACTTAGTTGACCGAAAAATTACATCTGGAATGGCAAACTTTCTAGGACCATGTCTTCTCTCATGGGCCACTAGAAAACAAAATTCAGTTGTCCTCTCTACTGCAGAGGCAGAATATGTAGCAGCCGCATCTTGTTGTGCACAATTATTATAGATAAAGCAACAATTAGAAGACTTTGGGATTAAGACAGGCTGCATTCCTATTATGTGTGATAACACTAGTGCTATTAATATGGCAAAGAACCCCGTCCAACACAAGCGCACTAAACATATTGACATTCCACATCACTTTCTGAGAGACAATGTTGAAAAAGGATTTATCATAATGAAACTTTGCGCTATTGAGGATCAAATTGCTGACATTTTTACTAAGGCTCTTGGACGAGAACCATTCCTTAAAAATCGTGTATCTTTAAGACTCGTGTTTCAGAACTAAAAGAACCAGGTTCTACCCACCACCGACTCAGGTTCTTATATTTTCAACCGTGTTCTCCTATTTAACTTTTTGTTTGGGCGGGAAACACATAGAGTCACATTAAAACTCCAACATCTCTTCGATGTGACTGTCGTCGTTTCAAATTCCTTTCAGTCCTGTTCAAAGTACCAATTCATCATCATTACCCTTTTATTCCCCATAAAACCTTTTATGTTCCCCACACACAAAAAAATGGATTCCTCTCTCCTCCTCGTCGACTACTCTGATGACGAATCTACCTTCACATCGGAACCTCCAATAACTACTCAGGGGGAACCTAGTCCACCACTATCACCAATAGCCGACCACCACCCTCAGTTTTCTTCCCCACCATCTCCTTCCTCCATTCCCTCAGAAAACCCCCAAATCCCTAACCCTCTTTCATCACCTCAGGAAACTATGCCCTTCTCTAACTCTCCTAAAATACATACAACCCCGTCGTCTACACCAGTTCCTCAGCGTCCTCGCAAGCATATTGTTGTCAAACGAAAGGCGATTCGTACTCCTCGAACTCGACAAGCAAGTCAAGCCCATCTAGAGATGGCAAAATCAACCAACAAACGTCGTCGTACTAGTAAGTCACCTGCTTACTCTTCTTCCACCCCTGTTATTTCTGAGTCTTATGAAGACATTTTAGATTCTGCCCGTTCTTCACATCCTCCCTCTTCTAAAACCCTAAACAAAAACAAAATTAAATTTCTTGCCATGGGAAGGGAAGCTTATTTTAAATCACAGAAAATCTTCAGAGGGCGAATAATTCATCCAGAAAATAGGGATCATACTGCAATAAAAAAATGTTGGCACTACTTGTTGTACAGGGGTGGGTAGACATTTTTCTTCACTCTAATAACATGATATTTGACATAGAAGTGGCTGAGTTTTATGCAAATTTGACAATGATTGATGATTCAGTGCTTTCTTCGTCTGTTCATGGTATAGATATAGTTTTTGACAAAACTAGATTAGGGGCAATACTTCGTATTCCTTGCATAGGGTTGGAGGAACATCACTGGGGTAAAGATGATAATTGCGCATTAACTTCAAAATTCACACAAGGGAGGGTCAGTGATCGACCACGAAAGGTACTGAAAGGCGAGATGTCTCCTTTTCACAAATTAGTGTTTGAAGTAGTTCACAAAGGTATTATTCCAAGAGGAGAAAGGCGACATGAAGCTAACTTTCGAGATATGGGTCTTGGTCATGCTTTTGATACCATGCGTCATATTAATTGGACTTCCCTTATAATTAAACATATGGTCAGAATAGTGGATACTAAGAAACCTCATCAATTAGCTTATGGGAACTTGTTGACTACTGTGTTTAAAGAATTTGGGGTACCTTTGAAGGATGGCCGATCTTTGAGTAAATATGATATGTTTACTCAAACTACTCTTGCTGAATGCAATCTTTTGGATGATGTTGTTGATCAAGTTCCTCTTCGCTCTGCTGGTCCAGTCACTGCTCTTTTTTCTGAGCTTAATGAGGCTCGAGCTCAAAATGTGTTACTAAAAGATGAAGTTACTATTCTTCAGGCTCAGTTGGCTTTTTCTCAGGGGGGAAGTTGGGAGATTAAAAGATCAACTTATTCAACAACAAATTGATAACAATGCTCGTGTTGATCATATACTTCATGTTTTTTCTAGGCCTTAGTTAATGGCTTTTCTATCCTATATTCAGACATTATTAATGGCTCTTGGTTGTATTGTTGTTATAGCTTTTGTGGATATCTTATAGTAGTATCCTTCTATTTTAATGTTGTCGATATTGGGCTTTTTGATATGTCAAAAGGGGGAAACAGTTCTAAAAACTGATGTTATTATGGGTATTATTTGTCATCATCAAAAAGGGGGAATTTGATGGAAGTTGTGTTAATTACTTTTGATAATGAGAAATACTTTTGATGTCATCAATTATGAACCAAGTTCATTTATATTAAGAAATCAGATGTTTGCTCACTTATGAACCAGGTTCATTTATTAAACAAGCTTGTGAGTTTATTGAAAAAGAAGCCAAGGACAAACATTAAGGCACATATGTATTTATGGAAAAAATGAATATAATAATGGTATATTTCCATAAATAAATAAGACAAAACCTTTTCTTAAAAGGTTGTCTACTTTATACGAATACAAAACCTTTTAAGAAATGGTTGCGTATTGCGCATAAAATATAAAAAGCAAACAAATCTTTTTCATATCAAAGAAGGATACAGAAATCAGAATTATTATCAACTTCAAAGAAAGGAAATAGTTCTTGTTCAAAAGTGTATATAAACAGACATTTCAAGATAAAGAGAGCAGTTCTTTGCAATCAAAAAAAAAGTGAGGCGAGACGAAGAGAGAGACAGCAAAGAGCATTTTTGTGAGTTCTGTGTGTTTTGTTAACTTGTGAGTTTTGTTCGTAGTAAGATTGTAAGCTTGTGTGATTGTAAACAAGAAGTGGTATTGGCTTCTTGTGGAGAGAGGAGATTTTTGGGTAAGTTTGCAAGAAGTGGATTTGGCTTTTTGTAAATTTGGAGAATTCGAGTAGAGTTAATCGAAAATTGTAATTGAGTAAGAAGAAGTAATAAAACGTAGTTGAGTTTTTCCTTCCTTGAGATAGGAAGGTTTTAGTTAAAGTATATTGTTTTAATTAACTCTTTTCTTAGGCAAATAATCAAGAACTTGGTTCTTGATTTAGGGGTAAGGTTTCTTCACTCAACACATTGGATTGAAGTGTTGGAGTTAGTTGCAATGATATTCTTGAAGGGAAATGCTTCTCTGATACCCCTGCACCTCTCTCTGCCATTAGTGATTCATTCACTAGCCTAACAACATCACACCTACATGAACATAAAACTTTCAAATCAAGTTAAAATTCAATCTTTAGGTTCTTTTCCATTAGAATTGTGATCCTGCTTGGATTAGATGGTAAAAAGTAATTCATAAGCATCAAGTGTTGGGAATCACTAAGTGTTCCAACAGTTGATTTGAACCTTTTCTCAAACGAAAATGACATAGCCATTAGTGATTCATTCACTAGCCTAACAACATCACACCTACATGAACATAAAACTTTCAAATCAAGTTAAAATTCAATCTTTAGGTTCTTTTCCATTAGAATTGTGATCCTGCTTGGATTAGATGGTAAAAATTAATTCATAAGCATCAAGTGTTGGGAATCACTAAGTGTTCCAACAGTTGATTTGAACCTTTTCTCAAACGAAAATGACATAGATGAGTCAAACTTTTAACTGATGACATAAGTTGGTGGCATATTTGAGCCTTTTTTGAATAATAAATAGTTGTATGTTTAGTAAAGGAATGTTATAAACATATACTTTATTCAGTTAAAATAACTGAAATGCGCTTAATGAGATAGGGACATTATTGGGCCAATTTATTAACCACAAGGTATTTGGATTTTTTGAAAAATATTTTGAATAACATAGGAGAAATCTTGCTGATCTGTGTTTATAAGCATCAAACATGTGAATAAATCAAGAAGAACGTATAAGTTAGTTTGAGCAACTTATAAGTTTTACGCCAAAAGTATTTAGTTCAAAGAAGACATATGTACCTAATGTTATCGGTGTTCACCATTACTTCGGTGTTCACCATTACTTCAATCCACTTTTCTCGAACGATAACTCTAGGATTTAGTTGGATCACTCCTTCAAGCTGATGAAAGTTGATGGAAAACCTCAAAATTTCATCAGATAAACTACTACAAGTAGACGTTTCGACTTCCATTGCAATAACAGGGCAATATAGCTGAACTATCCATAGCCCTTGTGTCGAAAATGAGTATGAAAACAATGGACATGGCGTTTTTATCGCATGATCAGGATGATTAGAAGAGGAATTTATTTCCTGGATCCAATTAGTTATCGCTAGATTTACTGAATGCATCCATTGCTCTTCTTTACTGGTTCATTAACAAGTAACAATTATTCTTTAAGAATAATTGAACTTTCAATTCTCTTTTTGTTGTTTATAACTTTACTTCAACTACTTTTATTTGTACGTAACTAAGTGTGAAGATTATTCTTACTGCTTACATCTCTGCCTAACAGCTTAACCTTAACTCTTTACTTAACAACAAGTTAAGCTTATGATGATGTTTCATGTACCGTCAAATCTCTCTATAAAATTGGAAATCTTAGATATTTGTTTTGGATTATGGATAGGACTTCAAATTTTATTTTTATAAAATATGTGAATTTTATATTGGACACTGTCAAACCATTGTTACAAAATGAGACTCCTTTAATTTCTTGATAAGGGTGTGCATAGATCGGATTGATGAGCTTTAAGTATTATTGATTTTTAGTTTCTAAAAGTTCTGAACCAATAATCAAATCGATAATATAATTTTTATCGATTTTGATCCATAACGGTCCGATTTAACTAACAAGAAAATGCTTGCAAGTCAAATGTAACACCTCAGAATTTAAAAAAAAAAACCAGAATTAAGTTTTAGAGTTGCATGTGTCTATAGTTCCCATATAAGGACCGTAGAAGCTTTTACGGGCCGAAGGAAACAACCGTAGGAATAGGGAAATTATTATTTTTTTCAAAACAAGTCTCAGTACCATTTATACAGAACATCAGGAAAGCCCATCCTCCCATGTAGGGGTGTATATGACCGGATTGGTTCGGATTTTTTAAATATCAAATCAAATCATTTGTGTCTGATTTATGAATTTACAAACCAAACCAAATAAATAAAACTAGGGTTTTTCAACTTCGGATTTTTTCGGGTTTTTCGGGTTGTTTCGGATTTTCAGATTTTTTCGATAAAGTATTCATACAAACATATAATTTACTTGTACTTCAAATATTTTTTTACTCATACCAAAATGCAACTATCTAAGTTATGTCTCAAGAAATTAATACAAAATATGGTATGATTAATGACACTAAAATATCCAACAAAAAAATAAATAATAAAATCGCGTTAAATAAATATTGCAATTTAATAAGTCATAATGAAATTGATCATCATTTAAAGTACTAAATCATGCTAAAATAAGTTTAGTAAGTATTAGTCACATGACTTAAAATTAAAAGAAAGTAAAATTAGATCATGTATTTTAATTGTCTAAATCTATGTAAAACTAAAAAACAAATATTCAATATTATTATCATTCTTAGTGTTGAATTGATATTCACTTTGCATTAGTATTAATTTGATTTTTATTTAAACTTTTTTATAGTTACCAACATGTATGGACTATAATCTTTATTTGATCATTAAGAATCCTAACTTCCGAACATGAATTAAATATATGAAAAGATAGAAACTATGAAAAAGTATAAGAGATTTAAAAAATTATATCAAAGTAAGTATTTCTACGTATAAAATAAAATTTTAAAATTATATATATAATGTCGGGTTGATTTTTTTTAGTTGAACCCAAACCAATCCAAATATAGTCGGGTTTTTTTCGACAACAAACAAAGTCAAATCAAAAACTAGTCGGGTTTTTTTTGTTTGACTCGATTTGCGGTTTTATTTGATTTTGTACATCCCTACTCCCCACGAACGAGTCATAGATAGGCCCCATAGGTTACCCGTAAACTACATGGAATTCTAAAGTTTAAGGTTGGTTTCTTTGGTTGGAATGTATGGATCGCAGATAGACCTACAAGCCTTACATGAGTGCCATAAAAATTTAGTCTAAACTAATAGTCTCTCATCAGTTCTTTTGTTGACCAGAACGGTCCGTAGAAGGACCTACAGACCGTATGTAGGAATGAATTGACTATTATTTTTAAAGGACTTTTAAGTCTTTTCTCTAATTGATTAATACCTAAACTAAGTTATTTTGATCTTAATCCTAAGACCTATATAGGTCTTTTAAGCCTAAAAACCTTCCATTATAAATCACTCTTCGAAAATTCCTAAATCCCTTCAAGATCACCCAAAAAATTCCCTCAAGAACTGAGTGAGAAAGCTAGGGTTTGGCTTGAAGAGCTCCAATTCATCATTGATTGCTAAAGTATGATAGTATGAATTGATGTTTATGTCATCCAATCTAATCTGTACACAGGTAGACACACACGTCTTATGTGACATAATACATGTAGGATGCCACATAAGATGAAAATTGTTACGTAGGACATGTGTATATGCTTGTTTATTGTTCTACAAATTTAACTATATTTGTGTACACTCAAAATTGAAAAATGTAGATGCCATTTGAATCTGTATGAAAAGGTATTTTTATATGGGCATAATACATATATAAATGTGCCCTATAACTTGGTCTCATTTCACATTTATGTCCTTCAACTTTGGGTATGCACAAGTAGAGACTTAAATTTGTATAAACTTGAACTAGTAGACACATGAGTTCTACGTGGCACAATACACATACGACACCACTTAGGATACAAATGGCATGTTGGATACCATGTAGGACATGTGTGTCTATTTGTTCAACTTTATACAAGTTTAAGTGTCTACATGAGCATGCCCAAAATTGAAGGGTATAAATATGCTTTGAAGTCATGTTAAAGGATATATTTATGCATTATGCCTATGCCTTTTAAATATTATGCCTTTTTTCTAATCATCCTCGTTGTTTTTTGGCATCATTAGTGATAATTTATCAAGAATGTTAATAGTTCCACTTTGTTTATTTATTATTTTCAAATTTGACTCTTCTTCATTTTTTCCAGAGTTCTTGCTTAGTTAGGATAATGTTAAAACTTTCAAACCTCTCTTGGTTGTTTCATATCTTTAATTCAACTACTTTTGTACGTATGAATATGATTCTTATTCTTTACGTACTCTAACCACTATTTGTCATGTTATATTTTTGAAAATTCAATTTGACTAATTTTAAAAATTAAATTCGATTACATTAATTTGATATTTTACAACAAAAAATTTAGATAATCAAAAACAATAAGAAAAGTACTATAAATTATATTTTTTTGCATATCAATATAATGACTGAATATAAATTGTAAAATGTTAGTCAAAATTATTATCGTTTGATTCTAAAAATGAAAACTATGACAATTAAATGGGAGAAATTAAAGGCTCTCGATTTTACACATAAAGTTAGTTACTTCTTTTTCTTAATCTCGATTTTTTTAGTCCTTCAAGTGAGTACGTATAAAGCTAATTATTTTCTGTCTTGTTTTCTCTTAGTATTTCTAGTGTTTTTTTTAATAGGAAAGACTTATCCTTTCCTTGCATAATTCAATTTTACAAAATTAAAGAATCAAAGAGGATGTGTATTTTTAATATGAAATTGTATGGATCTAATAAAAAATGAAACCTCATTCTCATCACAGTCCCATAAGAGGATGTAAATAACTCACTTAGTACTATATAAATGATTCATTTCTGGATAATAACATTTATTGAATCTCTATGCAATAGGAGCATGAATTTTTAAAATTTATTCTGAGATGTGATTTTATTATCAATATGTAATGACTTTGTAGTGACCTCAAGTTATTTATGATCTTCGTGATTATTGTCTCTTCTCTTCTTCTATGAGGCTTTCTATGGAGATTTGTGAGGTAGCTATTTGTCAACTCAGCGGACCCTCCTTCTCTGTATTTATGATTATTCTCTTCTAAAACATTTGAGACTTGTATTTTTCTTTCAAATCAATTGTAATACTTTAGAGCTTGTACACGTGAAAATCGAGTTTTAGGGTTTTATTTGAGTTGATTCCATGTTATTAGATGGTGTTAGTTTATTTTCCTTGTTTTACTTCTGCAGTTGTCATATTAGTTAGTTTAAGGTTGACTTGTCTCGATGCAATAAGACGATCCATTTTTGATTGAGTCCGTGCATAAGTACTAGTCTGAAATTAAACCATCTTTCAAAGTATATATATGAAGGTGAGTCAACATAAGAAACCTTACTTATGTTGGAAGTGTTCTTTTTCTTAGGAATCATTAATTTAATGTTTGTTGGCCTTTTTATTTTGTTAAAATGTTCAACCAATGACGGAGGGAGGATTTTAATCAAGGGTATTCAAAAAAATAAATTAATCATATAAACAATATTCACAAATAAATGGGTCGAATCGGATATAAATTGGTTGGATAAAAAAATTAATATATCTAAAAACTTAAATAGATCAAGTTTTCAATAACGACTAATCCAGCAGAAGCAACAAGCAGCAGCCAGCGCCCAACTGGCAACGACAACGAAGAAGAGACAATGAAAAAATAAAACGTGGAAAAATCCTAAAAGAAGAAAAGGGTTTTTAATATTTAACTTTGTAATTAGGAACTAAACTAATAAACCTAAATTTCCTATCAGGGTTTTAACTTTTTGGAACTAAAATCGTTTTTCTGA
Organism: Solanum chilense; assembly: GCA_032847665.1. Classification (NCBI taxonomy): domain Eukaryota; kingdom Viridiplantae; phylum Streptophyta; class Magnoliopsida; order Solanales; family Solanaceae; genus Solanum; species Solanum chilense. Next base: position 7,477,067 of record CM064972.1, read on the forward strand.
TTCCATTATTATTTTGAGAAAGCAATTTCTGAATCCGTTATTATTTAAAAAATAATTAAAACGCCTAAAATATAAGCTAATAAAAAATTGTCTCCATCCCGATTCGAACTCACGACTTTGCGTGCCTCAGCGCAGATTCTTGAACACCAACACCATTGAGGTACGCCTTTGGTGTATGTTCAAGGGGTTCAATGTTATATATACACATATATTTAAAATTTAATCGTGTCTATATAATGTAATTTTTCGACGATAGAGGTTCGGATGAACCCCCTTGGTTGAAGGTAAGACCGCCCCTGTGTTCAACTCCTAATTATTAGGAATTGGGCAGATTCTTAGTGAGTTAGTAGCGTCTGTTAGGAGTCCTAGTAGTCATGGGTTTTATGCGTAACAAAAAACTCTTTGTAAAAGTCTATATATTGACTTATTCTGATTGCTATTGAACATAAGAGAGTCTCGCAGTAATAATTTTTCTTATGTTCCTTATTTCAATCAACTTTCTTCATCGTTCTTCTTGTTATTTTCTATTAGTGGTATCAAGATTCAGGTTTAATAATTTTTTAAAAAAAAATAATGTAAGGGAGAGTTCACCCAAAAATTCAATATTCATCTATGGCTTTAGAGAGCAACTTAGTGCAAGAAGTCGTCCCTCGTTTAAATGGACACTATGACCATGTGAGTATGCTAATGGATAACATTTTACGGTCAAAGGAGTATTGGCCAATTGTCGAGGATGGAATCGACACTCTAGGGGATTGCAAAGCTTTGACGAATGCTCAAAAGATAGAGTTTGAAAGAAGAAAGCGCTGAAAGATTTGAAGGCCAAAAATTACCTCTTTCAGGCTATTGAACGCCCATCGTAAAAACTATTCTTTGCAAATAAAATTCCAAAGATATATGGGACTCCATGAAAAAAAAACTATCAAGGTAATATAAGAGTGAAGGGAGCACAACTTCAAGCTCGGAGGAGGGACTTAGAAACTTTGCAGATGAAGGTGGGTGAAATTGTCACTAGCTTTTGTGCTAGCACCATGGAGATAAGTAACAAGATGCGATTTCATGGCGAGAAAATGAACGATGTCACAATTGTTGAAAATATATTGCTTTCATTGTCACCAAAATATGATTATGTTGTACGCTCGATTAAGGAGTAAAAAGACAGATGCTTTGTCACTTGACGAGTTGCAAAGCTCCTTGTTGGTGCATGAGCAAAAGATGGACCGAAGTTCAACTATTGAGGAGCAGGCCTTGAAGGCTTCTACTTTTATTTCTTCCCATTCGAGAGGAAGGGGTAGAGGTAGAGGTAGAGGAAGAGGGAGAGGAATCGAGGAAATTAATGGGGATGATGGCAACAAAGAGTGCAACAAGAATTTTAGAGTGAATAATAATGACTATGGCAAAGGCAGAGGAAAAGATTTTGACAAATCTAAGGTAGAATGTAATCCTTGTCATATATTTGGCAATTATTGTTTAGAATGTCGTGCTAGATTACCTAGTGATAAAGAAGAATAGTCAAATTTTGCTAAGAACAATGAAAAAGCAACCTTGTTAATGGAAATCCACGACGGAAATGGGCCTGAGGAGCAAGCTCTTTGCTATGTGGATATTGGTTGCAGTAACCACATGACTGGAAATAAGTCTTCTTTCTCTAATTTAAATGAAAGCTTCCATTCAACGGTTGGTTTTGGTGATCTCTCCCTTGTGAATATAATAGGAAAGATAATGTCAATTTTAGAACCAACAATGAGTTTGCGGAAACCATATCTAATGTGTTTCGAGTTCCTGCTTTAAAAAATAATTTATTGAGTTCTGGTCAATTGTTAGAAAAAGGATATGTCATCACCCTTAGGAACGATTGTTGCGAGATTTCGGATTCTTCTAGAGTTATCGCTATTGTGAAAATGAGTCATGACAGGTTGTTCCTTTTGGCGATTGAAATATTCAATCTTGTTTTATAGTGGAAGTGAGAGAACTTTCATGGTTGTGGAATTTTTGATATGGTCATCTAAATTTTGGTGGTTTGAAGATCCTTCACAAGAAGAATATGGTGAAGGGACTTCCTGAAATTGTTGTTCCTTCTCAAGTATGTGAAGAATGTGTTCTTGCAAACTATACTGGTCTAAATTACCGAAAGGCAAGTCATGGCGAGCAAAAGAGATGTTGGAGTTAGTTCACTCAGACATTTGTAGGACGATAACACCAATCTCTAACGGAGGCAAAAGGTTTTTTATTGCCTTTATTGATGATTATTCTCAAAAGACATGGGTATATTTTTCGCTCGAAAAATCAAAGGCTTTTAATGTATTTAAATATTTCAAAGCTCGTGTTGAGAATGAGACAGGAAAGACCATAAAAAGCCTTCGAACAGATCGTGGAGGTGAATATTCCTCAAAGGCATTTGAAGAATTTTGTAAGTCTTGTGGCATTCAAAAAAAAAGCTCACAACATAATATATACCTCAACAAATGGTGTTTTGGAGAGAAAGGACAGAACCATTCTTGACATGGTACGAAGATTGCTGGCTCAAGGAAGAGTTCTGAAGGCATTTGACCTGATGCAGCAAATTGGAGTATCCACATCTAAAATAGAAGTTCTACTTTGCTCTTTGAGATATCACACCAGAGAAGGCTTGGAGTGGAAGGAGACCGACTGTAGATCACTTCAAAAAATTTTGCTGCATTTCCTATGCACATATCCCAGATGTAAAGAGAAAAAAACTTGATGATAAAGGCGTTAAGTGTGTCTTTGTTGGTCTTAGCAAGAAGTCCAAGGCGTACAATCTATTTAATCCTTTGACAAAAAAGATAGTGACTAGTAGAGATATTGTTTTTGATGAAGACAATACTTGGAACTGGGATGAAAAGTTGTCTAGTCAAGTTCTATGTGATGATGAATCTGAAGATGTAGCTCCAAGGTCTGAAATTTTAGCAAATGTTGCTACCACTGTTGAGGTTTTTCCACCTACAAAAGAACCAATCGAAGCAGTGAAAGTTGTTCCTCATGTCAGAAGAAGACCTACATGGATGCAAGACTATCAGGTAGGGGCACACAAAGTCGAACCAAACAGCAAATCGAGTCAAATCGGGAATAAAACCTACTAGTGATTTGGTTTGACTTCGTTTGTTGTTGGAAAAAAACCCGACTATATTTGGGTTGGTTTGTTTTCAACTAAAAAAGACCAACCCGAGAACAAACCAACATTATATATATATTTTTAAATTTTTATTTTATAGTAAAAATACTTACTTTGATATGATTTTTAAATATCTCTTATACTTTTTTTTATTATGGTTTTTTATCTTTTAATATAATTGTTTCTTGTTTGGACGTTAGAATTCTTAATGATCTAATAAAGATTATAGTTTATACGTGTTGGTAATTATAATAAAGTTTAAATAAAAATCAAATTATTATTAATGCAAAAAGAAAATCAATTCAACACTAAGAATTACAATAATATTGAATATTTGTTTTTTTTAATTTTACATAGATTTAGAAAATTTATAAAATACATGATCTAATTTTACTTTCTTTTAATATTTAGTCATGTAACTAATGCTTACTAAACTTATTTTAGCATGATTTAGTACTTTAAATTACGATCAATTTCATTATTACTTATTAATTTGCAATATTTGTTTTCAGCGATTTTATTATTATTTTTTGGTTGGATATTTTAGTGTTATCAATAATATCATATTTTTTGTTATTTTCTTGAGAAATAACTTATATAGTTGAATTTGGTAGGACTAAAGAAATATTTGAAGTACAAGTAGATTATATGTTTGTATGAATACTTTATCAGAAGAACCCCAAAATCCGAAAAATCCGAAGAAACCCGACACAAATGGTTTTGTTTGATATTTGAAAAATCCGAACCAACCCGGTCATGTACACTCCTACTATCAGGTAACCGATGTCAATATCAATGATGAGACAAGTTCTTATTTTGCATTGTTTGCAGATTGTAACCCAATAAATTTTGAAAGTGTTGTCCAAGAAACAAAATGGAAGGAGGCAATGTATGCTTAAATTTTGGAAAATGAAAAAAACGACACTTAGGAGCTTGTTGATTTACCAAAAGGGAAAAGAACAAATGGAGTTAAATGGTTTTATAAAACCAAACTCAATATATATGAATGATGAAGTTGAGAAGTACAAGGCGCGCTTGGTGACCAAAGGATATAAGAATGATTATTGTGTGGATTACAAAGAGGTGTTTGCTCCAGTAGTCAAACTTGACACCATTTGGTTGGTGGTGGCACTAGCAACGCTAAACAACTGCCAATTTATCAATTGGACGTGAAATCAGCCTTCTTACATGGAGAATTGCATGAACATGTATATGTTGATCAACCCCCTGGTTACATTAAGTATGGCCGCAAACATAAAGTTTACAAATTGAGAAAAACATTATATGGGATAAAACAAGCTCCACGAGCTTGATATACTTATTTGAATACTACAGATTATAAAAAATGTCCTTATGAGCATACACTTTATACTAAAAATAAAACGGAAAGCTTGTGATTGTGTGCTGACGTGAAGATGACTTAATCTATAATGGAAATGATCATATATTGCATAATAATTTTAACCAATTGATGAGGACCGAGTTTGATATATCGGATCTTGGCCTGATGCATTACTTTCTGTTGAAGTGAAGCAATCCTCTGGTGAAATTTTTATGTCACCACCCTAGCAGAAACAGGGCTGAAGCTTGAAAAAAATCCTATAGGAACAAGGAATGACAAAACTTTCTACAAGCAGATTGTGGGATGCTTGATGCATTTGACAGCGACTTGACCTAATATAATGTACTTTATAAGTTTAATAAGCAGGTACATGGAAAACCCAAGAGAAACTCACTTGTTGGCTGCTAAAAGAATTCTTAGGTATTTACAAGGTATGAATGATCTTGGCATTTTGTACAGAAAAGGAGGAAAATCATATTTAATTGGCTTCACAGATAGTGACTTTTGCTGGAGATAAAGATGATAGGAAAAACACGTATGGTTATGTTTTTATGTTTGGATCCGGTGCTATTTCATGGTGTTCCAAGAAGCAACCAATTATTACGTTGTCAACTATAGAGGTAGAATTTGTGGTTGTGTGCGCCACTCAAGCAATCTGGTTAAAGAATATTCTAGCTGAACTATGTCTTCTTCCACAAAAGACAACTCTTATATACTGTGATAACGATTCAGCGATTAAGCTTTCCAAAAATCCAGTTTTGTACGGGAGGAGCAAACACATTGATGTGAAAGAGATATCTCACAAGGGATAAGATCATTGATATTGTCTATGGCAACAGTGAAGGCCAAGCTACTGATATTTTAACCAAGCCTCTCAATCATGCAGCAGTAGTGAAGCTTCTTAATTACTAGGAAGCGGGAAGATTCTTAGTGTCTGTTAAGAGTCCTAGTAGTCGTGGGTTTATGGGTTTTTTGAGTACCAGAAAACTCTTAGTAAAACTCTTAGAGAGTTGTGCGGTAATAATTTTTCTTCTGTTGAAACAAAAAAGAAAAAGAAGTTATTCACATTGTTTCGTGCATGTGAATAAACAAGTTATGTACATTCACTTTAATTAATCTATACTATAATTCATAAAATGATATTGACTTCAATTTTCAAACAAATACACTAGATTTCTTACTTTTTTCATCCAATGATTAATTAATGTAGCCGACAATCATTTCATGAATTTTACATACTTTAGGATGTAAATAACCCACTTACTACTTTATAAATGATTCATTTTTGGATAATAACATTTATTGAATCTCTATGCGATAGAAGCATGAAGTTTTAAAATTTATTTTAAGGTGTGATTGTATTATCAATATGTAATGATCTTGTAGTGACCTCAAGCTATTTATGACTTTATAGGACAAACAGTTCGATCATCGGATCGTTCATTTGAGTTTTATGCGAATTTTTCTCGCTATAGAAGTTCTTAAGAGAAAGGGGTGATTTTAGTCAGCATTTGAAATTCAGGTATCAAATGCGATTTTCATCGGTTCCATCAACTCCTAAGGCCAATTTGGGCTAGTGGCATGGTTCGTTTGGGCCTCGAGGCTTCCGATGCAAATTTATGTTATTAGGTGTTTCAACTTTAATGTTTTGACCAAAGTTTGACTTCGGTCAATATCTTTTACAAGCATCCTTGTTAAATATCTTTTACCAGCATCCTTTTTGAAATAAGACTTAAAGACTTTAAATTCTCCTTTAAATATTGATTTATATCAAACTCTTTCGTCACAAAGAGTTATATCCTTTTGTATTTTAGTAAGTTTTAGTCACATATATCTCTTTCTCCTCTATTTTTCATAATTTTTTTTGATATGACGTGCTTCAAACATAGTTTTAGATAAATTGAGAGGAACCTATATTAGTTTGCGTATTAATTCAAACATAGTTGGAGACAATGGGTGATCATAAATATAAATTTCTTCAGTAAATATCATTGCAAACTGCAAAGTACAAGAATTAAATAGCATAATTGAAACAAAATAATAAATAACAAAAAAAATTAAGGAAAGGACTTTGATAAATATCTGAATATAATTCGTCTAGAAGACATTTGGTGAGATATTTGCATCATCTGATGGAATCTGTGAGGAGGATGAAGCTCCATTTTCTAGCTGCTCCAAATGTTCGTTCAATTTAAATTCACCAGAATTCAGCCATGCTTCCAACTTCATTACATCATGTACATTCAATTGATCTATGGACTCCCACCAACCTAGATCTCTAGCCTCATTCATTCGGTCTAATTTTTCATTTGCAATTTTTTCTCATTCGTTCAATTCGTTTAGAATATCATTAAATTGACTTACTTTTTTGTGTGCTTCTGCAGCAACAAGGCGGTCACTTGAACTTAAATTTACTGTAGGATTTATAAAACGATCAATGACCACATTAGAGGTTGGACTACTAAAGGAATAAGGTATACCTTTCGGTGAAGACATAACAATTCCAAGATCTACATCACATTCTCTAACAAGTTCACAAGCTTTTTTGTATAAGCCAGAACGTCGTTTAGAGAATGTGGTGAGTCGAGCAGATTCATTCTCTATTTTCGCCAATGAAATTTTTTGGCGTCCTGCTGTCTTCTTATGCTTCATGCTAGAATATACTAAAATATACTATTAGTTAATTCTCTCTTAAAAATATGTGTACTAAAAAGAGGAAATATCATGCATATTTATATACAGAAATTTCACATAGGTCATTAAATTATTTGCCAAATATCCAAATAAAAGCAATTTTTTCTTGATACTCAAAGTTATTAGGGAAATTTTGTATTAATGTTATATTCCAAATTTGATTTTATAATAAGATAAATTAATCTAAAAGTTAATTTAAATAGGTAAGTTGGTGTTTAATATTCTAGATGAAATTTATCAATTCGTAATTAATTTTTGTAAATATATTTTACCAATACTAGAATCTTTTAGTTATTTTATAGTAACTAAATCAAATTTTGCACCTGCTCAAATAAAAATATATCTACTATTTAACTTGAAAAGAAAAAATATATTAATGTACTTATAATTTAAAAAGAATAGATCCTTCATCTTGTAAATCAATGTTTATTTAAGAAGAATTAACCTAAATAAGTGAAACACTCAAACTAATATGAGAAAATAGCCAAAATCCCCCTCAATCTATAGTAGTATTCATAACTACGCACTCATACTTTACGGGAGTCCTATTTGTTAGGATAAAAAATAAGTAGGTTTAAATGCGGAAGCTAGATTTAAAAGATACAAAGATTTAACGTGGTTCGGTCAATCGACCTACGTCCACAAAGAAAATGAGCAATCCACTATAAATATGAGAGTACAAATACAGAGGGAAACAACCTCAACCAAATTCACTCAGAATAAATGGGAGTTTCACATAAGTGATAACGTATCAAACTTGTGACCCACAAATTCTCCCCCTAACCAAAACTCTCAAATCCTTTATGACTACATTTTGAATGTTGATTAAGTTAGAAGGAACATGTCTCTATTTATAGAGTCCTAAACATTTTCCTACTAGAAAAAGGATTAGTCAATCCAAAACCTTTTCTTAAAAGGAAAACCTATTTATGGTAAGAAATCATGGCAAATAAAACCCAACACTATTTCACCCCTGAATTATTTTAAAATGGGGTTATTTGCTCCCTAATAGCTGATGTCGCAAAGAAGGTGTAGTTCCCTCTCTTTGGGAGAGTGAGAGATCAAAAGATAATTAAAATATTAGCTTTATAAATATCTAATTTATTTTATATGAATATTCTATTTTTCTTATAAAAAATATGTTTTTCTTTTATTTATTTTTTAAACTTCTTTATCTCTTTCCTTCAATATTCATCATCAGATCCATACTAGAATCGGCGGCGGCTCACCTCAACCACTAGATCACCGCTCTCATTAGGTTTTCATCACTAACTCAATTCCCATCACCAAATCACATACTTTCCATCATATCTCCACTTTTAATCACTTTGAAAATTTGTTGGTAGCTCAAAATCAAAACCAAAATCAATATTGAAAGTTAGAAGAATCTAACTTTAAACTAGTCATTAATGAAGGAGTTCACTAAATAATAGATTCAATTAATGGAGAAAATTCATATTGGGTAAAAAATTACCCTTTAATGAAGAAGACCTATCTATTGAAGTTGTTGTCAATCGAGTTTCTCATATCAACATTATTTAATCTAAATCAATACTAATCCTTCTGCAAGTTTGATACCTTTATCCTGGCAAGCAAGGGGTGATTCTTTGAGGAATCAATCTTTGAGAAACATGATAGTAGCGGAAGAAGAAGCAACATTTTGTGCTAGGGTTTTTAGTTTGTTTCTAGCTTTAGGAAACGATATTCGTTGGTGTGTAGAATTTTGGTGAAGGTCGGAATTTCGATAGTCATGGCGTCCTCTCGTTAATTTGCAGAAGCTTCAAAGAAGAAGAAATGGAGGAATGGAACAGAAAAAGAAAAGGCGGAGATGAAAATATAAGATAAAAAAATAAAATAGAAAAGAATAATTATTTTTTTATATGAAAAAAGGCAATATTTTTATTTAAATAAAGGGCAATATTACATGGCAGCGCATGGTGAATACCACCGAATACAAATTAGGGCGGAGTTTGTATATGGGTAGATATTTCACTTTTAAAAGGTTCAGAGAGGGTGATGAGATCCCCATGAAGAATAAGTGTGCAATTGAAAATTCGATAATAGTTTGGGGGGCTTTTGACAATTTTCTCAACCGATAATAATAGAGTGAATGTATAATAATATGTGTAATTCATAAAATATTCAATTTTTTAATAAGAAGTATGTAGATTACGTGTATTGCCCAGCAAAAGTTAACTGTGAATCAGATCGGACATTTGTGGAAAGATAAATTTATTTATTTTATCAATTTCAAACTTCTATGGAGTAGTTTGTTGTGAGGGATAACAACATATAGTTTCTAGATTAAAATATGATGTCACTTAATTATTATTTTTTGATTGGCCAATTCAAAATAATTTTATCACATGATTAATAGTTAATACCGAATTAAGTTATCTCTACCCATAGGTTGTATAGTTGTAACGATCCATTTGTTCAATTTGAGCAATAGAGCATTTTATTTCATAAAATAACTTTCGATAGATTCTAAATGGGTATTTTTGACTATTTGTAATTATAATTATAAAATTAATGGGATAGTTTTAATAATAAATTTAGTTGATGGTTAAAGAAGATAACATTAAAATTAATAGTGGACTACTTTCATAATTGGTTGTATATACTAATTAGGGTAATAAATAATTGGGAGAAGGAAATAAAATAAAATAGAAGCATGGTTACGGAAGGACATGGAGGCGGCTTCTTCTTCAGGTAAAAATTCAAGAAGTTTTAATATTTGTATGTACATGGACTGATATGTGCGTGTTAATTGGTACGTTCTTTTACAATTAATACTAGCATTTATGAGTCTAGTAGAAAAACCCCTAGTTAGGTTAAATTATGTTATTATATGGACTCCAGTTGCAATGTCTAAAAGTAGTAGGAACTAGTGGTATGGTGAAATTTGGAATATAATATTGTATCAAATTATTGATGAGTGTTTAAAGAGTTTAACAAAGATAAGACAAATGTTATGCCTCAACTCCTCATGAGCACATGCTTACACGTCGTTCTTAATTTAGTAAGAGGTGGCAGCCTTAATAACAAATAAAGTTGGGGAGTTAGGTTGTTGTAATGTGTAATTGGATAGTGAGTTATAAAGATGATATGACCATTTTTTTATATGATGTGTGGATAAAAGTTATTGCAAGTTTTGGGGTATTACTTTATGGATACATTTATTTAATTATCAATTGATATTATAATTAACATTTATCATTAGATATAAATTAAGTTGACTTCCTGGTATAAGACCAATATTTTGGGAATTTGTGATTTTAGATTCTTATTATTTTTCTTTAGTTATCATATTATAAATGATATTTTGATATATTGAGATAAGTAATTAAATATTAAGGTATTGTATTATTTGAATTCCATTAATGTTACGGTAATCTGATAAATTAAGACTTAACCCTAGGTTGAAAATTTCAGAAATACGAGAGTGGATATATTAGTTGACATCAAAATTAAGAAAAGTGATTAAAGTACTATGAGTTTCTATAGACTTGTTACTTATGAATAATCCATACTTGATAGATTGGAAAGGTTCGAACGCGTTGAGGAAAGGAAAGTATTGGAGAAGTAGCTTGTTTCATTTCGGTTCTTCGGTGAAGGTAGGTTATGGTTTATGCTATTTGATAGTAAAATCTTTATAGTGAATGATATGCATTGAATGATATTGTGAAGTTTTCTATGTATTTGATTGTGTGATTGTGTGGCTTGGTCGTGTGTTTTGTAATTGGTCTGAAATCCTGAGACCGTGGAATGTATAATCTTAAACATCTCTATCAAAGTGATGCCTTGAATAAAGAAAGCTCGATGATATATTATTAACGAATGGAGAAGTGGTGATACTAAATGATAAACTAATGACATTATTGGATCGGAGTGTCGCGTTCCGACACGGTATTCTTGGATCGGAGTGTCACGTTCTGACATGATATTCTTGGATCGGAGTTTCACGTCCCGACACGGTATTCTTGGATCGGAGTGTCATGTTCCGACACGATAATATTAAAGGAAAAATATGTTGAATTAATGGAAGATACTCAATGTCAAAGAACTCAACTCCCAAATGATTTGGTTTGGAGGCATGAGTCCTCATGTGTGATCTTGATACCCTTGACTTAATACGTGCTTACTTTATTGTTATTGACACTTGTTCATGTTGTTTGTTGCTTATCACATGTTAAGTGCTATAGTTGAGTTCATACTATTATTCTTTGTATATTAGTTACTATTTTGGGTTGACCGGTGATACTTACTCAGTACATGTTTCCTCGTACTGAGCCCTACTTGTTTTCTTCTTTGTTTTCCTTTTATGAAATGCAGCGAGTGTACCTATGACTTCTGATTTCCCTCAGTTCTAGCCGGCCTTCCACATATCAAGTTCCATGGTGAGCTATCCGTTCAAGCTCGTGTTGGATTCTCTTGGTCATGACATGACGTCCTATACTTTCGGACACATACCATTTTATTCTTTTATTTAAGTGTGTTCGATATTCTTAGACTTAGTATTGGAGATTAGATGTACTTAATGTGATGACTATCAGATTTTGGGATGATAAGTATTAAATTTTAGAAACATATTTAAATTGGATGCTTAGTATCTTTTGGAGCTTCCCCATTATTTATATTATTTATAGTTGAACTATTGGTATATGTTGGGGTTTAGATGTGTTGGTTTGCCCACCTAAGGAGTTAAGTGTGGGTGCCACTCACGAATCATTTTGGGTCGTGACAAACTTGGTATCAGAGCGTTAGGTTCGTTGATCTCATCACACAAGGACAGGTCTAATAGAGTCTTGCGGAACGGTATGGGGATGCCTTTACTTTTCTTCTAGAGGCTATAGGACTTTAGGAAAACTCATTTATTTATTTCTTTCGTGCTACTACTTGAATCCAATTGGTATCTAGTTGATACAAATTGGTATCTGAACGTCTTCACTCTATTTCAAATATGGTTAGTACTAGAGTATTAGGAGTTGAAATAGCGACAAGAAAAAAAAATTGTCCTTCGAAATAGGTATATTTTCTGGATTGCAAAATATGGTGGTAGTCTCATGTTAAGTGTCAATTAGTAAAAACACTACTATGACTTCATAGAGTGAGGATATCTTACAAGGGTCATCGATACTTACTTGGTTAGAGTAAGGAAGTGTGTTATTTTTTTTATTTTTTTTTTATTTATTGAATTGGTCTTAGAAGTAAAGCGAATTGTTTGGCCTAGAGAGAGAACAAATTTGATAATGTTTTGCAATAATTCAATGGATAGAAATATGTGGGCTATTTGTGTACGATCTTATCGGTAGGTATGATGTGTTCTAGTGAGGTATCTAACGGACTTTCACGGTGTGGAAGTACTAGGGTTATGCGGAAAGGGTACGTCGATTGTCAAGTAAGAATACTAACTCCTAAAGAAGTTATTAGTTGTATGACATGTTCAGATAATGAGATTCAGTGTTTCATTCACATTTGACAAACCAACTTGTTTATTACTACAGGAACTTAGATTGAGCATTATTTTAAAGGAAAATTTTAGTGATGGATCTTTGGTACAATGTTAATACATTTAGGTTGTGAAATGTATCTTGAGGGTTGTTAATGAGTACTGACGATTTTATCTAAAGCTTCAAAAGGTAGATTGATACTACAATGACAAACTTACAGGGAAAGAAAGTCCTAGTGGGTGTATTTGGGTGAAGTAAATTGAAGATTTAGCAAGAAAGTGCATATAAATTGGGTTAGTCCCTTGAATTTGATTGGTATACCTAAGTTTAAGGTGTCAGATCGAGGAAAAGGTTCACTTCATGGTGATAAAAGGGTTAACTGAGCATGATGGAAAACAAATCGTGAGAAATTGTAATTGGGATGAAATTATATGATTAGGATTTGTTGGTTAAATAAATTTTGTATGTAATAAAGACATGCGAGTATCTAAGGTTGTGATTTTCTACTATTTTGTGAGTAATGTGGGTGTATGACAAGTTTTAAGAGATGTTGGGTCAACGCTCGAATAGAATTTAAAGGAGCTGGAATCATAACTAAAATAAGATAAAACTTGTGGGATGTGTAGCCTTAAGAAAATAAGGTAGAGCAGGAATATTTTCTCTGATTGTAAGAACTAAAAATGTATCTTTGAAGGGGTTGGGAATTGGGTTCAGAAATGCGTGATTTTATCTATTTTGTTTTGGTTAAGGTAATAGAATAACAGGTTAATCAGCTTGGTTAAAAGCTATTGAATAGAACTTAAGAGAGGAGTGTACAGACGTTCAGCTTGAGTGAGATGATAAGTTCTGTTGTACTGTTGAATTTAGAAATGAGGTTGGTTGGATTTTTAGTGATGCATATGGTATGGTTGATGGAGAGGCAATCAATGATAAGTTAAGATAAATTAATTATAAAAGTCTTCAAAGTTTAAGCAAATGTAGATACATAAGGGCAATGTAGATACATAAGGGCATTGGGTTAAACAATTGGACTTAAAATTCAAACTTTTCATTATAAGTCTGCATTCTTGGTGATATGTTTTTTTTTGAAGGTATGAATTTGTAAGGTAATAAATGATTGATTGCATCGGTATTAAGCATGTGAAAGAACTAATGCATGTTTTGGATCATAAAGTTTATTACTTTTGATTGTTAAAGGATCTAAGATGAGGTTCCTTCTGAGTTTTGATTTAGAATGTGAAGTAAAACATCATGATTTGTTGGTAAAAGAATGAGATCGGAAAGCGAGTTAGAGAGAGAAAAAAGTGTGATATATTGAAGGGCTGAGATATTTAAAATTATGCACCATGAGAAGATTAGATAAAAGTAAAAGGAATTAGACCTCTCGTATAAACCCTTGGGGTGAAGTTGAAGGTTGTACTAATTATATTTTTTTTTTTATTTTCTATGAGTTTTGATATAACTGTGAGGTGTGAACTAGATTAGTAGAGAATTACTAGGAAATTGTCATCGACCTGTATGAAGATTGAATTTTGATTTGGGTGACAAACAGTGAGGTATGAAAAATTTATAATTTTACGTGGGGTTAGATTGTTTAAATTGAGATAGATGAGTTAAGAATGATGAACGAGGTAAGATATAATTCTACATGGTTATTAGAAATTTAGAGTTGAATTAATACTACTCTATTGATGGGACTCATAGAAAGTTATGATGTGATACATAGAAATTTGATGGTGAATAGAGGTTATGAGCTTATAGTGTACATAATATTTTGAGTGATCAAAAATTTCCCTAAGTGTTGGCATGAGGTATGCGATGACTTAAAATGGTATCTAAAGCATAATATGTGGATGTGGTGTGGAGTTGACTTTGAGTGTGATTTAATAGCTTTATCTCGATGAAAAGGTACTATCAAGTTTTAAATTGGTGCTATTACCTTGTTGAGCCACATACTTTTCATGAAATGCTTAAATAGAAAGAGAGATAGACATAGTTTGAACATGTATTTTATAAGAATACTTTGATACTGATGATGGGTTGGGATGATTGATGTGGTTATGATGTTTTGTGAGTATTAACAGTGTTGAATTCCGTGGATGTGGGATTTGATAAACCAAGTATTTGCGCACTTATAATAGGGACTAAACTAGAGATTGTAGGTAGCTGAAAAATCAAAGAGATTGATTTGGATGAATAAAATTTTTTGATATGGACAATATGGAAGGAGTATGTAGAGTTATTCGACCTGCTTTATGTATCAATTATTTGATTGTCCTCTTGGTAGTGCGGAAAACTTGGTTAGACTTTTTCATTCTTGTTACGAAAAATTTGTTGTTGTTTGAGAAAGTTAAAGTATACTAGTGACTTAACAAAACAACTTTGAATATGAGAATTTATATGAGAGCGACCAATTGTTTGATAGACATAAGATTTATCTCATCATCGGTATCATGTTTTGGATATGTGTGATTGAATGTGAGGACCATTGGGTCTAGTTTTGTCATTCTTAAGGTTTGTCTATGATAGCTACTAATCTTGAATTTCGATAGTATTGTTAGAAGTTTTGTATGCTTGGGTGTATCACTCAATGGTGGTTACTTGATATTTTCCATATTTGGATCAAATGAGTTCGATTTTCCTCGATGATTACTTAATATCTAAAGATCATATTTTTATAGCTTAAGCTCGAGAAAATGTTTTGTTGTGACAATGTATTCTTGATAAGATCTATGATGGTTTGTGCATTATGAGTTGTGGTGGAATACTCCTGGTTTTAGCAATATTGATTTAGTATTGTATCATGATTATGTTAAGAAAAATATATTTATCATGATGGTTGTGTCAAGGTCTAGTGGAAGAATCGATCAGTTAAAGAGTACTCCACTGGGGAATAGTTTTGTTGTTAGTTGAGTTAATACACAACGATATCATTGGCGTATTAAAATGGCTCCATTTGAGGCATTGTATCGGAGGAGGTGTAGATATCCAATTGGTTGGTTCGGTACTTTTGAGGTGAGATCTTGGGTACTAATATTGTAAATAAATAGTTGAGACAACTATCCGTTTTACCCTCGCCTTCTTTTGATCGTTCGAGGACGAACGATGGGTAAATTGGTATCTAATGTAACGACCAATTTGTTCAATTTGAGCAATAGGGCATTTTATTTAATAAAATAACTTTCAATAGATTCTAAATGGGTATTTTTGACTATTTGTAATTATAATTATAAAATTAATGGGATAGTTTTAATAATAAATTTAGCTGATGGTTAAAGAAGATAACATTAAAATTAATAGTGGACTACTTTCATAATTGGTTGTATATACTAATTAGGGTAATAAATAATTGGGAGAAGGAAATAAAATAAAATAGAAGCATGGTTACGGAAGGACATGGAGGCGGCTTCTTCTTCAGGTAAAATTCAAGAAGTTTTAATATTTGTATGTACATGGACTGATATGTGCGTGTTAATTGGTACGTTCTTTTACAATTAATACTAGCATTTATGAGTCTAGTAGAAAAACCCCTAGTTAGGTTAAATTATGTTATTGTATGGACTCCAGTTGCAATGTCTAAAAGCAGTAGGAACTAGTGGTATGGTGAAATTTGGAATATAATATTGTATCAAATTATTGAGGAGTGTTTAAAGAGTTTAACCAAGATAAGACAAATGTTATGCCTCAACTCCTCATGAGCACATGCTTACACGTCGTTCTTAATTTAGTAAGAGGTGGCAGCCTTAATAACAAATAAAGTTGGGGAGTTAGGTTGCTGTAATGTGTAATTGGATAGTGAGTTATAAAGATGATATGACCATTTTTTTTATATGATGTGTGGATAAAAGTTATTGCAAGTTTTGGGGTATTACTTTATGGATACATTTATTTAATTATCAATTGATATTATAATTAACATTTATCATTAGATATAAATTAAGTTGACTTCCTGGTATAAGACCAATATTTTGGGAATTTGTGATTTTAGATTCTTATTATTTTTCTTTAGTTATTATATTATAAATGATATTTTGATATATTGAGATAAGTAATTAAATATTAAGGTATTGTATTATTTGAATTCCATTAAATTACGGTAATCTGATAAATTAAGACTTAACCCTAGGTTGAAAATTTCAGAAATACGAGAGTGGATATATTAGTTGACATCAAAATTAAGAAAAGTGATTAAAGTACTATGAGTTTCTATAGACTTGTTACTCATGAATAATCCATACTTGATAGATTGGAAAGGTTCGAACGCGTCGAGGAAAGGAAAGTATTGGAGAAGTAGCTTGTTTCATTTCGGTTCTTCGGTGAAGGTAGGTTATGGTTTATGCTATTTGATGGTAAACTCTTTATAGTGAATGATATGCATTGAATGATATTGTGAAGTTTTCTATGTACTTGATTGTGTGATTGTGTGGCTTGGTCGTGTGTTTTGTAATTGGTCTGAAATCCTGAGACCGTGGAATGTATAATCTTAAACCATCTCTATCAAAGTGATGCCTTGAATAAAGAAAGTTCGATGAAATATTATTAACGAATGGAGAAGTGGTGATACTAAATGATAAACTGATGATATTATTGGATCGGAGTGTAACGTTCCGACACGGTATTCTTGGATCGGAGTGTCACGTTTCGACACGGTATTCTTGGATCAGAGTGTCAAGTTCCGACACGATAATATTAAAGGAAAAATATGTTGAATTAATGGAAGATACTCAATCTCAAAGAACTCAACTCCCAAAATGATTTGGTTTGGAGGCATGAGTCCTCATGTGTGATCTTGATACCGTTGACTTAATGCGTGCTTACTTTATTGTTATTGACACTTGTTCATGTTGTTTGTTGCTTATCACATGTTAAGTGCTATGTTGAGTTCATACTATTATTCTTTGTATATTAGTTACTATTTTGGGTTGACCGGTGATACTTACTCAGTACATGTTTCCTCGTACTGAGCCCTACTTGTTTTCTTCTTTGTTTTCCTTTTATGAAATGCAGCGAGTGTACCTATGACTTCTGATTTCCCTCAGTTCTATCCAGCCTTCCACATATCAAGTTCCATGGTGAGCTATCCGTTCAAGCTCGTGTTGGATTCTCTTGGTCATGACATGATGTCCTATACTTTCGGACACATACCATTTTATTCTTTTATTTGAGTGTATTCGATATTCTTAGACTTAGTATTGGAGATTAGATGTCATTGATGTGATGACTATCAGATTTTGGGATGATAAGTATTAAATTTTAGAAACTTATTTAAATTGGATGCTTAGTATCTTCGGAGCTTCCCCATTATTTATAGTTGAACTATTGGTATATGTTGGGGTTTAGATGTGTTGGTTCGCCCACCTAAGGAGTTAAGTGTGGGTGCCACTCACCAATCATTTTGGGTCGTGACAATAGTAGTCTCATCATATTTTTATCATGGTATAAACTCATTTAATAACAAAATTACCTTTCAAATCTTTTAATTTGTTTCCTGTATTTCACTTTACTTTATCCATAATAATTTCATGATTACTTTTAAATCACTTTAATAGTTTTCGTTATTGTGTTGTTTTTAATTGAATCAAAAGGCTTTCAAAAGAATCTTCATTATACTTAGTGCATTCATTTGGGAGTACACTTTAACACCTAGCTGGACTAGGGTTCATCACGTCCTCATAGTCTCAGAACTATGTGTCCTTGCTGGATTATAAGTCATTTTTATTGGGCATCAGTTTTTAGTGATCACATCATAGTCGTGCCTTTTTATTCCTAACAAAGTATATTGGGTTTTCTCAATAAGGCGCATATATCAGACTCATCATTTAGCTCACGTGGTTTATGTCGGTTAATAGTAGCTACCACAATCATGCTATTAGTGCATTTGACCAAGTTTTCACCATTTATATCAGTATATAGTTCAGCATGTTATCTTCATAATTATTACTTTGTCATTGCATTCTTCTTAGTTTTTCAGTTATATTTGAATATTTATATTCTGGATCAGATTAAGTCATTTCTCAGTTACGCACTGTTCAGCTCATATATAGTTGTACAACTTAGTATTTATATATGCATGCTCACTACATTCCAAGTACTAACACATACTTTGTGCTACTTCTTTTCATGATGTAGGTTCAGGTACTCAGCATCCGATCACGATCAATTCGCTGTCCTTTTTCAGCAGCTTTAGTAGTGATCCTCATATTCTGAGGATAATCGACATGATTTCATTTTAGTCATTGTCACACCTCACACGTCTTTCATTTTTATTTTTACAGTTGTTGAGGATATGACGGGTTTTTAATAAAAATATTTTTTTTAATTTTTAGAGTCGTCACTAGGAAATGAGTTTTTTAGGTGTTCCAAGTCACTTGATAATTCTAAATTAATCTCGAGAAGAAAAAAAGTCTTTTATTTTTGGTCTACGAAAGCAGAGATTAGGTAAGAAATTCTATTGACCTGAGGGAAGGTGTGAGGCACCCCCCGAGTCCCGTGGTTCTAGCACGGTCACTTAATTAACTTATTTTTGGCTAGAAAATATTTTTTTTAAAAAAACTGCATTATTTACTATTTTAAAAAAAAAATGATTGACCTAGGAGCATAACCGCACACAAGATCTTTTTTTAAAAAAGAAAATACACATCAAGGATCATAATAAAAAATATAACGGTATTTAATTATTTTTGAAATAAATAAATAAATAAAAAAAGAAAAAAATAATAATTCATTAGTCAAAATAAGAGTTTATTTATTTATTTTAAAAAAACAATAAATAATGATAAAAATGAATATGAATATGTTGCAACATAAAGACAAGAAGATGATAAAAAATTTTATTTTATTTTTATTTTTAGTATTTATATGTTCTTTACCTAAAAGAAAATAAATAAACAATCAAGTTTTACTATAAAACAATAACAAAAAAATCTCTTATAAAATAGTAATTAAACACTCTTTTAAAACTAGTGAGATACTAGTTTTGATTTTTTGTATAGACAAAATTTCAGAAATAACAAAATTAGTAAAATTTTATTTTATACAAAATGACCGCATTGACTTATTTGGAAAAAGATTGCAAATTTTATCTAATTGTTAGATTACTAAGTCAAGTTTGCCAAATTTGTATTTTTATTTTAATAGTTATTTCCTATATTTATTTAAGAGAAATAAACAGATTTACTTTTTAGCAGAAATAATCAGATTTATATTTTTGCAGAAAGAACCATATTTACATTTTTGCAGAAATAACCATATATATATATATATATATATATATATATATATATATATATATATATATATATATATATATATAGATATATATATATATATAGATATATATTCTTTTTGTAAAGTTAGCAAGTTTACATTTTTATTTTATTTTTTAATTTCGTTTTTCAACAAAAGAAAGTGATCAGAACCTAAAAAATTGTGATTGTTATATTTTTTTTATTTTTTATTTTTCAAAAAATAAGAGTCTACTTACTAAAGCTAGAATTTAAAGTAAACATGATTAGTAATAAATATACATGTATATAATAATTAAAAAAAATCACATAAGAATCACAATGCACTTAACTAAATCATAACAAACTTAATACAATCAACCTAAACAAAATATAAAAAGAACATAACACTAATTCAAGATTACATTGTGAAATGTAAAAAGAAATATCTAAAGTTGATGACAAGCAAAATGTGAAAGCAAACTTATTGAATTCCAAAGACCACCAAATATGAAATAATTTTTTTTAATAAGAATTTTTTTAATTTTTTCTTTTCATTTTGCAATTTTTTTTCTCTGTATATTTTTTTCTTCTGCCCTTGAAATGAAAAAATGAAGGGGGTTTGAATAGGTGTTCAGCATTAAACCCCCAACTCTTCGTAAAAACTCAAGAGTCAATGCATATATTAGACTCTTTGTTTTCCCAAGGTGTCACCCAAGATGGCCAATGAAATTTCTTCTTTCTTTTTTTTTTTAAAAAAAATCATGTTAATTGAATGATTCTTTTGTCTTTTTAGGTGACTCATTTACTTTATTCATTAATTAAATAATAGTTATATGGTTCATCAGAAAATAATAGGCTCAAATGTCATTTAGATGACTCATTTCTTTTATTGATTGAATAATAGCAATAAGTCATCTAAAAATTCTAAAAATAGGCCCAAAATGTCATTTAGATTGTTTGAATAATAGCTAATAGGTCATCTGAAAAATTATAAAATAGGCTCAAATGTTGACCCATTTCATCAAGACCCAAACAAATTGACCCACTAACACAAAATCTAAATATCTAAACAATTTTGAAGATCAAAAATAACAAAATAATACAGAAAAAAATAAAAATAAACATAAAATGAAATTTAAAAAAAAAAAAAATAAAATAATAATACTTCAAGCAACAATATCAATGTGATAAACTTAAAGAACATTAACACTATCAAATCCGACATCAAACGACTTATATGATCAAACGAAAAAGATAAGGACGGATTTAGATAGAGAATGAGAGGGGGGGAGGTAAAGATTGACATAAATTTCAAGTAAATGAAGGTCGCCGGAAATTTTTTTTTGATGGATTTTAGACTTCAAATTTATATCAAATGATAGCGCTACAAGAGCTCTACACGTTTATGTAAAGGGTTTGGGATGCGGATGATTGGGACTTCATAAATCTGACGAAAAAAGTGAAGATTCATAATTGGGTTTCATTATATCTACGGAGTTTGACTATAGATATGGATGAAAGGTTTGTGGATTTGTGTAGAGGAGGGTGAAAGGAAGAGATGGTAAAAGTTTTAGAATTTTTCTGACCAAAATGGTGGTGGTTGCCGCCGACAGTGGCGACGTCAGAATTGATCTAAATCAACCCAATTCAAACAAAATTGGGTCATTTGGGCCAACAAAATAATAAAACAAACACCCAAAATACATACATACATACATACATACATACATACATACATACATACATACATACATACATACATACATACATACATACATACATATATATATATATATATATATATATATATATATATATATATATATATATATATATATATATATATATATATATATAATTCGTTACTAATATAGTATATGAGTAAAATAAACACGTTAAAAATTAGGTGTTCACAGTCATTATTTTTAGTTTCAGTTTTGTTACAGTTATCTGAGGGCATGTAGCAGCAACTTAACTCACT
The DNA here is from genome assembly GCA_032847665.1 of Solanum chilense. Lineage (NCBI taxonomy): Eukaryota > Viridiplantae > Streptophyta > Magnoliopsida > Solanales > Solanaceae > Solanum > Solanum chilense. Next base: position 7,498,896 of record CM064972.1, read on the forward strand.
TAGAGGCTTTTCAGACATAGTAGTAATTAAACTTGAGTTGTTTAAGTGGTTGTTTCAATTATCACTAAACTCTTAGTGTGTTTCATATATATTTGGACTACTTGGGTTTTTCACCATTTTCAGATATTCATTGTTTAGCTTTCGCATACTTCATATTTTACTTATTATTTTCAGTATTGTCATGATATGTCATACTTAGGGTTTGTTTGGGACCGCTCGTGATCCTAAATTCGGTGTTACGTCAAGGGGTAGCCTCGAGGACTGATAGCTAATGTTGTTGTTGTGCTTTGAGCAGGTTGTCCATGGAGAGTAATGCTCATGTTGAGGAAGGCAAGAAAGAATTGGTTAAGGAAGTTCATGACTTGCCCATTTGGTATCCTATTTGTTGGAAGGTGGAATCCTGGTGATGAACGAGACTGAATCAAGACTAGTGTCAAAAGTGAAGGATAATAAAATAAAGACCCTATTTTACTAGATCTAAAGGCAAATGTTTATAAGAAAAATGTTATAGCTTTTGAAAAAGATGGAGATGGTGTATTGAGATATCAAGGTAGATTGTGTGTATCAAATGTGGATGGGCTCCATGAGAGGATCATGGTAGAAACTCTTAGTTTCGGATCATATTCGGTCCATCTTGATTTCACAAAGATGTACCTTGACTTAAGAGAAGTCTATTGGTGAATTAGTATGAAGAGATGCACTGCAGAGTTTGTTGCTAGGTGCCCAAAACTTCCTACAAATAAAGGTAGAACATCAAAGATACCCTGGTGTGATTCTAAACATAGCTTTTCCAAAATAAAAGTGGAAGATGATTAATATGGACTTTATTACTGACTTTCCACTATCTCACATGCAACATGATTCGATTAGGATAATTATAGATCATATGACTAAATCAATCCATTTCTTGTTAGTAAAGACTACAAATTCAGCCAAATTATGGCATGTTGTTCATCAAGAGGTGATTCAAAATATATAGTTCTTAGTTCCTTCTCATTCACATTAGGCGTGATCAACAAGTTTCGTACCCTTACATGCACGATTACATTAACGCAAGAACTAATATACCACCTTCAATGACAGAAACACAACCCTTACCAACGAACTACTTGAACACATTTATCATGTAAACAATAATTCGACCGTACCTAACCGTAGATCATCATCTAAGGCTTATTCCTAGGATTTAACCAGATTTCACTCTGTGCGCGAAGGCCTACGCATGATTCTAGCGTTGATTTAAATATATTACACAGTGAACACAGATTTATAACTATTGAATTCATAAAAAACCTAGCCTACCTGGGCGCCACGCAGCTGCATGGAGTTATTGACTTCGATTTTTGTTTTCCCGGCTTGTGATGGTGATCTTGGCTAGAAACCCGCAATCTCTCGACAACCTCATGTTAGAAACCTCTTTGTCCTTTCTTTCTAAGCTTGCATCAACCTTTTGGGGGGTTCTAAGGCGTTTTACGACTAATTTAGGTATTTTAGGAAGAAGGAGAAATTAGGATTTCGCGTTATTTACGTTTTGTCTTGTCTATCCCGCTCTGGCGCTAACTTATCACGCCCTAGCAGCATATGTTTCGCCCTAGCGGGACAGTGGCCAAGAAATTTCTGAGTTTTTTGCTTTTTCCTAATTAACAGATGGTTCGGGTCGTTTCAAAATCATTCCTCAATCACTAATTATTTTAAAACCTACTTCATTAAATGATTAAAAATGACTCGAAACAATTATCGAGAAAGATAAAATATTTTTGAAAATTTTCAAAAAAGACCTTTGGTGTCCTTACAAATAAATACACATATCTATAGCCAAATATCATCTTAAAATGGTCCCAATGTTAGGCAGTACCACACTAAGTTAGGTTTTCCATCACTGTTGTGTTAAAAATTGATGAATATGCTCTATCCCTAGGACGCACGTATCTATTATTAGTTATTTTGGGAAATAAGAGAGGAATTTTTTAATTCATCCGTCTACTATTATTTGTTATGGTTTCTATTTTTAGAGCTAAATTATAATAATTTTGACTAATATTTTAAGATGTATTTTTTCATCATATTGATATGCAAAAAATTACATTTTATAGTACTTTTCATATAGTTTTTTAATATCTATTTTTTTGTTTAAAATATCAAATTAATGTAATCTAATTTAACTTTAAAAATTAGTCAAAATTGACTTTCGAAAAACGCAACATGACAAATAAAAGTGAACGGAAGGAGTATAAAATAATTTCAAAGTGACTAATGACTTATTTATGTAATTAATAATAATAATTGAGTTACTTCGAATAAAAAAATTTGATTCACCGAATAATTTGTCTAACTTTTTTTTATATAGAACTTAGTTAAGATAAGTTGGCTAGTTTTCACTGTGTTATTAAAATTTATTTGTTGTTCATAAAATATAAATATAAAAAAAGGATAAAAGAAAAAAGATTTTTAAGTGTTCAAGATATGTGTGCCTCGATCGGAAGTGACAATTTAACACGAGTGTTTTGGAAAAAAAAATAATTAAACGAGAAAAATTATTCGCGCTTCGTGCGGGAATTAAATATCACAAAATTTATAAAGTATTACTTAAAGTATATCCAACTTTATAACTAAAATACTCTATTATCTTACGTGCAAGATTACGTAATAACAAACATTAATAATGTAAAGGAAAATGAAAATTATTACATCTTACCATTATCCTTAATAACATAAGCATAAATTAATGATTGTTAAAAGACATACCAGGATTTATAACATAAGCAATGGTCTTAGTAAGCCATTCAACATGAGCAAAATACAAAAATATTTAATTGTGAATGAGGAGGAGGAGGAGGAGAAGGAGAAAAAGAAGAATACGTACACAAATATTTAATTGTGAATGAGGGGAGGAGGAGGAGAAGGAGAAGAAATACTAAGAGGTGTAGAATTTTCGTAGTTTTATAATGAGAGAAAATTCCTATATTTATAGACAGCAAAGGGTAGTGTAAAAAAATAATTATTGTGCTTCATCATAAATGTTTCAACTATTTGGAAAAGTTGCAACCCTTTGGAAAGCTTACAACCTTTCATAATAGTTGCAACTTTTCATAAAAGTCGCAATTTTTCATAAAAGACAACTTTTAATAATAGTCGCAACTCTTTATTAAAGTCGCAACTTTCATAAGAGTCACAACTTTTAATCAAAGTCACAACTCTTCATTAAAGTCATGACTTTTTATAAAAATCATAACTTTTCACAAAATGGAAAAGCTAATTTTGATAATAAAATAAATTAAAAGAAAATCCTAATTTTGGGTGACGCCACATAGACGAGTTTAAGATTTTCTTTTTTATATATATATATGTATGATTGCTTACATAATGTAAATATGTAAGGATCATAGAAAGAGTGTCGTTTGAATGTTTTTTCATATATACGTTTTAATATAATTAATGAATTGAGAATAAAAGTTCAATTAGATTAGTGTTATACGAGAGACATTTAAAAGAAAAAAGCTTTAAATATTTTTGTTTCTCAAGTTACTATATTCATGATTGGATCATTCAAACTCAATATTTTTACTTTAAAATATAAACTTATATATAACAAGTTATTAAATTATGGAAAATTACTTTGGATGAATACATTTTAATAAATAATTACTGATTTTGGCGATGCTTTTTATTTATTATCATATATAGCGATATTATGTTAAATTTGAAATATGTATTAAAAGTGAATTATGCATGTAATATATATGTATTATAACCGTTTTTTTCAAATCTATTATGCTTGTTAGGAAATAAATTGACATATAGTATTATAAGTGTATTAAAATGTGTGATAAAAATATATTATCTATCAATAAAACTTGTATTATATTTGAATAATAGTGTTCTTGGTAATATATATTGAAACAGTATTAAAATTGTAGTAAAATTGAACTAAAAGTAACTAAATAAAAAGAAAATATTATTGTCATAAATGATAAATATTTTTTAATATAATATATTTAGGTAAGTTTCCTTCAATTATTATAACTAATATATTTGAACTCATATTTTAAATTATATGATGTTTCAACCTTTAACACATTTATTGCCATTTTTTATGAGATGAACGCAAATAGTAATAAATGAAAATGTATATTGTCCATATTTCCACCCACTTTAAGATAGGGTGGGCTCAACTAAGGCAATTACAACACTCCTTTGGGCCCACTTTATTTTTAAAATTTGAAAGGAATTTTTTTTTTTATAATGTGGGGATAATGGTAATATTCTTTGTCTAAATTTAAGGAATCGGCCCATAGTGTAATTCAATAATTATATTTTGTCCC